>CM062292.1:181229384-181829384 GCA_031216915.1 Pictodentalium vernedei
TCAAATCACCCTCTTTTTTATCAGGAATATTCAACAATAATGCAAGATGTCAATAGAATGTTTCAAACTTTTATTGAAACAAGGGATTTCCCCAAGGCTGTTTATTTTTAGAGATTGTGTCATTTCCGAGTGCAACATTTTAAGGCGGTTCACTCTAATTTCAATATTTAGTTCCGCGATACCTATAATCATCCCCACCCCCACCAAAGAGACATTTTACCACTTCCATGAAATAAAAGAGTCATTTCTGCATTAGAATCCAACTTTTGGCTTTGGCGGAGTCAAAAACATGGAAAATTTGCTCTTTTAAGGAAAAGTGTCCAAACTTTGTCAAGTGGGCTTGAAACTGGTATTGCCTCCAAAATATTTTTCTATCCTGTTACTTTATAAATTAACTGAGAAGGATGAGAATTTACAGCTTTCTTTAAAAAACTACCCTGATCCCAAAATAAAACTAACATCTGCATCAGCACAAAATATTTTTAGAAAAAATCTGTCTCATTTAACCATACTGCAAGAAAAACAGTGTCCCAACCCCCATGGAACAATATGGATGTCAATTTTGTTTCCAAAACTGGGGATGCAGCTATATATTTCACCAATATGAGAGGACTCTACCAGTTTATCCTAACAACTGATGTCAAATTTTATTCCACCATCTGATGTAGTAAAATTTTGCCCTGAATAGGACCCCCCGGTATGCCCCTTTTCATCAAAATATGTGATATAATTCATAATTTAATTGATATTGACCCAAAACAAACCTACTGTGATATGAACTTTCCCATCTGTAATAGTTTTAAATCACAGTCTGGCTTCTGAAGACATTTCACATTGTATTGATGAATATTTTGCAATTTTTGTAAAGGAAAAGCCTCAGTTTTCTCAGTAAAGGCACATAGAGTCATTGGTATGGCACTGACAAAACATAAAACAGTGTTTTTTTTTCCAAAAGAATGACCAGTACCTGCTACTGTGATATCTCATAACACTGGTAAGATGCCTAAAACCATCAAATATTGATTCTATAGTGATATGCTTATGCTGCATGTTCCCATAAGTGCACTTTCATAACCTTTGTTTTAATCCCCACAGACACCCATTCTGGCAAAAAGATTGAAATTGTTGAAAACATGTTTCCAAAGAGGATGAATCAGACATTTGCTTCAAGAATATAGTGGTATTTGATGTTTAATATACTTGTGTGTGTGTGAGGGGGGGGGGGGGGGGGGGGGGGGGGGGGGGTGAAAGTTAGTCAGCTGCCAATTATTGAAAATGTAGATCCAGGCAAGTGAAAAGCAAAGAAACACCATGTCTGATGAAGAGACAGACAGACAGACAGACAGACAGACAGACAGACAGACAGACAGACAGACAGACAGACAGACCAGACAGACAGACAGACAGACAGACAGACAGACAGACAGATAGGCAGACAGATAGGCTTGCAGTCACACATGTAGGAGGTCTACATGAGAGTACTGAATGGCATACAATGAAAAATATAGTGGAAGAGCCAGGGCAAGGTTGTTAAATTGAAAAATAACTCAGTGGACCATGAGTGCTGAAGCCTCAAAGTAAATCATAAGAAACTGAAAGTGTATGATACTAACTTCAGTCTCTAAAAACATGCTGTTCAGTCTTTCCAAATGTTTATCATCAGCAGAAGGGTTAAATATGTGTGGGAGAGACGACTTGGTTCAGGGAAAGAGCAATATTTCACAACTGTCACTGTAAATTTATGCTGTATCAGGGGAACCATGGCAGCACTAGTACTAGACAACTATATTGGTAGCTATGCACAAATGCCATTCACTCACATTTGTAATTTTATTATGTTATTTTCCACTGTAGCCCCACCCCTTCCTCAAATTTGTGTTCCAGGATACTCTTTCAATGAAGGAATTGTTTTCCAACATTTTGAAAAGCATAATATAGAAGAGAAAAACTTCTAAATAATAGTGAATAGAAGGGCAGTGTAGGTTTTCTGTCTGTGTTTGAATGGTGATTTGGGAGGGGGTTGGAAGATTTGGAATCCTCCCTGCCCCTAAAAATATGAGGAGAAACCATGGTTTAAATAAATATGTTAATAGGGTAAGATAGGCTGTTAGTTAGCAGCTGCCAGAGGTTATAGTGTGCTCCTGGGAAATACACCTGCTCAAGATGTGAATTTTCTTGCATGAACAGCCTCAGTTTTGGAAATAATAGCTTTAATTGCTGACTGTGACAAAAATGTAACTTCTCAAAACAATAAAATGGTTTGGTAAGGTGTATGGTCCCCAAATAAATATTTAAATGTGAAATAATCCCCCCAAATAATAACTGAATCTGGTCTGGAAGCCAAAAAACATATTTCCTACACGTCTCACAGAACTAAATATTTTCCCATAGGCGACCATTATAACGTTCAGGTGGAAAAAAATATGATCGCATCACTTTAATTTTGGCATTCAAATATCTCTGTCAAGTATAGCCCTTCAGACAACTTTTTCTGATCTGAAAACAGGGGGTCATGCAACAAATAAGAGAGAAAAACTGACACAAAGGGAAGTACCGGTCACGTGCACATATTTTTCAGGGAATTCCCTACAAAAACACGCAAAAAGTAAATTGTATTTTTTAGGTCTAAAAGTCATCAAATCACCCTCTTTTTTATCAGGAATATTCAACAATAATGCAAGATGTCAATAGAATGTTTCAAACTTTTATTGAAACAAGGGATTTCCCCAAGGCTGTTTATTTTTAGAGATTGTGTCATTTCCGAGTGCAACATTTTAAGGCGGTTCACTCTAATTTCAATATTTAGTTCCGCGATACCTATAATCATCCCCACCCCCACCAAAGAGACATTTTACCACTTCCATGAAATAAAAGAGTCATTTCTGCATTAGAATCCAACTTTTGGCTTTGGCGGAGTCAAAAACATGGAAAATTTGCTCTTTTAAGGAAAAGTGTCCAAACTTTGTCAAGTGGGCTTGAAAACTGGTATTGCCTCCAAAATATTTTTCTATCCTGTTACTTTATAAATTAACTGAGAAGGATGAGAATTTACAGGTTTCTTTAAAAAACTACCCTGATCCCAAAATAAAACTAACATCTGCATCAACACAAAATATTTTTAGAAAAAATCTGTCTCATTTAACCATACTGCAAGAAAAACAGTGTCCCAACCCCCATGGAACAATATGGATGTCAATTTTGTTTCCAAAACTGGGGATGCAGCTATATATTTCACCAATATGAGAGGACTCTACCAGTTTATCCTAACAACTGATGTCAAATTTTATTCCACCATCTGATGTAGTAAAATTTTGCCCTGAATAGGACCCCCCGGTATGCCCCTTTCATCAAAATATGTGATATAATTCATAATTTAATTGATATTGACCCAAAACAAACCTACTGTGATATGAACTTTCCCATCTGTAATAGTTTTTAAATCACAGTCTGGCTTCTGAAGACATTTCACATTGTATTGATGAATATTTTGCAATTTTTGTAAAGGAAAAGCCTCAGTTTTCTCAGTAAAGGCACATAGAGTCATTGGTATGGCACTGACAAAACATAAAACAGTGTTTTTTTTCCAAAAGAATGACCAGTACCTGCTACTGTGATATCTCATAACACTGGTAAGATGCCTAAAACCATCAAATATTGATTCTATAGTGATATGCTTATGCTGCATGTTCCCATAAGTGCACTTTCATAACCTTTGTTTTAATCCCCACAGACACCCATTCTGGCAAAAAGATTGAAATTGTTGAAAACATGTTTCCAAAGAGGATGAATCAGACATTTGCTTCAAGAATATAGTGGTATTTGATGTTTAATATACTTGTGTGTGTGTGAGGGGGGGGGGGGGGGGGGGGGTGAAAGTTAGTCAGCTGCCAATTATTGAAAATGTAGATCCAGGCAAGTGAAAAGCAAAGAAACACCATGTCTGATGAAGAGACAGACAGACAGACAGACAGACAGACAGATAGGCAGACAGATAGGCTTGCAGTCACACATGTGGGAGGTCTACATGAGAGTACTGAATGGCATACAATGAAAAATATAGTGGAAGAGCCAGGGCAAGGTTGTTAAATTGAAAAATAACTCAGTGGACCATGAGTGCTGAAGCCTCAAAGTAAATCATAAGAAACTGAAAGTGTATGATACTAACTTCAGTCTCTAAAAACATGCTGTTCAGTCTTTCCAAATGTTTATCATCAGCAGAAGGGTTAAATATGTGTGGGAGAGACGACTTGGTTCAGGGAAAGAGCAATATTTCACAACTGTCACTGTAAATTTATGCTGTATCAGGGGAACCATGGCAGCACTAGTACTAGACAACTATATTGGTAGCTATGCACAAATGCCATTCACTCACATTTGTAATTTTATTATGTTATTTTCCACTGTAGCCCCACCCCTTCCTCAAATTTGTGTTCCAGGATACTCTTTCAATGAAGGAATTGTTTTCCAACATTTTGAAAAGCATAATATAGAAGAGAAAAACTTCTAAATAATAGTGAATAGAAGGGCAGTGTAGGTTTTCTGTCTGTGTTTGAATGGTGATTTGGGAGGGGGGTTGGAAGATTTGGAATCCTCCCTGCCCCTAAAAATATGAGGAGAAACCATGGTTTAAATAAATATGTTAATAGGGTAAGATAGGCTGTTAGTTAGCAGCTGCCAGAGGTTATAGTGTGCTCCTGGGAAATACACCTGCTCAAGATGTGAATTTTCTTGCATGAACAGCCTCAGTTTTGGAAATATATAGCTTTAATTGCTGACTGTGACAAAAATGTAACTTCTCAAAACAATAAAATGGTTTGGTAAGGTGTATGGTCCCCAAATAAATATTTAAATGTGAAATAATCCCCCCAAATAATAAGTGAATCTGGTCTGGAAGCCAAAAAACATATTTCCTACAGGTCTCACAGAACTAAATATTTTCCCATAGGCGACCATTATAACGTTCAGCTGGAAAAAAATATGATCGCATCACTTTAATTTTGGCATTCAAATATCTCTGTCAAGTATAGCCCTTCAGACAACTTTTTCTGATCTGAAAACAGGGGGGTCATGCAACAAATAAGAGAGAAAAACTGACACAAAGGGAAAGTACCGGTCACGTGCACATATTTTTCAGGGAATTCCCTACAAAAACACGCAAAAAGTAAATTGTATTTTTTAGGTCTAAAAGTCATCAAATCACCCTCTTTTTTATCAGGAATATTCAACAATAATGCAAGATGTCAATAGAATGTTTCAAACTTTTATTGAAACAAGGGATTTCCCCAAGGCTGTTTATTTTTAGAGATTGTGTCATTTCCGAGTGCAACATTTTAAGGCGGTTCACTCTAATTTCAATATTTAGTTCCGCGATACCTATAATCATCCCCACCCCCACCAAAGAGACATTTTACCACTTCCATGAAATAAAAGAGTCATTTCTGCATTAGAATCCAACTTTTGGCTTTGGCGGAGTCAAAAACATGGAAAATTTGCTCTTTTAAGGAGAAGTGTCCAAACTTTGTCAAGTGGGGCTTGAAAACTGGTATTGCCTCCAAAATATTTTTCTATCCTGTTACTTTATAAATTAACTGAGAAGGATGAGAATTTACAGGTTTCTTTAAAAAACTACCCTGATCCCAAAATAAAACTAACATCTGCATCAGCACAAAATATTTTAGAAAAAATCTGTCTCATTTAACCATACTGCAGAAAAACAGTGTCCCAACCCCCATGGAACAATATGGATGTCAATTTTGTTTCCAAAACTGGGGATGCAGCTATATATTTCACCAATATGAGAGGACTCTACCAGTTTATCCTAACAACTGATGTCAAATTTTATTCCACCATCTGATGTAGTAAAATTTTGCCCTGAATAGGACCCCCCGGTATGCCCCTTTTCATCAAAATATGTGATATAATTCATAATTTAATTGATATTGACCCAAAACAAACCTACTGTGATATGAACTTTCCCATCTGTAATAGTTTTTAAATCACAGTCTGGCTTCTGAAGACATTTCACATTGTATTGATGAATATTTTGCAATTTTTGTAAAGGAAAAGCCTCAGTTTTCTCAGTAAAGGCACATAGAGTCATTGGTATGGCACTGACAAAACATAAAACAGTGTTTTTTTTCCAAAAGAATGACCAGTACCTGCTACTGTGATATCTCATAACACTGGTAAGATGCCTAAAACCATCAAATATTGATTCTATAGTGATATGCTTATGCTGCATGTTCCCATAAGTGCACTTTCATAACCTTTGTTTTAATCCCCACAGACACCCATTCTGGCAAAAAGATTGAAATTGTTGAAAACATGTTTCCAAAGAGGATGAATCAGACATTTGCTTCAAGAATATAGTGGTATTTGATGTTTAATATACTTGTGTGTGTGTGAGGGGGGGGGGGGGGGGGTGAAAGTTAGTCAGCTGCCAATTATTGAAAATGTAGATCCAGGCAAGTGAAAAGCAAAGAAACACCATGTCTGATGAAGAGACAGACAGACAGACAGACAGACAGACAGACAGATAGGCAGACAGATAGGCTTGCAGTCACACATGTGGGAGGTCTACATGAGAGTACTGAATGGCATACAATGAAAAATATAGTGGAAGAGCCAGGGCAAGGTTGTTAAATTGAAAAATAACTCAGTGGACCATGAGTGCTGAAGCCTCAAAGTAAATCATAAGAAACTGAAAGTGTATGATACTAACTTCAGTCTCTAAAAACATGCTGTTCAGTCTTTCCAAATGTTTATCATCAGCAGAAGGGTTAAATATGTGTGGGAGAGACGACTTGGTTCAGGGAAAGAGCAATATTTCACAACTGTCACTGTAAATTTATGCTGTATCAGGGGAACCATGGCAGCACTAGTACTAGACAACTATATTGGTAGCTATGCACAAATGCCATTCACTCACATTTGTAATTTTATTATGTTATTTTCCACTGTAGCCCCACCCCTTCCTCAAATTTGTGTTCCAGGATACTCTTTCAATGAAGGAATTGTTTTCCAACATTTTGAAAAGCATAATATAGAAGAGAAAAACTTCTAATAGCGGGGGAGGAATTCGCTAGAATTGTGCACTTGGTGATACCTTCCTGAAATTTGGCATGATGTAAGGGTAGGCATCAGAGATTTCAAAATCGATCGGCTACAAGTTGGCACCATCCTCTAGCCACCACTAGCAGCGAAATCCAAAATGGCCGCCAAGCGGATCGAAAAAAAGCTATTTTCGCCGATCGCACAACTGAAGCTCCAAACCTAACACCATACATGTGCTGTAATTGATGTGAATGATGGAGTGAAGCCCTTGGAACAAGTTGGGGGGGAAGATTAATGGATAATGGGATCAGAATTTCCGTCGATGTGTGCGTCTGTGTGTCTGACTGTCAGTATGATCGTCCGTCCGTAGATAAATTAGTGTTGAATGTTTCTCGGGAATGCAATGGTCAAATGAACATGGTATGAGAGATTCCTGTCAACACATGAACAAGGGTACTCGATAGTATGCAGCAGTGGGGATACTTGGACATTTGATAATCCAATTAAAGTGACAGTCTATTCTCAACTTCCGGCATTTTCGATAGATTTATTTTCTAAGAAAATAAAACTATCAAATTTCTAGAGGAGTTCTGGTTCAATCTCAACACCATAGCGACACGTCTGCCAGCAAGGGCAGTGCTGGAATGAACTCGGGATGCATTAGTTCCCGTTGT
Source organism: Pictodentalium vernedei (assembly GCA_031216915.1). Classification (NCBI taxonomy): domain Eukaryota; kingdom Metazoa; phylum Mollusca; class Scaphopoda; order Dentaliida; family Dentaliidae; genus Pictodentalium; species Pictodentalium vernedei. The sequence goes on from CM062292.1 coordinate 181,237,112, forward strand.
TAATTATACAATGTTATCTTGCCAGTATAGAACATTGGCAAAATGGGACTAGAAGGGGTGAGTGTATGTTTGCAGTCATTCGAGGTACAGGAATATTTTTTGACTACAAGTAGTATTCTTCATTTTCGGCCAGTTAAGATGTGGTGTGTTCCAAGTCAGGATTAATGTTGCCGACACTTAATGCCCATCCCTCATGGTATGCTACTTTACCAGGGATATAGAGATATAGCCACCACTGGGAGCCAAAACATGACCTTTGATGTCGATGAGTGGTCGAAATGTTTTAGCGAATAACTTATCGAAATATGATCCGGTATGGCAATTTGATACCTTACGTTAGATTTATTAGATCAACTCAGGTATGGATTCATTGAGACATGAGTGCGCTACAAGATGAAGGATTTCCAAGTTGATTTGCTATGGAGTAGGAACTGACTAGTCACATGTGGCCTATGGCCAGAGAAAGACAAGGATACCATAGATGAACACACGGGTGAACGAAGGTATCAACTGTTGTACAGAGGCAAAATAGTTGGGGATATTGTATCATGCTATGCATGAATTAACACCGTCTTGTGCAGTAAATAACAGACTATTTTCCGAAATCTAAAACTGTATTCCTATACCCCGGACAATGTAGCAAGCCACATGGGATGAACATTTGTTAGCAAAATCAACTCAACTAGAAACATGACATGTGTTAACTGGCCGAAAATGGAAAAAAAAAATACCAGAATAGGAGATGACTGGTCCTAACATGACAGTATACTACTCAATATTGTTACAACAGCCACCTTCACACTTACACAAAGGTGTGCACCTTAATCCAGCTTTCAAGCATTTGCAATTGCCCTTGCAGGCCTTGGCACAACTACAGTGGAGCATCAGTGCACATGCAGCACTTGCGTCTCCTAGGTGAGTCCAAAATGGGACCAGAATATTGAGACGTGGATTCCACTCCCATCCGTACTGTGATGGGTCTGGCACACATAAGTGTTTCTGCAGAGCACGATGCCAAATGAAAGATGACACAAGAATTACCCTTTTTACATGTTGATACAGAGCTGCTTTGGTGGGCGGGATGTTTTCCATAGACTTAAGGCCATGTGTGAACATATGCCGTCTCGCATCATTGACACGTGTACTGACACAACTGTTACTGTACATCTGTATGGTGAGTTTTTCGATATGCTGCATATGAGGGGAATCCTCTGAAAAGACTTGCGGATTCTCAGTCAATTCTATCATCATTTCAGTTGATGCGGGAAAATTCATCCATGCATTCCATCCTGTCTTCTTCCCAATGCCGAGCATGCTGGATGTTACATCACAACCTGTGAAGGCGTGGAAGAAAGTCAGGGCCTTACAGTAATCAGGTCCAAGTTGTGAAGCTATCTCATGAATTGGCATATCTTTATATGCCTTTCCAATTCCAAACCCAATCCACAGCTCACTGAGTCCAAGGTCACGGAATGTTGCGAAATGGTGCAAAGACAGAATGACGACATCAGAATCAACCGTGCGAAGAAAAGCTATTTTGTGACCTTGTGAGACTGCATGGTTGAGATGAAGCATCATGCGCGTGTCTGCTTCCTCGTGGTTCGATGGAGATATGTCACATAAGCTAACATCCTTATTGCATAGTACATATTCTCCTGATGTCGTTAACAACTGGTACTCGGATGTTGATGTTAATTTCAGCAGTTCAGCAGACAGGAACTTGAAAAATTCGTCTTTATTCTCACTAACTTTCAAGAATGCCTGCCAATTCTTCCCTTTAGGTAAAGGGACGTTCTCGGACACCCGTATCAACCTAACTGCTGTCTCACCGAGGCGTTTTGCTCGCGTCTGATTCTTCAAACTGCCTTCGGGGTAACAGTCATAGATCGCATCAACCCTTGTGGTGTTCGTGTTAATCAGAGATTCGATGTATGGCAATAATTGCAATCGAGCATATTCTCCAAACAGATCCGCTTTCTGTGGTTTGATTACATGGACTACAGCAGGCATATCCAAGATGACAACTGAAGCTTGTCTAGCTGCTGAATTCTTCCCTTGTGCAGGAATAGCTGGTAAACAATTGAGAATTTGAGATTTTGTCCCACTCCGTAGCTTACCTCTATCGGATAATGCTGGCGGATCACGTGCATTCTCGTGCATGAAAAACTCATCCATGTTTGAATCAGGCCGGGCTTGCAGTGAAACGAACATCTGGGTAACTATTGCGGCAGTTGCTTTACTTGACATGAGTTTGTCTCGGCCTTTGTCCAGGTTGGCTGGGGGTGGGTTAAGGAAGGTATATATATTTGCCTTGGGAATAACATCATTCAGGGGTACGGTGCATTCCACAAGCCTTTCCTTCAAGAAAGTGGAATATAAATGCTTGCCCCTTTCGGGTAATGACCGTAAACTCTTACTAACTTCGGGGTCCATATATTCACCAGTATCTAATGTCACCAGCTGACCACTAGTTTCATCATAAGGGTTGATAATGAGTCCCTGATTCACCAGATCGAGGAGAGATTTCAATTGATTCAGAAATTTTTTCTGCTCTGATACCGAACTTTCCGGGTGTTCCGTGTTATCTGATGATGTTGTGTGGAAACTTGCATATTCATACTCATCTATAACACGCAGAACTTCTGACCTTGAAAGCTCAATAACGACTTTCTCTTCAGCCTGGCCATAGAGACCTTTTGGACCACTGTCTTCTTTGAGTAGTTGGATACTATGTTCTTGGCTCTGATCTAAACCCATCATACTGAACTTCCTCTCACTACGCTGGACCACAAAATGGCCTTCCATGAATTTGTTGTGGATTGAAGGATGCCGCCTGGGTAGCTGAGACATGTCTCTCAGAAATACGGGGACCCACCGACAATAATTTGTATGTCCTAGGGCAAAAAAGTAACTGCACAACTCATCGATAGAACACAGTGTACCAGGCCAGTTACCGATTCGTTGGTTCCGAACGAATTGACAGCTTGTCAAGAGAAAGTTCCGAACGATTTCACCCCAATAGCGCGCAGTTGGAGATTGTGAAAGAATCCTCTGTTCCCACATTTCAAATGACTCATGGGGCCCAGTCTGCTGACAGTAAATCTCATAAGCATTCTTTCTGAGGATCTCAAGCCAAGCTAGAGTGAGAAGATATGCCTGTCGCGTCCTCTTGACATGTTTCCCACCAAGTAGGGATGATGCTACACCGGGTGTGAATATCTTTGCGAGGTGAAACATTCGCTCCCAACCAGAACCACCCATAAGCTTACCACCAGCTTCTTGGGTGCACATTTCAAGATGCAGGAATCCAATCATACACACCATTCGATCCTCACCTATCTCCTCTGGGAACAGCCATTGACATTTTTTCTGCCTGGCATACAACGGACAGTCACCTTCAATGACAGGTATCTGGCCGGGGTTTACGAAAGCAGTAGCTTCCCTGACCACATACATAGCATGCTTCTGCATACTGAGTGAGTCCGCTTTCTGCTCACTGAAAACAGGGAATACCCCAATAACTGCACGAGGTTTGACATTGTCTTGATCTTCATGTTTTGAAAAGAAGCCTGAAAAGGTCACAGGGACTTCATCAAGCTGCCAGCTGCCATCAACCTTCCCTTTATTGCTGATCTGTGACACATGAGACAACCAGTCATTCTCTCCCACGTTCAAATCTGCATATTCATTGGGCCGTACATTACATTCATCTGGAGATTCAAGCCTGATGTCCCCACCAAAGTCTTCAACGAAAGGAACAAATGCATAGTCGTCTGGGAGTTCAATTTGTGTGTCTTCTGGAACATCTAAACTCAGTGGTGGGGGATCAGTACCCACATTGTCCCTGCTCAGTTGACCAATGAGTGTGATGGACGTACCATGCATATCAGATCTACCAGATACATCAATGTTATCAGTGGTTCCTATCGAGAAAACATTACGTTTGCAGTTAGCTGGGACTACAACACCTTCGTTCTTGAACCGCAGTGAAACAGCTCTCGCGAAACTCCTGCGAACATCCATTACGCGATCATAAGAGACAGAGAGTCCCATTTGATGAAAATCTCTGATAAGATTTTTCATACGATCATGGGCATGCAACTTCAAACCCACATAAAGAGGCATTGGAGTTTCTCTGTCACGTCTCTGGTGAACATTTTGTGCATGTTCGGAGCGTTTCGCTGAATTGCTGATCAACATCTGTGAAATAGTACAAGCCACTCGAGTCTTGGCATTAACAGTCTCATCATCGCCTAAGTTCTGTATACTACATGTGCCCTCAAGTAGAACTCTAAGAAGAGTCAGGAGTGAGTTGGGTACAGGCTCGCTCAAGCAATAAGATGAAAATGATCCCGTGAAAGGAGCTTGAGATATGAGTATGTGTTTACGCAGAAGAAGACCCACATCAACTATCTTTTTTGCCTCTTCCTCAGACACTATACGAGTTAAAGATTCGGACAACAAGGAGCCAACTCGAAACCTACTTGAAATAAACACATCTCTACCCTGTGTGAAGGCGTCCCAGCCATCGCCCAATTTCTGCAACAAATGTTCTTTGAATCGAGTGGAATGTATTTCTTCACTAAGCCAATCAGAACCGACTTGCTTCAACCTCCGACTGTACAGATTCTTGAGATCGACAAGCTTCATCGCGGAATCGTTGTGTTCAACAAATGTTATGAGCTCTGCCATAACGAGAGGGTCATAGGGCAGGCCTGACGCGGAATGTTCGGCGTTCTTCGACTTTTTAGATTTAGCCGCTCGTGCTTCATTGGCAAGCTTACAATAACAGGTTTTGTGATAGTAAAGATCACTAGCAGCGGAATCAAATGCTGCATTGACCCGAGAAAAAACAACCCAGTTCTCGGCTTCCTTTGCCATAATTTTGAGTTTATTGTTATCAGACATTGATCTGCAAATAGGCTCACTGCTGTCACCTTCGCGTTTGTGACAATAAACACACTGGGGCAGTTTCCTGTCACAGCCAGATTCAAAACTTGTCCGTGTTCTTTTAGGACTCAGCGTGGAGCAGGATGCCACTGCCTCATTTCGCTCTCGCTTGTGTAGCACGCGCTGTACGATGTGAGTCCGAATACTGTCACGGCATGTCTTATGATATATTGCCTTATTCGTCAACAGTGACATCGACATACACTCATCACTCTCTCTCATCAAACAATCAATGGTCAAATTATATGGAAGCTCAACGCCATTATCTAGGAAGCGCGTTATGTCTTCCTCAATAGCTTTATAGGCGTCATGAAAACGAGATTCTCTATACGGACGCATCAATTTCTTGGAACTGTCTTGCTGGCAAAAGCAACAACGTTCCCAGTCAGTACTAGTCCGTACACGAAGAGGATTCTCACTCATTCTGTGAATGATTTTTGTGAACAATCGCGTTCTCGAATTAATTTCGACAGACAAATCAGAATTGCTTGCGGAATTACGCCAAACAAGAGATTGTATGGCAAAGAGACTGCTTCATAAAGAGCGTTGTTTCTCCGGGATCAGCGTCATTCAGGTTTGCCTGAATGACGCTGATCCCGGAGAAACAACGCTCTTTTCAAGTTCCAAGAAATTGATGCGTCCGTATAGAGAATCTCGTTTTATTCTACATCATCTCCCACGTCTGTTTCCAACACGTGCGTGGATCAGAGTTCACTTTCGCGCCCTTACAATCGGATGTATAGTCGGTAGACCGTCGAAAAGGAGGTTCCCTTCAGCCGCTGGCGGCCATTTTGGATTGTGCCGCTACTGGTCGCCACCGGTCGGTGTCAACTTGTAGCCGATCGTTTTTGAGAACCTCATAGCCTACACTAACAGTGTGCCAAATTTCAAGAAGGTATCACCAAGTGCACAATTCACCTGTATGTGACGAATTCCTCCCCCGCTATAAATAATAGTGAATAGAAGGGCAGTGTAGGTTTTCTGTCTGTGTTTGAATGGTGATTTGGGAGGGGGTTGGAAGATTTGGAATCCTCCCTGCCCCTAAAAATATGAGGAGAAACCATGGTTTAAATAAATATGTTAATAGGGTAAGATAGGCTGTTAGTTAGCAGCTGCCAGAGGTTATAGTGTGCTCCTGGGAAATACACCTGCTCAAGATGTGAATTTTCTTGCATGAACAGCCTCAGTTTTGGAAATATATAGCTTTAATTGCTGACTGTGACAAAAATGTAACTTCTCAAAACAATAAAATGGTTTGGTAAGGTGTATGGTCCCCAAATAAATATTTAAATGTGAAATAATCCCCCCAAATAATAACTGAATCTGGTCTGGAAGCCAAAAAACATATTTCCTACAGGTCTCACAGAACTAAATATTTTCCCATAGGCGACCATTATAACGTTCAGCTGGAAAAAAATATGATCGCATCACTTTAATTTTGGCATTCAAATATCTCTGTCAAGTATAGCCCTTCAGACAACTTTTTCTGATCTGAAAACAGGGGGTCATGCAACAAATAAGAGAGAAAAACTGACACAAAGGGAAGTACCGGTCACGTGCACATATTTTTCAGGGAATTCCCTACAAAAACACGCAAAAAGTAAATTGTATTTTTTAGGTCTAAAAGTCATCAAATCACCCTCTTTTTTATCAGGAATATTCAACAATAATGCAAGATGTCAATAGAATGTTTCAAACTTTTATTGAAACAAGGGATTTCCCCAAGGCTGTTTATTTTTAGAGATTGTGTCATTTCCGAGTGCAACATTTTAAGGCGGTTCACTCTAATTTCAATATTTAGTTCCGCGATACCTATAATCATCCCCACCCCCACCAAAGAGACATTTTACCACTTCCATGAAATAAAAGAGTCATTTCTGCATTAGAATCCAACTTTTGGCTTTGGCGGAGTCAAAAACATGGAAAATTTGCTCTTTTAAGGAGAAGTGTCCAAACTTTGTCAAGTGGGCTTGAAAACTGGTATTGCCTCCAAAATATTTTTCTATCCTGTTACTTTATAAATTAACTGAGAAGGATGAGAATTTACAGGTTTCTTTAAAAAACTACCCTGATCCCAAAATAAAACTAACATCTGCATCAGCACAAAATATTTTTAGAAAAAATCTGTCTCATTTAACCATACTGCAAGAAAAACAGTGTCCCAACCCCCATGGAACAATATGGATGTCAATTTTGTTTCCAAAACTGGGGATGCAGCTATATATTTCACCAATATGAGAGGACTCTACCAGTTTATCCTAACAACTGATGTCAAATTTTATTCCACCATCTGATGTAGTAAAATTTTGCCCTGAATAGGACCCCCCGGTATGCCCCTTTTCATCAAAATATGTGATATAATTCATAATTTAATTGATATTGACCCAAAACAAACCTACTGTGATATGAACTTTCCCATCTGTAATAGTTTTTAAATCACAGTCTGGCTTCTGAAGACATTTCACATTGTATTGATGAATATTTTGCAATTTTTGTAAAGGAAAAGCCTCAGTTTTCTCAGTAAAGGCACATAGAGTCATTGGTATGGCACTGACAAAACATAAAACAGTGTTTTTTTTCCAAAAGAATGACCAGTACCTGCTACTGTGATATCTCATAACACTGGTAAGATGCCTAAAACCATCAAATATTGATTCTATAGTGATATGCTTATGCTGCATGTTCCCATAAGTGCACTTTCATAACCTTTGTTTTAATCCCCACAGACACCCATTCTGGCAAAAAGATTGAAATTGTTGAAAACATGTTTCCAAAGAGGATGAATCAGACATTTGCTTCAAGAATATAGTGGTATTTGATGTTTAATATACTTGTGTGTGTGTGAGGGGGGGGGGGGGGGGGGGGTGAAAGTTAGTCAGCTGCCAATTATTGAAAATGTAGATCCAGGCAAGTGAAAAGCAAAGAAACACCATGTCTGATGAAGAGACAGACAGACAGACAGACAGACAGACAGACAGACAGACAGACAGACAGACAGACCAGACAGACAGACAGACAGACAGACAGACAGACAGACAGATAGGCAGACAGATAGGCTTGCAGTCACACATGTAGGAGGTCTACATGAGAGTACTGAATGGCATACAATGAAAAATATAGTGGAAGAGCCAGGGCAAGGTTGTTAAATTGAAAAATAACTCAGTGGACCATGAGTGCTGAAGCCTCAAAGTAAATCATAAGAAACTGAAAGTGTATGATACTAACTTCAGTCTCTAAAAACATGCTGTTCAGTCTTTCCAAATGTTTATCATCAGCAGAAGGGTTAAATATGTGTGGGAGAGACGACTTGGTTCAGGGAAAGAGCAATATTTCACAACTGTCACTGTAAATTTATGCTGTATCAGGGGAACCATGGCAGCACTAGTACTAGACAACTATATTGGTAGCTATGCACAAATGCCATTCACTCACATTTGTAATTTTATTATGTTATTTTCCACTGTAGCCCCACCCCTTCCTCAAATTTGTGTTCCAGGATACTCTTTCAATGAAGGAATTGTTTTCCAACATTTTGAAAAGCATAATATAGAAGAGAAAAACTTCTAAATAATAGTGAATAGAAGGGCAGTGTAGGTTTTCTGTCTGTGTTTGAATGGTGATTTGGGAGGGGGTTGGAAGATTTGGAATCCTCCCTGCCCCTAAAAATATGAGGAGAAACCATGGTTTAAATAAATATGTTAATAGGGTAAGATAGGCTGTTAGTTAGCAGCTGCCAGAGGTTATAGTGTGCTCCTGGGAAATACACCTGCTCAAGATGTGAATTTTCTTGCATGAACAGCCTCAGTTTTGGAAATATATAGCTTTAATTGCTGACTGTGACAAAAATGTAACTTCTCAAAACAATAAAATGGTTTGGTAAGGTGTATGGTCCCCAAATAAATATTTAAATGTGAAATAATCCCCCCAAATAATAACTGAATCTGGTCTGGAAGCCAAAAAACATATTTCCTACAGGTCTCACAGAACTAAATATTTTCCCATAGGCGACCATTATAACGTTCAGCTGGAAAAAAATATGATCGCATCACTTTAATTTTGGCATTCAAATATCTCTGTCAAGTATAGCCCTTCAGACAACTTTTTCTGATCTGAAAACAGGGGGTCATGCAACAAATAAGAGAGAAAAACTGACACAAAGGGAAGTACCGGTCACGTGCACATATTTTTCAGGGAATTCCCTACAAAAACACGCAAAAAGTAAATTGTATTTTTTAGGTCTAAAAGTCATCAAATCACCCTCTTTTTTATCAGGAATATTCAACAATAATGCAAGATGTCAATAGAATGTTTCAAACTTTTATTGAAACAAGGGATTTCCCCAAGGCTGTTTATTTTTAGAGATTGTGTCATTTCCGAGTGCAACATTTTAAGGCGGTTCACTCTAATTTCAATATTTAGTTCCGCGATACCTATAATCATCCCCACCCCCACCAAAGAGACATTTTACCACTTCCATGAAATAAAAGAGTCATTTCTGCATTAGAATCCAACTTTTGGCTTTGGCGGAGTCAAAAACATGGAAAATTTGCTCTTTTAAGGAGAAGTGTCCAAACTTTGTCAAGTGGGCTTGAAAACTGGTATTGCCTCCAAAATATTTTTCTATCCTGTTACTTTATAAATTAACTGAGAAGGATGAGAATTTACAGGTTTCTTTAAAAAACTACCCTGATCCCAAAATAAAACTAACATCTGCATCAGCACAAAATATTTTTAGAAAAAATCTGTCTCATTTAACCATACTGCAAGAAAAACAGTGTCCCAACCCCCATGGAACAATATGGATGTCAATTTTGTTTCCAAAACTGGGGATGCAGCTATATATTTCACCAATATGAGAGGACTCTACCAGTTTATCCTAACAACTGATGTCAAATTTTATTCCACCATCTGATGTAGTAAAATTTTGCCCTGAATAGGACCCCCCGGTATGCCCCTTTTCATCAAAATATGTGATATAATTCATAATTTAATTGATATTGACCCAAAACAAACCTACTGTGATATGAACTTTCCCATCTGTAATAGTTTTTAAATCACAGTCTGGCTTCTGAAGACATTTCACATTGTATTGATGAATATTTTGCAATTTTTGTAAAGGAAAAGCCTCAGTTTTCTCAGTAAAGGCACATAGAGTCATTGGTATGGCACTGACAAAACATAAAACAGTGTTTTTTTTCCAAAAGAATGACCAGTACCTGCTACTGTGATATCTCATAACACTGGTAAGATGCCTAAAACCATCAAATATTGATTCTATAGTGATATGCTTATGCTGCATGTTCCCATAAGTGCACTTTCATAACCTTTGTTTTAATCCCCACAGACACCCATTCTGGCAAAAAGATTGAAATTGTTGAAAACATGTTTCCAAAGAGGATGAATCAGACATTTGCTTCAAGAATATAGTGGTATTTGATGTTTAATATACTTGTGTGTGTGTGAGGGGGGGGGGGGGGGGGGGGGGGTGAAAGTTAGTCAGCTGCCAATTATTGAAAATGTAGATCCAGGCAAGTGAAAAGCAAAGAAACACCATGTCTGATGAAGAGACAGACAGACAGACAGACAGACAGACAGACAGACAGACAGACAGACAGACAGACAGACCAGACAGACAGACAGACAGACAGACAGACAGACAGACAGATAGGCAGACAGATAGGCTTGCAGTCACACATGTAGGAGGTCTACATGAGAGTACTGAATGGCATACAATGAAAAATATAGTGGAAGAGCCAGGGCAAGGTTGTTAAATTGAAAAATAACTCAGTGGACCATGAGTGCTGAAGCCTCAAAGTAAATCATAAGAAACTGAAAGTGTATGATACTAACTTCAGTCTCTAAAAACATGCTGTTCAGTCTTTCCAAATGTTTATCATCAGCAGAAGGGTTAAATATGTGTGGGAGAGACGACTTGGTTCAGGGAAAGAGCAATATTTCACAACTGTCACTGTAAATTTATGCTGTATCAGGGGAACCATGGCAGCACTAGTACTAGACAACTATATTGGTAGCTATGCACAAATGCCATTCACTCACATTTGTAATTTTATTATGTTATTTTCCACTGTAGCCCCACCCCTTCCTCAAATTTGTGTTCCAGGATACTCTTTCAATGAAGGAATTGTTTTCCAACATTTTGAAAAGCATAATATAGAAGAGAAAAACTTCTAAATAATAGTGAATAGAAGGGCAGTGTAGGTTTTCTGTCTGTGTTTGAATGGTGATTTGGGAGGGGGTTGGAAGATTTGGAATCCTCCCTGCCCCTAAAAATATGAGGAGAAACCATGGTTTAAATAAATATGTTAATAGGGTAAGATAGGCTGTTAGTTAGCAGCTGCCAGAGGTTATAGTGTGCTCCTGGGAAATACACCTGCTCAAGATGTGAATTTTCTTGCATGAACAGCCTCAGTTTTGGAAATATATAGCTTTAATTGCTGACTGTGACAAAAATGTAACTTCTCAAAACAATAAAATGGTTTGGTAAGGTGTATGGTCCCCAAATAAATATTTAAATGTGAAATAATCCCCCCAAATAATAACTGAATCTGGTCTGGAAGCCAAAAAACATATTTCCTACAGGTCTCACAGAACTAAATATTTTCCCATAGGCGACCATTATAACGTTCAGGTGGAAAAAAATATGATCGCATCACTTTAATTTTGGCATTCAAATATCTCTGTCAAGTATAGCCCTTCAGACAACTTTTTCTGATCTGAAAACAGGGGGTCATGCAACAAATAAGAGAGAAAAACTGACACAAAGGGAAGTACCGGTCACGTGCACATATTTTTCAGGGAATTCCCTACAAAAACACGCAAAAAGTAAATTGTATTTTTTAGGTCTAAAAGTCATCAAATCACCCTCTTTTTTATCAGGAATATTCAACAATAATGCAAGATGTCAACAGAATGTTTCAAACTTTTATTGAAACAAGGGATTTCCCCAAGGCTGTTTATTTTTAGAGATTGTGTCATTTCCGAGTGCAACATTTTAAGGCGGTTCACTCTAATTTCAATATTTAGTTCCGCGATACCTATAATCATCCCCACCCCCACCAAAGAGACATTTTACCACTTCCATGAAATAAAAGAGTCATTTCTGCATTAGAATCCAACTTTTGGCTTTGGCGGAGTCAAAAACATGGAAAATTTGCTCTTTTAAGGAGAAGTGTCCAAACTTTGTCAAGTGGGCTTGAAAACTGGTATTGCCTCCAAAATATTTTTCTATCCTGTTACTTTATAAATTAACTGAGAAGGATGAGAATTTACAGCTTTCTTTAAAAAACTACCCTGATCCCAAAATAAAACTAACATCTGCATCAGCACAAAATATTTTTAGAAAAAATCTGTCTCATTTAACCATACTGCAAGAAAAACAGTGTCCCAACCCCCATGGAACAATATGGATGTCAATTTTGTTTCCAAAACTGGGGATGCAGCTATATATTTCACCAATATGAGAGGACTCTACCAGTTTATCCTAACAACTGATGTCAAATTTTATTCCACCATCTGATGTAGTAAAATTTTGCCCTGAATAGGACCCCCCGGTATGCCCCTTTTCATCAAAATATGTGATATAATTCATAATTTAATTGATATTGACCCAAAACAAACCTACTGTGATATGAACTTTCCCATCTGTAATAGTTTTTAAATCACAGTCTGGCTTCTGAAGACATTTCACATTGTATTGATGAATATTTTGCAATTTTTGTAAAGGAAAAGCCTCAGTTTTCTCAGTAAAGGCACATAGAGTCATTGGTATGGCACTGACAAAACATAAAACAGTGTTTTTTTTCCAAAAGAATGACCAGTACCTGCTACTGTGATATCTCATAACACTGGTAAGATGCCTAAAACCATCAAATATTGATTCTATAGTGATATGCTTATGCTGCATGTTCCCATAAGTGCACTTTCATAACCTTTGTTTTAATCCCCACAGACACCCATTCTGGCAAAAAGATTGAAATTGTTGAAAACATGTTTCCAAAGAGGATGAATCAGACATTTGCTTCAAGAATATAGTGGTATTTGATGTTTAATATACTTGTGTGTGTGTGAGGGGGGGGGGGGGGGGGGGGGGGGGGGTGAAAGTTAGTCAGCTGCCAATTATTGAAAATGTAGATCCAGGCAAGTGAAAAGCAAAGAAACACCATGTCTGATGAAGAGACAGACAGACAGACAGACAGACAGACAGACAGACAGACAGACAGACAGACAGACAGACAGACAGACCAGACAGACAGACAGACAGACAGACAGACAGACAGACAGATAGGCAGACAGATAGGCTTGCAGTCACACATGTAGGAGGTCTACATGAGAGTACTGAATGGCATACAATGAAAAATATAGTGGAAGAGCCAGGGCAAGGTTGTTAAATTGAAAAATAACTCAGTGGACCATGAGTGCTGAAGCCTCAAAGTAAATCATAAGAAACTGAAAGTGTATGATACTAACTTCAGTCTCTAAAAACATGCTGTTCAGTCTTTCCAAATGTTTATCATCAGCAGAAGGGTTAAATATGTGTGGGAGAGACGACTTGGTTCAGGGAAAGAGCAATATTTCACAACTGTCACTGTAAATTTATGCTGTATCAGGGGAACCATGGCAGCACTAGTACTAGACAACTATATTGGTAGCTATGCACAAATGCCATTCACTCACATTTGTAATTTTATTATGTTATTTTCCACTGTAGCCCCACCCCTTCCTCAAATTTGTGTTCCAGGATACTCTTTCAATGAAGGAATTGTTTTCCAACATTTTGAAAAGCATAATATAGAAGAGAAAAACTTCTAAATAATAGTGAATAGAAGGGCAGTGTAGGTTTTCTGTCTGTGTTTGAATGGTGATTTGGGAGGGGGTTGGAAGATTTGGAATCCTCCCTGCCCCTAAAAATATGAGGAGAAACCATGGTTTAAATAAATATGTTAATAGGGTAAGATAGGCTGTTAGTTAGCAGCTGCCAGAGGTTATAGTGTGCTCCTGGGAAATACACCTGCTCAAGATGTGAATTTTCTTGCATGAACAGCCTCAGTTTTGGAAATATATAGCTTTAATTGCTGACTGTGACAAAAATGTAACTTCTCAAAACAATAAAATGGTTTGGTAAGGTGTATGGTCCCCAAATAAATATTTAAATGTGAAATAATCCCCCCAAATAATAACTGAATCTGGTCTGGAAGCCAAAAAACATATTTCCTACAGGTCTCACAGAACTAAATATTTTCCCATAGGCGACCATTATAACGTTCAGGTGGAAAAAAATATGATCGCATCACTTTAATTTTGGCATTCAAATATCTCTGTCAAGTATAGCCCTTCAGACAACTTTTTCTGATCTGAAAACAGGGGGTCATGCAACAAATAAGAGAGAAAAACTGACACAAAGGGAAGTACCGGTCACGTGCACATATTTTTCAGGGAATTCCCTACAAAAACACGCAAAAAGTAAATTGTATTTTTTAGGTCTAAAAGTCATCAAATCACCCTCTTTTTTATCAGGAATATTCAACAATAATGCAAGATGTCAACAGAATGTTTCAAACTTTTATTGAAACAAGGGATTTCCCCAAGGCTGTTTATTTTTAGAGATTGTGTCATTTCCGAGTGCAACATTTTAAGGCGGTTCACTCTAATTTCAATATTTAGTTCCGCGATACCTATAATCATCCCCACCCCCACCAAAGAGACATTTTACCACTTCCATGAAATAAAAGAGTCATTTCTGCATTAGAATCCAACTTTTGGCTTTGGCGGAGTCAAAAACATGGAAAATTTGCTCTTTTAAGGAGAAGTGTCCAAACTTTGTCAAGTGGGCTTGAAAACTGGTATTGCCTCCAAAATATTTTTCTATCCTGTTACTTTATAAATTAACTGAGAAGGATGAGAATTTACAGCTTTCTTTAAAAAACTACCCTGATCCCAAAATAAAACTAACATCTGCATCAGCACAAAATATTTTTAGAAAAAATCTGTCTCATTTAACCATACTGCAAGAAAAACAGTGTCCCAACCCCCATGGAACAATATGGATGTCAATTTTGTTTCCAAAACTGGGGATGCAGCTATATATTTCACCAATATGAGAGGACTCTACCAGTTTATCCTAACAACTGATGTCAAATTTTATTCCACCATCTGATGTAGTAAAATTTTGCCCTGAATAGGACCCCCCGGTATGCCCCTTTTCATCAAAATATGTGATATAATTCATAATTTAATTGATATTGACCCAAAACAAACCTACTGTGATATGAACTTTCCCATCTGTAATAGTTTTTAAATCACAGTCTGGCTTCTGAAGACATTTCACATTGTATTGATGAATATTTTGCAATTTTTGTAAAGGAAAAGCCTCAGTTTTCTCAGTAAAGGCACATAGAGTCATTGGTATGGCACTGACAAAACATAAAACAGTGTTTTTTTTCCAAAAGAATGACCAGTACCTGCTACTGTGATATCTCATAACACTGGTAAGATGCCTAAAACCATCAAATATTGATTCTATAGTGATATGCTTATGCTGCATGTTCCCATAAGTGCACTTTCATAACCTTTGTTTTAATCCCCACAGACACCCATTCTGGCAAAAAGATTGAAATTGTTGAAAACATGTTTCCAAAGAGGATGAATCAGACATTTGCTTCAAGAATATAGTGGTATTTGATGTTTAATATACTTGTGTGTGTGTGAGGGGGGGGGGGGGGGGGGGGGGGGGGGGTGAAAGTTAGTCAGCTGCCAATTATTGAAAATGTAGATCCAGGCAAGTGAAAAGCAAAGAAACACCATGTCTGATGAAGAGACAGACAGACAGACAGACAGACAGACAGACAGACAGACAGACAGACAGACAGACCAGACAGACAGACAGACAGACAGACAGACAGACAGACAGATAGGCAGACAGATAGGCTTGCAGTCACACATGTAGGAGGTCTACATGAGAGTACTGAATGGCATACAATGAAAAATATAGTGGAAGAGCCAGGGCAAGGTTGTTAAATTGAAAAATAACTCAGTGGACCATGAGTGCTGAAGCCTCAAAGTAAATCATAAGAAACTGAAAGTGTATGATACTAACTTCAGTCTCTAAAAACATGCTGTTCAGTCTTTCCAAATGTTTATCATCAGCAGAAGGGTTAAATATGTGTGGGAGAGACGACTTGGTTCAGGGAAAGAGCAATATTTCACAACTGTCACTGTAAATTTATGCTGTATCAGGGGAACCATGGCAGCACTAGTACTAGACAACTATATTGGTAGCTATGCACAAATGCCATTCACTCACATTTGTAATTTTATTATGTTATTTTCCACTGTAGCCCCACCCCTTCCTCAAATTTGTGTTCCAGGATACTCTTTCAATGAAGGAATTGTTTTCCAACATTTTGAAAAGCATAATATAGAAGAGAAAAACTTCTAAATAATAGTGAATAGAAGGGCAGTGTAGGTTTTCTGTCTGTGTTTGAATGGTGATTTGGGAGGGGGTTGGAAGATTTGGAATCCTCCCTGCCCCTAAAAATATGAGGAGAAACCATGGTTTAAATAAATATGTTAATAGGGTAAGATAGGCTGTTAGTTAGCAGCTGCCAGAGGTTATAGTGTGCTCCTGGGAAATACACCTGCTCAAGATGTGAATTTTCTTGCATGAACAGCCTCAGTTTTGGAAATATATAGCTTTAATTGCTGACTGTGACAAAAATGTAACTTCTCAAAACAATAAAATGGTTTGGTAAGGTGTATGGTCCCCAAATAAATATTTAAATGTGAAATAATCCCCCCAAATAATAACTGAATCTGGTCTGGAAGCCAAAAAACATATTTCCTACAGGTCTCACAGAACTAAATATTTTCCCATAGGCGACCATTATAACGTTCAGCTGGAAAAAAATATGATCGCATCACTTTAATTTTGGCATTCAAATATCTCTGTCAAGTATAGCCCTTCAGACAACTTTTTCTGATCTGAAAACAGGGGGTCATGCAACAAATAAGAGAGAAAAACTGACACAAAGGGAAGTACCGGTCACGTGCACATATTTTTCAGGGAATTCCCTACAAAAACACGCAAAAAGTAAATTGTATTTTTTAGGTCTAAAAGTCATCAAATCACCCTCTTTTTTATCAGGAATATTCAACAATAATGCAAGATGTCAATAGAATGTTTCAAACTTTTATTGAAACAAGGGATTTCCCCAAGGCTGTTTATTTTTAGAGATTGTGTCATTTCCGAGTGCAACATTTTAAGGCGGTTCACTCTAATTTCAATATTTAGTTCCGCGATACCTATAATCATCCCCACCCCCACCAAAGAGACATTTTACCACTTCCATGAAATAAAAGAGTCATTTCTGCATTAGAATCCAACTTTTGGCTTTGGCGGAGTCAAAAACATGGAAAATTTGCTCTTTTAAGGAGAAGTGTCCAAACTTTGTCAAGTGGGCTTGAAAACTGGTATTGCCTCCAAAATATTTTTCTATCCTGTTACTTTATAAATTAACTGAGAAGGATGAGAATTTACAGCTTTCTTTAAAAAACTACCCTGATCCCAAAATAAAACTAACATCTGCATCAGCACAAAATATTTTTAGAAAAAATCTGTCTCATTTAACCATACTGCAAGAAAAACAGTGTCCCAACCCCCATGGAACAATATGGATGTCAATTTTGTTTCCAAAACTGGGGATGCAGCTATATATTTCACCAATATGAGAGGACTCTACCAGTTTATCCTAACAACTGATGTCAAATTTTATTCCACCATCTGATGTAGTAAAATTTTGCCCTGAATAGGACCCCCCGGTATGCCCCTTTTCATCAAAATATGTGATATAATTCATAATTTAATTGATATTGACCCAAAACAAACCTACTGTGATATGAACTTTCCCATCTGTAATAGTTTTTAAATCACAGTCTGGCTTCTGAAGACATTTCACATTGTATTGATGAATATTTTGCAATTTTTGTAAAGGAAAAGCCTCAGTTTTCTCAGTAAAGGCACATAGAGTCATTGGTATGGCACTGACAAAACATAAAACAGTGTTTTTTTTCCAAAAGAATGACCAGTACCTGCTACTGTGATATCTCATAACACTGGTAAGATGCCTAAAACCATCAAATATTGATTCTATAGTGATATGCTTATGCTGCATGTTCCCATAAGTGCACTTTCATAACCTTTGTTTTAATCGCCACAGACACCCATTCTGGCAAAAAGATTGAAATTGTTGAAAACATGTTTCCAAAGAGGATGAATCAGACATTTGCTTCAAGAATATAGTGGTATTTGATGTTTAATATACTTGTGTGTGTGTGAGGGGGGGGGGGGGGGGGGGGGGTGAAAGTTAGTCAGCTGCCAATTATTGAAAATGTAGATCCAGGCAAGTGAAAAGCAAAGAAACACCATGTCTGATGAAGAGACAGACAGACAGACAGACAGACAGACAGACAGACAGACAGACAGACAGACAGACAGACAGACAGACCAGACAGACAGACAGACAGACAGACAGACAGACAGACAGATAGGCAGACAGATAGGCTTGCAGTCACACATGTAGGAGGTCTACATGAGAGTACTGAATGGCATACAATGAAAAATATAGTGGAAGAGCCAGGGCAAGGTTGTTAAATTGAAAAATAACTCAGTGGACCATGAGTGCTGAAGCCTCAAAGTAAATCATAAGAAACTGAAAGTGTATGATACTAACTTCAGTCTCTAAAAACATGCTGTTCAGTCTTTCCAAATGTTTATCATCAGCAGAAGGGTTAAATATGTGTGGGAGAGACGACTTGGTTCAGGGAAAGAGCAATATTTCACAACTGTCACTGTAAATTTATGCTGTATCAGGGGAACCATGGCAGCACTAGTACTAGACAACTATATTGGTAGCTATGCACAAATGCCATTCACTCACATTTGTAATTTTATTATGTTATTTTCCACTGTAGCCCCACCCCTTCCTCAAATTTGTGTTCCAGGATACTCTTTCAATGAAGGAATTGTTTTCCAACATTTTGAAAAGCATAATATAGAAGAGAAAAACTTCTAAATAATAGTGAATAGAAGGGCAGTGTAGGTTTTCTGTCTGTGTTTGAATGGTGATTTGGGAGGGGGTTGGAAGATTTGGAATCCTCCCTGCCCCTAAAAATATGAGGAGAAACCATGGTTTAAATAAATATGTTAATAGGGTAAGATAGGCTGTTAGTTAGCAGCTGCCAGAGGTTATAGTGTGCTCCTGGGAAATACACCTGCTCAAGATGTGAATTTTCTTGCATGAACAGCCTCAGTTTTGGAAATATATAGCTTTAATTGCTGACTGTGACAAAAATGTAACTTCTCAAAACAATAAAATGGTTTGGTAAGGTGTATGGTCCCCAAATAAATATTTAAATGTGAAATAATCCCCCCAAATAATAACTGAATCTGGTCTGGAAGCCAAAAAACATATTTCCTACAGGTCTCACAGAACTAAATATTTTCCCATAGGCGACCATTATAACGTTCAGCTGGAAAAAAATATGATCGCATCACTTTAATTTTGGCATTCAAATATCTCTGTCAAGTATAGCCCTTCAGACAACTTTTTCTGATCTGAAAACAGGGGGTCATGCAACAAATAAGAGAGAAAAACTGACACAAAGGGAAGTACCGGTCACGTGCACATATTTTTCAGGGAATTCCCTACAAAAACACGCAAAAAGTAAATTGTATTTTTTAGGTCTAAAAGTCATCAAATCACCCTCTTTTTTATCAGGAATATTCAACAATAATGCAAGATGTCAACAGAATGTTTCAAACTTTTATTGAAACAAGGGATTTCCCCAAGGCTGTTTATTTTTAGAGATTGTGTCATTTCCGAGTGCAACATTTTAAGGCGGTTCACTCTAATTTCAATATTTAGTTCCGCGATACCTATAATCATCCCCACCCCCACCAAAGAGACATTTTACCACTTCCATGAAATAAAAGAGTCATTTCTGCATTAGAATCCAACTTTTGGCTTTGGCGGAGTCAAAAACATGGAAAATTTGCTCTTTTAAGGAGAAGTGTCCAAACTTTGTCAAGTGGGCTTGAAAACTGGTATTGCCTCCAAAATATTTTTCTATCCTGTTACTTTATAAATTAACTGAGAAGGATGAGAATTTACAGCTTTCTTTAAAAAACTACCCTGATCCCAAAATAAAACTAACATCTGCATCAGCACAAAATATTTTTAGAAAAAATCTGTCTCATTTAACCATACTGCAAGAAAAACAGTGTCCCAACCCCCATGGAACAATATGGATGTCAATTTTGTTTCCAAAACTGGGGATGCAGCTATATATTTCACCAATATGAGAGGACTCTACCAGTTTATCCTAACAACTGATGTCAAATTTTATTCCACCATCTGATGTAGTAAAATTTTGCCCTGAATAGGACCCCCCGGTATGCCCCTTTTCATCAAAATATGTGATATAATTCATAATTTAATTGATATTGACCCAAAACAAACCTACTGTGATATGAACTTTCCCATCTGTAATAGTTTTTAAATCACAGTCTGGCTTCTGAAGACATTTCACATTGTATTGATGAATATTTTGCAATTTTTGTAAAGGAAAAGCCTCAGTTTTCTCAGTAAAGGCACATAGAGTCATTGGTATGGCACTGACAAAACATAAAACAGTGTTTTTTTTCCAAAAGAATGACCAGTACCTGCTACTGTGATATCTCATAACACTGGTAAGATGCCTAAAACCATCAAATATTGATTCTATAGTGATATGCTTATGCTGCATGTTCCCATAAGTGCACTTTCATAACCTTTGTTTTAATCCCCACAGACACCCATTCTGGCAAAAAGATTGAAATTGTTGAAAACATGTTTCCAAAGAGGATGAATCAGACATTTGCTTCAAGAATATAGTGGTATTTGATGTTTAATATACTTGTGTGTGTGTGAGGGGGGGGGGGGGGGGGGGGGGTGAAAGTTAGTCAGCTGCCAATTATTGAAAATGTAGATCCAGGCAAGTGAAAAGCAAAGAAACACCATGTCTGATGAAGAGACAGACAGACAGACAGACAGACAGACAGACAGACAGACAGACAGACAGACAGACAGACCAGACAGACAGACAGACAGACAGACAGACAGACAGACAGACAGACAGACAGATAGGCAGACAGATAGGCTTGCAGTCACACATGTAGGAGGTCTACATGAGAGTACTGAATGGCATACAATGAAAAATATAGTGGAAGAGCCAGGGCAAGGTTGTTAAATTGAAAAATAACTCAGTGGACCATGAGTGCTGAAGCCTCAAAGTAAATCATAAGAAACTGAAAGTGTATGATACTAACTTCAGTCTCTAAAAACATGCTGTTCAGTCTTTCCAAATGTTTATCATCAGCAGAAGGGTTAAATATGTGTGGGAGAGACGACTTGGTTCAGGGAAAGAGCAATATTTCACAACTGTCACTGTAAATTTATGCTGTATCAGGGGAACCATGGCAGCACTAGTACTAGACAACTATATTGGTAGCTATGCACAAATGCCATTCACTCACATTTGTAATTTTATTATGTTATTTTCCACTGTAGCCCCACCCCTTCCTCAAATTTGTGTTCCAGGATACTCTTTCAATGAAGGAATTGTTTTCCAACATTTTGAAAAGCATAATATAGAAGAGAAAAACTTCTAAATAATAGTGAATAGAAGGGCAGTGTAGGTTTTCTGTCTGTGTTTGAATGGTGATTTGGGAGGGGGTTGGAAGATTTGGAATCCTCCCTGCCCCTAAAAATATGAGGAGAAACCATGGTTTAAATAAATATGTTAATAGGGTAAGATAGGCTGTTAGTTAGCAGCTGCCAGAGGTTATAGTGTGCTCCTGGGAAATACACCTGCTCAAGATGTGAATTTTCTTGCATGAACAGCCTCAGTTTTGGAAATATATAGCTTTAATTGCTGACTGTGACAAAAATGTAACTTCTCAAAACAATAAAATGGTTTGGTAAGGTGTATGGTCCCCAAATAAATATTTAAATGTGAAATAATCCCCCCAAATAATAACTGAATCTGGTCTGGAAGCCAAAAAACATATTTCCTACAGGTCTCACAGAACTAAATATTTTCCCATAGGCGACCATTATAACGTTCAGGTGGAAAAAAATATGATCGCATCACTTTAATTTTGGCATTCAAATATCTCTGTCAAGTATAGCCCTTCAGACAACTTTTTCTGATCTGAAAACAGGGGGTCATGCAACAAATAAGAGAGAAAAACTGACACAAAGGGAAGTACCGGTCACGTGCACATATTTTTCAGGGAATTCCCTACAAAAACACGCAAAAAGTAAATTGTATTTTTTAGGTCTAAAAGTCATCAAATCACCCTCTTTTTTATCAGGAATATTCAACAATAATGCAAGATGTCAACAGAATGTTTCAAACTTTTATTGAAACAAGGGATTTCCCCAAGGCTGTTTATTTTTAGAGATTGTGTCATTTCCGAGTGCAACATTTTAAGGCGGTTCACTCTAATTTCAATATTTAGTTCCGCGATACCTATAATCATCCCCACCCCCACCAAAGAGACATTTTACCACTTCCATGAAATAAAAGAGTCATTTCTGCATTAGAATCCAACTTTTGGCTTTGGCGGAGTCAAAAACATGGAAAATTTGCTCTTTTAAGGAGAAGTGTCCAAACTTTGTCAAGTGGGCTTGAAAACTGGTATTGCCTCCAAAATATTTTTCTATCCTGTTACTTTATAAATTAACTGAGAAGGATGAGAATTTACAGCTTTCTTTAAAAAACTACCCTGATCCCAAAATAAAACTAACATCTGCATCAGCACAAAATATTTTTAGAAAAAATCTGTCTCATTTAACCATACTGCAAGAAAAACAGTGTCCCAACCCCCATGGAACAATATGGATGTCAATTTTGTTTCCAAAACTGGGGATGCAGCTATATATTTCACCAATATGAGAGGACTCTACCAGTTTATCCTAACAACTGATGTCAAATTTTATTCCACCATCTGATGTAGTAAAATTTTGCCCTGAATAGGACCCCCCGGTATGCCCCTTTTCATCAAAATATGTGATATAATTCATAATTTAATTGATATTGACCCAAAACAAACCTACTGTGATATGAACTTTCCCATCTGTAATAGTTTTTAAATCACAGTCTGGCTTCTGAAGACATTTCACATTGTATTGATGAATATTTTGCAATTTTTGTAAAGGAAAAGCCTCAGTTTTCTCAGTAAAGGCACATAGAGTCATTGGTATGGCACTGACAAAACATAAAACAGTGTTTTTTTTTCCAAAAGAATGACCAGTACCTGCTACTGTGATATCTCATAACACTGGTAAGATGCCTAAAACCATCAAATATTGATTCTATAGTGATATGCTTATGCTGCATGTTCCCATAAGTGCACTTTCATAACCTTTGTTTTAATCCCCACAGACACCCATTCTGGCAAAAAGATTGAAATTGTTGAAAACATGTTTCCAAAGAGGATGAATCAGACATTTGCTTCAAGAATATAGTGGTATTTGATGTTTAATATACTTGTGTGTGTGTGAGGGGGGGGGGGGGGGGGGGGGGGTGAAAGTTAGTCAGCTGCCAATTATTGAAAATGTAGATCCAGGCAAGTGAAAAGCAAAGAAACACCATGTCTGATGAAGAGACAGACAGACAGACAGACAGACAGACAGACAGACAGACAGACAGACCAGACAGACAGACAGACAGACAGACAGACAGACAGACAGACAGACAGACAGATAGGCAGACAGATAGGCTTGCAGTCACACATGTAGGAGGTCTACATGAGAGTACTGAATGGCATACAATGAAAAATATAGTGGAAGAGCCAGGGCAAGGTTGTTAAATTGAAAAATAACTCAGTGGACCATGAGTGCTGAAGCCTCAAATTAAATCATAAGAAACTGAAAGTGTATGATACTAACTTCAGTCTCTAAAAACATGCTGTTCAGTCTTTCCAAATGTTTATCATCAGCAGAAGGGTTAAATATGTGTGGGAGAGACGACTTGGTTCAGGGAAAGAGCAATATTTCACAACTGTCACTGTAAATTTATGCTGTATCAGGGGAACCATGGCAGCACTAGTACTAGACAACTATATTGGTAGCTATGCACAAATGCCATTCACTCACATTTGTAATTTTATTATGTTATTTTCCACTGTAGCCCCACCCCTTCCTCAAATTTGTGTTCCAGGATACTCTTTCAATGAAGGAATTGTTTTCCAACATTTTGAAAAGCATAATATAGAAGAGAAAAACTTCTAAATAATAGTGAATAGAAGGGCAGTGTAGGTTTTCTGTCTGTGTTTGAATGGTGATTTGGGAGGGGGTTGGAAGATTTGGAATCCTCCCTGCCCCTAAAAATATGAGGAGAAACCATGGTTTAAATAAATATGTTAATAGGGTAAGATAGGCTGTTAGTTAGCAGCTGCCAGAGGTTATAGTGTGCTCCTGGGAAATACACCTGCTCAAGATGTGAATTTTCTTGCATGAACAGCCTCAGTTTTGGAAATATATAGCTTTAATTGCTGACTGTGACAAAAATGTAACTTCTCAAAACAATAAAATGGTTTGGTAAGGTGTATGGTCCCCAAATAAATATTTAAATGTGAAATAATCCCCCCAAATAATAACTGAATCTGGTCTGGAAGCCAAAAAACATATTTCCTACAGGTCTCACAGAACTAAATATTTTCCCATAGGCGACCATTATAACGTTCAGGTGGAAAAAAATATGATCGCATCACTTTAATTTTGGCATTCAAATATCTCTGTCAAGTATAGCCCTTCAGACAACTTTTTCTGATCTGAAAACAGGGGGTCATGCAACAAATAAGAGAGAAAAACTGACACAAAGGGAAGTACCGGTCACGTGCACATATTTTTCAGGGAATTCCCTACAAAAACACGCAAAAAGTAAATTGTATTTTTTAGGTCTAAAAGTCATCAAATCACCCTCTTTTTTATCAGGAATATTCAACAATAATGCAAGATGTCAATAGAATGTTTCAAACTTTTATTGAAACAAGGGATTTCCCCAAGGCTGTTTATTTTTAGAGATTGTGTCATTTCCGAGTGCAACATTTTAAGGCGGTTCACTCTAATTTCAATATTTAGTTCCGCGATACCTATAATCATCCCCACCCCCACCAAAGAGACATTTTACCACTTCCATGAAATAAAAGAGTCATTTCTGCATTAGAATCCAACTTTTGGCTTTGGCGGAGTCAAAAACATGGAAAATTTGCTCTTTTAAGGAGAAGTGTCCAAACTTTGTCAAGTGGGCTTGAAAACTGGTATTGCCTCCAAAATATTTTTCTATCCTGTTACTTTATAAATTAACTGAGAAGGATGAGAATTTACAGCTTTCTTTAAAAAACTACCCTGATCCCAAAATAAAACTAACATCTGCATCAGCACAAAATATTTTTAGAAAAAATCTGTCTCATTTAACCATACTGCAAGAAAAACAGTGTCCCAACCCCCATGGAACAATATGGATGTCAATTTTGTTTCCAAAACTGGGGATGCAGCTATATATTTCACCAATATGAGAGGACTCTACCAGTTTATCCTAACAACTGATGTCAAATTTTATTCCACCATCTGATGTAGTAAAATTTTGCCCTGAATAGGACCCCCCGGTATGCCCCTTTTCATCAAAATATGTGATATAATTCATAATTTAATTGATATTGACCCAAAACAAACCTACTGTGATATGAACTTTCCCATCTGTAATAGTTTTTAAATCACAGTCTGGCTTCTGAAGACATTTCACATTGTATTGATGAATATTTTGCAATTTTTGTAAAGGAAAAGCCTCAGTTTTCTCAGTAAAGGCACATAGAGTCATTGGTATGGCACTGACAAAACATAAAACAGTGTTTTTTTTCCAAAAGAATGACCAGTACCTGCTACTGTGATATCTCATAACACTGGTAAGATGCCTAAAACCATCAAATATTGATTCTATAGTGATATGCTTATGCTGCATGTTCCCATAAGTGCACTTTCATAACCTTTGTTTTAATCCCCACAGACACCCATTCTGGCAAAAAGATTGAAATTGTTGAAAACATGTTTCCAAAGAGGATGAATCAGACATTTGCTTCAAGAATATAGTGGTATTTGATGTTTAATATACTTGTGTGTGTGTGAGGGGGGGGGGGGGGGGGGTGAAAGTTAGTCAGCTGCCAATTATTGAAAATGTAGATCCAGGCAAGTGAAAAGCAAAGAAACACCATGTCTGATGAAGAGACAGACAGACAGACAGACAGACAGACAGACAGACAGACAGACAGACAGACAGATAGGCAGACAGATAGGCTTGCAGTCACACATGTGGGAGGTCTACATGAGAGTACTGAATGGCATACAATGAAAAATATAGTGGAAGAGCCAGGGCAAGGTTGTTAAATTGAAAAATAACTCAGTGGACCATGAGTGCTGAAGCCTCAAAGTAAATCATAAGAAACTGAAAGTGTATGATACTAACTTCAGTCTCTAAAAACATGCTGTTCAGTCTTTCCAAATGTTTATCATCAGCAGAAGGGTTAAATGTGTGGGAGAGACGACTTGGTTCAGGGAAAGAGCAATATTTCACAACTGTCACTGTAAATTTATGCTGTATCAGGGGAACCATGGCAGCACTAGTACTAGACAACTATATTGGTAGCTATGCACAAATGCCATTCACTCACATTTGTAATTTTATTATGTTATTTTCCACTGTAGCCCCACCCCTTCCTCAAATTTGTGTTCCAGGATACTCTTTCAATGAAGGAATTGTTTTCCAACATTTTGAAAAGCATAATATAGAAGAGAAAAACTTCTAAATAATAGTGAATAGAAGGGCAGTGTAGGTTTTCTGTCTGTGTTTGAATGGTGATTTGGGAGGGGGTTGGAAGATTTGGAATCCTCCCTGCCCCTAAAAATATGAGGAGAAACCATGGTTTAAATAAATATGTTAATAGGGTAAGATAGGCTGTTAGTTAGCAGCTGCCAGAGGTTATAGTGTGCTCCTGGGAAATACACCTGCTCAAGATGTGAATTTTCTTGCATGAACAGCCTCAGTTTTGGAAATATATAGCTTTAATTGCTGACTGTGACAAAAATGTAACTTCTCAAAACAATAAAATGGTTTGGTAAGGTGTATGGTCCCCAAATAAATATTTAAATGTGAAATAATCCCCCCAAATAATAACTGAATCTGGTCTGGAAGCCAAAAAACATATTTCCTACAGGTCTCACAGAACTAAATATTTTCCCATAGGCGACCATTATAACGTTCAGCTGGAAAAAAATATGATCGCATCACTTTAATTTTGGCATTCAAATATCTCTGTCAAGTATAGCCCTTCAGACAACTTTTTCTGATCTGAAAACAGGGGGTCATGCAACAAATAAGAGAGAAAAACTGACACAAAGGGAAGTACCGGTCACGTGCACATATTTTTCAGGGAATTCCCTACAAAAACACGCAAAAAGTAAATTGTATTTTTTAGGTCTAAAAGTCATCAAATCACCCTCTTTTTTATCAGGAATATTCAACAATAATGCAAGATGTCAATAGAATGTTTCAAACTTTTATTGAAACAAGGGATTTCCCCAAGGCTGTTTATTTTTAGAGATTGTGTCATTTCCGAGTGCAACATTTTAAGGCGGTTCACTCTAATTTCAATATTTAGTTCCGCGATACCTATAATCATCCCCACCCCCACCAAAGAGACATTTTACCACTTCCATGAAATAAAAGAGTCATTTCTGCATTAGAATCCAACTTTTGGCTTTGGCGGAGTCAAAAACATGGAAAATTTGCTCTTTTAAGGAGAAGTGTCCAAACTTTGTCAAGTGGGCTTGAAAACTGGTATTGCCTCCAAAATATTTTTCTATCCTGTTACTTTATAAATTAACTGAGAAGGATGAGAATTTACAGCTTTCTTTAAAAAACTACCCTGATCCCAAAATAAAACTAACATCTGCATCAGCACAAAATATTTTTAGAAAAAATCTGTCTCATTTAACCATACTGCAAGAAAAACAGTGTCCCAACCCCCATGGAACAATATGGATGTCAATTTTGTTTCCAAAACTGGGGATGCAGCTATATATTTCACCAATATGAGAGGACTCTACCAGTTTATCCTAACAACTGATGTCAAATTTTATTCCACCATCTGATGTAGTAAAATTTTGCCCTGAATAGGACCCCCCGGTATGCCCCTTTTCATCAAAATATGTGATATAATTCATAATTTAATTGATATTGACCCAAAACAAACCTACTGTGATATGAACTTTCCCATCTGTAATAGTTTTTAAATCACAGTCTGGCTTCTGAAGACATTTCACATTGTATTGATGAATATTTTGCAATTTTTGTAAAGGAAAAGCCTCAGTTTTCTCAGTAAAGGCACATAGAGTCATTGGTATGGCACTGACAAAACATAAAACAGTGTTTTTTTTCCAAAAGAATGACCAGTACCTGCTACTGTGATATCTCATAACACTGGTAAGATGCCTAAAACCATCAAATATTGATTCTATAGTGATATGCTTATGCTGCATGTTCCCATAAGTGCACTTTCATAACCTTTGTTTTAATCCCCACAGACACCCATTCTGGCAAAAAGATTGAAATTGTTGAAAACATGTTTCCAAAGAGGATGAATCAGACATTTGCTTCAAGAATATGGTGGTATTTGATGTTTAATATACTTGTGTGTGTGTGAGGGAGGGGGGTGGGGGCGGTGGGGGGGGGGGGGGGGGAGTGAAAGTTAGTCAGCTGCCAATTATTGAAAATGTAGATCCAGGCAAGTGAAAAGCAAAGAAACACCATGTCTGATGAAGAGACAGACACACAGACAGACAGACAGACAGACAGACAGACAGGCAGACAGATAGGCTTGCAGTCACACATGTAGGAGGTCTACATGAGAGTACTGAATGGCATACAATGAAAAATATAGTGGAAGAGCCAGGGCAAGGTTGTTAAATTGAAAAATAACTCAGTGGACCATGAGTGCTGAAGCCTCAAAGTAAATCATAAGAAACTGAAAGTGTATGATACTAACTTCAGTCTCTAAAAACATGCTGTTCAGTCTTTCCAAATGTTTATCATCAGCAGAAGGGTTAAATATGTGTGGGAGAGACGACTTGGTTCAGGGAAAGAGCAATATTTCACAACTGTCACTGTAAATTTATGCTATATCAGGGGAACCATGGCAGCACTAGTACTAGACAACTATATTGGTAGCTATGCACAAATGCCATTCACTCACATTTGTAATTTTATTATGTTATTTTCCACTGTAGCCCCACCCCTTCCTCAAATTTGTGTTCCAGGATACTCTTTCAATGAAGGAATTGTTTTCGAACATTTTGAAAAGCATAATATAGAAGAGAAAAACTTCTAAATAATAGTGAATAGAAGGGCAGTGTAGGTTTTCTGTCTGTGTTTGAATGGTGATTTGGGAGGGGGTTGGAAGATTTGGAATCCTCCCTGCCCCTAAAAATATGAGGAGAAACCATGGTTTAAATAAATATGTTAATAGGGTAAGATAGGCTGTTAGTTAGCAGCTGCCAGAGGTTATAGTGTGCTCCTGGGGAATACACCTGCTCAAGATGTGAATTTTCTTGCATGAACAGCCTCAGTTTTGGAAATATATAGCTTTAATTGCTGACTGTGACAAAAATGTAACTTCTCAAAACAATAAAATGGTTTGGTAAGGTGTATGGTCCCCAAATAAATATTTAAATGTGAAATAATCCCCCCAAATAATAACTGAATCTGGTCTGGAAGCCAAAAAACATATTTCCTACAGGTCTCACAGAACTAAATATTTTCCCATAGGCGACCATTATAACGTTCAGCTGGAAAAAAATATGATCGCATCACTTTAATTTTGGCATTCAAATATCTCTGTCAAGTATAGCCCTTCAGACAACTTTTTCTGATCTGAAAACAGGGGGTCATGCAACAAATAAGAGAGAAAAACTGACACAAAGGGAAGTACCGGTCACGTGCACATGTTTTTCAGGGAATTCCCTACAAAAACACGCAAAAAGTAAATTGTATTTTTTAGGTCTAAAAGTCATCAAATCACCCTCTTTTTTATCAGGAATATTCAACAATAATGCAAGATGTCAATAGAATGTTTCAAACTTTTATTGAAACAAGGGATTTCCCCAAGGCTGTTTATTTTTAGAGATTGTGTCATTTCCGAGTGCAACATTTTAAGGCGGTTCACTCTAATTTCAATATTTAGTTCCGCGATACCTATAATCATCCCCACCCCCACCAAAGAGACATTTTACCACTTCCATGAAATAAAAGAGTCATTTCTGCATTAGAATCCAACTTTTGGCTTTGGCGGAGTCAAAAACATGGAAAATTTGCTCTTTTAAGGAAAAGTGTCCAAACTTTGTCAAGTGGGCTTGAAAACTGGTATTGCCTCCAAAATATTTTTCTATCCTGTTATTTTATAAATTAACTGAGAAGGATGAGAATTTACAGCTTTCTTTAAAAAACTACCCTGATCCCAAAATAAAACTAACATCTGCATCAGCACAAAATATTTTTAGAAAAAATCTGTCTCATTTAACCATACTGCAAGAAAAACAGTGTCCCAACCCCCATGGAACAATATGGATGTCAATTTTGTTTCCAAAACTGGGGATGCAGCTATATATTTCACCAATATGAGAGGACTCTACCAGTTTATCCTAACAACTGATGTCAAATTTTATTCCACCATCTGATGTAGTAAAATTTTGCCCTGAATAGGACCCCCCGGTATGCCCCTTTTCATCAAAATATGTGATATAATTCATAATTTAATTGATATTGACCCAAAACAAACCTACTGTGATATGAACTTTCCCATCTGTAATAGTTTTTAAATCACAGTCTGGCTTCTGAAGACATTTCACATTGTATTGATGAATATTTTGCAATTTTTGTAAAGGAAAAGCCTCAGTTTTCTCAGTAAAGGCACATAGAGTCATTGGTATGGCACTGACAAAACATAAAACAGTGTTTTTTTTCCAAAAGAATGACCAGTACCTGCTACTGTGATATCTCATAACACTGGTAAGATGCCTAAAACCATCAAATATTGATTCTATAGTGATATGCTTATGCTGCATGTTCCCATAAGTGCACTTTCATAACCTTTGTTTTAATCGCCACAGACACCCATTCTGGCAAAAAGATTGAAATTGTTGAAAACATGTTTCCAAAGAGGATGAATCAGACATTTGCTTCAAGAATATAGTGGTACTTGATGTTTAATATACTTGTGTGTGTGTGAGGGAGGGGGGTGGGGGCAGTGGGGGGGGGGGGGGGGTGAAAGTTACTCAGCTGCCAATTATTGAAAATGTAGATCCAGGCAAGTGAAAAGCAAAGAAACACCATGTCTGATGAAGAGACAGACAGACAGACAGACAGACAGACAGACAGATAGGCTTGCAGTCACACATGTAGGAGGTCTACATGAGAGTACTGAATGGCATACAATGAAAAATATAGTGGAAGAGCCAGGGCAAGGTTGTTAAATTGAAAAATAACTCAGTGGACCACGAGTGCTGAAGCCTCAAAGTAAATCATAAGAAACTGAAAGTGTATGATACTAACTTCAGTCTCTAAAAACATGCTGTTCAGTCTTTCCAAATGTTTATCATCAGCAGAAGGGTTAAATATGTGTGGGAGAGACGACTTGGTTCAGGGAAAGAGCAATATTTCACAACTGTCACTGTAAATTTATGCTGTATCAGGGGAACCATGGCAGCACTAGTACTAGACAACTATATTGGTAGCTATGCACAAATGCCATTCACTCACATTTGTAATTTTATTATGTTATTTTCCACTGTAGCCCCACCCCTTCCTCAAATTTGTGTTCCAGGATACTCTTTCAATGAAGGAATTGTTTTCCAACATTTTGAAAAGCATAATATAGAAGAGAAAAACTTCTAAATAATAGTGAATAGAAGGGCAGTGTAGGTTTTCTGTCTGTGTTTGAATGGTGATTTGGGAGAGGGTTGGAAGATTTGGAATCCTCCCTGCCCCTAAAAATATGAGGAGAAACCATGGTTTAAATAAATATGTTAATAGGGTAAGATAGGCTGTTAGTTAGCAGCTGCCAGAGGTTATAGTGTGCTCCTGGGGAATACACCTGCTCAAGATGTGAATTTTCTTGCATGAACAGCCTCAGTTTTGGAAATATATAGCTTTAATTGCTGACTGTGACAAAAATGTAACTTCTCAAAACAATAAAATGGTTTGGTAAGGTGTATGGTCCCCTAATAAATATTTAAATGTGAAATAATCCCCCAAAATAATAACTGAATCTGGTCTGGAAGCCAAAAAACATATTTCCTACAGGTCTCACAGAACTAAATATTTTCCCATAGGCGACCATTATAACGTTCAGGTGGAAAAAAATATGATCGCATCACTTTAATTTTGGCATTCAAATATCTCTGTCAAGTATAGCCCTTCAGACAACTTTTTCTGATCTGAAAACAGGGGGTCATGCAACAAATAAGAGAGAAAAACTGACACAAGGGGAAGTACCGGTCACGTGCACATATTTTTCAGGGAATTCCCTACAAAAACACGCAAAAAGTAAATTGTATTTTTTAGGTCTAAAAGTCATCAAATCACCCTCTTTTTTGTCAGGAATATTCAACAATAATGCAAGATGTCAATAGAATGTTTCAAACTTTTATTGAAACAAGGGATTTCCCCAAGGCTGTTTATTTTTAGAGATTGCGTCATTTCCAAGTGCAACATTTTAAGGCGGTTCACTCTAATTTCAATATTTAGTTCCGCGATACCTAAAGATGTTGCATACCAAATATGAGAGCATTCTGTCTGATGGAGCTGAAAAAAAGATTATCTGAAGAAATTTCCTCATATTGCAATAGGTGAAATTCAGGCTCCCATAGCAAGCCCAATTATTAACCCAGGAACTCGATTTGAACAAACTTGAATCTGACCCACCTAGAGATGCTGTATACCAAATATGAAAGGATTCTGACTGGTGGATCTGAAGAAGAAGATTTTTAAAGAAATTTCCTCATATTGTACTACCGGTACTTTCACTTCACTCAGCAGAGAGACTACAACAAGTAATCAATCAGCATTAGGCACAACCCTTACATATCAAATTCTTTATAACCGATGAGATGATTTTCATATGAATGTCGATTGTCTGGGCTTGTAAACAGTGTTGCAATACATTCCTTAGGGAGATGACAGGAAGACAGCCCATCTGGCTATGTCATCTCCCAGTAGTATACAGCATGTTATGTTAATTGAACGAATAAATATCTATCTAACTTAGGCCTGCATATACTCTATTTAATACCCTTGCAGTTCAATTCAACAGCTCAACTACTGCAGAGTCGCTAATTAGGAACCCATTCAAAGGAACTGAGGATACTTTTGAGATTACCATCATGGGACTTTCCAGGACCTTCTTCAGACAGAGCCAGTTTTCCAGGACTTTCAAGGTCTTGAAAATTATTTTTGAAATTCAAGGACAATTCAAGGTTTATTTGAAAAACTTGAACTGACATATGATAAGAAACATGAATATCAAATTTGTTTCAGTTTGGCCCAGTAGTTTAAGAGAAGATGATAAAGTAAAGTTCACACCTGACAGACGGACGGCACATGGATGGACGACGGACAGAAAGTGATCACTAAAGCTCCCCTTGAGGTTCGCTCAGGTAAGTCAGGTGAGCTACATGTAAAAAGGTAAAAGAAATAAATTTTCTGGGGCTTATACATATTCAGTGGAAGCCTGTTCAGTGAATAGCCACTTTGTCAGTGAGTTATTCAACAGGACTATTCAATTAACAATGACTCTGTCACTTTCCTGAATTCTAGAGGGAAAAAATGACTATTTATTGTATTATACACTCTAAAAACTAAAGTGTTAAAAACTACACTTGAAGTGCTGTATTTAACACTTACTAAGTGCTGAACTTGCACTTTGTTCAAGTGTAGATATCCCAGAACTTGACAGGTGTTGACAAATAATACCACTTGACAAGTATAATGTTGCGACACTTAAAAGGAAACAACGCAGATGACGCGGGTCAGGCTCGAACTCTCGAGCCTGATCCGCGTCATCTGCATTGTGTCCTTTTAATTATGTACCCACCAAGCGCAAATCAAATTCTGGACGATTCTGGAAGAACCACCAATACTAGACACATGGGAAGTTCCACCCATTCAAGTTTCAGATGTCTGACGATTGTAATGTCTAAGTGCTTAAAGCATTGCACTTTGAGTGTTAAAATCAAACCCTGAGAGTGAGAATGGGTTTAACACCTTGAAAGTGTCAGTTTTAACACTTTAGTTTTAGTGTGTATATTGCTGACAAACAAAAAAATAATAGATTAACTGTGTGTGTTGCTGGTATTAAGTTTGAATTGGTCTCTCTCTAAACATGAGGCACTCGCCTGACAATAGTTGTTTAAAGAAGGATTTAATTAGCATCAAGAGCTAGTTAACACTACAGAGGATTGAAGTTATTTAATAATTTATAACTTTGTTGTCCATGCCAGATGACTTTTTTTACTAGTACTGTGATGAAACCACAGTAATGATGCCCAGATTTCCAGTAATGCAAAACTAGTGAGTCCAAATATCAACCTAGGAACTTAACTTGAAAAAACTTGAGTCTAAGACTGAGCCCTTCCCTTCCACCATCAGGATACTGTATACCAAACATGAAAGCATTCTGAGTGGTGGATCTGAAGGGGAAGATTTTTAAAGACATTTCCTCATATTGCACTAAGCTGAAATTCGGGCTACAATAGGGAGTCCAAATATTAACCCAAGGACCTGATTAGTACAAATTTGAATTCCCCCCCCCCCCCCCCACCCCCAAAGATGTTGTATACCAAACTTGAAAACATTCTGACAGGTATATCTGGAGAAGATGAATTTTAAAGAAATTACCTCATACTGCACTAAGTCAAAATTCAGGCCCCCATAGGGCACCCAAATATTAACTCAGGGACTCGATTTGAACAAACTTGAATCTGTCCCAGTTAGAGATGTTGTATACCAAATATGAAAAGATTCTAACAGGTGAATCTGAAGAAAAATAATAAGTTAAAATTTGGGCTCACATAGGAAGCCCAAATATGAACCCAGGGACTTGATTTGAACAAATTTGAATGTGCCCCCCCCCCCCCCCCCCCTTGAGATGTTGTATACCAAAGATGAAAACATTCTGACGGGTGGATCTGAAGAAGATTTTTAAAGAAACTTACTCATATTGCTACCATAAGAAGCTCAAATATTAACCCAGGCATCCCCCCACCTTCATCACCCCTCCCCCACCCCCCTCCAGAGATGTTGTACACAAATATGAAAGCATTCTCACTGGTGGATCTGAAGAATTTATTTATTGAGGTTTAATGACACTTTTGACAGCCAGGATCACCTCGGACAGTTTTACGGGTGGAGGAACCCAGAGCACCCAGAGAGAACCACCCAGTAATGGCGAGCAACTGTCAAGGTTCACAAACATAGTAACTCCAAGAAAGCAGGCTTAGCACTGGTTGAAGACAAGTGCACCATCGACGTGCAGTATGCCTTAGTACACACTACCATGCCCCCACATGGCCAATTGGGTTGAAGTGTCTTGCCAAAGGACACAATGCAGTTGGTGCAGATGGGATTCAAACCGAGAACCTCTCGGCTAGCAGCATACATCTCTACCTACTGAGCCACCAGGCTCCCAGATCTGAAGAAAGAAGATTTTAAAGAAATTCCCTCATATTACACAAAGTTAAAATTCGGGCTACCATAGGGAGCTCACATATTAACCCAGGCACACAATTTGAACAAAATTAAATCTCACCCACCTAGAGATGTTGTATACCAAATGTGAAGGCATTCTAACAGGTGAATTTGAAGAAGAAGATTTTCTCATATTGCACTAAGTTAAAATTTGGGCTCAAATACAGAGCCCAAATACTAACCCAGGGACCCAAATTGTACAAACTTGAATCTGACCCCCCTTAAAGATGTTGCATACGAAATATGAAAGCATTCTGACAGGGGGGTGATCTGAAAAAGAAGATTTTTAAAGATCTTTCTCCATATTGCCCTAAGTTAAAAAATCAGGCTTCATTTCCACACACTTGTATCTGACCCCCTCCCCCCACCTCCCTGGAAGCTGTATACCAAATATCAAAAGACTCTGATTTTTGTAAATATACCGACTCCAAAGTTTTTTGATGCACCCCCTACAGAACACCCTGACACAACCGATGGCATTTTTTTTTTACCATTTAATTCTACTGGTCCTAAGGGTGCTTCATACCAAATAACAGTTCTATGTGCTTTGTGAAATATAGGAATTTGAAAATATTTGTATTTTAAGCTCCTGGGGTTCCCCCAGGGGCACGGGAAATTTTTTTTGCATGAATCAAGTACTTATGACTCAATAATACCACATATCAAATTTGGTTCAAATCGGAAAATCGGTACAGAAAATAGAAATTTGGGGCGGGGCCAAAAATCCTGCCCCTCCCATTACAAAGGCAAATATTGATCCACAGACTTTGTTTGAACAAACTTGATTCCACACCTCAAAAGGAAGCTCCATACAAAATATCAGGTCACTGTACCCATGGTTCATGAGATTTTAAAATATTTTTGGAGCATTTTCTCCCACACCCTCCTTATGGGGCTGGGCACGTTGATTTGAACAAAACAAAATGCGATGTCAGAACAAGCAATCGCCTCAAATTTAACTAAAATTGGCTCACTGATTTAGGAGCAGGTGCAAACACCATGTTCACGGATGACTGGTGGTGAGTGATCACTATAGCTCATCCCGACTTTCAGGAGAGCAAACAAGGGGAATTTGATGTCAGTCATGGTAATTTCTCAACACATCTGGACACATTACAAGATTTTTTTATTTAATTAGAAGGGATTTATTTTACAAATGCATGTATATGAAATTAAAAAGTCAAATTTCTGTATGATAAATTTTTGTATGTTTGGTGTTAGCAAGTTATATTCAAATCACACATACAGAAAATAGTCCACCAATATCCTGAACAGTACTGCGATTACAAAAGCATATACTAATGCCTAACAAAAGTAAACAATCTGTTTCTCAGGCCCTCCTGCAAGGCCCTTTTGGCTGCTGCATACTCTCTTTTTATAACCAATGCTAACTTAAAACAAGAGGCCACATGGGGTCTGAAGGGCTCACCATGAACAGAACTCAATAAACAAAGAGTCCAAGAATGAATCTAAATTAAAGCAATCAATCTCCACAGGATACATTGTCAATCCTTGAGCCCTTAGAGCACGGAAAGCATAATTTGCCTGATTTCTAAGTATTAAAGGGCAATAACTCCTATGGAAATCGACAAACATGACCTGAATTTGCACTTGTGCGAGATACCATGCTCATGAAGCTGCATATTAAATTTCCAAAGAATCTGATTAAGTTCACGGACTGTAGAGCACAGAAAGCATAATTTGACTGATTTCTAAGTATGAAAAGGGCAATAACTCCTAAGAAAACAACCGAACACGACCCAAATATGAACTTGTGCGAGATATTATGGCCATGAAGCTGCATATTAAATTTAAAAAGAATCTGATTAAGTTGACGGTCTGTAGAGCACGGAAAGCATAATTTGCTCGATTTCTAAGTATTAAAGGGGGAATAACTACTAAGAAAACTGTCGAACATGACCCAAATTCGAACTTGCTCCAGTTGTGCAGTATATCAAATATTTTTTTTTAAATCCGACTGAAATCACGCTCTGTAGAGCACGGAATACAACTGTCCCCAGATGGACAACGGACAGACAGACAGCACCATAACATAATATGTCCGTATTTCAAACAGGAGTATAAAAAGTGGAGCATCCCTAGGGAGCCCCTTGATACAACCTATGTGGATTAATCTTAGTTACACACCTCTAGAGGGTACTTAATAAATAAAAGTGTCAATGACACTGTAGCTTAACTTGTGTGTTGTGTTTGATGAAAAGGATAATGTTCAATGTTTATGAAAGGATTATGAAATAAGACAAGAATTGTGATAATTGGGAATATGTTCATTTCTGTTCCCTGTATGCTATGTTTTTGATAAAAATAATATGAGGTGTACACTGTACTAAAGAGCTGAGGGGTTGGTTAATATGATCTCACAGCTAATGTATGTGGCCCTCACAGTTAATGTATATCAATGAAAGTTACCAAGTTAAAGTGAAATTATTCCAAAATGAATCATCCTATCAAGTTACATTGAAATCCCTTCATAAATATGGCCTGTAGACTGTGCTAAAGGTTTTCGAGCTTCGGGCCCCTGTAGTCGTCAGTTTCCCTATTGCGTCCATAGAGGACATTCTCATCTAGATATTATATGAAGTCAACCTACCAAGTTACAATGAAATCCCTTCATAAATATGACCTGTAGACTGTGCTAAAGGTTTTTGGGCTTTGGGCTTGGGCAGCCATCATGGTTGAATGATCGCAACCAAAAGGGGACATTCTCATCTGGGCATCATCTGGAGTCTGGAGTAATCCTACAAAGAGTCCAAGAATGAATCTAAATTAAAGCAATCAATCTCCACAGGATACATTGACAATCCTTGAGCCCTTAGAGCACGGAAAGCATAATTTGCCTGATTTCTAATTATTAAAGAGCTCCTACGGAAATCGACAAACATGACCCGAATTTACAATGAAATCCCTTCATAAATATGACCTGTAGACTGTGCTCAATGTTTTCAGGCTTCGGGTCCCTGAAGCCGTCACAGTTGACCAATCACGATCAAAAGGGGATGTCATCTTCTAGGCATTATATGGAGTCAAACTAACAGGTTACAATGAAATCCTTCCATAAATATGACCTATAGACTATGCTAAAGGTTTTGGGGTTTTGGGCTCGGGCAGCCATCAAGGCTGAATGATCGCGACCAAAAGGGGACGTTCTCATCTAGACATTATTTGGAGTCATCCTACCAAGCTACAATGAAATCCCTTCATAATTATGACCTGTAGACTGTTCTAAATGTTTTCGGGCTTCGGGCCCTTGTAGCTGTCACAGTTGCCCAATCGTGTCCAAAGGGGTGCTAAAGGTATTCGGGCTTCGGGCAGCCATAATGGTTGAATGATCAAAACCAAAAGGGGACATTCTCATCTGGGCATCATCTGGGGTGATCCTACGAAGTTACAATGAAATCCCTTCATAAATATGACCTGTAGACTGTGCTCAAGATTTTCGGACTTCAGGCACCTGTAGCCATCACAGTTGACCAATCACGACCAAAAGGGGATGTCATCATCTAGGCATTATATGGAGTCAACCTAAAAAGTTACAATGAAATCCTTCCATAAATACGACCTATAGACTATGCTAAAGGTCTTTGCGCTCGGGCAGCCATAAAGGTTGAATGATCGCGATCAAAAGGGGATGGTCTCATCTAGACATTATTTGAGTCATCCTACCAAACTACAATGAAATCCCTTCATAATTATGACCTGTAGACTGTTCTAAAGGTTTTCGGGCTTAGGGCCCCTGTAGCCGTCACAGTTGTCCAATCGTGTCCAAAAGGGGACGTTCTCATCTAGACATTATAAGAAGTCAACCTACCAAGTTACAACGAAATCCCTTCATAAATATGACCTGTAGACTGTGCTAAAGGTTTTCGGGCTCGGGCAGCTATCATGGTTGAATCATCGCAACCAAATGGGAAATCTCATCTGGAGTGATCCTACGAAGTTACACTGAAATCCCTTTATAAATATGACCTGTAGACTGTGCTCAAGGTTTTTCGGGCTCCGGGCACCTGTAGCCATCACAGTTGACCAATTACGACCAAAAGGGGATGTCATCATCTAGGCATTCCATGGAGTCAACCTAACATGTTACAATGAAATTCTTCCATAAATATGATCTTTT
This sequence comes from Pictodentalium vernedei, assembly GCA_031216915.1. Taxonomy (NCBI): domain Eukaryota; kingdom Metazoa; phylum Mollusca; class Scaphopoda; order Dentaliida; family Dentaliidae; genus Pictodentalium; species Pictodentalium vernedei. Next base: position 181,277,112 of record CM062292.1, read on the forward strand.
GCCTATGCTAAAGGTTTTTGGGCTCGGGCACCCATCAAGGCTGAATGATCGTGATCAAAATGGGACGTTCCCATCTAGACATTATTTGGAGTCATCCTACCAAGTTACAATGAAAGGGGACTTTCTCATCTAGACATGAAATTCTTCAATAAATATGACCTGTAGGCTAAGCTAAAGGTTTTCAGGTTTTGAGCTCAGGCAGTCGTCACGGTTGGCAGATCACGCCCAAATGGGGAAATTCTCATCTAGACATCATAAGGAGTCATCCTACCAAGTTACAATGAAATCCATCCATATTAAACATGACCTGCAGACTGTGCTAAAAGTTTTTGGGTTTCGGGCTTGGGCAGCCATCATGGTTGATAGATCATGCCCAAAAGGGGACGTTCTCATCTAGGCATTATACAGAGGCATCCTACCAAGTTACAATGAAATGCCTTCATAAATACGACCTGTAGACTGTGCTAATGGTTTTCGGGTTTTGGGCTCGGGCAGCCATACCAGTTGACCGATCGCGACCAAAAGGGGACGTTCTCATCTAGACATGACCCCAAACCTGCATATGAAATTTTGTGACAATCAGACAAGAACTGCGGGGTGTAGCCTGTGATAAAGAAAAATGTGAACAGACTCACAGACTTCCGCACGCGTGATGGCAATAGCTTAAAAATTTCTGGTCTTCAGCTACATGGCCAATTCTGGCTCCCAGAAGGAGCCCAAATATTAACCCAGGCACTCGAATTGAACAAACTTGAATCTCACCCCACTGGAGATGTATACCAAATATGAAAGCATTTGAACTGGTGGATCTGAAGAATATTTTTAAAGAAATTTCCTCATATTGCACTAATTTAAAATTTGGGCTACCGTAGCGAGCCCAAATATTAACCCAGGGACCCGATTTGAACAAACTTGAATCAGACTCCCCTAGAGATGCTGTAAACCAAATATGAAAGGATTCTGACACGTGAATCTGAAGAAGATTTTTGAAGAAACTCTCTCATATTGCACTAATAACCTATGCACTTGATTTGAACAAACTTGAATCTGCCACCCCTCCTGAGATGTTGTATACCAAATATGAAAGCACTCCAACTGGAGGATCTGAAGAAGAAGATTTTAAAGAAATTTACTCAAATTTGGGCTACCATAGGCTACCAGGGAACCAATTTGAACAATCTTTAATCTGACTCCCCGAGAGATGTTGTAAACCAAATATGAAAGGATTCTGACTGGTGAATCTGAAGATTTTTGACGAAATTCCCTCATATTACAGTAAGTTAAAATTTGGGCTACCAAGTGAGCCCAAATATTAACCTAGGGACCCGATTTGAACAAACTTGAATTACAGTAAGTTAAAATTTGGGCTACCATAGTGAGCCCAAATATTAACCTAGGGACCCGATTTGAACAAATTTGAATCTGCCCCCCCTCCCCCCCCCCCCCCCCCCCCTGCTCCCGAGAGATGTTGCACACCATACCAAATATGAAAGCATTCTGACAAGTAGATCTGAAGAAATTTTTAAAGAAATTTCTTCAAATTGTACTAAGTGAAAATTTGGGCTACCATAGCGAGCCCAAATATTAACCTAGGGACCCGATTTGAACAAAGTTGAATCTGATCTCCTTGAGATGTTGTATACCAAATATGAAAGCATTCTGACTGGTGGATCTAAAGAAGAAGATTTTTTAAAATTATCCCCCATATTGCATAAAGTTAAAATTTGGGCTTCCCAGCTGATCGATGTCACTGGCTTTCAATAACACAACACTGCACTGAGGACATAATATTAGGCCAATAAAATATAATGGTAATGTTCAAATCACCTGACTGACTCTAATTTTGCACCTGGGACACCAACAATTTTTTTTACTGAATTTGAAAAAGAAACCGATAAAAAAACAAGAGGCCCCAGGGGGCCTGAGGGCGCACACCTGACATGGTAGTCTAAATATCAAACCAGGGACTTGACTTGAATAAGCTGCATACGCCCCTCCTAAGAAAAGCATATACCAACTAGATGAAGCGATTGTGCCCACACAATACACAGGATTTTCCTTCTATTTTCAGTTCCTGCACTTTTACGTCCCAAAATTGAGATAAACGCATAAAAAACAGATTTTTTCCCCAAACAAAATACTTTCAGCCTATTTTTTTATCTTCTTCTTAAAACGCGTAAAAAATGATAAAATCAATTTCCGGATTTTGGTCCAAAATTTTCTAAGTCCCTTCCGGACCCCAAATTTTTGGTGTAAAAAAAATTTATTTTTTTTGTCTTCAAATTTTCTCCCCCCACTGCATGTGTAACATACGTCTGTCCAGGGTGAGATAGCAGGGAGAGACAGATGTATCCCGCTCCACCTGTGTGACGTTATACATTTATAACGTTATTATGACGTTATGCATATCGTATCAGTTTCTTGGTTCCAACAAATTCATAATGACATCATCAGAATGCCGTGTGATCAAAATTTGATGCTCTAAAACTCTGTAAACCCCAAGATGCCACCGTTCCTAATTGATTTGCATGCTGTTTCTGATGGTGTCATTAGTTTTTCAAAACAACGAATACCAAATGAGTTGATTATATCAGCACGAGACCGCCAATTACTTCTGGCTAACGTAACCGCTGTATGGTGGTGGGGAGAAAAATAATCCCTGATGGGTACGGGTGTGGGATGGGAAAATCTCACCCTCCGGACAAGATATTTGGTCCAGACACTCGGCAAGCCTCGTGTCTGGCCCAAGTATCTTGTCCTCGGGTGAGATTTTCCCATCCCACACCTGTACCCATCAGGGATTATAATAGTCCCACCCGGACCCCAAATTTTCAGGGGAAAAAAAAATTATATTTTTGTCTTAAAATTGACAGAAATGCATAAAAAACAAAAAAACAAAAAATTTCCGGATTTTGGTCCAAAATTTTCTAAGTCCCACCCGGACCCCAAATTTTCAGTGTAAAAAAAAATATTTTTTTTTGTCTTAAAATTGACCGAAACGCAGAAAAAACCCCAAAAAATTTTTTTCGGATTTTGGTCCAAAATTTTCTAAGTCCCACCTGGACCCCAAATTTTCAGTGTAAATGAAAAAAAATTTTTTTGTCTTAAAATTGACCGAAACGCATAAAAAAAACAAAAAACAAAAATTTCCGGATTTTGGTCCAAAATTTTCCAAGTCCCCACCCGGACCCCAAATTTTCAGGGGAAAAAAAAAATTTTTTTTTGTCTTAAAATTGACAGAAATGGAGAAAAAACAAAAAAAAAAATTTCCGGATTTTGGTCCAAAATTTTCTAAGTCCCACCCGGACCCTAAATTTTCAGTGTAAATAAAAAAAATTTTTTTTGTCTTAAAATTGACCGAAACGCATAAAAAACAAAAAACATTTTTTTGATTTTGGTCCAAAATTTCTAAGTCCGCAACGGGACCCCAAATTTTCAGCGTAAATATGAACCCAGGGACTTGGCTTCAACAAACTTGAATCTCACCCCCCTAAGGATGTTGCATACCAAATATCACAAGATTCTTATTGGTAGATCTGAAGAAGATTTTTCAAAAATACTCCTCATACTGCACTAATTTAAACATTTGGGCTCCCATAGAGAGCCCAAATATGGACCCAGGCAATTCATTTCAATAAACATGTGAAACAATCTTCCAAAGATGTTATATGTGAAATTTGAAAGCTTTTGGAGCAGTGGTTTGGGAGAAAAGTAGTCTTATATGTTTTTCCCATTACCCACAGTGTTAAAAAATGCTGACTCAGCACTTTTTCAAAGTCCCCAAAAAGTACCCCATGATAAAACCGATGGAAATTTCTTTTTACCATTCCATTCTGTTGGTCCTAAGGAAGCTTCACAACAAATAAGAATTCTCAGTGCCGTGTAGTTTTGGAGATATGGGCGTTTTAGTTTTTTTCTATTTTTAGCTCCTGTGGTTCCCACGGGGCTATGGGGAAAAACATTTCTGCATAAATTAGGTACTTATGACCCAATAAGCACTCACGTAAAATTTAGTTCAAATCGGCCTCGCAGTTTGGAAAATAGAAATTTGGGGCGGGGCCAAAATTTTTGCCCCTCCTTTAACATCGTCAAATATAGCCCCTCAAACTTCTCTTGAACAAACTTGAGTCTACACCTCAAAAGGAAGCTGCATACCAAATATCAAGTCTCTGCTATTGCTGGTTCTTGAGAAGAAGATTTTTTAAGAATTAGAGCATTTTTGCCCCATCCCTCTGCTCAATATGAGCCGAAACCTAATTTGACAAAAAATCAAAATGTCCTTATATAACCCCTACTCACAAGAAATTTCATTAATATGCAGCCAGTGGTTTGGGAGAAAAAGGCCCAAACACCACCTTCACGACGGACGACGGAAGAAAAAGTGATCAGAAAAGCTCACCCTGACTTTCAGTCAGTTGAGCTAAAAATGCGAATGGTCATTTACAATGATGAGACAAATAGTGCTCGGCAGTTTTTCGGTACAGCGATTATAATCTGTACAATTTTTAATACCATCACCAATACCGGAAAATTAAATCATAATCGGTATACCAAAAAGTCATTTTTGCCCCAGTATGCAAATTTCAACTTGCTTATCATGGTTTACGAGAAGTGAATTTACTTCACTGGTGCAGATTATTGGTGGTTTCAGTTTGTGTCTTATCCCTTTTTACTGCCCTGTCTGCCCTCGCAGACCATGGAAGGTTTCTTTATTACTTTTCCTTCCCAACTGTTCAAGTGGTTTGTCTCAACAGCCACCATTATTATGAAAGCGATAGAATATTGTTTACCTCGAATTAGAAACAAGTGAAGGTGAAAAAACACAACCACATGTACTGCATTACACTAAGCATGTGTAGTTAGTCGCATTGGACATTCAACCAATGGCATTCCCGCTATCTAAAACCTGGAAACTGTCCTTGGGAAATGCGAAGTGATTCCCTGTAGTTTTACACTTGTACATGTACTTCAAAGTGATTGGCTGTTTGGCAGTGTTTGCACATGCTTATGTCATGATATTATCTTGCCTTTAGTGTGCAAACAAGTGTTTGATACAAGACCTGTGCAAGGTACTTTATTGTTTTCAAATAAACAAAAGCATTTGTGCTTCCTCTGCCAAGATAAATATATGTACAGTTAAAACTAGAAGTCCTGTCACGAACTCTGCGCTTATCTGGGCTTAATTGTACGTAGGAATTGCGTGCTATTGCCATATCGAATTGCATCCAAAGCACGGTAGGTTCTCCTGGTTACTCATAGCAAACACAGGCAATGTTTCTGCCAATGGACCTCCGGGTTACCCGGAGGTCCATTGGCTGAAACATTGCTTGTGCACAGGCCATATGTACAGAATTTGATAGCCTTACTATGGTCACAACGCGCAGATTAAAGTGCAGATCGACGTGCTATTTGCGCGCATTTCATGACGGGACTTCTACTTTTAACTGTTCCATGATACTTAACCAGCTCATTACCATTAAGGTCAATTTATTTAAGCGCTGAGGTGTGCTCATTTTAACACTTCTCATGATAAAGTGAGGTGTGCAAATGTACACTTCACTTCAGAATCAGAGGACAGCTGAAGATACTAAAATGAAGACACCTCCGAGTCTGTTTCATTTCAAAATTGCGGAATTACACCCAAAATGTCCACTTCAATCGCGAATAAAGCGTCTACCTATAAACTGCCATTTTGGGTGTACATGTAATTTGGATATTCACGCTCAACAGAATATCAAAGCAGTATATTTCAGTCGCAACTGTTGGACGAATTTGGTCCCACATGTTAACTGAAGCACAAATTAAAAAAAAAAACAAGAATGAAAGTGTCAATGACACTGTAGCTCAACTTGTCAAGACAAAAACATGTACATGTATAGTATGTGACACAGCAATGACAAACATCTAGGTAATGACCTGATAACAAAGGTACATATAAAGTATTGTAACGGTCTGTACATAAATACTGACCGTTGCCTGTAACAAATGTATAGTTAAAGTATTGTAAAGGTGGGTGACAGTCAGATGCTAAACTAGAAAATAATCTTTGAGTCCCAGAGTGGGTCTGACTGAACCCCAAAATATTTGTTCTCATAGCACATTGATAACAAAGGCACCCCAAAACACACTCATTCCTGTCCCAAGGTGAAAACAAAGGTACCCAAGAAGTTTCGTGAAGATCAGTTCACAAATATGAGCTGTATAGAAGTTGTGACAAAAAACTGATTGGACCTAATTTTGGTACAAAATGGCCACTGGCAGCCATCTTGAATTTTGGACCGCACCCAGAAACACTTGTTCTAATCCCAAGGTGATAACAAAGGTACCCAAGAAGTTTTGTGAAGATCGGTTCATAAATACAGCCTCTACCCTGAGCCATATTGACATGTGCACTTACAGTGTATAAGTAGCACTGAATAAATCAAAGTTCATCTAATTTGCATAACATCTGCACAAAAAAAACCCGTACTATATGTGATGTATTCCATGTTACTAAACATTCATACAAAAATTTACTCAAATCAGAACTTTCATACAGAAGTTCTGTACAAAAGACTGATTGCACTAATTTTGGTACAAAAAGGCTGCTGGTGGCCATCTTGAATTTCGGACCACACCCAAAAACATTCAATCTCATCCCACGGTGATAACAAAGGTACCCAAGAAGTTTTGTAAAGATCGGTTCATAAATACGGCCTCTAGCCTGAGCCGTATAGAAATTGTGTACAAAAAACTGATTAGATCTAATTTCAGTACAAAATGGCCACTGGTAGCCATCTTGAATTTTGGACCGCACCCAGAAACACTCGTTCTTGTCCCAAGGTGATAACAAAGGTACCCAAGACGTTTCGTGAAGATCGGTTCATAAATACAGCCTCTAGCCCGAGCCGTATTGACATGTGCACTTACAGTGTATAAGTAGCACTGAATAAATCAAAGTTCATCTAATTTGCATAATATATGCACGAAAAAACCCTGTACTATATGTGATGTATTCCATGTTACTAAACATTCATACAAAAATTTATTCAAATCAGAACTTTCATACAGAAGTTCTGTACAAAAGACTGATTGCACTAATTTTGGTACAAAATGGATTATGGCTGCTGGTGGCCATCTTGAATTTCGGACCACACCCAAAAACACTCGATCTCATCCCACGGTGATACCAAAGGTACCCAAGGAGTTTCGTAAAGATCAGTTCATAAATACGGCCTCTAGCCCGAGCCGTATTGGCATTTGCTCTTACAGTGCTGAAAGTAACACCCAAAAACATCAAAGATAGTCTAATTTGCATAATTTACGCATGAGAAAAAAAAACATATTATATGTGATGTATCCCATGGTACTAAAAATTCATACAAAAAATTATTCAAATCAGAGCTTTCATATGGAAGTTCTGAACAAAAAACAGATTTCTGCATCGTCGGTACAAAATGGCGGCTGGCAGCCATCTTGAATTTCGGACTGCACCCAAAAACACTCGTTCTCGTCCCATGGTCATAACAAAAGTACCCAAGAAGTTTCGTAAAGATCGTCCAATTGTTGACGGACAGACGGACAGACAGACAACGGGCCATGGCATAAGCTCAAGTTTGGCTTCGCCAAAGTTGAGCTAAAAATGTTACTAAGGTAACACATGCCCCCCCCTGTAACCTTCACCTTCCAGATGCAGTGGAAACTATTATATGCGACACACCTTCTGACTGTCCTTAACATTTGTAAAAAGTTTAACAATTGTACTATGACTTGTTTCTGAGTTATGGCTGAGACACGAATATTGACCGATTTTTAGTGTGACCTTGATCTTGTCGGTACGAACCCAGCTATGGTGTGTGACACATCCTCCCATGATCCTTTATTATTGTGTGAAGTTTGATGACTGTGGCCCTAACCGCCTTCAGTGTGACCTTGACCTTACGGACCTGGCTGTGGTGTGCGACACATCTACCCATTGTCCTTTATAATTGAGCAATGTTAGATGATTGTAGCCCTAATAGTTTTGGAGATATGCTCGAGACAAGATTTGTGACCCTGAACATATGAAGGTCAATTGTGACCTCCACCTTGCAGATGCGGCAGAAACTATTATAGGCGACACACCTTCTGACTGTCCTTAACATTTGTAAAAAGTTTAACAATTGTACTATGATTTGTTTCTGAGTTATGGCTGAGACATGAATGTTGACCTATTTTTAGTGTGACCTTGAAATGTGACCTTGACCTTGAAGGTACGAACCCGGCTATGGTGTGTGACACATCCTCCCATGGTCCTTGATAATTGTGTGAAGTTTGATGACTGTGGTCCTAACCGTTTTCGAGTTATTGGCTCGGACACACACACACACAGACGGACACACAGACACACTTCAATCACTACAGTTAAAACTAGAAGTCCTGTTACGAATAGTGCGCTTATCTAGGCGCAATTGACGTTGGAATTGCGTGCAGTTGCCATGTCAAATGGCATCCAAAGCACGGCAGGTTCTCTTGGTTACTCATAGCAAACACATGCAATGTTTCTGTAATCCGGAGGTCCATTGGCTGAAACATTGCTTGTGCACAGGCCATATGTACAGAATTTGAAAGCTTTACTTGGGTCATATCGCGTACATTAACGCGCATATCAATGTGCTATTTGTCCACATTTCATGACAAGACTTCTAGTTTTAACTGTATATGCCACCCTACTTTAGTCGGGGGGGCATAAAAATATCCCTACCTACCAAACCTATTTTTTTCTGCTGTGTAACCTGAACCACAGTTACTGGAAGTTGTGGCTGCAACCACTTTTTTCACCGATAACAATGAATGCACCACATCAGTCCTAACCTGTGTTACACATACAGTAGTCTATATAATATAGACAAGTAATGAAAGCCTATTTTGCCCTGACCGATACCCCCTTCCCAGTTCATTTGCGAATTTGTTCACTGAACCAAGATTCATCAACACAGTTTTCTTGTACAGCTATCCACGGGGTATTTAACTTCATGTTTATCTTAAATTAATAATCAAATCATTATACTACGGCTTCTTTATTGGATAAATAAAAGCTCTCCGTTCGACTTTTTTGCCCGCGACACGATGCCATTGGAACAACAATGATGACATAACGTTTCTGATGTCTAAAAATACCGTCTAAAAATGATTGCGGAACATTGAAATGTATCAAGTTCTTGTCATCTGCTTTACAGTGATAGTCGGTGAATTTTTAGACTGCAGTCGTATGTTTTATGCTATTTATGGTAAGAAAACGGAAGTACTTAGAAGTTGGACACGTCTGCAGCAGTATCTGCGTGTGCAGAAAATGTGCATCTGATGTTACGGTTAGTTCAAAGGAAAAATTTAAATAAATAAATAAAGTCTACCCCCATTTATACACCTCATTAGTGTTGCTTATTTTGTTCTCTCCGGTTATTTGACTTTGAAAATGTGCCGCAATCTTGGGGTGGCACCCAAACAACATTCCCCCGATGAAGGCGAATGACCCCCACCCCAGGTGTGTGTGTGTGTGTGGGAGGGGGGGGGGGTCTAGACAATTTATTTATTTACAGATTTTTGCACAACGACTAATCATGCCCACAACATGAGTATCAACTCAACACCAGGAGTGAGCATTAATAAGCCATGTTGCCCATTTTAGAGAGGGTTTGCACCTCCCAAGCATTGGTGACTGGGTCCTATTTTACCAGTAAAACAGAGCTTGTTTGTTGTTTACCGCAGTGAACAGGCACTGCTTCACTTCCCGAGGTTCCGGCGGGCAGGGGTCTGGAAATCTCCCGGCCGACCATGGTTTGGCCAGATGTGTATAATTTTGGTTTCAATTGGGAAAAAGTCAAAATACATGTAGGCTTATCCATGAATCTAGAGGCAAGAAAGCCAGTAACTGCGAGCAGCCAAGTTAACATAAACTACAGATTATGAAGATATCTTCCAATAATATAACAATACCATGAGTTTGGAGGGCTTTGCGGTTTATCACCGGCCCGAGAGGAATGAATAAAAGCCTGAGCGTTATTATCGGCCCGAGAGTTGCTAGCCATTAATAAGGCAGAGGGCTGTCGATCTTCATCCACCAAGCGCCACATCTGAAAGTCTGTGCATACAAGCTCCCCACCCCCTCCCTTTCACCAGCTTCTAGTTTTACGTTTCACTCATCATGCAAGTAACAGGTAACTTTTGATGTAGCCAGTTCAAGTATGGCAAATGAGGAGGAAGAACGTTTGCAGACGCAAGTAGAAGAGGTCAAGGGGAACGGCGTGCCCTCAAAAGCAAAACTAGCCTTGCCTCCCCACCGACTCCCAAATGCCCACAGTGGGTTTTCTAGAAAGGTTTTTCTTTTTTTTCAAAAAAATGTCTCTGGGGAAAGAGTTTTGTCGAAAACCCGAGATATCTTAATCGGCCAAGTGCTTCGTCTGAATAATATGTGCCTACAACAAGCCCCGCCGCTCCAACCCATGCCCCCCCCCCCCCCCCCCCCACCAGCATGTAGTGGGCCTAATACACTATTATGATTCCTAGCTGGCATTGTAAAAAAGAGATGCAATAGAATTTCCTTTTTTATACAGACCATGAGATCACTATCACCCCTCCATGTCTGTCATATACATGTAGGCCTATAGTCTAGATCTAATACCCTTTCCGCCCGCCAATACATATTCCTTTCAAAGCTTCCTGCATTTTCAACTTCTGACAACAAGGTAGCACTGTCTTAAATTAACCACCAGTTTTTTTATTAAAGTTCGGATAAGTTGGTTGTGCCTTGACCACAAATAGAACTCGAGGACAGGGGTGCAACAATTGTTTTGCAGGGAAGACTCCTTATAGCCCACATCCATTCTTCTGTTCTGTCGTCTGCAGCACAAGAACAACGCAGTGCGTAGTTTCGCTTTCCGGGTTAACTTTTGTACAACCTAGCAACGAAATGTCACGCCATCATTGTTGTTCTAATGGTGCCGAGTCGCGGGCAAAAAAGTCGAGCGGAGAGTTTCTTTTATCAAATAAAGAAGCCGTAGTATGATGATTTGATTATTAATTTATGATAAACATGAAGTTAAATACCTTGTGGATAGCTGTACAAGAAAACTGTGTTCATGAATCTTTGTTCAATGGACGAATTCACAAATGAACTGGGAAGGGGCTATTGGTCCGGGCAAAATAATCTTTTAATACTTGTCTATATTATATAGACTACTGTATGTGTAACACGGGGTCAGGACTGACGTGGTGCATTCATTGTTATCGGTGAAAAAATTGGTTGCAGCCACAACTTCCAGTAACTGTGCCTGAACAAAAACCATTAATTATTTTTTGGGGCCTAAAAGAATAAATGCAATGTGTTCAGCCGGTGATCTACAGTATGATTTGATGATGCAGACAGTACAATAGGAGAATAAAATGGTGAAAAAACTAAAATAAAATCTTTTTTTCAATGGCAGTTGATTGTTACGCAAGATGTATGTCGCATACATGTAGTTGTCAAGGGCACATTTTCAATTTGTAAAATTCATTGTTCAATTCAGTTACCTCCCTTGATGTGTCTCCAATGTTCCTGTATTTCAGTGAACAATGGAGAAGCACATCAAGGGAGGTAAAAAGTTGAAGAATGAACATTACATTTTGAATTTTGATATGCCCCATGCCTATCTATCTGTAGATCATGTATGGACAAAAGTTCCCAACAACACATTTTAATTTTTAAATCAAAGTTATTATTAAATTGAGACATGAATAAATTTGAATATATGTGCTCAGTATATTTCTGATTAATAAGGCTGAGTCCATTGCATAAGGCTGAAATAAAAAAAATGTTCGTTTGCTGATTCCTTACCTACTCGGCAAAATTACCCCTACTCAAAAGTTTTTATTGCCAGTTTCTAGAAACTATTTTTTTCAAAAGCCTGAAAGTTGATATTAACTGGTGTGTCCATTACATTTTCCGTATACATGTAAAATTGAGAATAATGCTAATTTGATGATTGAACAAATGTTATCATAAAAATTGTGTTCATGTTGATGAACAGTGTGCAACGTCCAAATGAAAGACATTTTTTCTCTATTTGTTATCAGCCCTGGGAATTAGAAAATTTTGCATAGGCAAAAATGTGTATCAATTTGTTGAGTTCCAATGCATTGTATGCAACAAAATTGCCCATGAAAACTGAAAATGCCTAGGCATTGCAGGTTGCCCAGGCTAATTCCCAGGGCTGTGTTATCACTATATAATTTTGTGTAATTTTGTAACATGTTTTGTTATTATGTATGTATAGAACCTATGGATGGAGTTCTGTGTCGTAGTAGTTTCATGGAACGTCCTCAAGATTTATTCTCTAGTCGCATTTGTGAAATTAAAGGGAAAACAACTAATTATCTATTAAGTTCATTGTACAGACCTGTTAAGTGCAATATAGCATATTAAGTTCATTGTACAGACCTGTTAAGTGCAATATAGTAATTAAATAAATGTATTTCCACACCCACATGTTCCTATCTAAATTTCAACACCTGGGAAGAGAATAAGCAAACGAAGATATGTTTTAATACCAGCCTTAATTACACTAAACTGTATTAACATTATTTATCAAAATAAACACAACCTTCACAAGAGAACAATATCATGATTTTATCGACATTAATCACGATCTTCTTTCCCCAAAACCGTCATTATTATTTTGGTTAATATTGCCCAGCACTATGTAGAGTCCCATGCCATTTAATTTATTACTTATCAACTAGCATCAGTAAGGTGCACAATTGGAGAAAATTATTCAACTGAAAGAGGTATTGCTTTGTAAATCATGGAGGCAGAAAGTTGGGTGCTGACTAGTCGACTTTGACTCGACTTTTAATCGTTGACTAATCGAGTACAGAATCCCAGTCGTTTCAACACGAATGGCTTGGAAGGTTCGCAGTTGCAAGGATGCACAAATTGTAAATTTAGACAACCCCAAAATGTTTATGCAAAAAAGATTTTGACAACCCTCCAAATTTAGATGACCATTCACATGCATATTCGCTTTTTTGTTAATGGTTAATATATAGAGCAGCCACAGTTAACCGGATATCCAGTTTGCATCCAGTTGCAAAGAAACCCAACCGGTTAGAAAAGGTAGCAACCAGATAACCATAGTCCTGATAATGTGTCTGATAATATGAGATAATGATTACTATTGAAGTTGGGAACAACCTGCATTGAACTACTAAGTAATTCATGTCCATACCGGCATATATAGCTCATAAGGGGTATATTTCGTTGACAGAACTCACAGAAAACAGATGCACTGTAGACACAATGTCATATACAGTTAAAACTAGAAGTCCTGTCACGAACTGTGAGGAGGTCCATTGGCTGAAACATTGCTTGTGTACAGGCCATATGAACAGAATTCGATAGCCTTACTATGATGAACGCGCAGATCGACATGCTATTTGTGTGCATTTCATGACAAGACTTCTAGTTTTAACTGTAATGTTAGCTTTGAACCTGTCCTACATCATGGAATACTGTTTTGTCGATCAACTTCAAAGAGTTATGAAACCTATGACATCAACCTGTCTGCGCATTTCGGAGAACATGTGCATTGCTTTGTCGGAAAGGATCAGGCCTGGCATTCTTAAAAATGTGGGAGGGCTAAAAATCGCTACCCTTACATGGCCTTAGGAGCAATTAGCTCTCCTCAAGCTTACAAAATGAGGTTTTACTGTTAATGAAATCTGACAAGTGGGCATTGTACATTTTATTTAGTGCTGCTAACAAGGTAGTATCTGTGAGACGGCTACAGTGCCCCTACCACACCTTCGGGCCTTGGCAAGGCCCGGAGGTGTGGGAGAGGTAGTGTGGCCGTCTTACAGAGACCACTAACATAGCAGAGATCTATAAAGATGTGGGTTTTAGAAATAGGCTGTTATGCTAATCTTTATTTTCTAAGGCCAGGAGGGCTAGCTTTCGCCCTCCCTAATTTTTTTAAGGCGAGCAGTAGGCGAGCGAATAAATTGCTCTCCAGAAAATGCCAGGCCTGAAGGATCAAAGGAATCAGATTCATGTTGCTAGCAGCACTCGACAGTGACCTACACTCACTGCGAGTTATCACAAATCGCGTCGGTCTGCTGTGACCACCATCATGGCATCTACAAAACTGTTGGGTATTCCCTACAGTCTATTTATTTCAGCGTGTGACGTCATTTAGCTAATGCCTATAGTACTGCTTGCGCATTAGCAGAAACGGATTATAGTGATTCGCTTTCTTTTCCTATCTACTCTGTTGCATCACATGCACTTTGTTTCTTTGAAATTGCAAAGTTACATGTTGAATTTCTCTGAGGAGCTAACTCAGAATGTTAACAATTTAGAAGAGCAAGAAATGGTTATCCAATTATTTTTTAGAAAACCACTAGACGAACGTAATGGACATTTGTCCAATTTGTGCATCCATGAGTTGGCAGTGGCTTTGAGGCCTATAATATACCTGTAGCATATCAGAATGGTCCAAGGCCTGCATGGGGAAGCCATAGATATGACTGTGTCCTTTCTTCCCATTGATAAGGATCCATCCTTGGGCCTCCATGGAGAATTTTGTGCAACCAAATAGATTTAACTGAGGCTTAACAGAATGTAAATTTACATGCATACAGTTATGAGAATGACATGCAACTACATTTAATGAAATTGGCTCAAATTTTCAATTTTTGGGGGACCATTTTCATGCAAATTTCTGGAATAAAAATTTAGGTTTAAATTTACTGAAATCAACAAATTTGCTGAAATTTCTCATCCGTTTATGGTATGTATGGTATGTTTATGTACAGGTAATTACGCAGGTTTCCACAAAAAGTAAATCACAGGATTTTTTTAAATACCGTATCACTTTTCATGTTCTCTGCACATGATATGTTTTCGGAAAAACAAAATTGCACAAGAGCAAAATCTTCAAAATTTCCAGCAAGCTCTGTGAAGGGGAAAAAATTATTAAATTTCTTTACACCGAAGAAAATTTTTTGGGGGCAAAAGCAAATTACATATGGTAATCTAATCAATCTACATGGTTCATTTTGAACAATAGTTTGAAATGAGTTAATGTATTGTTTTTGGTTCATTTTAATTAATCTGTAGATGCTTTTCTGTACCAGAATCTGGCTCTGTGATCATCACTACAGGTAATAAATGCTGGTCCCGTAGGGCAATGTATCAGTTCTCTTACTATACCATTGTGTCCAAGAGCTAACAATCTTTGTCTTTCTGCAGTTCTTGAATCCCAACAGCACAAGCTTTTGGTTTTCTCATCAGGAAACAAAACATAGTCTTCTGTGTGATTAAAGGCAGCTTTTGTTTTGTGTTCCATTTTTCCAGTAGCACCTGCTCCTGTATACATTATCAGACATCTATTTGTTGCAAGTTCCCAAAGTTTGACTAGTGAATCTTTACCACTTGATAATACATATTTTGAGTTTCGACTGAAAACTACAGAACAAACTTCAGCACCATCATGAGCTCCCGAGAATGTATTTATACATTTATTACTCACACCATCCCACAATTTAATGTCACCATCTACTGAGCTTGACACAAACATTTTGGCATTTGGACTCCACTTGAGTGAGGTCACTGCATCAGTGTGTTGGTGGGATGGATCACTGCCAACAAAACACTGAAATGTGTTTACATCGTACAAACGAATTGTTGGATGTTGTGTTCCTACCAATAAAAAATCCCCCGATGGATGAAATGATATACACTGAATCTCGGCAGCCTCTTGAATACTTTTATAAGCCTTCTTAACAGATGGTTTTGAATATTCAAAAAAACGAATGCTATAGTCAAGACTGCCTGATGCTAATATCTGATGATGTGGATGGAAATCTAAACATGAAATTTCTCCATTATGATCATACAATGTTCGAATCACTGGGTGGTTTTCCATTTGTTGTTGAGGAGATTCTTGAGCAATGATTTCTGCTGGTGTAGCACTTTTGGCTAACATTCTGTCAACATCCAGAATTTTGATTGATGAATCTTCCGATCCTGTTGCAATTAACTGCCCGGTGTGGTGGAACGCACCAGCACGACACGGACCTTTATGTGCAGTTACATAACATGTTTCATAAAGAGCTGCTTCGGGTGTAATGTGCTGAACATCTGTTTCATACTCGAGGTCTATGCCTGTGCCCGGTGCAACAACGCCCGAAAAATTTATCTGTTCTCCTTTCAACAATTTCTTTTCAGATTCAAGATCAAGGCTCGGTTGAAGGAGCGAGAAAAGTCTGTCCGAGGGTGGACATGGTGGGTGGGCTCCTATCGCATTTGCTAAATTGTTTGCAATGTCTTTGTGTCCGTCATAATACAGTTGGCTGATCATCAACCTATACAAATATTCTTTCTCTTTAATTTCCATTCTCACCGACATGGTTACAATCAAGCAGTTTTCGGCTTTTCAACACGCGGGCTTCGACAGGAAGTTGAAAACAATGCAAGCTGAACGTTAGGCGAAACGTCACACAAGGAGAAGTCGGTCTTGGATTTTCATCTAGATTATCAGATTTATCCGCTTTTCGCCTATTCGGATCTTCGACCAATCGAACCTTTGGTCGATTCAGACTTCAGCGGATAAAGAACACAGACCCAACAGTATGAGACTAGCCCCGATAATTCGGGGTCCCACTAACAGAAGTCCGGCAAAGTCCAAGGCGTTTTAAAAAGAAGAGTTCTAATAAATAAATTAGATTTTAAAAAAATGGTACCATATGTTACTTTGTATTATAATACACATTGTGTGTAAGCTAGGTAAGGATCAGGTTCTTTTTACTTCGTCTGAATTGAGTTGCAAAGGCGGGTCTGTCTTTTCCAAGTTAATTTAATGGTTTACTGACGTTTCGTACACAAGACGTTTCGTGCACGCGACGATTCGTACACAAATAGGACGTTTCGTACACAAAAATTGGACGTTTCGTACACGAAGTGAGCGTTTCGTACACGTGTTTATTTATCTGTTTTAGACCTTGTATTATAAAATTATTTATTATTTTGGTTACATTAAATTAATATTTTTACATTTATGAATATCTGCCGTGAATATTTATGTAAAATTATTCCTGTTTTTATAGATACTGTTGGTGTATAATTGCATGTTGAATAGTATAATTTTCCTTGATTTCTTTGATTTATTGTTTGATTTACTGTTTGATTTCACCGATAAGTGACTTGTTTGAATATTGCCGGGATGTTTTTAGGTTATTTTGTTTGTTTGTTTGTACATGCGATGACTAATCTAGTCAGCGGTAAATTGCAAATCATCTGACAAGCTTTCACTTTCGACAACCTTTTTACCAGCTAATGTCCATCCATGCTTTTCTGAGATCAGGCGACTGTATCAAGCAAGTGCCATTGTTGTTTGTCTTTATGAGCAAACGACGAAAAGAAGATTATATACAGGTAAAAATCCTTATTACAAGTGCTTTCCTGAAGGCCTGCTCCACCATCGTTCCATTCTAAATTTGTAAAATACTGTATATAAATACTAAGTGTGTGCTTTTTTATTTTGTGCTATTTTTATTGTTACAATTGGAGTGCTATACTTTGCTAAAATAAAATAAAATCAGTTTAGCTTAATACAATGAGGTGATTCGCCGAAAATGTACAGTATTGCTGGAGATAAAATTTTATTGCACTTTTACGACAACTTATCTCCAGCGATACTGTACATTTTCGGCGAATCACCTTATTGCATTAAGCTAAACTGATTTTATTTTATCGATATTTGCCCTTCATTGATAGCAACGTTTTTATGACAAAAAATCAAACACATAAAAACAAAACGTTATTTTTGTTTCATGAATTTATTTTAATTTAGTATGAATGAGAATGAATAAATTTATTCATGCCAGGAAATAGTCTTCTTTCGTTCTTTTAAACCCAAAATCTGTAATTAGAAGGAAAAAAAGTGAGAGAAAATGCGAAATTGAAATCCGTGTACGAAACGTCCTGGCTTTTTGTGTACGAAACGTCCTAGATTGGTCGTGTACGAAACGCCCGTGTACGAAACGTCTAGCACCCAATTTAATCACTGCCGCACTTCTCGCACCATTCGCCCCAAGTCGTTTCGCCCCCATATATTGGGGCGAAACGACTCTGGTATGAGAGGCGAAATGACGATGATTCTATTTAATGTTTTTAATGGTTTTAAAGTACTTTCCACCAGCAGTTAACATTAAAATGCACATAACTAATACGATTGTCCAAGCAAAATATTAAATAACTTGGTGAGGAGTTCAGCTAAGGAAGGACAAAGTTTAAGTAGCCGTGCGCTTATTTGGTCTGGTCCCAATGCCTTTTATATGTTAAGAGACTACAACGAGTCACGAACATCCCGTTGACTTGATTGTATATTGCTGAGCGTCGGACTTCAGGGAATGTCGGACTAGGAAGACACGCACGAGTATCGTCGACTGTCACGGGTGCTGGTCAAAACGGCCCCAAATTTTGGTCAAAACGGCCCCTGGCATTGGCCAAAACGGCCCCGGTGATTGGTCAAAACGGCCCCTGACATTGGTCAAAACGGCCCCTGGCATTGGTCAAAACGGCCCCGGTGATTGGTCAAAACGACCCCTAACATTGGTCAAAACGGCCCCGGTGTTGGTCAAAACGGCCCCTGACACCGCTACCACGGGAATTAGTCAATTGGCCACTGCGCAGGTCGTGAGGTGTAAACATTCAAGAACACGTTGTTAGTAATGGGAGAAGAGAGCAGGTGAAGTGCTTCGGACCCCATTACGTTCATTAGTGCGAATTCAAAAAACATTTATCCAAGTTTATCATTTGTTTAATGCAATGGCAATCTTATATGGAAACTTTCATTATTTCGAACTGAGTTCCTATCGACTGAAATGGTGTTTGAATGCACGCTGTGTAATGACTCGGTGTCCTTGGGCACTGTTTCGATAACGTTCGGGAATTTCCCAAGCCGGGAAACTCCATGCAACTGGTGTTTCCTTGTTGCCACTCAAAACAAGTTCTCACTTCCGTAAAAAAAAGTCTTTAAACCTGCGCTATCCCATCGTTTAAAGTCGTATAGGGTTGCCCCTACCTTTAATTCGAATGATGACACCGGTTCTACGAGATCACGAATTTAAACTTTATATTTCACAAAACTAGTTGACTTGGCTGTCACAGAACTTAAAGCGACCGTGCGAACATGGAAATCGCTTTGTTTCCATCCCACGGCCTGTGACCTTGCATAGATTAAAATCCAAGATGGCAGTTTGGAAAAAGGCTTATTATACCACTAACTGATAATGTAGATAATATTAATAGTACTGACAGTATTGCTAGTAGCATACAATGAATGATGTTAAAAGTTTGATATATTTTATATTTTCGTTTAATTTCTTTATTTTCAGTGGCAGTTAGTGTTGTTGAAAGTATAAATAATAACAGCCATTATGGTACACAATACAACGCACGACTGTGTTATGGAATACTAATATGGCTAATGATATGACAAACAAAATGTTTAATTAAATAGGCACTCGAAGCACTCTGGCATCCTCTCAGATTCACTTACCGCAATCTTTTTATTGAGAAAATGTGTGTGGGCGGGGGTGGGGGGTGACGGGTAGAAGTTATGCTAAATATTAGACAGAAAATGTTAGGATACTTACACACTTCAAAACCTATGTGTGTGTGTGTGGGGGGCGGGGGGGGGGGGGGGTGTCTTACCAACTTGACGAGGTAACTAGACAAAAGAGTTTGCGTGTTTTGCCTTACCGAGGTACAAAAGACAAAAGAAACCCTTTACCTCGTCTGTTTTTCCAGAACTGTACCGCCAAAACGAGGTAGAAACCGTTAGTCCACACAAAGGACAAACAATGGGGTACCTCGGTATGTAGGGTAGACAAGACTCTGTGTGTGTGTGTGTGTGTGTGTGTGTGTGTGTGTGTGTGTGTGTGTGTGTGTGTGTGTGTGTGTGTGTGTGTGTGTGTGTGGGTTTGTCTTACCAACTTGACGAGGTAACTAGACAAAAGAGTTTGCGTGTTTTGCCTTACCGAGGTACAAAAGACAAAAGAAACCCTTTACCTCGGTTGTTTTCCCAGAACTGTACCGGCAAAACGAGGTTGAAACCGTTAGTCCACACAAAGGACAAACATTGACTCTGTGTGTGTGTTTGAGGTTAAAAAATCGCACTGGCACAGACATTTCCTACTGAAACGTTTTTTTCTTTTAATATGCCGCCGAAAAATTGTTTTCATTTACTGAACCCTGATTGGTTTCAAACATGACAAAAAGTACGTAAAATTTGTTTAAACTAAGTTATGAGCTTAGGAACTGGTTAAACTGACTGGCAAAAATTGATGTTATTCATTGATGGGCTCTAATTTAGTCCTTACAAGGATGTTACGCAAGCTTTTGTTTTTCTTATAGGCGATGACAGGTCGAAGATTCAAAGGTTCATTTAATTTAGCATTGGTAAAATTGAATTCATCTTTTAACATTTTTGCTATTTCGATATTCATTCTGTTGTACGTTAAAGTGAAAGGAATGATGGACCTCCTTTCGCATTCGCCCTCTGATATGTTCATACCAAATGGCCAGAGGGTTTGAAGCGTATTGATCCAAAAAGCTTCACGTTTTTTTCTAAATTCATCCGTTTCTTCTAATGTGTCTTTAATTGGTGGTTGTTCAATAGGATGGATTTCGAAATCGTCCAAAGAATGGCCAGGAAGGTTAAAACGGTGTGCTACTGGGGCATCAGCATTATGTTTTATATCCTGTTTGTGTCTAGTAGCACGTTCTCGGAAAGGATTTTGACTTTGACCAACATACTGTTTCCGACATTGCTTACAAGTGATAAGGTAAATAATGTTTGGTGAATCACAATAGAGGGGGTTACGGATCTGATAATGATTTTTCGTTTGTTCGGAGGAAAATTCCTCTTTCTGATCAGGCATAAAAGTATGCAGTCTACAACGAGGCTTTTTGCAATTAAATACCGCGCCACTACCATTTTGCAACGGTCTGTTGTGTTCAATCTTCAGTGGTTCGAAATCGGTAGTTTCAGCTGGACTTTCGAGCTTTTTCAGGGTTTGGGATTTCAGGCTACGCAAAAGGCGCAGCGAGTACCCTCTCGATCTGAGGGCGCCAAATAGAGTAGAACAAGCCTCATTGAAATTTACCTTATCACTTGAATTGAGGTGGAAACGAATGAGCTGTGATTTGATGATGCCTTTAAATGTATGTTGAGGATGAAATGATTTTGTGTGCAACAATTGATGTGAATCAGTTGGTTTAAAATATACTTTATAATCTAAATGACCGGACGCCTGAAATTGTTTGCCTTTATACACGGTCACATCGAGAAAATCAACAGAATTTTCACTGATAGTAGCTTTCAATTTAATATTTGGATCGTGATTGTTCAAAATGTCTAAAAAATCATCAAAATCTTCTTTTGAATGTTCCCAAATAATAAAAATGTCATCTAAATACCTGAAATATACGAGAGGATGCTTTGCACATTTGCTTAAGGCATTTTCCTCCCATTCCGCTACATAAATGCTTGCAAAATTAGGACTGAATCTTTTGCCCATAGGACAACCCATTATTTGTAGAAAATATTCTCCATTGAATTGAAAGTCATTACCTTTTAAGCTCAGCTCTAAAAGATCCAAAATTTGTTCATCCGGGCGTTTCGCCTCCGGATATTTTTCAAATGCATTTTTAACTGATTTAACACCTGTATCAATATCAATGTTCGTATACATACTGTCGATATCCAAAGTAGCCAGAATTGCATTTTTCGATATTTTCAATTTCGAAATTTTTGACAGGAAATCCTGTGTATTTTTTAGATAGCTCGGATGTCTATTTGCTATAGGTTTCAGATGATAATCAATTAATTCCGAGATCGCATAAGATTCCGAATTACAATCTGATACAATTGGCCTCCCGGGTGGAGTTAAGTCATCCGTCCATGAAGAACGGTCCTTGTGGATCTTTGGTAGGATATAAAATTGTCTTGTCTGAGCACTGAGCTTAGCTGTTAAATATTTCAATTGTTTTTTGGTAATGTGACCTTCGTCGAGGAGAAATTTTAAGATCTTATTGAATTTTTCGATATTACTAGGCCAAATAAGTGAATCTATTTTCTTATAATGTTTAGTATTGCTGAGTTGTCTCATGGCTTCCTTTATATAATTATCCCGAGATAGAACAACTACCGACCCACCTTTGTCGGCTGGTTTAATTACTAATTTTTATTTTTTCGAAGTTTCGTGAGGGCTCTCCGTTCACCAGCTGTTAAATTGTCTTTATCGGAGAGTATGTTCATGCTGAACACCTTTTGGATGATTCGTTTGCTAGCCTCAATAATTTCGGGATCTACTTCATTATCTGGAGGTGACCAACCAGATGATTCTGTAAAAGGAAGTTTCCGACCGCTGGAGTTTCTAAAGCGGTCTGCTAATTTCATTTACCTAAGAAAATTACAGTTGTATGATGGTAAATTTGTTTGGTTATCAGTTTTTGGCTTTGGTGCTGGTACAAAAGTTAAACCGCGATCTAAAAGAGATTTCTCTTGGGTTGTTAGGTCATTGGTGCCAGACAGGTTAACCACATTAGTTCCTAATCCCACATCTGTTAGGCGGCTGTTACCTCTGCCTTTACTTAGTTTAAATTTAGGTTGTTCAACCAGTGATCGTACATAATATTGGCGGTTCTCGTGGTCCAATGGATTAAATCCTGAGCAACATCAAACTTCGCGTCATCAATTTTTGGTATAACGTTAACGTCCTTCACTTTCCGAATGGTTTCGTTGATGATGCTCAGGGTTCTCCTCTCAGCCTGAGGGAGTTTTTGCGAAAAGTTTAGTTCAGCGAAATAAATTTTTGCTGATCTAAACTTGACCCTGATATCGCTAAGCATATTCCGCAACTGCTTAACTACGAGATCAGAATTATCGTTTCGAGAATTCACGCCAATATTTAATAATATTTTTTGGAGACTGGACTGGCCCCTGTGCCCTTTAAACATAGAGCGCAGATGATTGAATTTGGCGCCGGGGTAACACTCCACCTGGATGTCCGGATGGAGATTTCGATCAATGCGTCCTAAATTTGAACTTCCAATCATAAGGATGTTTTTACAAACATCGGGGAGGCGCCAATTCCTTTTGTCAAAATTAACTCCGCTTTTATGCCGAAACTGGGAGCGGCCCGAGTTGCGGCTCGGTGATTTGACTTTCTCTGAGTACGATATACCTGGTTGAACCACACTAGAGGCAGGAGAAGGGGGAGAAGAAACAGAAGCAGGAAAGGAAACAGAAGCAGGAGAAGAAACAGAAGGAGGAGGAGGAGTTCTAGTGAGAGCACTAGGAGAACCAGAGAAGAAAGGCTGAGGAGGAGTAGGAGGTAGAGGAGCAAGACGAGGCGAGACAGCGTTACTCAATTTGCGAGCATCTTCAGTCACAATATGGACCGGAGATGTTTGCAAATTGAGGCGCTTACTCTGAGAGAAAGAAGAAGTAGAAGGAAAAGAAGAGGGAGAAGTGCTTTGTCTTGATCTTTTCTTATTTTGCTTTTCGCGTTGGGGTAGAGGGACGACACGGGCCGGAGTTTGCTTGCTCCCTCCAGTATTGTTCCTTACTCCAGACGCTGGGCGAAATTCCGAAATGTAAGACTCATAGGCCGAAATCGTCTTATCTGTCAACTTATTTTTAAAGTTCTTTTTAGCCCAGATCAAGGCACGCGCCGAAGCGCTGTTGAAGTCTATTTTTTCGAGTCCAGGAGGTGGTCGCATAGCCAAAGTTATCTTAGACTTAACTGGTTTAAATTTATCTTATAATGCTCAACTAAGGCATTTAACGTTTCATTGGCCCATCCCACACTAATCTGTCGAAAAACAGAAAAAATGTGTGGGGTGGGAAGAGCTGGCTTTAGAAAGCCACCTAACTCATCTACTTTCTTTTCCAGCTGTTTCGGGAAATCCCGATTTGCCAAATGGTGCTCTAAAAGCCCAATGTGGTGCAAACATTGAAGCACCTGAAACAAAGCCTTAACCAGCCTGGAATAAGCCTGGAACGATAGTTCCTGGCCAGTTCCGGACTGGGCAACTCTCTGCCTCTGATGCCTCTGCCCTTTTCTTGCCATTGTTAAAGAAAGTAGCTGAATTAAGTATAAATAAAATATAAAAGTGATGAAATAAATAAAATTGGAAAATTAGATATTACCTATTAAAGAAGATACCTGGATTGGTTGCAGTCTTCAGCAAAGGTAGAAAATAATCCGTCTGTCTCGACGCGTTTCGCTTGGTTTGGCTTTTTCAAAGAGACTTTGAGGAAAATGATTCCAGCTTTGAATGAAAAGTTTTAGCGCGCCAAAGGCGCGCAGGGACGATGTGGGATTTACAAATCCCTTGCGACCCGGTTAACGTTATTTGTTTCCCTTGGATCACACAGGCCTAGCTTTCCTATTGCCCAAAATGGAGTCTGAGGGGGTTATGCACGCGGTTAGAATACCCGGCAGTTTACGCTGGAGTGTTAGATGGTCAATACTCAATCCCTCAACGCCTTTAAAACTATTAGAGAGCGAGCTCTATTCGGTTCCAGTTCGGCGATGGTAGAGGTTTGAGTCCCACCATGGTGGCGAGCCAGAATGTAATGTTGTGCGATGGCAAGTTTAAGGGAAGAAGAGAAAAGAAAACCAAACAGCAACGCCGGTTTGGTAGCGGCCCCGGTATATGACCATAGCGGTTACAAAAAAGAAGTGGAGAAAGCTCCAACAGTTTAGTTTTAAGAAACCGGGAGTCATCCATCAAGCCTTCTGGGAGATAGGATGCCGTATGTGATTCCTTCGGGAATTCCAAATGACCTCCTCCACCCCCCCCCCCCCCCCAGCTTTGGGAGGGCATGCATGGTATATATCCATATGTGGGCTGGGGGTGTTTTTCACAGCTCAGTACATAATTAAACTCGGTAACAAGCTGACAAATGTCACTCATCTAATTAATTCTTTTCAATCTGAGATGTCCCAAGTTTGTTTTTCACAACTCAGTTTGTGTCGTCCAAACAAATTAGATGAAGCCCTATTGATTGGCTTCCATTGAATTTTAATCAGTCAGTGAGTGGTTTGCTTTACTGACCCCATGAAGCCCTATTGGTTGGCTTTGATTTAAGTAAAACCAATCGGCAGCGGTTTGCTTTTCCTGGCCTCAGAAGTATGTGAAAATAATATGAAAAAATGGTTTGATAAAATATATTGAGACTAAAGAAATAAATGAAAAAATAACGGCAAAGATCATGATGCCTCACGAATGTTATCAGTTGGAATGAATATCCCCCGACGGAGGTTTATGACGGAAAATATTTTACACCATGTAGAAATTGTGTGTTTTACCTTCTGAACCTCAACATTGTGTGAAAGGTATGAAAAATTAAAAATAAAAATAAAAATAAAAATAATAATTTAAATAAATAAATAAATAAATAAATAAATAAATAAATTAATAAATAAATAAAAATTAGTAAAAAATTAAAAATAATCAATAAATAAATATATAAATAAATAAATAATAATTTTATTTAGGAAAGACATACACATGATTGAAATTAGAACCTATTTTGTTTTTGGGCATATATGAACTCTGGCACTCGCCTGTGTGTGTTTGAGGTTAAAAAATCGCACTGGCACAGACATTTCATACTGAAACGTTTTTTTCTTTTAATATGCCGCCGAAAAATTGTTTTCATTTACTGAACCCTGATTGGTTTCAAACATGAAAAAGTACATAAAATTGGTTTAAACTAAGTTATGAGCTTAGGAACTGGTTAAACTGACTGGCAAAAATTGATGTTATTCATTGATGGGCTCTAATTTAGTCCTTACAAGGATGTTACGCAAGCTTTTGTTTTTCTTATAGGCGATGACAGGTCGAAGATTCAAAGGTTCATTTAATTTAGCTTTGGTAAAATTGAATTCATCTTTTAACATTTTTGCTATTTCGATATTCATTCTGTTGTACGTTAAAGTGAAAGGAATGATGGACCTCCTTTCGCATTCGCCCTCTCGGAAAGGATTTTGACTTTGACCAACATACTGTTTCCGACATCGCTTACAAGTGATAAGGTAAATAATGTTTGGTGAATCACAATGGAGGGGGTTACGGATCTGATAATGATTTTTCGTTTGGTCGGAGGAAAATTCCTCTTTCTGATCAGGCATAAATGTATGCAGTCTACAACGAGGCTTTTTGCAATTAAATACCGCGCCACTACTATTTTGCAACGGTCTGTTGTGTTCAATCTTCAGTGGTTCGAAATCGGTAGTTTCAGCTGGACTTTCGAGCTTTTTCAGGGTTTGGGATTTCAGGCTACGCAAAAGGCGCAGCGAGTACCCTCTCGATCTGAGGGCGCCAAATAGAGTAGAACAAGCCTCATTGAAATTTACCTTATCACTTGAATTGCGGTGGAAACGAATGAGCTGTGACTTGATGATACCTTTAAATGTATGTTGAGGATGAATCAATCTCGGTATGTAGGGTAGACAAGACTCTGTGTGTGTGTGTGTGTGTGTGTGTGTGTGTGTGTGTGTGTGTGTGTGTGTGTGTGTGTGTGTGTGTGTGTATAGGTGGGTGGGTTTGTCTTACCAACTTGACGAGGTAAGTAGACAAAAGAGTTTGCGTGTTTCGCCTTACCGAGGTACAAAAGACAAAGGAAACCCTTTACCTCGGTTGTTTTCCCAGAACTGTACCGGCAAAACGAAGTAGAAACCGTTAGTCCACACAAAGGACAAACAATGGGGTACCTCGGTATGTAGGGTAGACAAGACTCGGTGTGTGTGTGTGTGTGTGTGTGTGTGTGTGTGTGGGTTTGTCTTACCAACTTGACGAGGTAACTAGACAAAAGAGTTTGCGTGTTTCGCCTTACCGAGGTACAAAAGACAAAAGAAACCCTTTACCTCGGTTGTTTTCCCAGAACTGTACCGGCAAAACGAGGTTGAAACCGTTAGTCCACACAAAGGACAAACAATGACAGGGTGTGTGTGTGTGTGTGTGTGTGTGTGTGTGTGTGTGTGTGTGTGTGTGTGTGTGTGTGTGTGTGTGTTTGAGGTTAAAAAATCGCACTGGCACAGACATTTCCTACTGAAACGTTTTTTTCTTTTAATATGCCGCCGAAAAATTGTTTTCATCTACTGAACCCTGATGGGTTTCAAACATGACAAAAAATTACATAAAATTGATTTAAACTAAGTGATGAGCTTAGGAACTGGTTAAACTGACTGGCAAAAATTGATGTTATTCATTGATGGGCTCTAATTTAGTCCTTACAAGGATGTTACGCAAGCTTTTGTTTTTCTTATAGGCGATGACAGGTCGAAGATTCAAAGGTTCATTTAATTTAGCATTGGTAAAATTGAATTCATCTTTTAACATTTTTGCTATTTCGATATTCATTCTGTTGTACGTTAAAGTGAAAGGAATGATGGACCTCCTTTCGCATTCGCCCTCTGATATGTTCATACCAAATGGCCAGAGGGTTTGAAGCGTATTGATCCAAAAAGCTTCACGTTTTTTTCTAAATTCATCCGTTTCTTCTAATGTGTCTTTAATTGGTGGTTGTTCAATAGGATGGATTTCGAAATCATCCAAAGAATGGCCAGGAAGGTTAAAATGTTGTGCTACTGGGGCATCAGCATTACGTTTTATATCCTGTTTGTGTCTAGTAGCACGTTCTCGGAAAGGATTTTGACTTTGACCAACATACTGTTTCCGACATCGCTTACAAGTGATAAGGTAAATAATGTTTGGTGAATCACAATGGAGGGGGTTACGGATCTGATAATGATTTTTCGTTTGTTCGGAGGAAAATTCCTCTTTCTGATCAGGCATAAAAGTATGCAGTCTACAACGAGGCTTTTTGCAATTAAATACCGCGCCACTACTATTTTGCAACGGTCTGTTGTGTTCAATCTTCAGTGGTTCGAAATCGGTAGTTTCAGCTGGACTTTCGAGCTTTTTCAGGGTTTGGGATTTCAGGCTACGCAAAAGGCGCAGCGAGTACCCTCTCGATCTGAGGGCGCCAAATAGAGTAGAACAACCCTCATTGAAATTTACCTTATCACTTGAATTGCGGTGGAAACGAATGAGCTGTGACTTGATGATACCTTTAAATGTATGTTGAGGATGAAATGATTTTGTGTGCAACAATTGATGTGAATCAGTTGGTTTAAAATATACTTTATAATCTAAATGACCAGACGCCTGAAATTGTTTGCCTTTATACACGGTCACATCGAGAAAATCAACAGAATTTTCACTGATAGTAGCTTTCAATTTAATATTTGGATCGTGATTGTTCAAAATGTCTAAAAAATCATCAAAATCTTCTTTTGAATGTTCCCAAATAATGAAAATGTCATCTAAATACCTGAAATATACGAGAGGATGCTTTGCACATTTGCTTAAGGCATTTTCCTCCCATTCCGCTACATAAATGCTTGCAAAATTAGGACTGAATCTTTTGCCCATAGGACAACCCATTATTTGTAGAAAATATTCTCCATTGAATTGAAAGTCATTACCTTTTAAGCTCAGTTCTAAAAGATCCAAAATTTGTTCATCCGGGCGTTTCGCATCCGGATATTTTTCAAATGCATTTTTAACTGATTTAACACCTTTATCAATATCAATGTTCGTATACATACTGTCGATATCCAAAGTAGCCAGAATTGCATGTTTCGATATTTTCAATTTCGAAATTTTTGACAGGAAGTCCTGTGTATTTTTTAGATAGCTCGGATGTCTATTTGCTATAGGTTTCAGATGATAATCAATTAATTCCGAGATCGCATAAGATTCCGAATTACAATCTGATACAATTGGCCTCCCGGGTGGAGTTAAGTCATCCGTCCATGAAGAACGGTCCTTGTGGATCTTTGGTAGGATATAAAATTGTCTTGTTTGAGCACTGAGCTTAGCTGTTAAATATTTCAATTGTTTTTTGGTAATGTGACCTTCGTCGAGGAGAAATTTTAAGATCTTATTGAATTTTTCGATATTACTAGGCCAAATAAGTGAATCTATTTTCTTATAATGTTTAGTATTGCTGAGTTGTCTCATGGCTTCCTTTATATAATTATCCCGAGATAGAACAACTACCGACCCACCTTTGTCGGCTGGTTTAATTACTAATTTCTTATTTTTTCGAAGTTTCGTGAGGGCTCTCCGTTCACCAGCTGTTAAATTGTCTTTATCGGAGAGTATGTTCATGCTGAACACCTTTTGGATGATTCGTTTGCTAGCCTCAATAATTTCGGGATCTACTTCACTATCTGGAGGTGACCAACCAGATGATTCTGTAAAAGGAAGTTTCCGACCGCTGGAGTTTCTAAAGCGGTCGGCTAATTTCATTTGCCTAAGAAAATTACAGTTGTATGATGGTAAATTTGTTTGGTTATCAGTTTTAGGCTTTGGTGTTGGTACAAAAGTTAAACCGCGATCTAAAAGAGATTTCTCTTGGGTTGTTAGGTCATTGGTGCCAGACAGGTTAACCACATTAGTTCCTAATCCCACATCTGTTAGGCGGCTATTACCTTTGCCTTTACTTAGTTTAAATTTAGGTGGTTCAACCAGTGATCGTACATAATATTGGCGGTTCTCGTGGTCCAATGGATTAAATCCTGAGCAACATCAAACTTCGCGTCATCAATTTTTGGTATCACATTAACGTCCTTCACTTTCCGAATGGTTTCGTTGATGATGCTCAGGGTTCTCCTCTCAGCCTGAGGGAGTTTTTGCGAAAAGTTTAGTTCAGCGAAATAAATTTTTGCTGATCTAAACTTGACCCTGATATCGCTAAGCATATTCCGCAACTGCTTAACTACGAGATCAGAATTATCGTTTCGAGAATTCACGCCAATATTTAATAATATTTTTTGGGGACTGGACTGGCCCCTGTGCCCTTTAAACATAGAGCGCAGATGATTGAATTTGGCGCCGGGGTAACACTCCACCTGGATGTCCGGATGGGGATTTCGATCAATGCGTCCTAAATTTGAACTTCCAATCATAAGGATGTTTTTACAAACATCGGGGAGGCGCCAATTCCTTTTGTCAAAATTAACTCCGCTTTTATGCCGAAACTGGGAGAATTTAGAATCAAATGAGCGGCCCGAGTTGCGGCTCGGTGATTTGACTTTCTCTGAGTACGATATACCTGGTTGAATCACACTAGAGGCAGGAGAAGGGGGAGAAGAAACAGAAGCAGGAGAGGAAACAGAAGCAGGAGAGGAAACAGAAGCAGGAGAAGAAACAGAAGGAGGAGTTCTAGTAAGAGCACTAGGAGAACCAGAGAAGAAAGGCTGAGGAGGAGTAGGAGGTAGAGGAGCAAGACGAGGCGAGACAGCGTTACTCAATTTGCGAGCATCTTCAGTCACAATATGGACCGGAGATGTTTGCAAATTGAGGCGCTTACTCTGAGAGAAAGAAGAAGTAGAAGGAAAAGAAGAGGGAGAAGTGCTTTGCCTTGATCTTTTCTTATTTTGCTTTTCGCGTTGGGGTAGAGGGGCAACACGGGCCGGAGTTTGCTTGCTCCCTCCCGTATTGTTCCTTACTCCAGACGCTGGGCGAAGTTCCGAAATGTAAGACTCATAGGCCGAAATCGTCTTATCTGTCAACTTATTTTTAAAGTTTTTTTGAGCCCAGATCAAGGCACGCGCCGAAGCGCTGTTGAAGTCTATTTTTTCGAGTCCAGGAGGTGGTCGCATAGCCAAAGTTATCTTAGACTTCAACTGGTTTAAATTTATCCTGTAATGCTCAACTAAAGCATTTAACGTTTGGTTGGCCCATCCCACACTAATCTGTCGAAAAACAGAAAAAATGTGTGGGGTGGGAAGAGCCGGCTTTAGAAAGCCACCTAACTCATCTACTTTCTTCTCCAACTGTTTCGGGAAATCCCGGTTGGCCAAATGCTGCTCTAAGAGCCCAATATGGTGCATACACTGAATCACCTGGAAAAGGGCCTTGACCAATCTAGAATAGGCCTGGAACGATTGTTCCTGGCCTCTTCCAAACTGGGCAACTCTCTTTCCCTGATGCTTCTGTCTTTTTTGAGCCATTTGAAGAATAGGTAGATGAATTTAAAATGAAGAAATTAAATAAATTAAAAATGAAATCTAGATATTACCTATTAGAGAAGATACCTGGATTGGTTGTAGTCTTCAACAAAGGTAGAAAATAATCCGTCTGTCTCGACGCGTTTCGCTTGTTTTGGCTTCTTCAAGGAGACTTTGAGGAAAATGATTCCAACTTGGGGAGGACATGCCTGGTATATATCCATATGTGGGCCGGGGTGTTTTTCACAGCTCAGTACATAATTAAACTCGGTGACAAGCTGACAAATGTCACTCATCAAGATAATTCTTTTCAACCTGAGTGTTCCAAGTTTGTTTTCACAACTCAGTTTGTGTCGTCCAAACAAATTAGATGAAGCCCTATTGACTGGCTTTCATTGATTTTTAATCAGTCAGTGAGTGGTTTGCTTTACTGACCCCATGAAGCCCTATTGGTTGGCTTTGATTTAAGTATAACCAATCGGAGCGGTTTGCTTTACTGGCTTCAGAAGTGTGTGAAAATAATATGAAAAATGGTTTTATAAAATATATTGAGACTGGAGAAATAAATAGAAAATAACGCCAAAGATTATGATGCCTCACGAATGTTCTCAGTTGGAATGAATATCCCCCGACGGAGGTTTATGACGGAAAATATTTTACATAACGTAGAAATTGTGTGTTTTAGCTTCTGAACCTCTACATTGTGTGAAAGGTATGAAAAATTAAAGAGAAAATACAGTGAAAATAAATAAATAATGAAAAATTAAAAATAAAATACATTATAAATAATAAATAAATAAATAAATAAATAAATAAATAAATAAATAAATAAATAAATAATTTTATTTAGGAAATAAATAAATAATTTTATTTAGGAAATAAATAAACATGATTGAAATTGGAACCTATTTTGATTTTGGGCATATATGAACTCTGGCACTCGCATGTGTGTGTTTGAGGTTAAAAAACCGCACTGGCACAGACATTTCCTACTGAAACGTTTTTTTCTTTTAATATGCCGCCGAAAAATTGTTTTCATTTACTGAACCCTGATTGGTTTCAAACATGACAAAAAAGTACATAAAATTGATTTAAACTAAGTGATGAGCTTAGGAACTGGTTAAACTGACTGGCAAAAATTGATGTTATTCATTGATGGGCTCTAATTTAGTCCTTACAAGGATGTTACGCAAGCTTTTGTTTTTCTTATAGGCGATGACAGGTCGAAGATTCAAAGGTTCATTTAATTTAGCATTGGTAAAATTGAATTCATCTTTTAACATTTTTGCTATTTCGATATTCATTCAGTTGTACGTTAAAGTGAAAGGAATGATAGACCTCCTTTCGCATTCGCCCTCTGATATGTTCATACCAAATGGCCAGAGGGTTTGAAGCGTATTGATCCAAAAAGCTTCACGTTTTTTTCTAAATTCATCCGTTTCTTCTAATGTGTCTTTAATTGGTGGTTGTTCAATTGGGTGGATTTCGAAATCTTCCAAAGAATGGCCAGGAAGGTTAAAATGTTGTGCTACTGGGGCATCAGCATTATGTTTTATATCCTGTTTGTGTCTAGTAGCACGTTCTCGGAAAGGATTTTGACTTTGACCAACATACTGTTTCCGACATCGCTTACAAGTGATAAGGTAAATAATGTTTGGTGAATCACAATGGAGGGGGTTACGGATCTGATAATGATTTTTCGTTTGGTCGGAGGAAAATTCCTCTTTCTGATCAGGCATAAATGTATGCAGTCTACAACGAGGCTTTTTGCAATTAAATACCGCGCCACTACTATTTTGCAACGATCTGTTGTGTTCAATCTCGGTATGTAGGGTAGACAAGACTCTGTGTGTGTGTGTGTGTGTGTGTGTGTGTGTGTGTGTGTGTGTGTGTGTGTGTGTGTGTGTGTGTGTGTGTGTGTGTGTGTGTGTGTGTGTGCGTGTAGGTGGGTGGGTTTGTCTTACCAACTTGACGAGGTAAGTAGACAAAAGAGTTTGCGTGTTTCGCCTTACCGAGGTACAAAAGACAAAGGAAACCCTTTACCTCGGTTGTTTTCCCAGAACTGTACCGGCAAAACGAGGTAGAAACCGTTAGTCCACACAAAGGACAAACAATGGGGTACCTCGGTATGTAGGGTAGACAAGACTGTGTGTGTGTGTGTGGGTTTGTCTTACCAACTTGACGAGGTAACTAGACAAAAGAGTTTGCGCGTTTCGCCTTACCGAGGTACAAAAGACAAAAGAAACCCTTTACCTCGGTTGTTTTCCCAGAACTGTACCGGCAAAACGAGGTTGAAACCGTTAGTCCACACAAAGGACAAACAATGACTGGGTGTGTGTGTGTGTGTGTGTGTGTGTGTGTGTGTGTGTGTGTGTGTGTGTGTGTGTGTGTGTGTGTGTGTGTGTGTGTGTGTGTGTGTGTGTGTGTTCTATTCAAAGGTACATGTGTGCGCTTAATTGTGCAAGAGCATTCCTACACATATTATATATTTATATATTCTATATAAAAAAAAAAGTTTGAGTAAAGAACGGCAAGTGTGTTACAATGTAATGCGTCGGCAATATGGGTGGGGGTATATGTGCATTTGTGAGAAAGTTTTTTACTAAACCGTCTCCATTGACAGATATCAAAATTCATTGAAATATACCGAATATTATTTTCAATGACCAGCACTGAAGCAAAACTTAAATTAAAGAGGATAGGCTACACAGTTTGGAATGTTCAGGGTTGACTCAAAAATTAATGACCCCAATTTTGTGCGGCTTATTAACCGTACGAATTTATCACACTGACAGAAACCTGGGATCAAGATGAAACGGATATTGACACACCGGGCTACCAGCGCTTTGATTTGTGTAGAGTTGACGAACGGCACAGAAGAAGGGGGTTTAAAGGTACAAAGTACAGTGCAAAGAATAAACGGGGAGGTATTGGGTTTTATTTTGCCAATATATCAATATCCTGCTTTTCTTAAACGAGTTTGTAAGATAGATGACCTTGCCATTTGGATAGAATTTGATGGTATAATTTTTAACATGTCTTGTAAAATTATATTTGTGTCAGTGTACACTCCATCAAGTAACTCAAGTTATTGGAAAACAAAATATCCGAGCTCATCCATCTTTGAAAAGATAGAAAAAGAGATACTAAATTGTCGGGCGATGGATATGATTATCCTTGGTGGAGATTTGAACTCTCGAACTGGGGAAAGGCCGGATTATTTTACCAATGACAAATATATACCACTACCACATAGTTTTTCGGAAGATTTATCTAAAGACAGACAAAATGTAGACAAAACAATAAATGGGTTTGGACAACAACTTCTGTCGTTATGTAAGGCAGCGAAACCTAGAATTGTTAATGGGTGTTGTCCAGGGGATTGTTTGGGAAACTTCACAAGCTATCAGTATAATGGCGCGAGCATAGTGGATTACGTCGTGATATCTGATCGATATCTCTCGGAAGTAAAATATTTTTGTGTTAAATCTCCAAATGAGTATTCGGACCATAGCCAGTTAGCGTTACACATTAAATTTCAAATGACAGATAGGGACAAAAAGACTACATTATACATGTACACTATACGAATCCGAAATTTACTTTGAAATGGACAAAAGACAGCGAACATAAAGCATAGAATCACCAAATAGTCCCGAAATACAGTTTAAAATTCAAACTTCAAGATGAAGACTTACTCAATTACCAGGGATGGTTGTATAGGCGTTGAACCAAGTAAAGTGGCAGTACCCGGAAAAAATATTGGGACAAGCTGATTTTTGTGTCATTTTGAAGAGGAATGTCTCCCGAAGAACATATCCAAAATCCGCAAAAATCCGCTTTGGGGAAAATATTTTATAGCATTTATGCTGATGGCGGTGTAAGAGCGAATTTCGATCAATTTTCCAAAACCAGCATTCCGACGTTTGCGAACGCGAGGAGATGGATTTGTGTGAATCCAGTTTTTTTCTACTCACTAAAACACAAGATATACAGAGTGTATCACCACAGTCCATAAACCGGTGCACATCCCTTACTAGCTCAGAAGTGGCTGAACCTGATGCCGCTCCGAGGAGTTCATGTAGCGTCGGGAGTAGACAGAAATCTATCAACAGGTAAGATTTAGATAGTGTCAAGGAGTTGTATAATAATAAGGGTAAACACTTGCCTCGACGAGTACAAAGCCAAACTGGCTGAACAATCGCGCACTGCTAAGCTATGGATACAATATCTAGAATATGTCCAGACACTGACAATGTTCATCAGAGGCGAACGCCTTGGCGACTGGAATCTCCACCTTATTGCTGTCAGTAATATGTTGAACCTCTTCGCTGCCACGGGACATGTACACTACGTTAAGAGTTGCAGGTTGTATCTGCAAATGATGCTTGAGCTCCCCGAGAAACATCCTTGGTTGTATGATAGGTTCTTCTTTGATGGTTTCCATGCTATACGCCTGAGTTCCAGGGTTTGGGCAAGCCCTTCAAGTGACCTTGTGATTGAACAAGTCCTCATGTGCTCAATTAAAAGTCGATTGGACTAACACGAGGTCGTGGGGTGACCGAATCAGTGCGTCAGGAGTGGATTTACACCATACATAAATGCGCTGAAATACACGCAGCTATGACAGCGCTGACTGACATGAAACTCAGTACCAGTGAACAACGTGTAGACATGGGCACTTCTCGTCGTAAACGAGACAACACCGACATGATGAAAATACTAGAGTGGTTTGACTTGTACGATCCTTTCGATGAGAATGACAGATTGCGTTTCGTGTCTTCCGGATTGTCAGCTTCCTTGGGTGATGGTATATTAACTGCGACAATACCGAGTCGGTAAGGGCGGAGATACACTCTAAACTAGACAATGTTGTTGTTTCTGATACCTCCATCAAAAGGAGTGATCAAATTCGCACTTTAGACCATTTGAATCCCGGGGTGAAGTTGGATAACCAGAGGGTATCAATAGATTCATCAGCTCTGTTCACTCGATTGATAGCTATTGCTCAGAGGGAGCGCGACGTGGCACAGTTCTTCGAGTACGAACTGACTGTGATGCCAACACCCCTCTCCAAAGACTTATTTCTCAGAAAAGCAAACAAGGCAGACCTAACCGCTGCAATAACAGATCGACTAGCACTTTCGAAGCCACCATCTGATTCCGTGTACGTGCTTGACGGAGGGGCTCTCCTCCACAGAGTCAAATGGAAGGCGAGGGCTACCTACTCGGAAGTAGCCCATCAGTATGTTGGATATGTGGCCAACAAGTATGGGCAGATTTGCTGTGTCGTCTTCGATGGTTATGGACAGCGACCAAACACGAAGAGTCATGAGCATAGAAGGAGAGCTGTCAACGTGTGTGCCGATATCCGTTTGCCAGACACCATGGCTGCACACAAGAACCAGGAACGGTTCTTGTCGAACGAGAATAACAAAATGCAGTTCATAAGACTGCTGTCCACATTACTGAGAGCGGGTGGACATACTGTTAACTGCAGTTCGATGCTGATACCCTGATTGTTGAAAGTGCCATCAAACTTTCACCTCAAGGGAATTCAGTTGTCATTGCCGCAGATGATACTGGTGTACTAGTGCTATCTGTTCACCATTGGAATCATACTTCGGCTGATGTTTATTTCCAATCAGAAGCACGGAAGTCACATAGGGGTGGGGAGGCATGGAGGAAGATCGCAGATATAACAGTGAAGATCGGAGAAACAACTAGGCGACACCTCCTGTTCATACATGCATGGAGTGGGTGGGATGTTACTTCGGCAACGTTTGGCCATGGGAAAACACAGCTTCTCAAGAGGTTAGAAAAGTCAAGGGAGATTCAGAAGATATCAGCAACAATGCACGACAGCGCCGTATCTCAAGCAGAAATTGGAAGAATCGGCGCTGAACTGTTTGTAATGCTGTACTCTGGCAAGCAGTCAGACACATTGAATGGCTTGAGATACTCAAAGTTCATGACAATGGTCACTTCCAGCAAGACAGGAATCGAACCACAAAAACTACCTCCAACTGAACGCGCGGCATACTTTTACAGTCTGCGAGTCCACCTACAAACGGCGGAATGGAAGCAATTGGATATTGATATCATAGATCCTCAGAAATGGGTCTGGGAAATTCTCGAAAATGAGTTGATACCCGTGATGACTAACCTGGATGCAGCGCCTGAAGCTCTCCTGAAATTTATACGTTGCAAATGCAAAATTACCTCCAAACACCCCTACGGAACGAATGTATGCTCTTGTAGAAAGAACGCAACCAAATGTGTCTCTGCTTGTGGAGACTGTCGATTGCCTGATCTCCGAGCCAGTTGAGATTGGAGACGAAACTGGCGACAGCAGAGTGCCTTGAGGAACACCGGCATGATTTCGGTCAGATCTCATCTCGGGATTTCATCATTGCGAAGAAAGTTGATCGATATCATTATTAGCCATCTCGGGAGTTATGAAAAACATCGGCAGCAGAATTATAGCTCATTTTTTCTGTTCTATTCAGACTCAACTTCGTATGGGTGTGAAAATTGAAGAAAATGGTATTTTGGGGCCATTTCCCTAACAATTGTGAATTTTCTCATTCATTTTTCCGCTTTATAGCATTGGCATTCGTGCTTAAAGTACGAATGACGCACAAAACTTCTCCAGATCTCACACAAAATATCAAGACTATTGAGAAATTGATGCCACTAAAGATTTTTTTTCTCTGAAACCCCTCCTTGCGGTCATCTTGCATGAAAAATTTTCCCCAAAGCGAATTTTTGCGGATTTTGGATATGTTGTTCCCAGATAAATTCCGCGTCGAATGACACCAAAATCAGCTTGTCCCAAATTTTTTCCGGGTCAAACCATATTGCGCCTGGACTATGACACAGAAGATGCAGTCCATGACTTAACTGATATAATAAATTCAGTTAATAAGACAGCATGTAGGTTGATATTAAATTGTAAAGGCAAACAAAGCAGGCCTGCTTTGGAACCTATATTTAGCTGGGTCAAAAATGCGCGCTACAGACGCTTACAAAAAGGGGTAGAAGCGGGGCGCAGGACCAACGCTCGCCACCCTGGAGGTGGGTGATCCACTTTTAGGGATGGGGTGGGGGATATTCAGAGTCCATAGCGGTTATTGTGTTCCATATCGGTTATAGTTTCCATAGCGGTTATTGGGGTGCTGGCGATCAAAAAGAAAGCATCTTGGTGTACCTGCTAAAAGAAAAAGGCAGAATTAGTTGATTTTCAAGATAGACAAAAATATGTGATTGCATTTTTTGGATGGTTGTCGAACACTGGGAGCAGCTAGTACAATTCTTCTGTTCAGTTTGTGATTTCCCGGATTAATTTTTTCAGCTAAGAATTGGAGGGGGGGGGGGGGGAGGCCTTTACCCAAGTACCACACCCGGGGGTGTTTCCTGCCCTTATCTCCTCCTGATTGAGTTGAGTCGTTTTTATTGCCCGAACGTTCACCTTTTCTTTCCCAGTATTTGTTTATTTTTAGACAATAAATTTTTGTGATTTAGCTGAGTCGGCGAAGACAGCTCTGCTTGGTAGAAGATCACGACTGAGCCGTTATTACTGCCTGTATGTTCACCTTCTCTTTCCCAGTATGTGTTTAATTTTGAGATTAAATTTTAGTGATTTAGTTGAGTCGGTGAAGACAGCTCTTCCTGGTAGAAGATCACGGCTGAGCCGTTATTACTGCCTGTGTGTTCACCTTCTCTTTCCCAGTATTTGTCTATGTTTAGAGATTAAATTTTAGTGAATTAGTTGAGTCGGTGAAGACAGCTCTTCCTGGTAGAAGATCACGGACGAGCCGTTATTACTGCCTGTAAGTTCACCTTCTCTTTCCCAGTATTTGTTTATTTTTAGAGATTAAATTTTAGTGAATTAGTTGAGTCGGTGAAGACAGCTCTTCCCGGTAGAAGATCACGGCTGAGCCTTTATTACTGCCTGTGTGTTCACCTTCTCTTTCCCAGTATTTGTCTATGTTTAGAGATTAAATTTTAGTGAATTAGTTGAGTCGGTGAAGACAGCTCTTCCTGATAGAAGATCACGGACGAGCCGTTATTACTGCCTGTAAGTTCACGTTCTCTTTCCCAGTATTTGTTTATTTTTAGAGATTAAATTTGAGTGGATTAGTTGAGTCAGTGGAGACAGCTCTTCCTGGTAGAAGATCACGACTGAGCCGTTATTACTGCGTGTAGGGTCACGGCTTACCCGTTTTTACTACCTGTTTACTCACCTTCTCTTAGGTATCTTCTGGTCGAAATAGGGGGGACGAAAAAACTGACTTCCCTCTAATGGATACAATGGACAAAAAATCATAGTGAATAATGATAATCCACTGATATGCAATGTTATTTGTAACATGATCCAGCTCTTACTTCATAAGAGCGACTTATCTGTAATATGATTTATGTATGTCATTTAGCATTAGTGTGTTTTATAATTCTGTTTTTGTTGCTTTTGTGTGTACATAGCAATCTTCATTTGTTATGGTGTATTTGCTCAATAAATCTTATCTTATCTAATGATGAAGGGCCATTTGGCGGTGCCTTACCTGAGACTTTGGCGTCATTCTCAGCGACCGGACGTAGTATAAAAGATCAAAATTGAATAGGCACCAAAGGGACTGACCTGCTACATGTCGTCTCGCTCGAAACAATCTACTTCTCGTGGCAGTAGTTGTAACAGTGATATGTGTTTACTTTATAAGCACCTAACGCCATTTCAACATCTAAGGCTATATCAAGGCGATAGTAGCAGGTATGATAAGTTACAGGTAATGGCAGTAATTATACCCATAACCCTCTCGCACGCTCACATAAAATGTGAAAGGTTTGGCTAAAACTCAAAAAACAAAAACTAAACTCTAAGTCCCGTAAGAAAGTACATGATTATCACCAAGTGCGAATCGTTAACTAACACTCCAATCTAGACGAAATGTCCCGACTAGAAAATTATTGGGACTGCCCCGAACCTCCCCCCACCCCCATAGTTACGACAATGACGACACCTGGTGCCTTCCACTAACATACAACAAATCCAGACAAAATCAAGTACACACACGAACACGACAGGTCAAGGGTTATCAAGAGAGAGGGGTTTTGCAGCGCCATGCATAGACCCCAGTCTACAACAACTATTCCTGCCAACATAGGCAATATGCACGCTCTATTCTGTATTCTGGGCAGCTCCTGCGTCCCAACATCATGCAACAAAACAATGACAAACCAACACCACACACACATAATCAAATAAACCAATTCCACAAAATACAGAGAGAGAGAAAGAGAGAGAGAGAGAGAGAGAGAGAGAGAGAGAGAGAGAGAGGGAGGGAGAGAGAGACAGAGAGACAGAGAGAGACAGAGAGAGACAGAGACAGAGAGAGCGATTTGCCGTCTTTGTGGGGACTTATTTTTTCTTTTGTTCTCGGTGACAAGGACATGTGCAGACACACTCCCACCCCAATGTACATACTGACTCACGCACACATGGACACCTCAACCACGAAATGCTACCCCACCTAAGTTCAAGGGCACAGGGGGGGGGGGGGGGTGGAGCATAAAGTAGTGATGGACAATAAATAAGATACCCATTTTTTAAAAATTCCTATGCAGTCCGGGAGACAGATGGGGATTTTTTGTCAGACCTGGTTTTTCCGGTTACAGTTTTTTTCTTTGCAGTTTTCATTAGTCCAGGGTTACCTCTTGAAGATTCAGGGGGTGACCGTTCGGATCCCTTGGGCAACTCGCGATATTGACCGTTTACTTTGATTACCCGGTAAACGCCAAATTCGGTATTTGTGGATCGTTGTCGGAATATTGCATAGCCGTTCGGAATAACCTTCGCTGCTATACCCGTGAACACGGCCCATTAAAATAAGCAGGAAACCTCGGAGATTATGCTGCCAGAAAAAACTTCCCACATCAGTGCATGAA
Source organism: Pictodentalium vernedei (assembly GCA_031216915.1). Taxonomy (NCBI): domain Eukaryota; kingdom Metazoa; phylum Mollusca; class Scaphopoda; order Dentaliida; family Dentaliidae; genus Pictodentalium; species Pictodentalium vernedei. Next base: position 181,318,152 of record CM062292.1, read on the forward strand.
TAAGGAAGTTACGGGTAAACAAAGTGCCAACGCTCTTTATTTGAAAACGTAACTCTGGCAAAAATCGCTTTCTAGCTGCTCTATCGAATAAAAGGCGGTGCGTAGGTCAGTTATCAGACAGACTGGCAATTGTCCCGCTGTTATACTGGTCCTATATCTCTTGTCGTTGACAGATTTTCTCAATTGCCTGTTCTTCCATTGGTCATATTATTTTTTGTAGAAGGGATTGCTCAACTTTTCTTTCGCTGTTTCATTGGTCCTGTGACTTGTCCCTCAAGATTTTCTGATTTGCTTGTTATTTCATTGGTCATATATAGGTTTTTTATTTGTTAATTTTCTTGCTGTTTCACTGGTTCATTCTGATCTTTGTATCAATGAGGATTCTGGTGAAAAATGTTTCTTCAGTTAGAAATATGGATGTGAGCAGAAGTCTGAAAGTTTGATTACTGGCACGGCTGTCCGGATAAGAAACATCATTCGATGTAGCAAGATATATGGAGATGAGAAACATTTCGAGCTGCAGAACAAATTAGATCAGGACAACGAATTAACGATAAGATGTCATAAAACTTGTGTCTCTACTTACACGTCGTCTCGTCAAACTGATCGCTCCAAACGACAGCGTGAAAGTGATTAAGAAATTCCATCGAAAGACACAAGACGCTCTTTTTCCAAAGACACCTGTGTGTCATTCAATTTCCGACAGCATTGTATTGTCTGCGGCCTCCTGTGCGAAACTCAGAGGGACAAAAAGCATCCCGACAGGTGGAGGCCGGCATATTTGTGTCGCGAAATTGACACAAAATAATCTTTTTTGGAAATTTGCGATAAAAGGGGTGATGCCACTGCTAACGTTGTTCGCCGTCGTGTGGGTGGGGCACTCAGCGATCTGCATGCTGCTGGTGCGCGGTACCATGCTGACTATCGACAGAGGTGGTCATCATTTAAGTCAGTCATTGGTGATGCAGAATTGAGTAAACATTCGGATGGTATTGAGTACGATCTCCCTTTTGAAACTCTCGTTCATATGCTCATACAGGACAGGTCCAGAATATGGAACTCCATCGAACTGCATTCAGAATATGAAAACTGCGCTGGTGAAAAGCCAGGCTACAATTCTACAGGTAGCTCTGTCACTTAAAATGGGTGACTCGAAGAAACTTATAAATAGCATGTATGATAATGGTGCAACGTGTTTGTACACGGAATTTCGTCGTTTTAAGAAATCAGCCGCAAGAGCAGCCGTGGGAGAAATAGAGAACACTCTGGCGTATCAAATGCACAGAACGGGTTAGTTCAAATTGCTGTCGACAATTTCGACGCAAATATTGCTTCTCAGAACGGACAGCAGTCTGCCCATTCCCTTGTTATCCTCTTAACTCAGTCTCAGACCGGACAGGAAACCGAAAAAGTCGGCAGAATAAAGCAAGGACGACATGTCGGATGATATTCCTTATGACATCGATATTCAAAGGTACCAGGGGTCTAAACAACCAGATATGCCTGAAAGGGAAGCTTCCAAATCCGCTCTGACCCTGAAATCTTTAGCAAGTCAAGCCGTCACGAAGAAACGTGCATTTGAGACAGACTTTGCATTCTTGCAGGACGTTGTAACAAAAGAAGATTGCCCCGAATACAATGGCTATAACACCAAACCACGAAGGGAGCTAGGTCAGAAGGAGCACTCTAAGACCAAAGCAGTATACGAATAGGAACATTGGCGGCAGACAGTGGATTGTCAGACATAATAGGTGCTGTATTTAGAGGAGTCATGAAAATGTTGTGCGGAAAAATTTCTACTAAATGTGCGGGCACTGAGGATGCTCGCCGAGGAAGTAGTGCGCGGTGTTGTTAGCAGTGGCCACTTTGTCAGCGCTGGTGAGTTGATGGGAGCTTTGGAGTTGAAAGCGAACCAGAGCAAAACAGTGAAGTTATGGGTCGATGTCCTCATTAAGCCTGTCTTCCTCATGATGGCGTTCATCAGGTCAGAACGTGAAAGCGACTGGCTTCTCCATCTGTCGACATTCAGGGGCATGCTTCCTTAGTATTTCGCCGCTGGGCATGTAAACTATACACGTTATGGCCTTTACTACATGCGCAGTATGGAGAAACTACCTCCCGATGTTCTCAGCCACTTCATGAAGGGTGAACATGTCACACGCCATATTCGTGGTATTTGGAATGGTATTTGGACCGATCAGTCCATCGAGTCAACGTTCATGAGATTTGGACACAGCAGTGGGGGGGTCATTGGAATTATTTTCAAGGAGGAAGCTGTTAAGGTTTGGACTCTGAGTCGCCACTTGTGTTGCAAGATCGAAGCAGATCTGAATGAAATGGAGGAAGGGTCTGCATGCCTGAATCAAACTTGCCATAAAGAAGAAAGCCAGGCCCGTATCGAAGCGGATGCCAAAGACAGGGCTGGAATCTGCGAAAAGTTGGACTTGTGCATAGACCCACTAGACCCCACAAATCACAATGAGAAGATAGTAAACATCAACAGTGGGATTGTAGCTACCGATGACATAAATGTTCACGAAACACTCACTATTGGAGAACAGCTATTAGCAGATTTTGAGAAGAGCTGGCCTGAGGGATTTTACAACAAAATACCGAAGAAGGTGAAAACCATGACATCAGCTGCAAAGTCAGTGAAAGTGGCCGACTCAGAATTCTATGATCTCAATGCTATTTATTCACGTGTTATAGCTTTGTTGTGTAGTAACCTCGGCATTGATATGAAGGATGTCATTGCTCATGAGCTTGCGCCCATACCGACTTCTATGTTCACAGAAGAGGGGATGCGGATTGCAAAAGGCAAGTCAATCCTGAAGAGGTCACTCCAAGTAGAAATGTCTTCCAGACATTCCGACAGCGCTAATGTGACAGTCATTGATGGGTCAGCCCTTCTGTGGACAATACATTGGCCAAAAGATGGGACAGTTGCAGATTATGTTGAAAATCTGAAGAAACGTATCACCTCCTACCTGGAGACGGGCGATGTTTACCTGATTTTTGACAGGTACCATGATTTCAGCATCAAGTCTGTGACAAGGGACGGCAGGAAAACTGATGCCAGTCGAATTCATCAATTGAATTTGAATACAAAACTGCCCACTCAGAACGTTGTCCTCACAGTCGTGAAAAACAAGAAGCAACTTATCCGAATAATCAGTGAGGAACTTGTCCGAGACAGGTTATTCCATATCCAGAGTACGGGGAAGCACAAACTTGTCATCACTGGAGAGGATTCCCGCCCTGTGCAAATAGCGAATGAAATCATATGCTTCAGATACGACCTTGAGACTTCCCACGAAGAAGCCGACATCATCATTGTTCAACAAGTCTTGGAATGTGCGAGTGAAACACAAAGTATCTCAGTGGTATCAGACGACACTGATGTATTCGTGCTTCTTGTCTATTACTACCAAAAGGCAAACCTCAATATACCAATGAGCATGGAATCACCCATTAAGGAACGCACCGTCGTTGACATTAAATTGACAGCGGCGAAGCACAGCAATATTGCGCAGGGACCTTCTCCCTGTGCATGCACTCTCCGGGTATGACACAGTTGCGTGTTATTTTGGTGTTGGAAAGGGTTAGGTGATCAAAGCACTCAAATCAGGGTGTGAGTTGTCTGCTTTGGGAGATTTACATGCACCTTTCATTGAAGTTATGCGGCAGGCAACTGCATGTGTCTCTACATGTTATGGCATGAAGAAAAGCAGAAATATGTCGGAGGCACGGCTTCATGTTTGAATCCAAAAAAGTGGCAAGGGTCATACGTCATCTCCCAAATTGTGTGCCTTACCACCGACAACAGAAGCATTCACAGAAAACGTTAAGCGAGCTCATTATCAAGCATTCCTGTGGCTGACCCTGAGGGACAGGGGCTTGCCTGCTCTAAACGTTGAGGATCTTGGTTGGACAAAAGACTTGGGCAATAGATCGCTTATCCAAGTCACCATTCCCGAAGGAGTCAAATGGCACCTGATTATATCCTCGGAATGATCAGATGTGGTTGCAAATGTGAAACTCCATGCCGATCTAGGAGGTGCAGTTGCCAGGTCAATGGTCTACCTTGCCATATGTTCCGTTCTTGTTATCCTGTTGGTTGCTGCGACGATGAAAGTCCGGTGACTGATAAATATGATTGCATAGGAATATAGTTACTCGGTTTGTCATTTCTGTCTTATCTTTCTTCCAGATAGATGAAAATGTTGTGTTACTTTTTCTTGAGTTTTGCCAAAACACATACCTGCTGTTTATATCAGCAAACACTACGAAAATCAGCTGGTGTAGGGTTTCGTGTTCAAGAATTGTACATTGATTGGTTGATTGATTGATTGGAGTTTGGCGTCGCTCTCAGCAATGTTCCAGCTATATCACGATGCTGCCAATTTATTTGAGGAGGGAAGTCCAGACACTGATATCTGTCGAAACCCCCGGCCTCCGGCAGGTAAGTGGCAACCTCCCCACTTGAGTTCAAGATGTAAAATCCAAAAATTGTACAAAAGGCAAAGGAATGTGATTGTCATCCAAATTCAACGAGAATAAGGTCTATATCAATGTAATGCATGTGTGTCATTCATTCATTTGCTCAAGGTGAAAATGCAATATTACACTTATAGGAGGGGGTGACCTCAAAAAGGAGCCAATATCTTGAGTTGCCCAAGGGATACGGTCGGTCACCCCCTTATTTTTGAACGTCTGACACCCACCTACTCAGATCAGGAGAGGAAAAAAGTTTAACCGGCAAAACCAGGTTCGACCCCACGGCTCCCGGTCTAATACGTTATACACATTTATACTCGCCCAAAAAAGAAAGTGTGCATTGCAGAAATTGATCAAACTCCAAAAAAATAATTTCGTAGGTGTAAAGAGTGTTAACCTGTTCATGAATAAGTTATATTGAACACAAAAACAGCTTTCCCCGTTAAAATTGCGTTAACGTTAAATGACGTGCTGCACGTTTGTGAAAAGGCATGTTTTGCACGTGGAGAAAATTCATGCAGCAGTGTGAATCCTTGGGTATTTAAACACTAAAGTAAGGCCTTCCTACCGTTCACATTCAAACTTGCGCTGCTGTTAAAACGACTCCACATTCGCATGGCAAGATTGACAATGAATGAACGTCTCCTTGGCCTGGGTATGATTAGATTTGGCAGAACACACAGAGAGGTTGCCCAGCATTTGAACTGCCACCGTAACACTGTAGACAGGCTAGTCCATAGACATGCACAACATGATGACGTTCGAGACCGACCCCGCGTTACCACCCCTGCACAAGATCGGTATATCCGTGTCGTTCATCTCCCGAACCGGCAACAAACGGCAACTACTACAGCCAGGAACATCCCTAACCTGAGACGGATACATCCTCAAACAGTAATCAACCGGCTGAGAGAATACGGCTTACGTCCTCGAAGACCTGCAATTCGTCCGATTTTGACGTTACGTCATCGTCGTGCTCGACTGCAGTGGTGTAGACAACATCTCAGGCATCCCTTACACTGGTGGCGACGTGTTTTATTCACAGATGAATGTCGTTTCCATCTTTCATCATCAGATGAAAGACGTCCTTCTTTCATCATCAGAGAGTGTACAGACGTCGAAACGAACGCTACGCAGATCCATGTGTCGTGGAGCGAAACCGTTAAGGGGGAGGGTCTCTCATGGTGTGGGGTGGCATCACTGCCCGTAACAGAACTGAGCTGGTCATTATTGATGGGAATCTCAATGCAGCCAGATATCGTGATGAAGTGCTTACACCTGTTGTTGCCCTATTTCTGCAACGTCACGGCCCCGGCGTCATTCTACAGCAGGACAACGCCCGACCCCACGCAGCTCGTGTTGTTCAACAGTATCTGCAGCAACAACAAGTGGATGTTCTTCCCTGGCCCGCAAATTCGCCCGATATCTCACCCATTGAGCAGGTATGGGACGAAATGAAACGTCAGCTACGCCGGCTTCCCCATGCGCCGTCAACGCTTGTGGAACTCCAAAGACAGCTTATCAGAATATGGAACAACATCCCACAACACTTCCATGCTAACTTGTTCGCTTCCATGAGGCGTAGATGCAAAGCAGTAGTCGATGCAGACGGAGGTCATACCAGATATTGAGTGTGTGACTTTTGTGTTTGACCCTTAGTGTCTTTGACTCTCCATGGCACCAAGAGTATTCGTCGTAGCGTAATGAAATTTCTCGTGTTGATCACAAATTGATTCATCTGTGATTGAGTAAAATTTCCATGAATGAAAATGATATATATCTTTTTTAGTGTTATTTTTTAGCATGCACACTTTCTTTTTTGGGAGGGTATATATTTCTTCCTCGGACGGGGGGCACGGTAGCTCAATGGTTAGAGTATATATCTCCAAACCGAAAGGTTCACGGTTCGATCCTGACCAGCGGTACCTGCATTGTGTCCTTAGGCAAGACACTTAATCGCGACTGCCCATGTGGATGGACAGTGACGCTGTCTGCTAAGGCGTATTGCATGTCGATTGTGCGGCTTCCTTCAATTCCTGCTAACCTTCTTGTGCAGAGTTTAGTACTTTGAAGAGACTGACAGTTACTCGGTTGTTCTCTTTGGTTTCCTCCGCCCGTCGAATTTTCGGCACGACGTGACCCTGGCTGTTGAAAGTATCGGTAAATCCTAATAAACTAAACTGGAGCACATCAATGAATAACACCAATTCTTGCCAGTCAGTTTAACCAGTTCCTCAACACTAAGTTTAAACCAAAATTGTGTATTATTTTGGTCATGTGTAAAACCCTCTAAATAGCCGTCGTTGTGGGCACTTGTTATTTTTTGTTGTTGCTATCAGTGACAAACGAGTTCCCAGGAAAACGCAAGACAAACCCTAACCTATTGTTTTCTTGGTGAAGACCCAGAGAAAACAAAGAAAATCCTTGTGGGGACACAAACACAATTGTCGAGGTTCTCACAAAGTCCGGAAGACAGATGACCACACACACTCTACACATTGACTCACACACACACGCACACTTCAGTCACTACATGCCACCCGATCAAAGTCCAAGTCGAGGGAGGGGGTGGTTGCATAAAAAGTGATGGACAATAAATAAGATATCCATTTTTTTTAAAAAGTTCATATGCATTATAACATTTATATTTCTTCCCCGGACGGGGAGCGCTTAGTGGTTAGAGCATTGAATTCCTAACCGAAAGGTCCACGATTCGGTCCTGACCAGTGGTAACTGCGTTGTGTCCTTGGGTAAGACACTTAATCGTGACTGCCCACGTGGGAGCACAGTGGTGCTGTGTGCTAAGGCGTACTGCATGCCAATTGTACACTTGCCTTTAACCGCTGCTAACTTTTCTTGTGCAGAGTTTAGTACTTTGAAGAGACTGGCAGTTATTCGGTGGTTTTGTCCGCTTTCCTTCATCCGTCGAACTGTTGAACAAGGAGTGACCCTGGCTGTTGAATGTATCTATAAACCCCAATAAACAAACTATTCCTCCCGCAGGCGTAACGGCTTTACGATTTCGGCAATCATACCAGCACTGACATCCTTATGCGCAATACACACAACGTACACACTTATATATAATATTATTTTTCAAAAAATTTCAACAAAACCATATCATGTGACCCCTCGTTGGAACGAGCTCGTTCCAACGAGGGGTCACGTGATACGGGTTTGTTGAAATTTTTGACAAATTAAAAAAAAAATTATATTTAAAATAATAAATTTTGATATCGTCTGCGTTGGGTAAAGGGTTAATCTCCAACAAAGATAAGGATAAAATAAAGATACGCTATTTTGTATATTTTTATCTCACCGAGATAATTTTTAATGAACAACAATTAAACATACCATTTGGATCAATGTTAAACTATGATAAACATAACAGGTATTTGAATATGTAGTGCATAGTTACCCCGTAATTAATATACTCTTAACCCACTGCCCGAGAGGATTGGAAACACAATACAGAACTCTCGGTAAGATTATTATAAAGCGTTTTCGTTATATAGACTTTGAGCTACCAATGACTCCAGCCCCTTTCCACATCCTACTTTTCTGAAAAAATATGGTAAGGGCTCCCAAGTGGCGTTTTCTGCCATCTGCCTGTTGGGCGTTTGTTCGTTACCGCTACTTTATGTACGTTACAGTTTTTCACTTTTGCTCATTGTTAAGCAAGCTCCAATGTCATTCAGAAAATAATTTAAAATCACAAAAAACAATAAATGTACATAATATGGAAGGATGTGTACTATAGATGTAATTAAAATGTTATGTGTAACAAATGTACTTTACAAATGTACGTTACTGAAAGTAATAAATACTGCATAAGGATTCTGAAAATTGACGTTTCTGCAGCTGATTTCCGGAGAAAAGCGTATAAAGTGATTTTATGGACCGATATATGTGTGGAAATGATTGAAGGAGTGAACACATTAGTAATAATTTTTCATAATATCAGTGATAGCAATTATTCGTTACCCAAACAGAAATATGGGTAATGCTTGGAATACACGTATCCCTAGCACCCATTACAAAAGTAACGCATGGTAACGTAACGTTCTACTTTTAAACAAGTGTAATTTACGTTGTATATTATATACTAATTGTGGTCCTGATGTTGTTTCCCGGTCTATCTCAACTGCACATCTTCATTCAAGTGTGCATTACTATTGAGTGGAGATGAAATGAAGGTATGTCTGTAGTCGAGGGAGCCTATGGTGTACAGTAGCAGGGAGTTTAGTGGTCCATAAATGCGTTTTATGGACCACTGTGCAATCAACGTGTGAATCTCCCGTGGATCCCTACACATTTATATATTTATTTATTGGTGTTTAAAGTCACATATTTGTGCACAATGGCTAATTATGACCACAATATGAGTATCAACTCAAGACCAGGGGTGAGCGTTAATAAGCCATGTTGCCCAATTCAGAGAAGGTTTGCACCTCCCAAGCATTGGTGAGTGGGTCCTATTTTACCAGTAAAACAGAGCATGTTTACTGCGGTGAACAGGCACTGCTTCACTTCCCGAGGTTCCCGCGGGGAGGATCCCTACACAATGCGTGGAGAATGATTAGTACCTTTTCTAACTTGTGGAACAGGGATACTGTTTCTCCAAGTGTGTACACTATTGTCATACAAGATAGGTATTGCCTATCTTTGGATGGTAAAATAAACACCAGTTTTGATTCTTTTTAGACTCTTCATGGAGATTCACAGGTACACCTACCTGTGACTAGTAGCCTACTATGCACTGGAAGGTAGGTTGGTCTCTTCCTCAACGCCACAGCCAGTGAAAGCACGAAATGACCTTTGCAGTCTATGGTCCAAATATCGGTCTATAAGACTTCATAATTACAAATGGGGAGGGGAGGGAACAAAGGTCTGCTTGCAGGTAGGTTTGGAATTCAATGCTATGCTATCAGGTACGAGAGTATGATTGTCCCACCATAGTTTGTATTGTGGTAGCACACAGACCACTGCATCAGTATCATCAGTGTGGGTAATGAAAGCTCACATGACTGCCCAATGAGAGAAGTCTGTAGTGATCGACGAGGTTTCAGGCCCCAGCGTGCCCCGACCAGAAAAAAACCCTGAAGATTTAGATAAAATTTGAGAGTGGGGGATAGGAGAGTGGATGGGCCAAGGAGAGGGTTCATTTTTGGGACAAAGTGTCTACTATTAATTACGAGGCCATCGGACACAACGAGCCTCAAGTGTTGAATCAGTATCAGGTCAGTGGAGAGGTATGCGGAAGCAAAGTGGTCTGGGTGAGGTCGGTGCAAATGTGGGGTCTGATTGACTTCAGTTTATGGGGCCCATCGACGAATCAGGATGCGAACCTTGCCACAAAAATTTAAGAGAAGAACGAAAGTCTCCTCCCTTTGATATCAAGGGAATTCAGCATCACAAGTAGGTTGTATGAGCAATGCTGTGCGAAAGATATACGTGTATACAAGTCTACCAGGGTGAGTGTTTGAAAGTCGTTTAACTTCTCGGTCTCTGTTCTCCATCATACCCAGGCCTGATATCACAGATCTGGTATACAGGCCCAGACAGTTGCAACTCCAGGGATGGGGTAGCCTTTTAGAACTGGGGACAGTTTGTTTAAGCTCCGGGGATCCCCAAAACGCCTAAGCCACCACTAAGTTCGAGTATATTGTGAGGGGGTGATTTGATCTCGACACCTAGTCTTACTTCTGGTCTCGTGAAATAGCACTAAATTTCGAGTTTGAGTGTGCAACATAGGATGGTATCATGCACAACATTCCATTTGGAGAAGGGCGAGCAGCGATTGTACTAGGCCAATTTTACGCTTCAACTGCTCAGTGACCCCGGCAAGGTGATGGTTAGAAATGTCGATACGCCTGTGGTTTGCTTATCAAAGCAAGCAACTATTGATGCAAATGTTATGAGTATTTGTGCTTTCGCATGAATTTTTTCCACCTTTACCACGTGTTAGGTACAGTGTTTCGTCTGCGGGATCATTCTTTGGCATGTCTAATGGTGTAAAATCTTTACTGGTTGGGGGGAGGGGATAACTATTCATTCCTTCAAGCCACCAACAGCATCGAATAATTTGCTCATCAATGAGTGCTTGCTATAGATGCAAATATTATGTTGTTGGAAACAATAAGTTCTGTCCGCTATCACTGTGTAGTTACTTGCGAATAGGGGCCATTGTCTTGTCTTTCTGCTAGTTTTCAGTTTGTCAATTCTTTTAGAAGATGCTCGAGAGTTGATCCATTGCAGCCTGGGATGTGTGTTGTGTGAACAGATAGAATTTAGTTCTTTGTGAGTAGTGGCTAGTACTCAAGATGTGTTCTGGCATTAATAATTTCACTTCTATTCATCAGGCGATAATAACATTATTGGTAATGTAAATCACCCACGTAATAGTACTTTAACATCATTCATGTTACAAAATACGCCATAATTATTTAATCGTGTTATTTTATTGGGGACACCTGTATGTAATAAATGTGATAAAAACACCTACGTAATTTTTATCTGATTGTAACATACGATAACGCAAATGAGAGAAAAATATGTGGCGCTCTCAAATATTTGCTTTCCAAATCTCATATTAATTGGATGCCTTGCAATTAAATAACCTTGTTAAGTTCATATAACTTACACAAACACCAAACCATTTATCATTACTTTAGTATAAATTTGATCTGTTAATTGCCGTTTTGGTATGAAGCTAACTGCGTTTGGGTATTAAGCTAACTCACGAATAAAAAAAAATTGCAATTCATTGAAAAATTACTCAGACAACCAGCATATTTCCCATGTCCGAGGCTCTTTTGGACTCAGTCCTCCAAATGTAGATATTTAATCTATTATATTTTATTTGACAGGGCTCTCTGGAACAAGATAAATAGAATGAAGGTTACGTTTATCCCTGAAATACAGAAAAAACACCAACTTCCGGATAACTGAATACCCATGTTATTTGAAAACAATCACTGGCAGGGCGGCTATTCAGTAAAGCGGCTTTTACTGTGCCCTAATGTTGTTTTTCTACATTCAACTGCACAATTTGATGCAAATATGTATGATGGCAATAACAATTTACGTACACACGCATTTCCCAAATATTATGATATCAGAAAAGTATACTACTCAAGTTATATATCTATTGGTATTTAAGGTCGCATAATCTACTATGGTTATATTACGACCGAAACATAGGCATGGAGTCTAGTATAGCCCATAACATATACCCGTACTGCCCCTGCACTTCAGGTAACTTCAATCCCAGGCGTTGGTTTCCGGGTCCAATTTTACCAGTAAAATCAAATTTGCTACCAGCACTCTTCCACTTCCCGGGAGTCCCCAGGGAGAAAATGGTCAAGTGAGTGATGTCAAATATAATTTATTTTATTGGTTATACGTCACTTGTTTGGTAATGATGTGTTTTGCCGTAAGTTTGTGTTTAGAAAAATAGAAAGGTACTTCTCCTCATTTGACGTAACGTACTGTAACGTAAATTATAGCAAAGCAATCTGCGAAATGGACACAAAGAGTGACATTGTTTGTATAATTAAGTTTCCAATACTTTAATGCAGAAAATAAAGCATTTTTGCCGTTTTTGGAGAAGAATAGAGTTATGTTATGAACTTTCAAATTTAAAAAAAATAGGTATTTTTTATGGGAACGAATATTAGGCCTACACGCTGTAATTTACAAAGGTACCAGTCGCCAAGTACCAGAAGATGGGGAAACGCTCATGAGGCATTGAGCTGGTCGGGAAGGTACTCTGGCAGCTCATGGCATAATAGTAATTAGCAATAGTACAAACAAAACCAACGATTATTTGTTGTAAAAATGTCTGAGCACTGCATTGTGGCAACGTGATGTCAGATCATCTTATTCTGCAACAAGTACTCAATCGAAAAAATGATATTTCATAACATTTTTTACTGATTCTTCAATTACAACATAATCAGATATAATAAAAACAACGTTATCAAATAGCGCTACTTGAATTACCCCGACTGTGATGTCTCCAGTTGCGACTGATAAAATATTCCACTAACATCATAAAGGCATACCTTTATTGACGCCATGTCTTCATGATGTGTTTGGAATATTAAATAATCAGGGCTATAGTTCTTCGAAATTTATTTGTGGATAAATAAAAGATTGATAGACCTACACGTAGTAGTCGTGATGCAACTTCTTATTTAATTAACTCTTTACCCAATGTAACGGCCAACACCGACCAGCGCTATTTACAAAAATTCCCATTCAATTTTCATTATTTTTTTATCTTTTGTCTCAAAAACATAGCTTATGACCCTCATTGGAACGAGCTCGATGAGCTCGTTCCAATGAGGGGTCATAAGCCATATTTTTTAGACAAAAAATGAAAATGAAAATATTTAGTTATTCAAGAATTTTGTTTGCAAGTGTTATCTGTTTTTCGTGTTAAGTAAAGGGTTAACACATGCCATACTCCAAACTGGTCATGCTGGACCGAACTACTGAAATCAGATATCACAAGGGTCCAGTTGTATGACCAACTGAGTGTATGACAAAAGTGAAGAATCAAATCTAGTCTCGCAAGAGAGTACAGCATTTACTGGTTGAGTGCTAGAAGCCACTTTAGTAGCTTTATATTGTATTTTTTTAGCTAGTTTGCTCAGCAGCAGAAACACAGAAATGTACACACACAATTATTTTGTTGCAAGTTATTGGACAGTGCCAATAGGTATTCTCCAATAAATTACAAGAAAACAATTGTTTACAAACAAAATCTTGCTAAAATACTGCTCCCTTTGCTGGAAGAATGGTATCCTTGAAAAAAAATACTCATGTTTCAAATCACCTTTGAAAAATAATTTAGCACTCTGCCAGTTAATACTGGCAAGAGTGAATTGATATCGAAGATGCACTTCCAGACGAAAATGTTCCCACTGAAGGGGTATAAAGAGGAGTGTAACCCCCATCCCAGATCCTTTTTTATATCTGAATGTAGGTGCACTACACAACAAAACAAAAACATGCCATAAAATATCATTTTTCCGACTTATCAGTGTGTGCCATGTACCTGTGATTGAGGAAATAGGTGTGTTGTTTATAGAACCAATAGCAAATTTTCGTGGTTGTGATAGATTAACAAAGTTTTTTTTTTTTTTTAAACTTAACCCTTTGAACACCAGAGGCCACTTTTCCGGCCCAGGAACATGATACTTCATAAGTTAATTAAGTGGGGTGTCTATTATGTTAATGTGTGGGGTAGACCAATCAATATTTTCAACGTGCAGCCTCCTGGCTGCACGTTGAAAATATTAATTGGTCTATCCCCAATTACTGAATATGGACTCTTTCAATTGCTGCCATTGAACTGACTTGGAAGATACCACCAGGGTTCAAAGGGTTAAGTGTGTGTCTGAGACCCTGAAATGATTCCAAATCATTCTGGCTAAAAAACCCAGATCTCTTGGCAATAACATCACAATGGAATCATGTTATGACACTCAGAAACAATCTCCTAAATACCCAGGAATACCTAAACAATTTTCATTTTTTGCCTCAAAAAGTTCGCTTATGACCCCTCCCTCACTAGAACACATTTGCATCAGCAAGGGAGTCATAAGCTATGTTGTGGATGCAAAAACTGAAGAAAAAAATAATTAAATTTGAATGGCGATCTTTGTGAATAGAAATGGAAGAATTGGCGTTAATATTAAGCTATATAAAAGAGTTCTGAGCAAGAAATATTAAAACTGGATGGTGTAATTTGTATGCAAAGCACACTATAGTATATCCCTGCATTTGCATTCTTGATTATTGGTTAATGCTTGATACAGACAGAAATTAAAAAGTATTATATGGCACATTAAATTGACTGATAAACAACAATACTATTTCTTTCCTGCTGAAGATTCTCCATCTGACATGATGTATAAACATTATTGTATGCGTGTGCAAAGCCCTCAACTGTTTATCCCATTTCACATCCTTGATTGTAAGTGATGAAAAATTTTGTTCAAAGTTCACCAATGGATATACGCTAAGGTTCAAACTAACCATATGGTTTAATAATAATTTAAGTGTAATATCTGAAAAATGCATTGTATTTTAAATACCAGTTAAATATGATAGTAACAGTAACAAGCAAATAACATTACCAAATAATAGAATTAGTGTATCAATTTATCTTAATTAATTGTGAAATTTCATATATTATTATACATCAAACAGAATCAACCAATCAGAGTATAGAATTATGGTCATGTAATCAACAATTACTGTCTAATGTTGTACGGTTGACATCACTAAAAAGCTGTATTAGATGGTTTGTCAGGTTTACATCACCAGTGCTAACACTGCCCAATATCACTCCATGCGCCGACTGGATATTGAACTGTCAAGCATACATGCACTTTGAAGAAATTGTAAGATCAGAGTTTTCTCCCCTGTTGCCAATGACATAGATATAAATACATGCCCTTGCTGCATTCAGAATTATAATTTCTGGTAATCTAAATGTTGTACTGTTTCCCAAAATTCTAAAACTAGGAGCCTTTCGCAGGAAACTGATTCTCTAATGACAAATGTGTCGCCACGGCTGCCAAATAGTGCCGAACCAAAAATCCGAAACTTTATCCATATCTAGAGATCCCTACCTGAACATATGAACACTCTTTCAATGTTTTGAATTAAGCCCCCCTGAGCCTTTCACAGGAAACTGATACTCTAATGACAAATGTGTCGCTACGGGTGCCACATGGGGCCGAATCAAAAATCTGAAACCTTTCTGCACATATAGAGACCCTACCAGAACATATGAACAACATTTCAACACTTCAAATTAAAACCCCTAGGAGCCTATTGCTGCAAACCGATTGTCTAACGACAAATGTTGCATGACAAGAGCCACATGGGGCCGGATCAAAAATTCAAAACCTTTTTGCACATCTAGAGACCCTACCTGAACATATGAACACACTTTAAGCATTTTGATTTAAAACCCCAAGTAGCCTTTTGCCAGAAACTGATTCTCTAATGACAAAAGTGGTGCTACGGGTGCCACATGGGGCCGAATAAAAAATCTGAAACCTTTTTTGCACATCTAGACACCCTACAGGAACATATGACCAACATTTCAAATCAAAACCCCTAGGAGCTTTCACCATAAACCAATTCTCTGGTGACAAAAGTGGCACTACGAGCACCACATGTTGCCGAATTAAAAATCCAAAAACCTTTATGCACATCTAGACATCCTACTGAAATGTTTGAACACACTTTCAACATTTCAAATTAAAACCCCTATGAGCCTTTCGCTGGAAACTGATTCTCTAATGACAAAAGTGGTGCTACAAGTACCACGCAGGGCAGAATAAAAAATTTGAAACCTTTATGCACATTTAGAGACCCTACTGGCACACTTTCAATGTTTCAAATTAAAACCCCCTTGGAGCCTTCCACCGGAAACCAATTCTCTAATGACATAAGTGGTGCTACAGGTGCCGCATGGGGGCCAAATCAAAAATCTGAAATCTTTATGCACATCTAGACATCCCACCAGAACATATGAACACATTTTTAATGTTTTGAATTAAAACCCCTAGGAGCCTTCTACTGGAAACTGATTTTCTAACAATAAAAGTGGTTCCACTGGAACCACTTGGAGCCAAATCAAAATTCTGAAACCTTTATGGACATCTACAGATGCTACCGGACCTTAGCATAATTTAAAGGTTTCGAATTAAACACCCTAGTAGCCTTTCAATGGAAACTAATTTTCTTACAATAACAATAAAAGTGGTTCCACCTGAACCACTTGGGACCAAATCAAAATTCCAAAACCTTTATGCACATCCACATATGCTACCTGAACACCTTAGCAAAGTTTAAAAGTTTTGAATTGAACAGTCAAGGAGCCTTTCAATGGAAACTGATTTTCTAACAATAATCCAATTCCGAAACCTTTATGCACATCTACAGATGCTACCTGAACACCTCAGTATAGTTTAAATGTTTAGATTTACATACTCTTAGTGATATGAAGTTCGGATGTATGGATAGGGCAGACAGGGGGACACGATGGATGGGACAGATGGGACAGATGGTACGGATGGGATGGACGGAGATCACCACAATATCCCCGTTTTTTTTTAAAATGCGGGGATAATAAACATCCCAAGAAGATGTAATGAATTAAATTATTAATTGTTCAATGTTGATTCCAAGCTGAATTTTTTAATCTTGGAAAATTTTATATTTACCCGCAAAGATACCAGAAACTCAATTAAATAAACAGGGTTTTCCAATATGCAGTAAGCAGGACAAATCTCTACTGAACATTTGGGGAATGGATTGTGTTGGAGAAGAATATGCAGTAAAGATGCAATTGTTTATTTACTGATGTTCAAGCTCACTTCCAGCAGCTATGACCATATTCTGAATATATCCTGACTGCAACACAAGTATAAAGTCAAGTTTAGCCAATCATTTATACCAATGCTACCTACTTAGATCTCCAGTGATTGGTTACTGGAACCTATTTTTTCCAGTAAATGGGAACTTGTTGACCAGAGTAAACAAGCACTACTCATCTTCCTGGTATTCCCATGGGGAAATTAAGGAAGATATTCTCCTTACCAGTAAACGATTAGTTACTACCAGCAATCATTCTTATTTGACAGTTTGGGATATAGGGAAAATTCCATCACTATTATTATTTCCAATCAAATATCCTGACCATCTCTATTATTCAGCCATCACTATTATTAGGCAGGTAAGATTATTGGTTAATAGTACAGTAGAATCCTCTTAATTGGATATCCATTTAGCCGGTGCAAATTATTCAATTAACAGGAGTATACAATTAACAGGGATTTGGTCAGTTTCCTGTGTTCTGGAGGTAAACTGAGCATTTATTCTGTTATATCTTGTTTGACAGAGCTCATAGAGCTCTGTCAGACAAAATATAATAGAATAAATGCCTGTATTGGATGTAGTGAGGCCAAAAAGGTTGATAAATAAGGGGAATTTGGTGCGTGCAACAGTAATTTTTTCAACATATTACAAAAATTTATATACAATTAACAGGAGTTTACTCTACAACCCATATACAATTAACAGATCAAATTTGTACTGAAGGTATGGTAAATGGTTTTGTGTTTGAAAATTATATTCAATTAACAGGGATATACAATTAAGAGATATCCCAGTATACAATAAAAAGGCTTGTTTAGCCACTATTTGCCATTCAGAACTAATGTGCTATTCTATCTGACATATTTGAGGATCTTTACTTTAGCTGATGAAATGAAGCTACAGGACACACTGTTGGAAAGGGCTTCCCAAAACATTTCATAGAGTAGAGGACAAAAGGTCCCATAGACAAAAACACTGAAACTCCATTGAAATGTGTTGGAAACCCACCTTTGGGCTTCAATACTTGTTTTCATTCACTTTAAATTTACTTGAGGAGCTATAAGTGTCCCTTTATATGAATTTTATTCTTACAAAGTATTTGGAGAGCCATTGGCACTCTACAACAAATTAAAAGAAAAGAATTCTCATGAATACAATGAAATTTGAATGTGACGTGACTGTTACTTTGGGGATGTAATATAAATTTTTTTAAATATACATATTTCAAGCCTTTGGCCAACTTGAACAAGAGACTACTCTTTCAAAAGATCTTTTGAGTAACTAAAAGATTTCATTTTATGCCTCAAAAACATAACTTATGGCCCCACCTCGGAATGAGCTCAATAAACACCTTCCGATGATGAGTCATATGCTATGCTTTTTAGGCTAAAGATATCTGTTCAGCACAATTCCCCCAAAAATATCATCTTTAAAAGTTTTGCAGTGTCATCTTCTAAGGCTCAATTGATCATTCTAAATTAATTTTGTACTGAACTAGTTAAAGAAATAAAATTATAATAAAATAAGTTTGGGCTACTGTTATTCATTTTAACCCTTTACCTAACTAATCGACTGCATCCACCCAAGTGACATGAAAATTGAGCAGTTGAAAAAAAATTACAACAAAACCATATCATGTGAGCCTTCCTTGGAATAGGTTTGTTGAGTTTGTTCCAATGAGGGCGTTACATGATATGTTTTTTTTTTTTAAATTTTTTGAAAAATTTGAAAAAAAAGATGTAAATTACAATAATATGAATGACTCTATGTGGTGGGAGGGCCTGGGGTATCATATTGTTCGTTTGTTTAACATTTTAAGAGGCAGGGTCATATCCTGTTAGACAGTTTTATTGGTGGATGAAGCGCTGCAGTATCTGCCAAGAAGAGCACCAAGCAGTGGTGAGTTAATGTCATTCTCTCTTACTTAATACTGCGTAAGCAGAGCTAGCAATGGTAGAAGGCATGTGTACCTCTGACATGCTGCATGCCTCAGCGAACTGTGCCACCATGCTTCCATTTGGGCAATCATGATTTGTGATTCAGTCTCTTGTCCAAGGACAAAATGCAGATGACGTGGGTCAAGATAAAATCTTTGACCTGTTGGTCTTAAATACAATGTTCTAACCACTGACCCAATGCACTCCCTTCTGTCACAATACATCATATCATCATTTTGATATGGTAGTAGATTTTGTGAGCTTTTTATCTCTGGCTGTGACCATTTGAACAGATATTTAGTGATTTTTTAACACATTTCAAGGGATTTTCTTACTGGAGTCAATAATTTGTGCCCTGTGTGCAACAAGATACAGTGGAACCTTGTTAATTGAATGGCCACTTTGCCAATGAAAATTATTCAATTAACAGGAGTATTCAATTAACAGGGATTGCATTACTTTCCTGTATTCTGCAAATAAACTTAGCATTTATTCTATTATATCATGTTTGACAGAGCTCTGAGAGTTCTGTCAAACAAGATATAATAGATTAAATGCCTGTATTGGATGTACTGAGGCCTAATAGGTTGATAAACAAAGAAAAAATGGGGAGAGTCAGGGTAATTTCTGGACAAGTTACAAGATTCAATTAGCAGGAGTTTACTCTATAACCTATATTCAATTGACAGGTCAAATTTGTACTGGAGGTATGGTAAATGGTTTTGTGTTGGGAAATTATATTCAGTTAACAGGATTATTCAGTTAAGAGATATCTAATTAAGTGGCCTCTACTGTATAGCTTCAATGCTAAAGCATTGCGGATGGCACCTTGTTGTACTTTAAGAGATGATTTCCAACTCGAGAACTCAAAGGTCATCTATTTTTACACAAATGGAGATGGTGCTTTCGGATTTCTTTAGCAGTTGAAAAGTCACAGGTTACAGTTGGAAAATTCTCACCCAAGGAAGGGTGAGGTGCAAATGGTTTTACCAAAAGCTGAATGTTTGGCAACCAGATGGGTACAAGTGGAATTTTAGTGAGGGCACATCCTGTAGTCAGGTCCCTGATGATCTGGTATTATCTAGGCTGATCAGATAAACATTTGCACTAAAAAGTTCAAAATGAGTTCCTGTTGATATGCACAGTTGAATCCTGTTACAAGAATAACCACTTTGTCAGTGAAAAATATTCAATTGACAGGAATATTTAATTAAGATAAACTTGGTAATTTGTCTATATTCTGGTGAGAAACTGGGCATTTATTCTAATAAATCTTGTTTGACAGAGCCTAAACTGCTCTGTCAAACAAGATATAATAGATTTAATATTTATATGGAAAACATTGTGGACAAAAAGACCCATAAAACAGTAGAATTTTGAAGTCATTAGAATAATATTTTGGTAGAATACAATATTTTTTAACAGGAATTTCATCAATAACGTATACGCAATTAACAGGCCAAATTTGTATTAATCGTATGGTAAACTGTTTTCCATTTGAAAGTAATAGGCAATTAACAGTTTGATTCTAATATATAACATCCACTTAAGTGGGCCCCACTTTTTCAGTTTATTACAGTTTATTATTATTATTATTATTACTAGAGAGTACAAAGAAACATAATCCAGTGGTAGATCTAGGATTCTGGGTTTGGGGAGGGCACCATATTTCAATCGTGGGTCATGATGCATGTGGGTTAGGCATAGGAGTGAGTGAGAGAAGAGGATTGCCAGTCATTATCCAGGGCCTCCCTGGGAACTTATTGTACAATGGAAGGTCAGTGCAGCTCCTTTGCACATAACCACAATGTTTTCCAGGCATAATATTCCAGCAGTTTTATATTGACTCATTGAATTTTGAACTAGAGGTAGCTGCGAAGGGTGGCAAATCCCCGAAAAATCACCCTGATACAGTAACCTTGGTAATATATTACATTAAACTAACACAGCCACTGTCTGTTGGTATTATTTACTCAAATAATACAGATAAGAGTACCTGTATTTGATGACATGTCAAGTTTGGATTCAATGTGGAATGATAAAATTTCAAGGTCACTGTGACCTTGACCTTTGGCACAATAATCTAAAAATATTTCGGGCTCTTCCTGTCATCATGCTCAACCCATATCCCAAGTTGGGTTTCCATCAAGAATGCATAATTTTAATAATATCGATAAACTTTCAATTTCAAGGTCACGGTGACCTTGACCTTTTGCATTATAACCTAAAAAATTAATAGGATTCTTCCTTTCATCATGTTCAACCCATAGACCAAGTTTAGTATCGATCAGGCAAGCAAAATTTCAATTAGAGAAGCAAACTCTGGTAACTGTTTAAGGTCAAGGTCTCTGTGACCTTGACCTTTGTCACAATGGCCTCAAAATAAATAGGCTTCTTTCTCTCATCATGCATAACCCACATGCTAAGTTGGGTTTCAGTTGGCCAAGTGGAACTTTAATTACAGAGCAGAAACCGACACTGATAAAAATTGAAATTCAAGGTCACTGTGACCTTGATCTGTGGCACAATGATCCCAAAGTGCATAGAGTTCTTCCTCTCATCATGCCTAACCCACATGCCAAGTTTGGTTTCAGTCAGCTATGCAGAACTCTAATTACTGAGCGGAAACCAACACTGATAAAAATTGAAGTTCAAGGTCACTGTGACCTGGACCTTTGGCACAATGATCCCAAAATGAATAGGATTCTTCCTCTCATCATGCCTAATCCACATGCCAAGTTTGGTTTCAGTTGGACAAGCGGAATTTTAGTTAGAGAGCGGAAACCAACTCTGTCTACAGATGGACTGATGGATGGACGGACAGCATGATGGCTATATCCCCCAGAAATTTAAATTTCAGGCGGATAAAAAGGCAGAGGGAGAAAAAGGAAAGCCAATGTTCCATTAACCAATACGACGAAAATCCTCACCCTCTGAGTGGATGAGACCTCACCAAGTTTTATGCTACCATCTGACAGAACCATGTGAAATATTTTAAATGAGGTTGGCCATTTTGCAATTATTCCATCAACAGAGTGACTTGCAAACTGCTTCATGCTTCTAGATTTTTCACACATGCAGAAGACGATGTTCCAAGCAAAAGTGTTCTTTAAATTACAAATCAGTTTGGGCTACAATTTGAACTGAGATGGAGTGACCTAAAACTTTGTGAGGAACAAAACAGATTTACTTACTTAACTTATTATCATTAAAAGTTGCCTTGTTAATTTCAGGATGTGGGTTTGGGACTATGGATAGGGTCTCAATGGAAAATATACGTTATTATGATGAAATGACAGTAACAGGGTCTGAGGCTTGCGGCTCAGAGCTTATGTTCAACCTCAATGCTCTGTGTCTCTGAGCTGTAAACCTCAGACCATGTTACCGTCAATTCATCACAATAACTTATAATAATAGCAGAGAGGAGAGCTACATTGGGTCTATAGCTGTATGCATGGGGTAAAGTATTATCCTCAATAACACACAGACATTCAACACTTCTGGCTGTAGATTCCAGGTGTTATCACGGAGGTAACAGACCAAATTGTCAAATCCCAGATTGTCATGACCAAATTGCTGAACTAAAGATTGCCGAGTCCCAGACAGCCGCTATCCGTATTATCTGGGATATGGTAATTTGGAAGTCAGTAATTTGGTCATAATTCATCATGGATAATACTGTATGTGTCCACTGGTCTCTGTGCTTGTGAAAAAATTTTGAGTTACAAAAAACTGGGGGTGGGGTGGGGGTGCCCTTACAATCCATGAAACTGTAAAAAAATAAATAATATAAACAACAGTGCATTTGTAAGGTACAAAAATGAAAATGTATCATAAATGATGCCCTGAACAAAATATAAATAGGTTTCAAATGGATATTACATTAATTCATTAATAACACAGTTGTCATTATAAATCTGTAGTGATAGTAATACCTAACTAAACAATAAATAAATTTACACTGAATATTGCAATTATGTCTCATTGCACTTACTGTTTTGGAAGCAGTATCATGGGGATTTCCAGCCAAAATTCTACCAAGTATAGCAGATGAGATTTCTCAGTGGAAAATATACTAAATGAATGCAAAGAAAACATATTAACAATTTACCTAATATGAATAGAATATCGCACAGGCAAGTTTTCCATTTTTTGCCTCCAAACTAGAGCTTAGGACAACCACATTGGAACAAGCATGGTGAGTGTGTTCTGATAAGGGATCCTAAGTTATGAGTTAAATGTTTGCCAAAACAAGTTAGGAACTATGTTCTAGCACAGATTACTTCCAGAGTTTCGTTAGGTCTAAAACAAGTATTTCGAAATTTGTGCAAGAAGAAGGTATTACATGCTTTTAAACATGTACATTTTTTCTAACAAATCACAGTTTTCTGTGGAAATATGCAATAGTCTAAATATTTCTAATTTTTCATGTTTATTCTTTTAAAACACCGCGTCTGACTTTCACAACCAGAATAAGATGGCTTGGAATGAAAAACTAAAATATTAAAATTCATTCAGGAATATGTTTTTCTCCTGAAAATCAGGTCAAGTAATAGGTTGACCCTTAATAAAAACAAGAGGGATGTTACATCCCAACGCTCACCTACATTCACGCTTGATAATGTCGTTCCAATGTAACATGCCTAATATTTAGTTAATATAAATCATTAACTAGGCATCAAATGATTAATGTGGTTTATGTGATGGCTTTGGAAAGTTTATATTTCTGCATTTATTATATATCAATTCAACATAGAATCATTGGATACATCTTTTAGAAATGTTTATGATTAAGAATATGAATCGTGAGGCCAGGTATTAAGTCATAAATAAGAATTAGGAAAGGCTTTCAAAAATCACTGAAATTTTAATTGAAGTACATTCATTGGTTAAAGATGAGTTGCGGAAAAACATTCGTTCAAGAAAGTGACTATAAGTCCCAACAAAAATACATCACATCAACAACTAAAATAAGCCTTAATGTTACTAGTAACAAGTATGAGAAAGTATTAAATAATAAAAAAAAAAGTTACAAAAATTTTTTTTTTAAAGAAAGTGAATATAAGTCCCAAAAATCCCTGTCAAATTCCTCAAATATGCATGTAATAAGGGCGCAACGTTACCGCAATGTAGTTCAGTAACCCATGCGTACAATATCAATTGCCAGGAAAGACACATAGAAACAGAACTCACCTTAACACCTCACTTTAACACAAACTTTTAGAACTTAAAATTGAGTAAGTCAGACAAAAACGTGAACATTGTGACAAAAAAAGAAAAGAAATCAGTTAAATTTCTGCGTACAGTAGGGTTAATACCTACAGTTGTTATTGAAATGAGAAAATGAACAGTAATGAGAGGTGAAGGCACCACAATCTGCACAAAAGCTGACTTTAACGCAAATTCTTACAACACCTAAACGCTAATTCTTACAACAAGTTTTGGCAGAAAATCAGTCTCAAATTCCTCAAATATGCATGTAATGAGGGTTAAATATTACTGCAATGGAGTTAAGTAACCCAAGTGTAGAATATTAATCGCTTGGAAAGACACATAGAAACACAACTCACCTAAACACAAAGTTTACAAAGTTTTACAACGTAAAATTTACTAAGTCTGAGAAAAACATGAAAATTTTGACTGAAAAAAAAGAAAATTTCCGTTAAATTTCTGCATACAGTAGGGTTAATACCTACAGTTGTTATTGAAATATGAAAATCAACAGTAATGAGAAGTTAAAGCAGCACAATCTGCACAAAAGCTGACTTTAACACAAATTCTTACAACACCTAAACGCAAATTCTTACAATTTTTGGCAGAAAATTTTAGGTGAAATTTGGAAAAAGGTCATAGTATCAGGGTTAAATACTGTTCTGATAGTCCCCTACAACCTACATATGCAATATCAAAGGCCTGAGCCCACTGATCTTTGAGAACTCACCTTAACACCTCACCTTAACACAAACTTTTAGAACTTAAAATTTACTAAGTCCGAGAAAAACATGGAAATTTTGACTGAAAAAAAAGAAAATTTTCGTTAAATTTCTGCATACAGTAGGGTTAATACCTACAGTTGTTATTGAAATATGAAAATCAACAGTAATGAGAAGTTAAACCAGCACAATCTGCACAAAAGCTGACTTTAACACAAATTCTTACAACACCTAAACGCAAATTCTTACAACAACTTTTGGCAGAAAATTTTAGCTGAAATTTGGAAAAAAGTCGTAGTTTCAGGGTTAAATACTGTTCTGATAGTCCCCTACAACCTACATATGCAATATCAAAGGCCTGAGCCCACTGATGTTTGAGAAATTCACCTTAACATTAAATCTTACAATATTGGACACGCCGGATGCCGACGCTGACGACCGAGGTTATCACAATAGCTCACCACATCTTACAGATGTAGGTGAGCTAACAAGAGGCCCCCAAGCACTCATCTTGAACAGAACACAATACAAACAGAGTCCAAGAATGAGTCTACATTAAGCAAACCATTTCCATAGGATACACTGTGAATCCTTGAGCCCCGCAGGAGTGACAAAAATAATCTAGGCATCATGCCTTTTCTTCATTCGATCATGATGTAAAATGTAGAGCTCCCCTATGATGAAGCCCCTTGATACAACCTATGTGGATTAATATTAGTTACACACCTCTAGAGGGTACTGAATACAAAATTTCTAATTCTTCAGCTACATGGCCAATTCCGACTCCCATTGGGAGCCCAAATATTAACTCAGGCTCTCGATTTGAACAAAGTTGAATCTGACTTCCCTAGAGATGTTGTGTACCAAATATGAAAGCATCCTCACTGTTGGATCTGAAGAAGAGAAATTTTAAAGAAATTTCCTCATATTGCACTAAGTTAAAATTTGGGCTACCATAGCGAGCCCAAATATTAACCTATGAATCTGATTTGAACAAATTTAAATCTGATCTCCTAGAGATGTTGTATACCAAATATGAAAGCATTCTGACTGGCGGATCTGAAGAAGAAGATTTTTTAAGAAATTCCCTCATATTGCACTAAGTTAAATTACCAGTTCCCATATGGAGCCCAAATATTAACATAGGCACTCATATTGAACAAACTTGAATCTGACCCCCCTAGAGATGTTGTATACCAAATATGAAAGCATTCTGCCTGGTGAATCAGAAGAAGAAGATTTTTAAGGAAATTTCCTCATATTGCATTAAGTTAAAATTTGGCCTACCATAGCGAGCCCAAATATATACCTAGGGATCCAATTTGAACAAACTTGAATCTGACCCCCCTAGAGATGTTGCATACCAAATATGACAGCATTCTGACTGGTGGGTCTGAAGAAGAAGATTTTAAAAAATTATCCCCCATACTGAACTAAGTTACAATTTGGGCTTCTGTACGAAGCCCAAATATTAACCTAGGGACTTGGTTTGAACAATCTTGAATCTGAACCTCATAACAATGATGTACACCAAACATTAAAAGATTCTGACTCGTAGTTCTGAAGAAGAAGATTTTTAAAGAACATTCCCCATATTACCCTAAGTTAAAAATTTGGGCTCCTGTATTGAGCCCAAATATGAACCAATGGGCTTTATTTTAACAAACTTGTATCTGACCCCCCCCCCCCCCTCCCCCCACGCCCCTATGAATGCTGTATACCAAATATCAAAAGATTCTGATGATTGGTTCTGGAGAAAAAATTTTTTTAATTTTTAAATTTTTGCAAATATGCTGACTCAGCATTTTTTCAATGCCCTCTACAGAACACCCTAACATAACTGATGGCAATTTTTTTTATCATTCAATCCTACTGTCCTAAAGATGTTTCATACCAAATAACAGCTCTCTGTTCTGTGTGGTTTGGGAAACATGGGCATTTGAAAATATTTCTATTTTTAGCTCCTTTTTTGCACGAGTCAAATACTCTTGATCCAATAATACCACATATCAAATTATGTTCAAATTGGACCATCGGTTCAGAAAATAGAAATTTGGGGCGGGGCCAAAAATCTTACCCCTACAATTACAAAGCCAAATATTGCTTCACGAACTTCATTTGAACAAACTTGATTCTACACCTCAAAAGGAAGCTCCATAACAAATATCAAGTCTTTGTACCCACAGGTTAATGAGAAGATTTAAAAAATATTTTGGGGCATTTTTCCCACCCTCTCCCTATGGGGCTGGGCATGTTGAGTTGAACAAAACTGCAATGCCCCTTTGGAACCATCACTCACACAAACTTTCACTAAAATTGGCCTGGTGGTTTTGGAGGAGAAGACCAAAACATGGTGTTCATGGACGACGGACAGATGGACGGAAGACAGACTTTGTGAAGATGAGCTAAAAAGAGCATAAACAACTCATCAGAACATTTAATACCTAATATTTTATCTGAAGTCTTTCATTTCTTTCTTTTTTCACTTTTTTCAAAGAAAGTCTGATATACTTCACCTGGTGACAAAATACAGTGGTGGAGACAAAATTGTTTTTTTAATGAGGGGGACAGACAAAAATTTAACAAATGGATACCAATGCCAATCGAGTAAGCTTTCAAGCTTTTTGTTTAAACTGCTAAGGTTCCACATTATGGTTGGTAAACTGAAACTGTTCAGAGCGATTTGTTTTGTTACCTGTTATTGGTGAATGCCTGAAGGCACATTTTTAATAAAAAATGCAATAAAACAAAATCATACAGAAAAAGTATTTTTGCATATACCTGAAAAGGAAACTCACCCAAAGGATAAGTCTTTACAGTGAGGCACCAGCATGTTCAGTAGAGACTAAATATGGGCTTCTTGCAATCAGCCTGTTACAAACTAGGAAAAGTGGATTCTGGTTTTAGGGATGCCATATTTCAATCATGGGTCATGACACAAAGTATTATCTGACACCTGTACAGTACAGCTGCCGCGGATTGGTCACTTTCCACTAGTGGGCAATATTTCAGTGGATGCAATAATATTAGATTTCAAATACTAATTATAGAAATAATCATCAAAAGTTTAATTAATGAATCACCTGGTTGTACCTTGTGCTTCATTAATTAAAATTTTGTTTAAGATGACTTTTATTACCTTGTAAATGCATGCGTCCACAGCAGCTGTACTTTAGTGACAAGTTTCGAGCAGACAGATGCGGGGTTATCCACTCTTGTTGGCAGTGTCCGGAGTCTGCCCATGGAAAATTTGGGAAGATAGAAGGTCAGTACTGCCATCCAGTGACTTCTTTGCACATGAGCACAATGTTTTCCAGACAAAATATTCATGTAATTTTAAATATACACAAAGGTGTTTTCCACATTCTAGAATACATGATGGCACGATATTGTTCATCAGGTCAGTAACATGTTATTGAGTTGTAGTGTTGAATTTATTCTAAAGAAGGGATGTAATGATGTATTATGAGGAAGAGAAATTAGAAAGGATGATGTAAGGGGTAGCTGTTTGTTTATGGGTGATGGGATGAGAGACGGAAGGAGGTAGGAAATGGCATTTGGGAGCACAGGGATAATCAAGGCCTTCTCATCCAAGAACTGAGGCAAATCGGCCTCTGGTCAAAGTATTAATATTACAGAGCTCTTTGGGCCATTTCAAACAAGAAAGAATACATTAAATGCCTTTTTTTTGAATGTTGGATGTACTGAGGCCAAGTAGGTCAAAAACAAGGTGAATTCAGTCACTGTCTGGGTAATTTCTCAAAAGGGTTAAGTGGCTCCACTATATTATTATAGAATTTGGAAATGACATGAATAAATGCAATACTCAGTGTGCTTCACCATAAAACAAATGTACCAAATACCAGCAATAGCTAAAATAAAATAATGAATAGAGGATTTATAAAGCAATGGGTTAAATATAAATTTGAATTAAAATATAAATAATATAACGGTGATAATTTCATAAATAAAATGTTAAAATTGACATAAAATTGCACTGGGAGATATAATGTCCTGTATCGGTTAGGGATTTTAATGAGTAGGTGTGAATGAGTTTGTGATATCACTGATGTAATATAATACACAGACCAAACTAAATTTGAATAAATACAAACAATATTAAAGTGTTGGTTTAAAAGACTGCTGCTGAAATGTAACAGATTTTAAGATATATGTTAACCTAAAAAAAAATATTTCAGGGATATTGTGGTTAATTTTCAGGGAAATGGTGTGGATTTCAGGGAAAAGTTCATACGAATGAATTGCCACTAAATAAAACTCCCTCAAAGAGAAGATTTCTAGAAAGAAATACCACTAAACTATTTGTTCATGCTGCTCATAGATGCAATTTATTTATTTATTGGGGTTTAATGATACTTTTGACAGCCAGGGTCATCTCCTGTTAGACAGTTTTACTGGTGGAGGAAGCCAGAGTATCCAGAGAGAATCACTGAGAGGTGGCGAGAAACTGTCAGACTCCACAACGTACCTACTTCACACCAGCAGGGTTAGCATTGGTTGAAAACAAGTGAGCCCTAGATGTGCAGTTTGCTTCAGTACACAGTGTCACCATGCCCCTGTGCAGGCAATCGGAATTAAGTGTCTTGCCCAAAGTCACAATGCAGTTACCTTGGGAAGGGATGCTGTAACCACAGAACCATCACACTCTCCATAGATGCAATACCAAATCAAAATATATACCAACATGATCATTCAAAAGTTAGGGTGCTACTTATTTCAGCTTGTTCAGTGTTCTGCCAAACTGCCTATTTAGATGGCAGAGTGTGGGAAGCCCATATGCAAGCTTACTGAATACCAAAGGCTGTGACTAGAACATCTATACCATATTGGAGGGGGTTTCACACTGACCATGACAAGAATGAGATTTTGTTTATGATACATCACTCAGATATATTTGATTGGATAGTGCTTTTTGGCACCCTCCAATCAAATGCAAAGTCGAATTTCCAACATGTATTATGCATCACACAATGTGACATAATTTCAATACAGAAGCAGTTTGTTATATTCCACAATGTTCTGAATGAAACCGTAATATTTTTTCTACAGCATGTTTATGAGATAAGAAGGATCTCAAAGTTGTTATGATTCTACACAGAATGACATAATTTCAATACTGAAGCAGTTTCTTACACTTCAAAAATGTTCAGACTGAAACTGTGATAGGTTTTCTACAGCATGTTTACGAGATAAAAAGGATCTCAAATTTGTCATTACACAAAAACCTTGAATCTTGTCCACCAAATTTGATTTGAGTCTTGGAAAACCTTGGCTCAATTGAAATTCAGTGAGTTTGGTTCATAGATTTTGTATAGAATCATAATTCTCTAATCCCCTTAACACTCAGGCCAAAATATCAAAATTTCAAGCTTCAAATTGTGAAGCAGCCATGATGAGATTTGATGAAAAATTCATCTAAATTTAACTCAAGAAATCATTGGTGGAAAAATCCATACCACTTACAGGGGGGGGTGGGGGGGGGGGGGGGGGGATGTTATTAAATGTTCCCAAATTATTCATATTTCTTTAGCAAGAAAAATCGGGTCCTGGACAGGAATATCTGCCAGCAGCATGTAAGGGGTTAAATCTGCAATCTAAATGACAATCATCTTTGACAGACTTTGTGGACAAAACACAAAAAAACTATATAGTTCTAGTCCTAATATTTAAGGAATATTGCATGGCTTGTCGTTGACTATGCCCATATAGTGCCCAGTGAGATGGTGTAGTTCCCAATGCAAAGCGGAGGAAACTACACCACCGTACTGGGCACTATATGGGTGTAGTCAATGACAAGCCATGCACTAGTCCTTATATTATATTGAACAACACGAAAATGCAAATTAACAAAATAATCTACAATACAAATTGTAAACATGTAATGATCTTTTTATTTTAAACAATAAGGAGAAATGAGAATAATGTGTGGATATTGACAATTGTTCGTCACACTGATACTATTCCTCGCTTCTACCAATGTCTCACCCGTAGTTCTAGGGGTAGATCACAACTTGTCTTCCACTCGTCATGATCTGCCCTTAGAACCCAGAGCTCGACGGGGATAATATTTTGTACATCCACATTATGGTAATAATCTCTATTTATCGGAACGTATCACCGTGGAAAACTTTGCGGCTATTTTTGCGACACTAAAAAAACGAAGTGTATTTTTTTTATTTAAATTGAATTGTCTAATTGGTGGCCGGGATTTTCTGCCACCATTTTGGATAAATCGTTGCTTTGTACGTTTTATAACCAGAAAATGCATATAGTGCCCATGCTAAAAATAGAAAGCATATAGTGCCTGCATGTAGTGACCCTTCAGCTCTGTACTGGACAACTACATGAAATAGGGAATCACCTTTCAACCAATCAGAATGCAAGGAAGTCATGTGAGGTATAATATATCTATATATATATAAAAACCTGCATACCTCAAATCAGGAAAATCATTTCATAATTATTTGAATATGTGAAACTGTGTCCACAGGTAGATGGATGGACAAATGACAGTCAGATGATTAACATCATGTGTACTGTTCTATAGATACATAAAGAAATTCCTTCTTACATATGTTTTATGTACAATTTCCTACTCAGTGTACATGAACCAAGACATATGAGTACCAGTTATGAAAAATCATATGCAATAATATTCCAAAACCTATAATAAGTATGATAAATAAATATTTTGATAAAAATAAATTACACAGACATTTTAATGGCTGCATATTGCACAGATCAAAAGATACAACTGTAACAAAAGTTGGCAAGGCAAGAGCAACAAACATATATACAAAATAGCCCATAACTGTACAAAATATGATTAAATAAAAACTTTAAACAAAGCACAGCCAGAAAATATAATAATAATAACACTTCGGCCGGTAGCTGATTTGTCGCGGTTCTCGTATGAGAAGGCCTTGGTTACCCATGTTCTACCAACTGCCTCCCTATTCCCGCACTTCTTCTCTCCTCCCAACACTCAGAGACGAACTGCTTGATGACATCCCTTGCCTCATTCTTTCCAATCTCTTCGATTAGTATATTAACCCTCTCCTTTGAGTCGCCCCCTAACCACATGTCCTTCATTCTACCATCCCACTTCCCCATTATACTCCCCGTGAATCTTGTTCTTTTAGACTGGTATTTTGGGCATTCTATAAGAAAGTGTTCCAGGGTCTCCACCACGCCCAAGTTACACATCTGGCACTCCTTTTCACTGTTTTTCCCATTTTATATCAACTGCATCATTGCTATCTTTAACAACAAAAGATTAACTCTTTTCACACTGATGTCAAAATTTCAACCTGCAAATTTTTCCCATAAGATCCAGTAACATCCAGTGTAATGTCACAAAGAATTACCCTACTCATTCTTGTTTGACAGAGATCATTGAGGTCTGCCAACACAGATGGTAGAAGTTTGGTAAAAGTGGAGGGGCACAAACTTTCAAGGCTACCATGGTTTGGCTCAGTGGGCAAAAAAGTTACAATCATATATCAGTAAATGTAGCGTGATGCACCATAGTTCTCTCATTTGGATGAGCATGCTGTAGTGTGTCACTGTCCTGTTCATTACTTCTACTTCAATCATCTTTCAACCTGAAGGCTAGCCTTTGGGTTGGAAGATGGTTGAAGTACAAGAAATGGAGTGAAGCAACCGAAGGTGGGATTCCTCGGCCAAATGTTGTTTGGATTTGCAAATAATATATTACAGAACGCCTGAATATCGGCATGTTTGCATGCGCCCATTTCAACTCATTGTGTAACCAAGCAATATGTCTGTGGAAAAAGGTGGAGAGGAACATGTTCCGTGTGACCCCCTGGTTCTGCCACCTCTGTCTGTCAAACACGTTTGAATTGCATAAATTCCATGCTTCCTTATGATAAAAATCTTTGGTACAAATTTTGATATTTTGACATCAGTGTACAGAGGGTTAATGTCAGGTGAATATCTGTGCATATTAAATAGAGAACTTTAAATAAGATCCTACTTAAAATGGAAGTGGTTTGCAAATGTATCCGATGTTACTCCTGATAAAAAATACCTCCAAGGTGCCAAATGTCAGTTCAATATCCCAAAAATGTAGGAGGGTATAAGTAATCAGAGACTCAAATGAGACTAAAAAACTCACCTGGATCAAGATGTCTACAAGGAATAAGGGTATTAGTATTGAGGGATCAGAGAAAGATGGAGGTGAAAGGGATTTGACACCTTGTACATGTGTGCATGCTGCAATCACTGTCACCAAAAAGGCTCTGAAAAATGATGTCTGTTTTTCAACTCCAACTTCCCTCTCCGAGCTCACATCTTTCATTAAGCTTAAGATTATGTTGAATGAAAGTGTCAATGACACTGCAGCTTAACTTGACTGTGTGTAGTGTTTGATGAAAAGGATAATGTTCAATGTTTATTATAGGATTATGAAATAAGACAAGAACTGTGATAATTGAGAATATGTTAAGTTCTGTAACCGATTCGGCTTTAGTCAATATGGCTTGAGTCAATTTCAGGCTAAATTGCCTCACTTTTTAGGCCGAAATTACCAACTTCAAGACAAAGACAACT
The DNA here is from genome assembly GCA_031216915.1 of Pictodentalium vernedei. Classification (NCBI taxonomy): domain Eukaryota; kingdom Metazoa; phylum Mollusca; class Scaphopoda; order Dentaliida; family Dentaliidae; genus Pictodentalium; species Pictodentalium vernedei. The sequence continues at coordinate 181,351,516 of CM062292.1, forward strand.
AATCGATTAAATTATATTTTAAGTATATTTTAGGTAAATAAAACATAAATACCAGGAATTCTGAATTTTTTAAAGAAGTTTATTGTGAAAACATAGCAGTACAGATAATTGAGACTTTGGTTTCACGTTTCTGGACAACAGTTTTCACAGTCATAAAGCAGTGGGATTAGTGTCTGTTTTTTTGTAAGGCTGCAAATCTTTACCACAGATAAAAACATTTTTAGAGTGATAACTTTGCATCTAATCTGAAAAATGTTCTAAAAAGTTGTTTTCATAGTAATCAATGTGAATGGATGTTTTGAGGACACCAACAATGCAAGTATATCCATTAGGTAGTCACACTGAAGAATGTTCCAAAAGGGTGGTCACTGAAAGTGGTAACAGGACAAAACCCCCTCAAAACAAAACCCCTCAGACAAAACTCCCTCACTTTCTGCAGTGGTAGACAAAACCCCCTCATGACAAAACCCCCTCAGGTTATTGTTTTAAGTGATTCTATTCTAAGTAAAAAAAAAAATTGAAATTGAAATTACTTCTTCCTGTGAGTTAACTTTAATTTAGTCTCTTTAATGGTACTTTTTTTTACAGCTTGGATGTTTTTATAACAATCACTAGCTGGGAAAACAACAAACTTTTTAGGTGTTTAGGTACAGTTGTTTTTATAACGATCACTAGTGTGAGAAAAGCCATCCAGATATTAGCTTGCATATTGTTTCTTGCTTTTTGAAGTAAAGGGTTAACTTCTTAATCTTGTTAAATTCTTGTATAAAAAACATAGCTTTTTTGCTTCCAAAAACATTGGTTATGACCCCTCATAAGCGACCACAATGAGGGATCACAGCCTACTCTTTTAAATAAAAATATGAAATTTTTCATTTAGTAATACGAGAATTATTTTTGCAAGTGTAAAGGGTTAAAAATGTACTAAAATATATCATGTGCTCTTTTGTTGCTAAAAATTTTTTAAAATGTGCTAAAAATATACTATGTGCTCAGCTGTTGTGTAAATACTTTTTTACGTTTGAAATATATGAATAAAAAAATAAAACTTGCCAAGAGTTAGTTGTTTCTCATTCACAAAACCAACATTTATGTCCGATGGGAAAATGTCCGATAGGAAAATGTCAGATGGGGAAGTGTCCGCCCCTCCATGGGGTAATGTCCGCCCCTCAATGGGGTAATGTCCGCATAGGGTAATGTCTGTTTTCTGAGTGAGGGGGCTTTGGCCACTTTTTCAGTTAAGGTGAGGGGGTTTTGTCTTGAGGGTGTTTTTCTTCCGAGGGTGTTTTGTCTGAGGGTGTTTTGTCCTAGATTCATTGAAAGTATATGCCGAGGTCAGTACCATGTTCAAAATCTGCTGAGGTGAAATGACTTTTCACCCCAACTCTCATAATGCATAATGAAATGCACAAAAGTTTCTCCTGTTTATTGAAATTAAGTTACCCAATGAATACAGAATAAAAGAAAATAGCAATTTTTAGTGAAATTGAATTTAGAAGCAGTTTTCTCATCAAAACTCACTAAAAACTGCAGTTCTGTTACCTGGATTGAAAATTGAAATTTCATGATCAAATGTGTTTTTTTTTTACTTCACATCATGCCATTGCTCGAATCATGACCAGCATATCAACCATTGCAACTAAAAAACCATTGTATCCCTGTTAGGCATGTCAAATTTTCATACCACGGTACCATTAATTGTAGTTCTCAAAAGCTAATAAATCCCTGGTGTTGACAAAGTATTTCGGTAATGAAAATTTGTCATGCCTAGTGGGAATATTTTGTTGTTATAACAAAGCACATCCCTGTTGGACATGTCAGATTTTCATACCTAAGTACTATTCATTGTAGTCTCCCCAATTTATTTATTTATTTATGTTTAAGGTCACATATTTATGCACAATGGCTAATCATGACCGTGACAGTTTTACGGGTGGAGGAAGCCAGAGTACCCGGAGAGAACCACCGAGCAACGATGAGCAGCTGCCAGCTCCCCAACATCGTAACTCCGCACTGCAGCACAGGCAGGGTTAGATTGGTTGAAGACATGCGTACCATCGACGTGCAGTACGCCTTAGAACACGGCGTCATCGTGCCCCCACATGGGCAATGGGGATGAAGTGTCTTGCCCAAGGACACAACGCAGTTGCCGCAGGTGGGATTCGAACCTAGGACCTCTCGGCTTGCAGCCTGCACCTCTACCTACTGAGCCACGTAGTCTCCCCAAATATGCAAAAATAAAACACCCTGAAAGTCCCCAGAAATCATGATTATTTTCCACACAATTATACGTTATGTGCATATTTTAATTTGTATTTTCATTTCATTTTCATCATGTTTTTCATTTTAATTTTAATTTATTTATTTATTGGTGCTTAATGCCACATCAGCATCTAAGGCTATATTGTGCTGACGAAAAGTATGTATTTCAAAATAGATAATTATCCATCATGAAGTAATTAAAAACGAGTCTTTGAAACGTGAAGAATAAAACTAAGTAGTGGACACAGTATTGAGAAAATGAGACCAGTTGTTAAAAAAATGCTGTGTAAATCAACCTGTGAAATAGATATGAATGGATGAGAATTTAAAAAGATAAAAACAATTTTAAAATTTATTAAAAAGGTTGATTACTTTCAAGAATGAGATAATTTTGTGAGGGCCTGTATGATAAAATAAATCTCTTAGAGATCTAATTGTGGAATACTGCCCTCTAACATGATTAAAATCAGTACAATGTAAAAGAATGTGCTCCACTGACAACACATGTTTTTAATTTTAATTTTTTTTGTTTTAAGTGTAATTTACTGAAATGACAAAAAATCGTGAAATAAAATATAATAAAGCTTGAACATTTGTTAACTGTATCGCACATGATCTGTTTTATCAAACCCTCTTGCCCCAGTAATTGTCAGGCCAAATCGAATCAAGGACCAATCGACTCAGGCCGAATCGACTCCAGGCTGAATTGTCCCGTTCCCCCGTCATCCTACCAAGTTACAATGAAATCGCTTCACAAATATGAACTGTTGACTGTGATAAAAAAATCTAGGTCATGTGTCCATACAGCTGTCACGATTGATCGATCATGACCAAAATAAGACGTTCTCATCTAGACATTATACCGAGTCATCCAACCAATTTACAATGAAATCCCTTCATAAATGCAACCTGTGGACTGTGCTAAAGGAATCTATGTCATGTGCCCCTGCGGCTGTCACCATTGACCGAAACCAACCAAAATGGGACATTCTCATCTAGACTTTATACAGAGTTATCCTACCAAGTTACAATGACATCCCATCATAAATACGACCTATAGACTGTGCTAAAGTTTTTCAGGTTTTGAACCAACACAGCCATCATGGTTGACTGATCATGACCAAAATGGGACGTTCTCATCTAGACATGATCTCGAACCTGCACATGAAATTTAGTGATGATCAGACAAGAACTATGGGGTGTAGCCTGTGCTAAAGACAATGTGAACAGACTCACAGACTTCCGCTAAAAATAACAAAAGGGCTTCCATCTGAAATTACCACTTTGGTTGGTTAAACTTTGAGGTTGAAATTCAGTGAAATATTGAGTGTTTTTGGAAGCCATCAGTTTTGACAAGAAATGGAGTGAAATGGCACTCAACAAGTGCATGATTAAGGAAAGTTTTTTTTTGTAAAGTAGGGTATTCTGGTGGTTGTATGTCCTTACACACTCGCAAACAAATGTAATCATTAATGAAAACAGAACATCTGATTGAAAAAAAATTTGTTTTCTTGCCAAATATCAAGATTCTATCTGGTGGATCTGAAGAAGACTATCTTTGAGGAATATTCTTCAAACTGCAAAAAGTTAGAATTTGGAGCTCCACTGAGAGCCAAAATATGAATACTTGAATCTGCCCTCACAATGATGGTGTATCCCAAATATGAAAAGTTTCTGCCAGGTGGATCACAAGAAGAAGATTTTTAAAACATTTTCTTCATAAGGAGCCCCAAATAAAAACACAGGGACTTTGGTTGAATAAACTTAACCTTTAAGGAAGCTGTTTAACAACTATCAGAAGATTCAGGCTGGTTGATCAGAAGAAGATTTTAAAGAATATTCCTCATATTGCCCTAGATTAAAATTTGGACTCCCATAAGGAGCCCAAATATGAACCAGTGGACATGATTTGAACAGAAATTGAATCAGACCCTCAGGGATACTACATACTAAATAACGAAAGATTCGAATGGTTGGATCTAAAGAAGAAAGAATATTCCTCATGTGGCACCAAGTTAAAATGTGGGCTCAAATATGAACCCAGTGACAAATTACACTCCCATAATGATGGTGTATGTCAAATATTAAAAGCTTCTGACTGGTGGATGTCATCAAGAAAATTTTTAAAGAACTTTCCTTATATTACACTATTATGCTCCATAGGGAGCCCAAATAAGAAACCAGGTACTTGATTTGCACAAAAAATGAATCATATACCCCTAAGGTTGTTATGTACCAAATATCAAAGATTCTGATTGATAGTTCTAGAGAAATTTTTTTTTGTATCTTTTGAAAAGTGCTGACTCAGAAGTTTTCAAATGCAACCCACCCCCCTCCCATATGACACAGCTGGTTGAGATTTGAGATTTTTGGGGCTTGTTCAGTTCTACAGGTTCTAATGATGTGAATACCAAATAAGACTTCTTTGTTTCAATAAGTTTAAGAAATATAGGCATTTTAATTTTATTTTATCTTTAGCTCCTGGAGGTTCACACAGGGGCTCTGAATCTTATTTCCGGCATAAATTATCAAACACATATCCCCCCAATACCACTGCATGCCAAATTTGCTCCAAATTGACCCACCAGTTCAGAAAATGCAAATCAAATATTGTCAAAGAAACTTTCTTTGAACAAATATGAATTTTGAAATTTGGGGAAACTGCATACCAAATTTTAAAGCATTGTGACTGGTAGTTTATGAGAAGACGATTTTTGAAGAATTTCCAATGGGCTTAGTTTAAACAATATTTATTAAATAAGTATGCTATATGTTACAATATTGAACACCAAGAAGAACGTGATAGTATATATAGAGAACATCAAGAATATAACATATACTAACAAAATAACATATGTATGTAATGGGTGATCTGACAGAAAACTGGGAGCTTATGTTAGTCATCTCCCGGGATCAGTCATAATTTTACACAAAAAGGTGGTATAAATAGTAAGATAGCCTCATACATTGCCACCTGGAATCTGTGGCCTTTGGTCGATCGCCATCTTGATCACCAGCCATGCTGCAAAGCTGGGGCACCGCATCCATGCACACAGTAAGAGCTGCCTATAAGCCCTAAGAATGTAGACCTGGGAGCACATACTCGAGAGATCATTCAGATTTGATTTGTCAGCATCGTTGTCAACACTAGCAGGTAATCTCGAGTGAAAGGTCACGACACCCCAGCCAGGGACAAAACTTGTGAGAAAGTTGGTGGTAATTCTAGTCGAAGAAAGGTAAGCACAGGGAGTCAAACTACCAGGCGGCGACATATGATATTGTTTAAACCTTGCTTGTGATTGAAGGAAAAGGTGAAAAGAAAGTACAAAGAAAAGGAGCAATAGAAAACAGGGAATGCCAGCTTGAAAGCACAATACATTGCCTTAGCATTCAAGACAATCGCAAGTAGGCAGCAGAAGCAGCGTTAGTGAGAAGTGAGACTGAAGCAGCCTTCATGGTGATCCGTGTGAAGAAAACGGATAGGAAAGCAGGATTATAGGGTTGGTGATAAATTCGTCATATAGTAGTAGTCGTACGTGGTGGTTTGATCCTTAGCAGTCATAGAAATGCCCACTTGACAAAATGAAGTCATGCTGCACTTCAAAAACAAGATGGTTTTCCCGACTATTCAAAAATTGAATATGTTTATGGTAAATGGCAGAAGGTTGATAGTACTATTATGGACATTTGAGTACATTGGACAGTGTAGGAAAAAATGCGCTGCTGTCTCGCACATCTTGCACTGACAGAATGGGGTAGGTGACAGATGATTGTCATATAAATGAGAATTAAGGTTACTACAATGCAATCGTAACCTGCAGTGATCTATTTGGGATGCCCGTGATTTCACGCCACTGTAAAACACAGGTGGTCACTGATTTCCAGCATATAGGAAAGTCTTGAAATTGATCAGTGATGAGTTCTCACGGACAGATAAAGGCAGTTTGTTCCAATGATCAGTGGCATTCGGGATGAAAGACGACTGATACAATTGAGTCCGACAAAAAGGAACTCTGTGTGGTTATGACATGACCAGAGATTAAGATTTGACGATGAGACGATTTGGGGAAGTTTATTGGCAATATATAAGAGCGACATGCAGTGATACATTTTGAAATACTGCAACAGCTTATGTTTGCGATGTCTGTTCTGTAAAGAGTCCCAACGTGTTTCAGAATAAAGCAGGGACTTTATATAAAGCATACAATAAAGCAGTTGCCCCAATGGGTTTATCCACTTTTAACGAACAAACTTGGAAGGGTATCCCCCAAACATAATTTATGCCAAGTTGATGGCAATAATTCACACTGACTTACAGTCAGGTGAGCTAACAAAGAGACAAAGATAGAAAAAGACACACATTCATGCTTTGGCTTTGAAAAGAAATCTTGTTTCTAAGGCACCTCCCTCATTATTGAAAATCTGCCTCATCTGTATTTTTTTTTACACTGGAAATCTCTTTGATGATACTATATTGCACTTGTAGGACTAAATAGTTAACCAATTATATTCTCGTTGAAGAGCTTAATGAGTTCTTTCAAAACAAGATAGAGATGGTTAAACCAATGTTTCCAGTGAAAATTTCGCAAAATGCAATTGCAGATTTAACCATCCATAGATTTCAACCTAGGAAAAATGTCGCAGTTCAAAAAATCATCAGCATTAAACACCCAGGAGAAGAGAAGAGAGGAGAAGAAGGATGACAGGAAAAACAAGAAGGACAGGGAAATAGCTGCAAGAAGAGAGTCAGCAGGAAACAAGGTTAGTGCTGGCAATTTTAACAAGAGGCCCCAGGGGACCTGAGGGCGCTCACCTGACATGGTAGCCTAAATTTCAACCCAGAGAATTGATTTCAACAAGTTGCATCTGCTCCTCCTAAGAAAAGCTTATACTAAATATCCAAAGAGTCTGACCAGTGAATCTAAAAAAAAAGATTTTTAAAGAATATTCCTCATATTGAACTAAGTTATAATTCGGGCTCCCACAGGAAGCCCATATATGAACCCAGGGACTTGGCTTTAACAAACTTGAATCTCACCCCCCTAAGGATGCTGCACACCAAATATCAAAACATTCCGATTGCTGGATCTGAAGAAGATTTTTTAAGAAAATTCCTCATTTTGAACTAAGTTACAATTTGAGCTCCCACAGTGAGTCCAAATATGGACCTAGGGACATGGTTTGAACAAATTTGAATCTCACCCCCCTAAGGATGCTGCATACCAAATATCAAAACATTCGGACTGCTGGATCTGAAGAAGAAGATTTTTAAAGAAAATTCCTCATTTTGAACTAAGTTATCATTCGGGCTCCCACAGTGAGCCCAAATATGGACCTAGGGACATGGCTTGAACAAACTTGAATCTCCCTCCCCCCCTAAGGATGCTGCATACCAAAATCTCCCCCCCTCCCCCCTAAGGATGCTGCATACCAAATATCAAACATTCTGACTGCTGGATCTGAAGAAGATGATTTTTAAAGAAAATTCCTCATTTTGAACTAAGTTATAATTCGGGCTACCACAGTGAACCCAAATATGAACCCAGGGACTTGGCTTGAACAAACTTGAATCTCACCCCCCCTAAGCATGGTGCATACCCAATATCAAAAGATTCTACCTGCTGGATCTTGAGAAGAAGATTTTCAAAGAAATTTGCCTGAAATGCACTAAGTTCAAATTTGGGCTCCTATACTGAGCCCAAATATAAATCCGATTTGAACAAACTTGAATCAGATCCACCCGACAATGTGTTGCATACCAAATTTCAAAAGATTGTGCCTGCTGGATCTGGAGAAGAAGACTTTTTAAGAAATTTGCCTGAAATGCACCAAGTTCGAATTCAGGCTTCTATAGTGAGACCAAATATGAATCCAGGGAGCCGATTTGAACAAACTTGAATCAGATCCACCCCACAATGATGCATACCAAATATCAAAAGATTCTGCCTGATGGATCTGGAGAAGAAGATTTTTGAAGAAATTTGCCTGAAATGCACTAAGTTCGAATGCGAGCTTCTATAGTGAGCCCAAATATGAATCTAGGGAGCCGATTTGAACAAACTTGAATCAGATCCACCCCACAATGTTGCATACCAAATATCAAAAGATTCTGCCTGCCGGATCTGGAGAAGAAGATTTTTTAAGAAATTTGCATGAAATGCACTAAGTTCGAAATCGGGCTCCTATACTGAGCCCAAATATGAACCCAGGGGGCCGATTTGAACAAACGTGAATCAGATCCACCCTACAATGTTGCATGCCAAATATCAAAAGATTCTGCCTGCTGGATCTGGAGAAGAAGATTTTTTAATCTTTTTCCCATTGCCTACAGTGTTAAAAAGTGCTGAATCAGCACTTTTTCAAAGTCCCGAAAAAAAGTACCTTGTGATCAAACTGATAGGGATTTTTTTTAACCATTCTATTCTACTGGATAAAAGTAAGCTTTATACAAAATAAGAATTCTCTGTGCCGTGTAGTTTTGGAGATATGGCAGTTTTAAGGTTTTTCCTATTTTTAGCTCCCGGGGTTCCCACGGAGCAATGAGAAAACTTTTTTGCATCAGTCAACTACTTATGACCCATTACCATCTCATATCAAATTTGGTTCAAATCGACCTCACGGTTCTGAAAATAGAAATTTTAGGCGTGGCCAAAATTTTTGCCCCTCCCATAATGAAGGCAAATAATGCCCGACTAACTTCTCTTGAACAAATTTGATTCTAAACCTCAAAAGGACTCTGTATACTATATATCAAGTCTCTGCTACTGGTGGTTCATTAGAAGAAGATTTTCAAAAAATTTGGCCATTTTTTCCACACCCCCTGCTCAATATGAGCCGTAACCTAATTTGCATAAAAATTTAAATGCTCCTATATAACCACTACTTACATGAAATTTAATTAAAATGTGGCCAGTGGTTTAGGAGGAAGAGGCTCAAACACCACCTTCACGCAGGACGATGGATGACAGACGACGGATGACGGACGGACGAGAAGTGATAAGAAAAGCTCACCCTGACTTTTAGTCAGGTGAGCTAAAAATTCCGGGGGGGGGGGGGGGGGGGAGGGGGGGGGGGAGAGGCAAGCGAATAGGGAGTCAGAGGAGAGCAATAAGTTTTTGGGAAAGCAGTTAGAAGCTTTAACAAAGCAGATTGCTGAATTGAGGGAAGAGCTCAAAGCAGAGGATGTCGAGATGAGGGAGGCGCTGAGGGCCAAAGATCTCCAGTTTTCTGAAGTGTTAAGAAATTCGTTCATTATGCCATCCCCACTATCTCCTGGGTCTCCAGCTAAAGAGATCCAAGTAGTGGCAGACATTCATTCTGTCCCAGACAGTAATGAGGTCAGCCCGATAGAGGTCCTGGCTGCCTCTGAAAAGGAAAGCTGTAGCGTCAGTAATAATGCCAATAGTTGCGAAGCTGGAAAGACAAGTAAAAGAGAGTCCACGAGTTCAGCAGCCACAACACTGGAGGAGGGTAGCAGCCCAAAATCCTATGCTGAGGCTGCACATGCTCGTGGAATCAACTCCAGAACCAATACAAAAGTCACAGTGGATCCTTTGGGAACCAAATCTTTTAACCCTGATAGATCTCTGTCGCAGTTATTAAACACACAAGCTAGTGGGATAGGTTCCAGTCACGATACTGAGCACAGCGGGGAGTCTCTTCCCTCTAGTGGCACCAGCAATATGAGCCAAAAGGGGGGGGGGGTGGGGGGTGGAAGACTCCCCTAAAAAGAAAACAAAAAAGTTTTTTGTTGCAGGAGGTGACGGGTGCTGATGGATTCTCCACTTTGACACCTAGAGCGGTTAAGAAGTGCAGAAGCCTCCAGCATCCCCTCCTCTTCCAGCTCCACTCAGGACAACAGTACTAACAGTACTAATTTTCATAATGGCAATAGCAATAACCACACTATCAGCAGTAACTCAACTGTTGACGATAATGCTCTCACTGCCACTGCCATCAAAAACAAAAACGTCGCAGTCAGAGAGTCTGGCCAGGAGGTAGCCACTCAACTTATGAGTCTAGACTTCTCCGCAGCCATAAAAGGGACACCCACGAGGGATGTAAAGAAGATACCCATGAGGGTACCCATGGACAAAAACAAAAAAAGGGATAAACAGCCCACACTTCCTTTAGGGCAAAAAACAACAGTAAATATTGCCGTGCTGACAAGGGTATACCCCTACACCCCAAAAGAAGCCATCAGCCAGGGTATACCAGGGTGCAAGTGGGAAAGATTCACTGCCAGAGCCACGGGCAATCGCACGTGGAAGCTGAAAGTGATCTGCCCTAACAGTATAACCAAACAAAAAATAATTTTGGAAGGGGTTACCATCAATGGTAGAAGGCACATGGCAGAGGAGTACCGATCTACCCCTTCCCCAATCCAATGCCATAAATGTAAAAAATTTGGGCACGTAGCCAACAGATGCTGGGGCACTCTGACCTGCATGAAATGTGGAGACAACCATCTCACCAAGGCATGCAGGTCAAAGTCCCCCTCCTGCCCTAACTGCCAGGGACCCCACACCAGTAATTATCGGGGGTGCCCCCACTTCAAAAAAGTGAAAACCAACATAGAGTTGAAAAACCTAAACTTAAAAAAACCCGACAACACTTTCTCACCCCACACAATATCCTCCTTTGTCACAGGAGCACTCTACTCTGTTCTAAACAAACATGTCAGCACAAATCTGTCTGACGTCTGTCTTGATGTTAGCCAGTCAGCATCCCAGCTATTCAAAACCCAAATATCCGAATCCTTAATCAAAGCTGCAATCAACACCCAATAAAGCCAATAATCTCCTCTAAGCAAACACCGCGACTAAACTGCAACCCTGATCATGAATAAGTTACAAATAGCCGCGTGGAACACCCCACCAAAACCTTTTCAATAAGTGGGTTCAGCTCTATTAGAAGAGACCGACAAATCACTAAAGGAGGCAGCGTTGCTCTTCTAATAGAGCAGAACATCAAAACTAAAACCATAAAAACTAATCACCCCGATACGGGGGGTGATTGCAACTGAAATCACAGTCGACAATAACAACATTGCGATTGTTTGTTATTATAACGACCCAAGCAAAACTGTTTCTGACACCGTTTACGAGGAAATACAAACACTGCATCTTCCTCGGCGACTTCAGTGCCAAACAACTGTACTTTGGCTGCAAAAAAAACAGCCCCAATGGTGAAGCCCTTCTCAAAGTCACAAAAAAACATAACCTTCATGTGGTTATGAACAACAATTCAGTAACCTACATTAGTAACAACCCACTACACCCATCTGAAATCCTCGATCTAATTATCGCCAGCGACTTCCTGATAAATCACAACAATGACCACTGGGTCGGCGATGATGACTTAGGCAGCGATCACCTCCCAGTCCATGCCTCGCTCCACTAGGTAATGGCCCACTCAGGTACCCCCCCACTCTCCGCAGGAATTTTAGAAAAATGAATTGGAACCTCTACCGTGACATCATCGATGTCAAACTCACAAAAACACCCCCATCCAATGCAGCTAAACTCGAAACCCAATGCAAGGGCATAGAGAAAATCATTAACTCAACCCTAAACGAAATATGCCCAAAAGAAGAAGTGCGCCCCTGGAGAAATACTATCTCGGGCGACACACTCTCACTAATCAAAACCAAACGGAAAGCTCTTTGCGCTCTTAAAACTGAAACTGACCCCAGTAAGAAGGCTGACCTAAAAAAAACATGCAACCGCCATCATGGCGAGGTTAAGAAACCCCTCCAAGCTGAAAAACAAGCCAACTGGGAAAAGGCAACAGCCAACCTAAATGGGGTCCAGAATGCTCTTTGAAAACCCTAACTGGGCAAAAAAACAAAGGCAGCCAAACCGCTTAAAATGGAAGATGGTTCCTTCACGTGCACTGACAAAGACAAGACTGACACCTTTGCCGACCTCCTAATCCTATGCATCGCCCGTATTAAGGTCCTAGCAATGATGACACCACCATAAAAGCCATTGATGACTTCATCAATGAATATCTGGATATCTACCGTGACCCCAAATTCGATAACGAGCTGGAAGACAGGGATGACAAGGACCTCGTCACCCCCATCACCAATGACGAAATCATCAACGTCATAAAAAAGTGCAGAAATTCCTCCTCACCCTACGAGGACGAAGTGAGTTACAAAATTAAAATTCTTCAACAAAGCCCGAATTCCCTAATCGAAAAACTAAACAAACTGTACAACGCATGCCTCACCCATGGCTACTTTCCTAAATACTGGAAAACAGCCATCAGTGTCATGATACCAAAACCTAACAAGGATCCTTCCGATCCAGCCAGCTACCGCCCAATCAGCCTCCTCAGCTGCTTTGGTAAGGTATTCGAACGAATCCTTACCAATCGACTCAGGGGGCTCCTTGAAGATAACAATTTCTTTAATAAGTGGCAAAGAGCCAATAAAAACCGTAAAGAAGGCATCGAGCATGTCTACCGCCTAGTCACCCAAATGAAAACCACGATTAACAACCAGCAAATAGGTGCGGCAGTCCTGCTAGACGTCAAAAAAGCATTTGGCACAATGGAATGCGCTATAAATTATCCAAAATAAAACTCCCCATGAAAATGCTTAGACTACTGTCCTCCTTCCTAAATGATCGCGAAATTAAAGTCAGAGTAAACAATGAAATATCCGACAGTGTCCCCCTTGAAGTAGGTACCCCCCAAGGGTCTGTCCTCAGCCTCCTCCTTTACATCTTCTATGTAAACGATCTCAAGTCTCCTAATTCGCGAATGATAAGGGCCTCTGGGACTCTAATAATACTGCCAATCTACTCCAAAAACCTCTGCAACGTGCTCTCGAAGACGTAGAACAATGGTGTGCCAAATGGAGAATAAAGCTGAATGCCAATAAAACCCAACGAATCACCTTTACTCGCAAGACAGGCAAACGTGACTTTGACCTGAAACTATTGGATAAAGTCCTCCCAGAATGCAAAGAGGCGAAATTCCTCGGCATCACCATTGATCAAAACCTGTCCTTTAATAAACAAACCAACGATATGGCCAGTAAAGCAACCAAATGCATTAACATACTGAAAATGTTAAAGGGGAATTCCTGGGGAGCCAACCAGTCTACCCTACTTAAACTATACAAAGCCTTTGTGCTCCCAGTACTCGAATATGGAGCAATCATCTTAACTGAGCTCAATCAAACTAATATGGGAAAACTTCAGAAGGTCCAAAATCACGCGCTTAGGGTCGTCCTCCGTGCCCCATGGGATACACCTATCAAAACACTCCGAGAGAGCCGATATCCCCACCATAAAAGACCGCCTTGCCTCTCTAGCTGTGAAGAATCATGACCGGCTAGCCGATAGCCAACTAATATCCAAACTACAGGTAATTTGCGAAAGCAGACAAAAACCCCAAAACACCAAAATTTAAGGAATTACTAACTAGGACTTATAATCAAGGGCAAAATGCCCAATCTTAAGGAAATACTTAGTAGGATTTACAACTGAGGGCAAGACAAGAAAGTAACACCTCTGGGTGTGGCTCTGTGTGTAAGCCTGTTCTTCACTTCCTCAATTATCTAAAATAGGCCCATCATAAAACTAGGACTTTAAATGAGGACACGACAAGAAAGTAACACCCCCGGGTGTGGCTCTGTGTGTAAGCCTGTTCTTCGACTCAATACAAAATAGGGAACGAGAAGGTGAACGAACAGGCAGATTAACAGCTTAGATGTGGCCTTCTACCAGAAAGGGCTGCCTTCACCGACTCAGCTAAATTACATCACATTTAAAGACTGTTTAAAACTAAATATGCTACTTTTGTTTTCTATCTCTTATATAATCTAATGAAAACTAATTCTGTCTTCTTCTTTTAGCAGGTACACAGAAGATGCTTTTTGACCAGCACCCCAATAACTGCTATGGACACTATAACCGTTATGGAAACTGTAACCCTATGGTTCCTGAACATCTTCCACTCCATCCCTAGAATTGGTTGATCACTTCAAGGGAAGCGAGCTTTGGTCCTGTGTCCCACCTTTGCTCCTTTTTGTAAGAGTCCACATTGCGCATCTTTTGTCCCAACCAAATAGGATTATAATGCAGGCCTGCCCCCGAACCAGGGAAGTTCAGGTCTTCTTTCTGGTGGTCCCCGAAAGTGGTCATTGTTGTTTCCTTTCTAAGATGTCCTACCACAAAACAAAGACAGCCTGAGGCAGATTATACTTGCCATTGATGGCCCGCGATTGAAATCATCTTCGAAGTGGCAGTCTATACTTGCCCAAAACCTTAAGACTACTGCATCCTCGGGGAGAGGTAGTACCTTTGTGAGAGGACCCAACCTCCTACACTGGTCCTCACCCGAGGATTCAACCAACAACAGTCAACGAAGCCACACACCTGTTACACCTCAACTAGAGACACTTGCTGAGTAACAGAACCTCTTCCTCCTTCACCACATCTTGACATGAGACAAAATTGATCAAATACAATCACTGAGGGTTGAAATGGGGCTTGCCTCAAACCATCCCTGCATGCCTTCGGCGCGTGAAACCATTCCATCCGTGACTTGTCTCCTCATAACCTGTTGTATGCTAGATGTCTTGACATGGAAATCATTACAACAAAAAGAGGTGGAAAAAAACTTGCAAAGAGTTAAAGCCCTGAAAATTTATTTCTGAATCCAACGATTTTCGGGGGTTTTAAGGATCTGCAGCGAGCATGCAAAAACAAAACTGAGAGAAATAATTCAATGAAGGGCTAGCAATTTTTTTATTTCTCCAGCCTGCAATCTTAAATCTTAGAAAACTAATTAAATAACCTATGGTATTCTCTTCCTGAGAGGACAGAACTAGGGACACAGGATGGCATGACCGCATTTCATGACTGTATGATCAGTTTTACAATTGGAGAGCATGCAAAGGTGTCAATACACAGGTAGCCTTGTACATTGGTGCCCACTTAATTGGATATCTCTTAACTGAGTAACCCTCTTAATTGAATATAATTTCCCTACACAAAACCATTTATCATACCTCTAGTGCAAATTTAACCTGTTAATTGAATATAGGTTATAGAGTAAACTCCTGTTAATTAAATACAAACAATCTTGTAACATGTCGAGAAATTGCCCTGACTCTCCCCAGTTTTCCTTGTCCATAGACCTATTTGGACTCAGTACATCCAATACTAGCATTTAATCTATTATATCTCATGGAGCTCTGTCAAACAAGATATAATAGAATAAATGCTAGGGTTATCTCTAGAATACAGGAAAGCGTCACAATCCCTGTTAATTGAATACTCTTGTTAAATGAATAATTTTCATTGGCAAAATGGCTATTCAATTAACAGAGTTCGACTGTACTACATTTAATATAAAAAAATAGGGTACTTCTACCAATAGAAATTACTGATTTTACTGATTAACTGGTACAGTGCTAGAAGCCCAAATTTGGGCTTTGTTCTGAAGTGTAGCTACAGCAACTTAAATGCTTCATTTTCTGTGGATATACTTCATATTATTCAAGATGTGATGTTAATACTCATTTTGGATTTGCCTTGTTACAATTTATGGGAGAGTGCCATTAGCATATATTTCGGCAACCAAAAATAATTTAGCACTCTACCAGTTGACAACGCAATATTTAAAAATTTGCAACAAATTTTCTTTTTAGTTTTCTGGTATACTTTTCTGTGATACACTGCTGGAAAGGGCTGATTATTAGTGATTAACCCTTAGGACCTGGAGATTTTTATTTATTTTTGATACACTTTGACAGTCTACATTCTATGGGTTTACAGTTGTTTCTAGACAAGTCTTAGCTGCCTATGTAAGCAGCCAAGACTTGCCTGCAAACAACTGCCAAGGTACTTAGAATGTAACTCGTAAGTTTACTTAAAGACTGCATATTGGGGCACCTGCTTAATTGCAGTAAAAAGTGATGAAGCTTGGAATTAGGCCTTTAAGGTTAAAATCTGGTCAACACATACATGTAATGTAAAGCACACACTTTTCAAGTCAGAAATGATACCATATGACCATCTACAGCCTATAATATGTTTGAAACATCTGATGTGATACCACATTCATAGCAGCATACCTACTTCGACAATGAATTGCAGAAATTATTTTAAAAATTCAACTTAATCATGAGTGTTCAGGGTTTTAATTTCAACCGAGAAAGGTCAAACATTTTAGAGTCAACATGACTGTGAAACCAGTAGAAATTATTCTCACACTTCACAAGGACATCAAGTTCTTTATTATAATGTTCTATATTCTTATAAGGATGTTGGGGGAGCACAGTGGCTCACTGGTGATGGCATTGGACTTCAAACCAAAAGGTCCACAGTTTGATCCCTTCCAAACTTGGGCAAGGCACTTAATCCTGATGACCAATTTGGGGGCACGGTGGTGCTGAGTACCAAGGCATACTGCACTTCGATGGTGCACTTGTCTTCAACCAATCCTAACCCTGCTTGTGTGGAGTTAGTATGTTGGGGAGTCAGACATTTGCTCGCCGCCACTAAGTGATTATCTCTGGCTTCCTCCACCCATAAAACTATCCTACATGGGGTGACTCTGGCTTTAAATAAATAAATAAATAAATTGCACTCAAAGAAAATGCTTGGGCCAAGAGGGCAGTGAAGGTTGATTTGAGTGATAATTTACCTGATGTGACAGCACAAGTGCTATTCACAAAAATCGCTATGCAAATAGTATTATCTTTACTTGTTCAAGAAATATTTTTGGATTTGTTTTCCAATTAATACTGGGTAAAGGGTCAATTTCTCATTTCAGCATCTATTTCAAAATTCCAATTGTAGGTAGTGTTTGAAAGAAATGCAGTGCAATGTTTTGCTATCATGAAGACTGATAATGACATTGGACATGTTACATATGTTGTATGTATAAATGAAAATTTCGAGAATTTCATCTGTACAAAGATACACTAACTTTCTATCCCTATTGCAAAACAGATCTCAGCAATAATATAGTTAAACAAAGTGATATGAAGACTATTACATACTGAATGGGTGATGGGATTTTGTTATAATTAATTAGTTTTTTTTAGTTGGCAATTTCATTTTTTACCTCCAAACAAATTACTTATTACTTATTAGCTCGTTAAATTGAGTGGTCATAAGCTGTTTTTGTGGCCAAGAAAGAACATTTTTAATGATGCCATAAACTGCGTATTTTTTGCAAATGTCGTCAGATAGTAGTGTTATCTGAAGGGTTAAATTACATGTCTCAAATTAGAAAATAGGAAAAAAATCACAAAATAGAACTCTCACATCATTCATATAATGCATAACAGTTTTCAGTCAACAAGGTCACACTTGATTAATTCACACTTGAGTAATTTACTGCCAACAATATATGCAAATACTTATCTGGAAGTAGAAAATAATCTGCAGATTAATCTTTTATCTAAAGAAGAGGGTGCACAATAGCTCTGTGGTTGGAGAATTGGACCTCAGTTCAAAAGGCTGTTGCTTCAGTACTCACTCATGTCATTTATGTTGTGTCCTGGAGCAAGACAATTAACTAGTTAAGTGCTAGAAGCCATTATCATGGGTCTACTGAAATTTGCTGAAACCACTTTAGTGGCTTTATGCTGAACATACTGCTTGTAGTTTTTGTTGAAGTAGAAAAAAAAATTGTATAAAATTGTTTTGTTCAAATTTATTGTAGAGTGCCATTGGGCACTCTCCAATGAATTGTAACAAAACAACCATTTATGATCAAAGTCATGTTATACAGTGGAGTCCTGTTAATTGAATAGCCACTTTGCCAATGAATATTATTCAATTAACAGGAGTATTGAATTATCAGGGATTGTGTCACTTTCCTGTATTCTAGACATAACCTTAGCATTTATTCTATTATATCTTGACAGAGCTCCATGAGCTCTGTCAAACAAGATATAATAGATTAAATGTCTATATTGGATGTACTGAGGCCAAATAGGTCTATAAATAATTTATTCAATTAACAGGAGTTTACTCTATAACCTATATTCAATTAACAGGTCAGATTTGTACTGGAGGTATGGTAAATGGTTTTTTGTTGGGAAATTATATTTAGTTAACAGGGTTATCAGTTAAGAGATATCCAATTAAGTGAGTTCCACTGTCCTAAGGCTCACCTTGTGGGTAGCATAGTGTATTTAAAAAAAAAAAATACTCATGTTTCAAATCGTTTTTGAAAAAGAATTCAATGCCAATTGCCAAAAGACAAAATTGCCCCATTGCTGTCCACAAAAATGGCCATTCAGATTTTCTTTTCTCAATTTTTACTTCCAAAACATATCGTAACATCCCTCACTAGAATGAGCTCACATCAATGAGGGGGTGTTATTCAGAAGCAAAAAATTATTCAAAAATGAAAACTTTGAAAGTGGTGCATGTATTTCATGTTAGGTAAAGGGTTAATCTCTAAATACATAACAATGGTAAGAGATTTGCTAATACTTGCTGGGGTGGTTTGGAATATGGGGTCAATTCTATTTTTGACTCATGTAGTTGAGACACAGACTCAAATGAAGGACACTTTTCCCTTCTGAGGAACATTTCCATCTGAATGTTCAGCTGCTGATATCGCACTTTCCAAACAACCTCTGTCAAGTCCATCTCTTGATGCATATCCCTGGTCATTAACACTAGACACAATATGACTTCCAATAACATGATCCAATGAGATCTCTGGAACTGGCAGAGGAATATCTTGTGATCTAGGACTATGCACCTGTGTTAAATGGTCTTTGACATTCTGAGGTAGCTTCTCATAGCAGACAGGGACTTGTATTGCATCTTCCTGAATTCTGAGGCATTCTCTTTGCCATGTAGAAAGTGATTCAAACACACCAGCCAATATCATCTCATACTGACTCACCTGAAATGATTAAAGTATAGTCGTTCCATAAAAAACATATCTGCCTGAAAGTTTTACTAAACATGATTAACCCTTTGAACCCTAGTGGTATCTTCCATATCAGTTCAATGGCAGCAATGGGAAGAGTCCATATTCTTTATTTGGGGTAGACCAATTAATATTTTCAACGTGCAGCCTTGGGGCTGCACATTGAAAATAGCGATTGGTCTACACCTCATCTTCATTCAAAAGTCAACCTACTTAATGAAATTATGAAGTATCATCTTACTGGGCAGGAAAAAAGGCCTCTGGAGTTTAAAGGGTTAACAGATAACACTTGCAAAAAAGGTTCTTGAATAATTAGAGATTTTGATTTTCTGCCACAAAAACTTATGTTATGACCACCTTATTGGAACAAGCTCAATAAGCTCATTCCACTAAAGCATCATAAGCTATGTTTTTAATAATAAAATTTGAATTTTGCTTTTTGTGAATAGTGCAGGATGGATTATGTTAGGTATTTTTTAACCCTTTCAGGCCTGAAAATAAGCAGTCTGACATTTGCAGAATGAGGGTGGCTTTGATGATGCTATCCCATACAGTGAGCCAATTTATCCTCTGGGTACCTCTTTCTATTTAGTTTTGAGACCCTGATTCAGATTGAGGTTCACAGAGGGTAAATTTAGTGATGCTCCCCTGCTGTGCAGGGTAGCATCACTAAATTCACCGTCTGGGGACCTCTTTTTGCAGATGACAGTCTGCTTATTTTCTGGCTTGAACCCTTTACCCTATTTAAACAGGAGACGGCATAGTAAAAAATCTTAAATAATTAAAAAAAAAAATGTTGGCCTCAAAAACATACCTTATGACACCTCATTGAAATAAATTAATAAAATTTGATTTTTGTAAATAGCTCTAGTCAGTTTTAGCTGTTACATTAGATCAAGGATGCAGAAGTTACACACTGGATCATAGAGAACAATGTAAATGATGCGATAAGTTATATTAAACAATTGTTCTTCTCAGTTTGCATATTTGACAAGATGTTATGTGCCTCTAATTTGAGTCTTCTTGTTACAGAAAGTGTCAGTAAAATTAATGAAACTGAGCCCAATAAATCATGGAATAACTTATTTATTTATTTATTTGTGTTTAAAGACATTTTCAACATCTTTGACTACAACATGACCTCAAGAAAGGTATGAAGGCAAGTTTAGCCAATTGTTGATATCAATGCTGCCCACCCCAGGCATTGGTTCTGGGTCTAATTTTATAAGTAAAGCAGAACTTGTTTACCATAATCAACTTCACAGGGTTCCCACAGGGAAAATTACTAACTGTAATTCTGATACAATGAACTGATTTTTAGTTTTAGTTTGTACATTGTTGTCATGCGTCAATATTTGTGTTCATATTACATATATTTGACAGTGGTGAGCTGAAACCAGAAAGAAATATAAATTCCATTGGACATATAATTTCATCTTATTACTTGCAATACTCACATGACCTCCAAGGTGTAATATAAACAATGGGCTTCTGAGCCTGCATAGCATCACTCAGAGCCATTGCTTTCAAGAGTAGCTGACTCCCTGATGTAAATATGGTGATTTGACAGTTGATGTCTGTAACCTGCACATTTTTGTTGAAAAGTTTTCAGTGGTTAGAAAGTTGTGTCCATTATAGTAATTAAACTCTATCACTGTGCTCTCGACCCTGATATGAACCTAAATGTGGTAGCAGATGCAGTCTCCCCAGGATTCACAAACTTAAGGTAGTGGCCAGACAGGCAAGACAGTGATTTGACCTTTGACCACATACTGTGACTGTAACTTGCAGATCTTTTTATTATATGCAAAACATGTCTTATCATACCGCATATTGTGTCAAAGTTTTGTTCAAAAGCTACTAAGTCAAGGTATTATGGCTCAAACAAATGAAAGTGTCAATGACACTGCAGCTCAACTTGTCCAAGAAGGGACTGAACTAAATAAAAAGATCCAGTAATGCCAAGTCATTCACTCAGTTTCTACAGAAAAAACATCAGATTCACACCAAGGCTACATATGAAATCTGAAAAAAATCGGGTGAGGGATGGGGCCTGTTGGGTGTACTAATGGAACTGTTGACAATTTATATGTCAAATTCAAGATGGCCGGTGGCGGCCAGCTCTTTCAACAGAATGCAGAAAAATTTGATACCTTCCATCTAGACATCAAACCAAAGGTGCATATAAAATTTGAAAAAGATCAGATGAGAGGTGCGGCCTGTAGGGTCTGCTAATGGAATTGTTGACAATTTATATGCCAAATCCCAAATGGCTGCTGGTGGCCATGTTTTTCAACAAAATTCAGAAAAATTTGATAGCTCCCATCCAGACATCACACCACAACTATCAAATATTGATCTCAGCAAGAGAAGCTATGTATTGGCAAGCAAAGCATAGTCTAAACTTACTGCTGAAATGCGTTATGAACTTGCTAGAGATCAATTTATTCAGTCTTTGGAAAATACTGACGTGGTGTTAAAATTATGTCATAACCTTCCAAGTACATTGGATGAGGCAGTGCATATTGCAGTAGACTGGCACGCAATAGAAAATAAAAGTGTCAATGACACTGTAGCATAACTTGTCTGTGTGTTGTGTTTGATGAAAAGGATAATGTTCAATGTTTATGAAAGGATTATGAAATAAGACAAGAATTGTGATAATTGGGAATATGTTAATTTCTGTTCCCTGTATGCTATGTTTTTAATAAAAATAATATAAGGTGTAGACTGTACTACAGAATTGAGGGGTGGGTTAATGTGGCCCTCACAGTTAATGTATGTGGCCCTCACATTTAATGTATGTCAACGAAAGTTACCAAGTTACAGTGAAATTATTCCAAAACGAGTCATCCTATAAAGTTTTCGGACTTCGGACCCCTGTAGCCATCACAGTTGACCAATCGCGACCAAAAGGGGAATTCTGACCTAGACATTATATGTCAACCTACCAAATTACAATGAAATCCCTCCATAAATACGACCTGTAGACTGTGCTAAAGGTTTTCGGGTTTTGGGCTTGGGTAGTCATCTTGGTTCATAGATCGCGACCAAATGGGAAAGTTCTCATTTAGACATCATACAGAGTCATCCTACCAAGTTACAATGAAATCCCTCCATATTAAATATGACCTGCAGACTGTGCAAAAAGGTTTTGGTTTTGGGCTTGGGCAGCCATCACGGTTGACAGATCATGACCAAAAGGGTATGTTCTTATCTAGATATTATACAGAGGCATCCTACCAATGATACAATGAAATCCCTTCATAAATATGACCTGTAGACTGTGCTAAAGATTTTCGGGTTTTGGGCTTGGGCAGCCATCACGGTTGATCTATCATGACCAAAAGGGGACGTTCTCATCTAGACATGAGCCCAAACCGGCATATGAAATTTCGTGACGATCGGACAAGAACTATGGGGTGTAGCCTGTGCTAAAGGAAAATGTGAACAGACTCACAGACTAACATACTTCTGCACAAGTGATGGCAATAGCTTATCTTGACTTTGTCAAGTTAAGTTAATGATGTGCATGTTTTACACGATTCAAAAGCTCACAGCCCATATCTGCCTGTAGTCTAGGAGCATCTGCAAGTGTGTCTTTTGAAACACCAGAATTAATTGCTGTTATGCAAGATATGATTGGCTTTTTAAAGGAGAGAGCCACAAGACAAGCATCTGCTACTTATTGTCATGATACATACAACAGGGGGTATGGCTAGAGAATGCAGAGGGGAAGGGGAAGGGGATATTTAAGTTCTGGTAGAGGTTACAGTGGACCAAGCAATGATAAATGTTGGGGATGTGGAACCATTGGAACATACAGCGTAACTGCCCACAGAAAAAGCATTGTTGGAACTACTCAACTTGGGGGCATCTTCAGTCAAATTGTTCACAAATGAGGAGAATGGGAAATGAGAACTGACTGACATGGGGTGGGTGGGGGGGTGCATTTCAGTAGCACACAAAGACCCAAATAGTTATGGTGTTCAGGAAAAGGTCATAGCTAGAAATTCCATATTTTATGGGGTCTGTTAATGGGCTGGATACTGACATTTTGGTAGATACAGGCTCAGTATCCACTTCGGTCCATTGGAATCTTTGGAGTAAAATTAAAGACATCCATAATGACCTACAATTAAAACCATTTTCAAACAGGATTGTATCTGTGAATGGTGAAGTTTTAGATATATGTAGACAAACGACCAGTAATCTGGTTATTAGAAATGAGGTGATTGTCCAGAATGCACAAGTGGTTAAAGATTTAGCTCATTACTGTTTATCAGGAGACAAGTTTCTTAAAAAATACAAGGTTTAACCAAATGAAATTGAGTGCGGGAGAACACAGATCTCATTAATGTAAACAATGGGTGCAACAGCAGTGAATAATGTAAAATTGACTGATAATGCCTGCTAATTATAAGAACATAGTTAAGGCAAAGATATTTTGCCGAAAGTGAAGCTTATCAGGAACAAGTGACACTGCACTGTTTGAACCAAAATTAAAGAAATCAAATAATGAGGTACTGGTAGCAAGGTCAGTTCAGAGCAGATATGATGAACAGAACTCACTTATGTTATGACTGATGAACTTATCTGATGAAAATGTGTTTATATACAAGAACACTGTGATGGGAACTTGATAAAGCGGGTAACGGTGCTCACGAAGCAGTAGGAAGCAGCTCCGGGGAACTGTCTACAGATACAAGAGTGAATGATAGCATTTCGGGGGCAACAGGTTGTCACTCCAGATGTGCTAATGTTCTCAAGGCAAAAGTAGATTACCAGAAGTAGAGATAAATAGTAACTTAACATTAATGCAGAAAGAATAGGCGGAGAGTCTGTTAAGTGAATATCATGATGTATTTTCTAAGAATGGAAATGACCTTGACAAGACGCATGTTATTAAACACAGTATTAACACTGGAAAGAATGCACCATGCAGTCAACAACCTCACAGGCTACCAAGGCAAGATGTGAGAGAATTGCTGAATGATATGCTAGAGAAGAATATCATATGCCCTTCATGTAGTCAATGAGCCGCACCTATTGTGCTGGTGAATAAGACAGATAACACAAGGTTCTGCAATGATTTTAGGAAAGTCAACACACTAACCAGCAACGATGCATATCCAATCCATTGAGTTGACGACATTTTGGATACCCCAGCTGGAACCAAATATTTTTCAACTTTGCACCTGTATAGTGGAAACCGACAGGTTGAACTGGAGGAGTGTGACAAGAAGTCAGCATTTATTACACGTTTTGGTCTATTTGAATTTAACAACATGGCATTCAGCATGAATGGAGCTCTGAAAACATACCAACCACCGATGGAAGCTGTGCTAAGGGGTATGCAGTATGATATCTGTCTTGTTTATATGGATATTGTCAATGTATTCAGTTCAGATTTCCAAGAACATTTGAAGCGACTATTTTGGTCACCAATGCAAGTGAATCAGCAATGGAAGCCGTCCTTTCATAGGTACAAGAGGGTAAAGAAAAGGTTCTGTGTTTTGAAGGATCTCCACATAAGACATGTAGGTTATCCAAGCACAAAAGTAGTCAACGTCATTCGTTTGGAAAGGTGGAGAAGAAACCATTATTAATCAAATAATCAGTAAAGATGGTGGAGACAGACATGTGCCAAAGAGGATATCTCTACATAAATCTAGAAACTTGGAGCAACAAGTTGTACCTCTGGGTCTAGAATCTAGTCACGAGGATCGTGCACAATTGCACAGTCCAGAATAGCCAAAGAAAGCTAAATTAAAGACTCTGGAGCAATTATGTTGTAGCTCTTGCTCTAGATTTAGATAAACCAATGATTGTGGAACAACAGGTTGTTCTCCTGGTCCAGATTTAGATTTAAATTGGAAAATAGATGAAACTTGGTGGGATATGCCAGCTAAGATGCAAGACGAATCATCAGTTCAGTCAGAGACACAAAATACTCTAATTATGGAGCTGAGCCCTGTATGGATTAGGTGCAACCACTCTAAATACAGAATTGTGCTCAGTAGGAGAAGGATTACCACAAACCTTTGGGGAAATTGTAGTAAATAATGACATTGTAACATCAGAGACAGACTCAAACCTAAATCTCATCAGAACACAATGTGTGCGGCGACAGGCCCGATGGATGAATAGTTATGCTCAGGATTATTACAGTGACCAGAAGGGCTAAGTAATACTAAAACAGTTATACATTTGTAGATAGATGTCCACTGATATTAATTTAATAACATGTGTTCATGCCTTTTGGATAAAGTGGGAGTAGTGTAATGAGCTGGGCGAAAGGAGCGAGATAGGTATCGACTGTATGAAAGTGGGACGCGATAGCAAAAGAAAAAAGGAAACTTGTCTGCAAGCAGGGTTTTTGAAAGAGAGGTTGTGTGGCTGGTTGTCATGGTTGACAAAGGGAAGATATGTTGATGGAACTTGCTTTTTTTGGTGTTGATCAAGTGTATATAATTTCTTAGCCATTTAATATTGTATAAGTGTAAATAAATCATTGTTGCAGTTGTAATATATGTGTTGAATCTCTACAAATCTTTAACACTCTTCTTGACATTATTATATGTGACACACTGTTTGTTTCTTATGCATATTTCTATTAAATTCTGTGAAAAAATATTCAGTGGTTGTGGAATTATGGTCCAGACAAATAAGACCCAAGATTTGACCTTTGATTCCTTACTACGGCTTTGTCAGTTTCGTCAAAATATATTCAGTGGTCAAGAAATTATGGTTCAGAGGAACAGGAGCAGTGATTTGACCTTTGATCCCTTACTGCATCCTTAAGGATGCAGAAATTATTATGCATGTTCACACCATCTGTTCCTGATACATACTGTTCGAAGTTTTGTCAAGAAATTTTCAGTGGTTAAGCAACTATATCCCAGACAAATGACAAGAGCAATGAAAAGCATGGCATATGCCCCCGATGGTATCATAAAGGGGTAGGTAAGTCTCTCGGGGCATAACCAAATCAAAAGGAAGCTTCCTCTAGACACCCATAATGCATCCAAAACAAAATTTGTGGCCACACTGAATTGGCTAGCTGATCCAAATGAAAAGGAAGCTTCCTCTAGGCACCAATAACACATAACCAAAAATCCAAATTGATTCGAGGTCAGTACTCATTAGCTAGTTATTGGACAGAAACCAAATTCAAGGTGGCCACCATGGAAGCCATAATGAATTGGTCACTGGTGGCCATCTTGGTTCAGCTGACAGGTCAAAAATCTAGACACCAACAATGCATAATTAAATAAACAGCTGTGCCACGAGCGCATGATACGCCCGTTATTAATTACAAGAGGGAACCACACAATATGAGTATACATGTGTACTTGTCAGGTTACATATACTTGCCACCAAAAAATCATGAAAATTGCTCAAAGTCCAACATGTGGAAAATTGCCTATATTTTGATGAATAAAGTCCCATAACTCTGGAATGACAAATCGGACAGTGACACAAATTGAAAGGGAGATTTCTTCTATCAACATATAATTGCAACCAAAAAATCATGAAAATTGCTCTAAGCATTTTCAAGTTATTGTTCGACATGTGAAAAATAAAGTCCCATAACTCTGGAATGACTAATCGAATGGCGACACCAACCAAAAGGAAGCTTCCTTTCATCAACATAAATCAGCTACCAAAAAATCGTGAAAATCTCTTGAAGCGTTCTCGAGTTATCGTACGACGTGTAAAAAATCAACAATTTTCTAAGTAATAAAGTCCCATAACTCTGGAATGACTAATCGAACGGTGACACTAAATGAAAGGGAGCTTCCCTCCATCAACATAAACCACCTACCAAAAAATCATGAAAATCTCTCGAAGCATTCTCGAGTTATCGTACGACGTGTAAAAAATCAACAATTTTCTAAGTAATAAAGTCCCATAACTCTGGAAACAATAATCGAACGGCGACACTAAATGAAAGGGAGCTTCCCTCCATCAATATACACCACCTACCCCAAAAATCACGAAAATCTCTCAAAGCGTTCTAGAGTTATCGTACGACGTGTAAAAAATCAACAATTTTCGAAGTAATAAAGTCCCATAACTCTGGAATGACTAATCGAACGGCGACACTAAACGAAAGGGAGCTTCCTTCCATCGATATACACCACCTACCCAAAAATCATGAAAATCTCTCAAAGTGTTCTTGAGTTATCGTACAACATGTGACCGGACGGACAGATGGATGGACGGACAGCGTTATACCATAATACGACCGTTTTTTTAAAACGGGCATATAAAAATAAAAATGATTCGAGGTCAGCATTCAGTAGTTACTGGATGGAAACCAAATTCAATATGGCAGCCATGGCAGCCATATTGAATTGGCTAGCTGGTTCAAAATCGAAAGGAAACTTCCTTTAGACACCAATAATGCATAACCAACTAGAATTACTGTGAGCACTGCTCACTAAAGATACCACCCACTCCAACCAAGAAACATTTCACAACAGTAAAAAAGTATTTAATATACACAGCACATCTGTATGTTCTCCGAAAACATGAGAGCAATTTTCAATATGAGAAAGGGTAAATATTACAAAGAGCATGCAAGATGAAAATATCTGAAAAGAAACATGTTAGCCTACAGCATGGGCGCAGATCTCTCCCAAAGAGTATGGGGGGGGGGGGGGAGGGAGTTCAAGCAGACGCAACAGGCATCTGCCACCAGTGTAGTGGGCATGAGCGGGTTTAAGGGGATTGGAAGGGCATCTCATTCAAGGAAATTTTGGATTTTAGCAATAAAATGGTGTATTTTGGTCACCTTTGGGAATATCATATGTAGTCTCCCAAAGAGTGGGGGGGGGGGGGGGGAGGTGGTCAAGCAGGTTCAACAGGCATCTGCCACCCATGCTGCGGGCATGAGTCGGTTTAAGGGGGTTGGAAGGGCATCTCAATCAAGAAAATTTTTGAATTTAGTAATAAAGTGGTGTATATTTTGTAACCTCTGGGAACACCATATGTGATTGACTATATATTCCTTTCAGATTTTTAAGGATAGGGTGGGGTAAAGGGTTTTTTGGTGGGAGGGGGTATAACACACTGTGTCCCACATGATCTGCACCCATGACCTAGAGAGCTTCACTGAGGGCCACTAATCGCCCTTTGGGAAAGAGTAAAAAATAAAAATACCTGAAAGCAAAATAGGAGGTGCACATCTATAATGTATAGAAAAGAATGCCTGTAAGTTTCAATGAAATCCACCCACTGGTTTAAGAGGAGTAGCGGATAGCAGATGTGTACCCCCAAAGCGTCACGGACGTACGGACGGAGTAGCAGATGGCAGGTGTGTACCCCCCACAAAGCATCACAACAATTTGGCTAAGTTCATTAAGACCTTTGGGACAGAGTAAAAAAAAAAATACCTGAAAGTAAAATAGGAGGTGCACATCTAGAATGTATATAAAAGAATGCCTGAAAGTTTCAATGAAATCTGCCCACTGGTTTAAGAGGAGTAGCAGATAGCAGATGTGTACCCCTCAAAGCATAATGGATGTATGGACGTACGGATGTACTAAGTTCAGTTTGCCACATGGGATAGAAAAAATAAAAATACCTGAAAGCAGAATAGAAGGTGCACATCTATAATGTATATAAAAGAATGTCTGAGAGTTTCAATGAAATTCGCCCACTGGTATAAGAGGAGTAGCGGATAGCAGGAGTGTACCCCCCTAAAGCATCACAACAATTTGGCTAAGTTCATTTCGCCCTTTGGGAAAGAGTAAAAAATAAAAATACCTGAAAGCAAAATAGGAGGTGCACATCAATAATGTATAGAAAAGAATGCCTGTAAGTTTCAATGAAATCCACCCACTGGTTTAAGAGGAGTAGCGGATAGCAGATGTGTACCCCCAAGGCGTCACGGACGTACGGACGTACGGAAGTACGGAAGTACGGACACCATGAATGCTATATACCGCCCACTTTTCAAGTGGGTGGTATAAAAACTGAAATTGATTTGAGTCAGTATTCATGTTATTGGGCAGATTCAAGATGGCCACCATAATGAATTTCCACTGGCGGCCATCTTGGATCAGCTCATTGGTCCAAAATTGAAAGGAAGTTTCCTCTAGACACCAACAATGCATAATTAAAAAATGCTGATAGGATCACCGATCCAATGTCGAGTCATGACAACACAAAAGTGGGTTTAATCATTATCAACTTATATCGTCCGGAAACCAGTTGTTTACAATTTACTATGTGAAGGGTCACTGTGACCTTGACCTAGTGATTCCAAAATAAATAGGGCTCTTTTTTGCACCAATGCCAACCTACCTGTGAAGTTTCATGAACGTGGGTGGAACCATTATCAAGTTATCATCCGGAAACCAATTGTTTACGATTTATTATGTTCAAGGTCACTGTGACCTTGACCTTTGACCTAGCAAGTCCAAAATAAATAGGGTTCTTCCACTTACCTAGGCCAACCTACCTGTGAAGTTTCACGAATGTGGGTCAAACCGTTATCAAGTTATCATCCAGAAACCAGTTGTTTACGATTTACTATGTTGAAGGTCACTGTGACCTTTCACCTAGCGAGTTCAAAATAAATAGGGTTCTTCCTCTCAAGAAAGCCACCCTACATATAAAGTTTCATAAATGTGGGTTGAACCATAGTCAAGTTATCATCCGGAAACAATTGTTTATGATTTACTATGTTCAAGGTCACTGTGACCTTGACCTTTGACCTAGTGAGTCCAAAATAAACAGGGTTCTTCCTCTAACTCATGCTAACCTACATATGAAGTTTCATGAACGTGGGTCAAACCATTATCAAGTTATCATCCAGAAACCAATTCTTTACAGATTTACTATGTTGAAGGCCACTGTGACCTTGACCTTTCACCTAGCAAGTCCAAAGTCTCACTGATGCCAACCTACCTATGAAGTTTCATGAACATGGGTCAAACCATTATCAAGTTATCATCCGGAAACCAAGTGTTTTGATTTACTATGTTCAGAGTCACTGTGACCTTGACCTTTGACCTAGCGAGTCCAAAATAAATAGGGTTCTTCCTCTCACGAGAGCCAACCTACATATGGAGTTTCATGAATGTGGGTTTAACCATAGTCAAGTTATCATCCGAAAACCAATTGTTTATGATTTAGTATGTTCAAGGTCACTGTGACCTTCACCATTGACCTAGTGAGTTCAGAATAAATAGGGTTCTTCCTCTCACCGAGGCCAACCTACCTATGAAGTTTCATGAACATGGTCGAACCATTATCAAGTTATCATCCGGAAACCAATTGTTTACGCTCGAAGAACCTGCCCGCCCAACCACCCGCCAGCCTTTCCTCAAACTGTAAGTCGAGTTTGACTTTGTCACAACTCGACTAAAAAAAAAATGATTCGAGTCAGCATCACTAGTTATTGGATGGAAACCAAATTCAATATGGCTGCCATGGCAGCCACATTGAATTGGCTAGCTGGACCAAAATTGAAAGGAAGCATTGTCTAGTCATCCACAAGTTACCTCTTAAATTATGATTTGATCAAATAAGCGGTTCTTTAGTTATTTGAGAGAAACCAAAAGTTAACGGACGGATGATGGATGGACGGACATGGTGAAAACATAATGCTCCAGAGAGAATCTCTCGGGGGCATAATAAAAAGTGGATGACGGATGGACAACAGATTGAATGGATGGATTGTAATTGAAGATTAACAAATCAGTATCAAAAATGTTCACCTGATAATTCATGATCAGAGAGGACTTAAAAAGCTTTACAATGACCATTGCTATGGAAACTGCAGCTTAAGTTAAAGACACTGAAAACCCTACATAAAATTTCACTACATCTGTGCCATGGCTGCCAACTTTTAAGCAAATCACCATTTGCTTTAGATTTGATTTGATGTAAATATCGAACACCTATTCCAATATTGTGATTTTATTCTGTTCAAAATATCCGATTTGCAGGGCCCTTGCTACTCTTGGCACAAAAGTTGATCCTATGGTCTTGTGATCAGTTTAGCATTAACAGATCAAAAGGTCAGAGGTCAAAGAGTCAATAAATAATTTTTTTTTCATATTCATGACAGTCACTGTCATTTCTAAAAAAAAAATACACCAAGCATTTCAGTAGAGGTGAAAAAACACCATCACACCTGGTACAGGCAGTTCTCTAGTGTTCTATCAATTTTCCATTTGCAATCCATAAATCCAAGGTCACAGACTATTGGTCAAACAGCATTTCTTTACATTTGGCACTTTACTAACTTATGAAAGTGTGAGCAAAGAAAGTGAAAAGAAACAGGGTAACACAAGGTCCTCTATTTGAAGTTGTCCTACTTTTTAAGCAGTTTGTGTTAACAAAACAATGTAGCATTATAGTCACAAGTAGCTCTCTGCTGAAAGCCTTTCTAGTAACAGATCGTTTTTTATAAATAGTTTTCTCCAATTATGGAATTTGACAAAGGTCTTTTTTAAAATATAAGACTTTCATTTGTCGTTTTCAAGTTGTCCTTCAGTATTCCAAAAAATGGTGGAGAGAATTTAACAAGAAGGTTAACAACAAAAGATAGTTTATCAAGATGACATATTAATAATAGGTTCATATTTTTAAGAAAAAAAAACATTTGGCTTATGGTGCTAATCTTCAAGACGTTTTGAAAAATATTTCCAATAACAACCAAAGAATAAGCAAAAACAAAAGTGAATTTTTATGTGGATTTCGATTTTGCAACATCATATTTCATCTGATAACCTGTGATTTGTGTCTGACAAATTTAGGGAATTAAAATGCTCCAGTAGCAAACAACATCACTGAGTGCTAAGCTTTTTGGAGTTAAGTGAATTATTCTTCACATTTTTGCCAGATACTATATTTATTTATTTATTTATTGGTGTTTTAAGGTCACATACCTATGCACAATGGCTAATCGTGACTGACAGTTTTACAGGTGGAGGAAGCCAGAGTATCCAGAGAGAACCACAGAGTATCGACGAGCAACTGTCAGCTACTCAACATTCTAACTCTGTTCAAGGTCCGCTCAAGCCGGGTTACAGCGGCTGAAGACATGTGCACCACTGACGTGCAGTATGCCTTAGTACATGGCATCATCGAGCCCCCATGTAGGCAACTGGGATAAAGTGCCTTGCCCAAGGACACAACGTGGATCATCCCAGATGAGATCGAACTCGGGACCTCTAGCTTAGAAGTCCAACAGTCTACCACTGAGCCACTGCATTCCCGCCAGATATGATAACAGTACTTTAACTCCTTGCATACTGCTGGCGGATATTCCTGCCCAGGACACAAAATATCTTGCCTCTGAAATAAGTATAGTTGGGCATATTTAACCCAATTCTTCTCCTGTAATTTGAACAGACTTGCAGATCAATGATTTCTTGAGTTAAACTTGGATGAATTTTTCATCAAATCTAGTCATGGCTGCTTCACAGATTTGATGAAAAATATTTTGAAAATACTCAGTAGGTCAAGAGTTAATTTCTACATAAACACTCAAACAAAAATTCTCTTGAATAACTAAATATTTCAAATGACATGGACTTCGTATGTAAACTTTAGAATTCAATAAAATAAATCTGATGTTGGCTAAAGATTGAAAGATTAATCCAATGCTGCACATAAAATTCCACCTGCCCATGTTAATCATGACAAAACTGTATCCAAAATGTGCCACATTTCAGCTCCATGTATCTTAAAATGTAGAAGTGAATCCCGGTATTACTTTGGTTGAAAGGTTAATGGTTGAAGGTGAGTGCAATATCACACGTAAAATTCACCATACCTATGTTACTCCTGATGAAAAATTACCTCACATGCTAAATTTGGGCGAAGTATTCCTGCAAATGTAGGGGTTCATCTCAGAGTTACTCAAGTTGAAGGATTAAATGACATTTGCACATAAAATTCATGGAGCCCATGTTATTTCTGATAAAGTGCCAAATTTCAGTTCCTTAGCTCGGAAAATGTTAAAAAATTTATAGTAATTTATATATTTTTTATACTTACCAATGACCCAGACATAGCTGGTGCTAACTCTCAAAACACAGGGCCAAACACAAATTTTGCCCCCCAATCCCCAAAATTTGCATCTAAAACTAAAGAAAACATGTCCTGAAAGGCCCTCCACACCTCGCCCCCACTGCGCATGCGCAGTGTCAAGGACGTTCCGAAATTGGCGCCATTAATCATTCTAATAACCAGTGCCTGGTAAGCGCTATGTACTCAGCGGGGAGGCAAGAGTTCCCAACTCCTGGGAGGGCCATCCCCGTCTGGGTCATTGGTAAGTATAAAAAATATATAAATTACTATAAATTTTTTAACATTTTTATACTGTACCAATGACCCAGACATAGCTGAATAGTAAAAAGGCTGGAGGGCCAAGGACATAGAGCAAAATGGAATACGCTCAATAAAATAAAATAGAGTCATCCCCTGTAGGGAAAAAGAAGTAATAGGCCTTACATGTATCTTTCTTATTTATGATAAATTAGAAAGATACAACACCTTCCAAAATTGAGCTTCATACATCCATGTACTCTATTAATATCCAATATAATCCTTATACTAATAATTTTTAAAGTAAGCCAATAAATAAAGTAAGTCTAGAGAATAGAGACTCTTATACTCCTAAAAGTGTATGAGGATTGCATAATCATGTCCGTTGACATATGCAATATTCAAAAGCTATACTTTAAAAACTAAGACTTGAATGAATTTTAAAAACCTAAACTTCTCACTAAACAACCATCCCAATAACAGCTCAGAATTACTAACTCCGGAGGAGGTATCCCCTTGTTTTCATAGTAAAACAGGTGACCCAAGGGAACACCCTCCCCCCCCCCTCCTTTTTCTTGCCCTGGGTCAAATAGCCCAGAGCGAAGAGGGCAGCCGAACGGAGACACTGCCGAAACAGACAGCCTACCTAGCTATAGTAGCAACTGTTAAGTGAATGACATTCTGAGCAGTAGATAATAGACCTAACAATAGAGGCCTCCAGAAATGGACTCGATATTTCTGAGATAAAATTCATGAATGTGGATGGCTGAGCGCAATGAGCGGCCTTCAAAAATCTATAATAGCGACACTATTAATGTAAGCCCAAGAAGTAGAAGAACTCTTACTTCATGAGCCGAAATCTTAAGCACAACTGCTAAGTCAATGATATACCATAAGCAGTACCGATAGTTAATAGAATCCATTAACAATAAAATGGAGCGTAACGTCCTTCTACTAGACATCAAAGACAGAAGAAGCTTACGCCCATAGTAATAAACAGATATCTGTTTATAAATTCATAAACTGTACCCGGAAAGAGTAAAGGCCTATGCCCATACGAAGACGGAAGGACCTTAAAATAATAGGTTCCGGATAATAGGAGCCTAACTCTTATGCAACAATCCAACCTAAATAGTAACGGAAGTATTGATTCCGAAACTATGAAAGTGAAAATCATCCATCGATAGTGCATGAAACTCACTGACGCTACAGTAAAAGAGAAACCAACAGAATTACTGTCTAAAGGTCAGAATTTGAAAACTACTGTTTCCAGAGGCTCAAATGATTACTTAGCTAAATGAGAACCGAAGTTAAAATCCGTATAGGAATTTAATCTAAAGATTCTAAGTCTATTTATCAAAAAGTTACTAACTGACTTAGATAAAGAGACAAAAGATTCAATTGTAAACTATCGTAGAGTGCATAGGTATGAGGTAACATAAACCTATAACCTAAATAATAACAGGCTGCAGTAGATCTTGTGAAACAAGTATACTAAAAAATAGCAATGAGTAGTATGGAGGGATCAACAATATGAACATAATGATCCCTACACCACGACGGAAGAGCCTCCACTTTAGCCGCATAGAATAGCGAAGAAGAGGATCTCCTATAGTAAGAAATCGCGTCCAAAGCTCGTCCAGTACAGTGCTTACAATGCAATACGGACCACACAACGGAATACATGAAGGTTGCGACCTTGCTGGTTGTGATAAAGATGACACGATTTACCCAGTGAAAAAGATCCTCACATAGAGGAAGATTTCACGTTAAGACCCACAGTAGACAAGAGAGTAAATTACTCATGATCTCTGTGAAGATAGAGATGCTATCAACAGAAATGTATTGTGGTTGTTTATCTTAGCAATACCTGCTAAAACAACAGCGCCGGAGGATACGCGTATCCTATCATTCCGTCCTATAGATCAATAGAGCGTTAACAATATTAGCTCAGAGATCTGGACAAGCCAACACATACGTCTGCAATTGATTAGCAAGCTGTGTCATAAATAAATCATCATTGGGCGCTCCCATAGATAGCAAATCTGATTGAATACTTGTTTGTTGAGAGTCCATTCTGACAGCAACAAGCGACCCGTAAGAGAACGGGAGTCCGATAAAACAATCAGACGACCCGGAATATGACGGACCAAAACTGAACTTGGTGTACTATAACCAACAGACGGATTCTTTCCATTAAATTGAATAACGGAAACGAAAGAGTGCCTGTCTGGTTCTGGAGATACGCCACTACTGTCGAATTAAAGGACAGGAATTTGGGCATGCGTTTCTGAATAATGTTCATGCAATGACATAAAGCAAGCCTAAAAAACATTATTCCGCGGAAGAAAACTGATTGCTAAAAGACTGCAGAACCCAAAGACCCTGGCACTTCGAATCCGTAGGGATCAGTATTATATCCCAATCTGTTTGACTGGCAACCGTCATAACAGCCACACTCGGGTCCGGCAACTGCGGCGGCACTCTCTGAGTCAACCACCGAATGTTTGCCCCAGTCTGAATCTCTTGTAACACTAGATAGACAAGAGAGCGTGTAAATCGAGCAATTCATGGATTGCCGAAAAGTTGCCGTCGAAGAGAAGCTCCTCCGAGAACGAAGCGACTCTGAGAGAGTTCTTAACCTTACTATCCACGCGTGTGGATGTAGCTAGGGCTGCGTCACGTCTAACTAACTCCAATCAGCCACTGAAGGGCGGAGTTATACGTGAACAAACTACTGCCCTCAAAAGAAATTACATTGAGAATAATATCCCGTAAATCTTTTCTTGAAGACGTAATGATAACGCCTCAGTAAGGCGGATTACGTATAATAAAGCGTCTAAGTTAAGTCTACTATACATAATGTCGTTCCCAACATTGAAATTGGAAAAGACATAAACGGCGAAAAAGAATATATGCAGTCTTTAATCACACCGTCTAGACGCATATGAACTCTCGGTATGCCCTGCTCTGCCAAAATAAACTATTTGTATAAATGATAAAATGGCAGAAATGAGCAACGCGGACAAGAAACTAAACTATCATGCTTGGTAGCAGGCTTGTATATATATATATATATAGCGTCGAAAAATAAAACACATGTTGTAATGACAATATTGGACTGCGTCGGTAAGTCAGGGACAATGTCCCTGAACCGATCGAAAATTCCGAGTCCAATGACGCTATAAGTCTCTTATCCAAGATCGCAGCAATGAAGTCCGAAATAATAATCACTGGAAGATAATGCCAGAAGATATGAAAGGCATCTTCCGATACTACTAAAGGGAAAACTCGAAATCTTTCGAATCCCTTTCGCCATCCTGTCGGACCCTATAAAGCGTTCGGTCGTCCGTACCTGATGCAACCGCGGACCGCACCGACCCAGCGCCGTCGGATAATTCATGATTCGACCGAGAAACTGTCAATTGCTGGGATGCTGCAAAACAACTGTGCTAACTCGGATAGCACGTCCGTCACTGAGGCCTGAGGAGAAGCGGTCTTACGATGCATTGCCGCTGGAAGCTCCGTGATCGTTACCCCGTGCATACTACCAATATGCGAGCGAACGGAATGTATAGGCCTCGTGTCCCTTGGCTACCGGATGGCGCGACCTATTCGCCGTGGAATCACTGAATGCCGAAACTGATCGGATACTCGAGGTCACGTAGCCAATGTGCGGTCGTGTGCCCTGCTGTGAGGATGAGGAAGCATTAAAGACAGTCTCTCGGACTGTCAATGTAACGGAGCGTCCCGACCAACGGACATATGCTCCGAATGTAAAATATCTGAACCACAACATGCGGTCCCCTATGTTGTTGGGCGAGAGAGGGACCTCTCTCGCTCACAGCCCGGACGGACCTGGACAAGCCAGGAACCAGACTAACAGGCTTCCTCCGATCTGTCCTCAACCTGCCGTCACTGGGTGAGTACTAAAGTAATTAAAGTGCTCGCATCACCCAAATCTCCTTCCTAGACCGCAACGGACGAACCCGGCAGCCGAACCATTCGATGAATGTACGCTACACCGGGTGAGCTAGCGAATGTCACTCCGTAGGCGATAGACATATTCCATGAGCACTTATTGCTGCTAACTCTTCATTAACTATGACGACAGAGGCACACTTTTGAAAGACATCTCCATAACTCTTCGAACAAGAAACCAGAAATGCTTGGTTAGCAAGCATAAAATAATAATATATATATAGCATCGTTCAATAATTCGAAAGTTAGTGTGACATTATTGGACTATGTCGGAACTGAGGGACGATGTCCCTGAACCGAACCAAAAATTTCTAAGTCCACCGACGCTATCAGTTTCTTATCCGGCATCGCAGCATTCTGGTCCGACGAAAGAAGCTATAGAAGACCAAGTCAGATGACATACACAACAGCATATATTGTTCCGAAAGGGAAAGCTCGAAATCCTCCGAATCCCTTTCGGTATCCCGTCGGACCGGATGAAACTTTCGGACGTCCGTACCCGCTTCCGCGGAGCGTCCCGACCCAGCATCGTCGGATAAAATATATGCGACAGATTCAGTTGATGCTGGGATGCTGCGATAAACTGTGCTATTAAGGAAAGCACGTCCGTTCCCGAGGCCTGTGCAGTAGCGGTCTTACGATGCATTGCCGCCGGAAGCTCCGTGTACGTTGACTCCCGCACACTTCCTATGCGAACGTCCGGAGTCTGCAGGCCTCGTGTCCCTGGCTACCAGATGGTGTGACCTGGTCGCCGAAGAATCCTTGATCGGCGAAGCTGGTAATATATCGGCGGTCACGCAGCCAAGGTGCGGTCGTGTGCGCTGACGAGAAGAGGAAGCCTTAGCAGTCTCAGTGGACTGCCTATACAACGGAGCGTCCCGAGCGACGGACGTATGCTCCGCTTACGACACATTTTGTACCACAACATCTGGGGCCAGATGTTGTTGAACGAGAGAGGGGCCTCTCTCGCTTGCCGTCCGGATGGACCGGAACGAGCTATGAACCGGACTAAAAGGCTTCCTGCGTTCTCCCTCCGATCCGCCGTCACTGGGTGTGCATTAGGTTAATTTATAGTGCTCGCATCACCCCAAAATTCCTTCTAGACCGCAACGGACGAACCCGGCTGCCGAACCATTCGGTGAATGGACGCTACACCGGGCGAGCTAGCGGATATCAAAGGCCGTCGAACCTACTAGGGTCCTCTTAGGCAATTGGCGTATTTACATGAGCACTTTTCCGCTAGCCCTTCATTAATTGTGACGACGGAGGCACACTGTTGGAAGACATCACAGATACATCACCCTAATCTTGATCGTCTGAAATAGAAATTGATAAAGTAGAGTGACCCTGCGGGGAAAGGACCGGAGTGTCCAAATCCCCAACAACATACCGTGACATACGCTTCCCATATTGTCATCGAAATCATACGATACAGAACAGGAGTTAATGCGAGTACACTGACCACATATAGATTGATAATAAAGTCAGAGGAAGACTTCCTCTTAAAACAATTGATTAATATCCTTTCAATGTGAAAAGAAAACAAGTCCTGGTACTCGCACTAAACCCTGGCAATCAAAATACATAATAATAATATGATCCATTAATATAGAAAAAATAATTGAAATCAAAATATTTTGAAAAAATATTTTTTCAGAACAGCCCAAGTTTCTGAAAAGTAACGTTGAGCCCCAATGGATCCCAAGCCCAAGTGTGGACAAAAAATTTTAAAAATATTTTAAACAATTTATTCAACACTTACGAACAATAATAATGTATCTAGTTATGATTAAAATAACATCAAGATATTATTTTTTAGAAATCCCCCCCTCACACAGAGGGCTGTTGTAAATGTAAACAATGAGTGTAAAAACACTAAAATAAGACTCCAGGCACCCAGGCCCGAAATCAGTTACCAAAAATACACTATCTGATGCAAAACAGAGACTTCCAGGGAAGAAACTGCAGAACATCAGATGGTAGATGCAGAACACAACGCCTAACCACCCGTAGGTGAAGACGTAAACATGGGGAAAGAACAGAATTCATTCTGTTATTCAGCTAAAACTCCCAAGAAAATTTAGTAATAATAATTACAAAAACTATGCCAAAAGCATGGGAGAATAGCAAGGGGGAACTTAAAGGACAGGGAGAGAGGAAAACACTTAAAAAAACAGTGTAACTAAATAATCAGAATGACAACAAAATGGCTGCTGCCTTGAAAATAGGTAACTTAACATAATTTCATTAAAAAATTTTAAGTTACAGCCCTGATAATATTCTGTCACACATTCTTTTCCTCTCCTCCTTCTCTATCCTCCTTAGAATCACCATTTCACTAATATTTATGTGTCTGGCATCATTTAAACTGAGATTTATAAGCACAAAGATCAGTCAGATGTTAACTGATGAAGGGCCAAACTTAGAATGATTAATGGCGCCAATTTCGGAACTTCCTTGACACTGCGCATGCGCAGTGGGGGCGAGGTGTGGAGGGCCTTTCAGGACATGTTTTCTTTAGTTTTAGATGCAAATTTTGGGGATTGGGGGGCAAAATTTGTGTTTGGCCCTGTGTTTTGAGAGTTAGCACCAGCTATGTCTGGGTCATTGGTACAGTATAAAAATATTTGCATGCATAAGTAGCAGACAGACAAATAGACATGCATTCACACTTATGGTATAGATGTCAGAGACAAAAGTTTTCCAAAATTTGAGTTTGATAATCATGTGGCCTTGACTTTTGTTATTCAGATCTGGTGGTGATGCACAACACAACTCGCTTTTGTCCTTTACCCTTGTGCAAAGTTTCAAGAAAAGACACTATTTTCCAGATAGACAGACAAAATTTTTCTAAGATTTGCATTCACATAATTGTGTGAATCTTGCCTTTGACATTCGCACCTGGAGGTGCTGTGCTACACAACACATCTCCCCTTTGGCATTTACCCTTGTATGATGCATTATAAAAATCCACCCAGCAAATGTTATTATCATTCCAGATAGAGACATGAAATTTAGACTGACTGACAGATAGAAGGATGGGCAGACAGCCATACCTTTGAGTGATATTGTAGGGTTTTTCAAGGGATAGAGATGGGAAGCAACTAATCCCATAAAGAGCAAGAATTTAACCCCACAAGCCTGACCCTAACCACACAAGGGTGAAGTGTATAAACACTAACTCCATATGCATAACTGATCATAAACCCTTACCCAGCAACGTAGCAATGTGCAGATAGCTGGTTGGATGGATGGACAGACAACACAGATGTAAAAGATGCCTTCCTTTCGGGGGCATAAGAATATGGAAAATTTGTTCCCATTATGTTTGGTAATTGACTCAATGATGGAAATACTTTTAAAGCTTTGAGTTCTTATAAGGCAATGAAGGCTTCATGTTCAGATATTCATATATACAGTTTGACATGATAATTGTCAGGCATAATAGTAGAAATGATACACTCCTGCCTGTTTTCTCTGGAAAATATTATAAATTTGTTTGGTCACTATTTATTGGACTGCCCAATATTACCATCCAATAAACTGTAATACACTAACGTCCAAAGTACAAATTTGGAGAATCAAAATTTATCCAGCATTTTACCAGAAAGTTCATTTCTACAGCAACGCAAAAATTGTTAAGCTTGTTTGAACCCTTCTGAAAACTCTGGCAAGGAATATTTATTTATTCCTGTGATTAGATTCTGATGAAGCCTTGTTTCATGAACAATTAAATTCTTATGTAGAATATTCAGTGTGAGCACGAATATCACGAATCAGAAAAAACATTTCTATGCCAACAATGGTGAGGAATGTATGTGTCTCAGCACCCCACCCCATCAAACACACACCACTACACACACACCACCTGTACATATACCATCAGCCTTTTCTTTAGTTATCTGCCAAATTCACCAACTGATATTTTGTTTAAATTATTGCCCCTTGAACATAGTCAAGGTCTCCTCATTGGAACTAGCTCATCAAGCTTATTCCAAAGAGAGTTCATAAGCAATATTACAGAATAATGTTAACAAATATTGTTATCTTGTAGTCACATACTGAGGTACGTAGAGAGATATAAACATCCTTCAAAACTGTAGTTCAGTGAGACGTATGTTGGAAGTCATCTGGGTATGCACACTACCTAATTAATATTATAAAGTATCAGCCCAATGTCAATACATTTCTACACTGAGAGACATTTCTAATAATGATATTCAATAGCCATAATATACAGCCACATCCACCACTGGATTGTTGTAACAATACTTCACGGCCCTTATCTTCATTGGTTGAGCTATGAATCTCAAAGGGAGCTTATGTTTATCAATAACCTTTAATCCTTTACCTAATGCAGACGATATCAAAATTTATTATTAGTCCCCTACGGGAACTGTAAGGGGACTATAGGATTGCACTCCATCCGTCTGTCCATCCGTCTGTCTTACCATCCATCCATCTGTCTGTCTGTTTTTTATGTTACCACCTCTCCCTTCAACATGCTTTAAGCTACACCTTTCATATTTGGTACATGGATAAATGGTTCTGAGGGGATGATGCACGGTCAAAATTTTTTTTCAAAATCCAAGATGGCGGAATGGCGGTCATTTTTGTTGTGTTTTTTAAAAAAGCTTTTTTTCTCTATTTTCATGTTACCACCCCTCCCACCAACATGGTTCAAGCTACACCTTTCATATTTGGTACATGGATAAATGGTTCTGAGGGGATGATGCACGCTCAAAATTTTTTTTTCAAAATCCAAGATGGCGGAATGGCGGCCATTTTTGTTGTGTTTTTTAAGCTTTTTTCTCTATTTTATGTTACCACCCCTCACTCCAACATGGTTCAAGCTACACTTTTTATATCTGGCACATTGATAGAGGGTTTGTCCGTCCGTCCGTCCATCTGTCTGTCTGTCTGTCTGTCTGTCTGTCTGTCTCTGTCCGTCTATCTGTCTGTTTTTTATGTTACCACCTCTCCCTTCAACATGCTTTAAGCTACACCTTTCATATTTGGTACATGGATAAATGGTTCTGAGGGGATGATGCACGCTCAAATTTTTTTTTTCAAAATCCAAGATGGCGGAATGGTGGCCATTTTTGTTGTGTTTTTTAAGCTTTTTTTCTCTATTTTCATGTTACCACCCTTCCCACCAACATGGTTCAAGCTACACCTTTCATATTTGGTACATGGATAAATGATTCTGAGGGGATGATGCACGCTCAAAATTTTTTTTTCAAAATCCAAGATGGTGGAATGGTGGCCATTTTTGTTGTGTTTTTTTAGCTTTTTTTCTCTATTTTCATGTTACCACCCCTCCCACCAACATGGTTCAAGCTACACCTTTCATATTTGGTACATGGATAAATAGTTCTGAGGGGATGATGCACACTGAAAATTTTATTTTCAAAATCCAAGATGGCGGAATGGCGGCCATTTTTGTTGTTTTTTTAAGCTTTTTTCACTATTTTATGTTACCACCCCTCACTCCAACATGGTTCAAGCTACACTTTTTATATCTGGCCCATGGATAGAGGGTTGTAATGGGATGTTGCACGTTCAATATTTGTTTTCCAAAATTCAAGAATGCGCCATGGCAACCATTTCTGTTGTGTTTTTTAAGCTTTTTTCTCTATTTTTTGTTACCACTGCTCCCTCCAACATGGTTCAAGCTGCACTTTTCATATATGGTACATGGATAAAGGGGTTGTGAGGGGATTATGCACGCTCAATATTTTTTTTTCAAAATCTAACATCTGTCTGTCTGTCGGTCTGTCTGTCTGTCAGTTTTTATGTTACCACCTCTCCCTCTAATATGCTTCAAGCTACACCTTTCATATTTGGTACATGGATAAATGGTTCTGAGGGGATGATGCACAGTCAATATTTATTTTTCAAAATCCAAGATGGCAGAATGGCAGCCATTATTGTTGTGTTTTTTAAGCTTTTTTCTCTATTTTATGTTACCACCCCTCCCTCCAACATGGTTCAAGCTACGCCTTTCATATATGGTACATGGATAAAGGGTTGTGAGGGGATTATGCACGCTCAATATTTTTTTTCAAAATCCAAGATGCTTATATACTCTAGTGTCTTCTGTGACAAAAACACCTTATGTCACAAAAGCGCCGTAGGGGACTAATACCAACTTGGTGGTCAAACACTTGTTTTAAATATCATTTTTAAAAATTTTTAAAAAGATTTCAACAAACCTATATCATGTGACCCCTCATTGGAAAGAGCTTGACGGTGTAACAAGGGCATATCAAACAGAAACTTAGTCACTTTGTCTTGGCCTTGATAAGTAACCTCTGTTATCTCACTTGTGAAGTAGACAGGCTTCACCCTATTTAACTT
Source organism: Pictodentalium vernedei (assembly GCA_031216915.1). Classification (NCBI taxonomy): domain Eukaryota; kingdom Metazoa; phylum Mollusca; class Scaphopoda; order Dentaliida; family Dentaliidae; genus Pictodentalium; species Pictodentalium vernedei. Next base: position 181,395,331 of record CM062292.1, read on the forward strand.
GCAATTGCCAGGGTGATCTTATTTATGAAGTTTCATCAAGGACTGGTACTGACAAATAATTGCAATGAAAATCAAACTATCATAGCACTTTTTAAGTTGAATAGGTGCAAATTTCACAGAATGGGTAAGAACTACTGATTTGAGTAGGCCCACAGTTTCACAGGAAATAAACTTTCCAGTTCATAAACACAAGGTGAATCTTATGTCATTTGGAGTGCTCTCCTGTTGACTATCTGTGAAAAACATATCGTATATCATATAAAACCACTACAGTCAGTAGAACCCTGTTAATTGAATAGTCACTTCTCAAGTGAATAATACTCAATTGACAGGAGTTTGATCATTTTTATGTATTCTAGTTCTGTTTTATCTTTTTAATGAGCTCTGTCATCCAAGATAAAATAGATTAAATTTAAAATTAAAAATTAAAAATTAATTTTAAATTAAAATAGGCCAAATTTATATATTGGCCATTAAGGTCACTTTCAGGATCTATGGCTACCTAATAGCCACAACGTATGTATGAAGTCAAGATTAGCCCACCATATATACCCATATTTATTTATTTATTGGTGTTCAAGGTCTCATATTTCTGCACAATGGCTAATCATGACCACGACAGTTTTACGGGTGGAGGAAGCCAGAGTACCCTGGAGAGAACCGAGAAACGGTGAGCAACTGTCAGCTCCCCAACATACTAACTCCACTCAAGCAGGGTTAGCATTGGTTGAAGGCAGGTGCACCATCGACGTGCAGTACGCATTAGTACTCAACACCACCGTGCTCCCATGTGGGCAATGGGGGTGAAGTGTCTTGCCCAAGGACACAATGTGGTTGCCGCAGGTGGGATTCGAACAGAGAACCTCTCGGCTTGCAGCCTGCACCTCTACCTACTGAGCCACCGCACCCCTCCATATATTGCCATGCTGGCCACTTTAGAGGATGTCCCCACCAGGCATTGGTTACCAGGTCCTATTTTACCAGAACAGCAAAAACTTATTTACCACAGTAAGCAAGCATAGCTCCTTTTTCCAGGGTTCCTAAGGAGGACTAAGGCCAAATAGATGCAGTGGAAGTTTTAGAAGTTGTTTTAGGGAAGTATTAGAAGTTGTATGCAATTAACAGGGTTATTCAGTTAAATACAACCTGTTTTTATTTATTTATTGGTGTTTAAGGTCACATATTTTTGCACAATGGCTAATCATGACCACAGCATCAGTATCAACTCAAGACCAGGGGTGAGTGTAAATAAGCCATGTTGCCCATTTTAGAGTGGATTTGCACCTCCCAATCATTGGTGACTGAGTCCTATTGTACCAGTAAAACAGAGCCTGTTTAGCGCAGTGAACAGGCACTGCTTCACTTCCTGGGGTTCCCGTGGGGAAATATGACCTGTAGATCGTGCTCAAGGTTTTTGTAGTTTCGGGTACACGCAGCCACCACAGTTGGAACAATCGCAACCAAAAGGGGACCTTCTCATCTAGACATTATATGGAGTCATCCTACAAAGTTACAATGAAATTTCTTCATAAATACGACTTGTAGAGTGGGCTAAAGGTTTTCGGGTTTCAGGCTTGCGTAGCAGTCATGGTTGACCAATTGTGACCAAAAAGGGATGTTCATATCTTTATTTGGAGTCATCCTACCTAGTTACAATGAAATCCCTTCATAAATATGACCTCTAGACTGTGCTAAACATTTTTGGGCTCGTGCAGCCATCACAGTTGACCGATAGAAATTAAAAGGGGACGTTCTCATCTAGACATGACCTTGAACCTGCATATGTGATGATCGGACAAGAACTATTGGGTGTTACCTGTGCTAAAGAAAATGTGAACAGACTCACAGATTTCTGCACGCATGATGGCAAAAGCTTATCTTGACTTTCTCAAGTTAAGCTAAAAATAGGCCGATGAAATCGTCAGATGTGTACCCATATGTGCAACTAGTAGAAAGCTATATGACGGAGGGCCACCACAGATGCCGACATTATGTACATCATACAAGGTATGGGTACACATAGAAATGGATTGGAGGAGTGTCTAATTTGATGGATACAGGGTTAATATCTCCAGATCAAATTATCAGATTTACATAAAAAACTATACAGCACAACACATCAGTAACCTAAATAAATATATAAAGTAACATGACAATCAGATTGATATTTTTTTAGTTATCTCATGCCAAAGGGATTGGAGGAATTTTCAATTTGAAGGATAAAGGGGGTTAATATCTCCGGATCAAATTATTAGATTTACACCAAAAACTATACAGCTCAGCACATCAGTAACCTGAACACAATTATAAAGTAACTTGACAATCCAAGCAATATTTTTCAAGTCATCAAATGCCAAAGGGATCGGAGGAATTTTCAATTTGAAGGATAAAGGGTTAATATCTCAGTATCAAATTAACAGATTTACACCAAAAACTATACAGCTCAGTACATCAGTAACCTGAACACAAATATAAAGTAACTTGACAATCCAAGCAATATTTTTCAAGTTATCGAATGCCAAAGGGATTGGAGGAATTTTCAATGTGAGGGATAAAGGATTAATATCTCCGGATCAAATTATCAGATTTACACCAAAAACTATACAACTTGGTACATCAGTAACCTGAACACAAATATAAAGTAACTTGACAATCCAAGCAATATTTTTCAAGTTATCGAATGCCAAAGGGATTGGAAGAATTTTCAATTTGAAGGATAAAGGGTTAATATCTCAAGATTAAATTATCAGATTTACACCAAAAACTGTACAGCTCGGCACATCAGTAGCCTGAACACAAATATAAAGTAACTTGACAATCCAAGCAATATTTTTCAAGTTATCGAATGCCAAAGGGATTGGAGAAATTTTCAATTTGAAGGATAAAGGGTTAATATCTCAGGATCAAAATAACAGATTTACACCAAAAACTATACAGCTCGGCACATCAGTAACCTGAACACAAATATAAAGTAACATGACAATCCAAGCAATATTTTTAAAGTTATCGAATGCCAAAGGGATTGGAGGAATTTTCAATTTGAAGGATAAAGGGTTAATATCTCAGGATCAAATTATCCGATTTACACCAAAAACTATACAGCTCGGCACATCAGTAACATGAACACAAATATAAAGTAACTTGACAATCCAAGTAATATTTTTCAAGTTATCAAATGCCAAAGAAATGGATACGCACGCCGGACAAACAGACGGACGGACGGATGGACGGACGGACAAAAGATGGACGAACGACGGATGGTCACCCCGGATGCCGGCATTATGTGTACCATACATAGTATGGGTACACATAAAAACTAATACCATAGCTCGTAAGTCCATCTTTCAGCCCACGAAATCACACCAACCAATTACCTAAATGCATTTTTCAAGGGTGTTTCATAACTTCTTTCAAGAAAGTTATTTTCAATCACTTTCAAGTGCCTGGATTCTTTCAAGGACCTCTTCAAACCCTCAAGATCAATCTGCAGCGTTTGAAAAGAGCTAGGATATGAAGTTGTCATTATGTAGCTTATACCACAATATCTGTGCAAAGTGGCTAAGGGTTAGCATTATTAACAGTTTTAAAACTTACTCACCAATCCTCATAAAACAAAAAAAAATAGAGTGACATGAAGCATTGCATATGTCCCAATGACAAGAGAAGAAATGATCGTACCACCATACTGTGAAAGCTATTCCCCAAAACAATCTTCATTCCAAATTTCATTGAAAGCTGCTAAACCCAAACCAGGCGAACTGACAAATAATCTATTTTACCAGGAAAACAGCAAAATTATTGTCTTTGTTTTACAGCAAGGTAATTGTGAAGGCCAGAAACACCTGTTACTGAAGTCTAGTTACAATCAAACCATCCACATAAGAGATGTAGAACAAAGATAAAATGCCACATGTGGGGAGGTGATTTGCATGTCTTTTCTTTGTTTTACTGCAGGGACATAACTCACTTGAAAGCCTTTCCCATAAACAAACTTCATTCCAAATTTCATTGAAATCTGAAAACCCAAACCTAATAGAACAAAGACATAATGCCATTTTTGGGGAGGTGATTTGCATGTATTTTCTTTGTTTTACTGCAGGGACAGGACTCATTTGAAAGCCTTTTCTGTAAACAATCTTCATTCCAAATTTCATTGAAATATAATAAGCCAAACCTGAAATATGCGGTGAACAGACAAAAATTGGCTATTTTACGAGGCAAACAGCAAAATTTCAAAGTTAAAATGGGGGATAAGTCTAAAATGTGAAAAGTAAGAAATATTATTAGAGACTCATTTGAAAGCCTTTCCCATAAACAATTTTCATTCCAAATTTCATTGAGATCCAATAACCCAAACCTGAGATACGAGGTGAACAGACAAAAAATAGCCTATTTTTGTATATTCAAAGGGACATAACACACAAAAAAATATTTCAACAGCAAATGGCTGATACTGCTTAGAGATCTCATGATAATGAACATCTGTATCAAATTTCATCAAAGTCTGAACAGTAATGTTGAAGTTATAATGTGACACGGGGAAAAACCTGTATTATATGTGATGTATTCCATGTTACTAAACATTCATACAAAAATTTATTCAAATCAGAACTTTCATAGAGAAACTCTGTACAAAAAACTGACTGCACTAATTTCAGTACAAAATGGCTGCTGGCAGCCATCTTGAATTTTGGACCACGCCCAAAAACACTCGTTCTCGTTTCACGGTGATAACAAAGGTACCCAAGAAGTTTTGTCAAGATCGGTTCATATATACAGCCTCTAGCCCGAACCGTATTGAATTGATGACAAACAGACGACGGGCCATGACATAACATCAAATTTGACTTTGTCAAATAGCTAATAATAATATAAACACAAACTTTCATACAAAGGACATAGGAAACACAAGGATAGTTTTGCATAATGAAAACTGTGATTTTGTCAAATGGTCAACTTTTTTTTTTTTTAAATTAGTATCTATTGAAGAAAATTTCCAACACACACAGTCGTGACAGGGTGTACCGCTCTTCCTGGATTTGGGCCTGTACTTGATCCTATTATAGCAGGATTTATGAAAATTTAACCCTTGAGTCCCCATACAGCCACTCATATATTGCTCGGAAAAAGCTGTCCCAAGAGTATTCTTCCTTAAGAACACAACCGGTTGGGTGCATTTATCTAGACAGTGTTTTTTTTTACATATAGAATAAATAGGTACTACAGCTGATAATCAGATTTAAACCACGAGTAGGATAAGGGTTTTAACCACTCGGTTTGCCAAGTGGTTAAAACCCTTATTCTACAAGTAGTTTAAATCTGATTACCGTCCCTAGTACCTATTTGATTTATTTATACCATGCTCTTAATAAATAATCGACTTTGTCACTTAAATTGGAGAAAAAACGACACTTTCTATCGCAAACACACAGGTTTGTTTTGTTTACATCTGCGCTGGTGGCCAATACTGCCGGCTGTACATGAATGCTTGATTGACAGCTAGACACATCATCAAAGTTGATTGAATTTACCTTGCTTTTTCAGTCAAAATATCATTAACAATTCTTAAATTTTATTTTAAATATTTAATTGCAGGTAAACATAGTAAGTCAATGCACGTAGTAGATAGTACCGTAAAATGTTGTATGTTTGAATGAAACATCGCGAAGAAGGAATGTATCGAACTTGGCAAATTGCATCATGCCAAAGGTCAAGTTGGATGAACTTCCGACTACAGGTGTAAAATTTTTTTAACCGCTGTAGAAGCTTTACACCAGTAGTGGGGTTAAGAGCTAAAATTTAACATACAGGCTTTTCACAGGTAGTAACATAGGTGAGCATGGTATAAATCATTGCTGGCTGCCTGTGCAGGCAGCCAACAATAATGTGAAAACACTGTTAATTCATCTGCAGCTGTTACACGAATATGCGGTAGTTATTAAGATAAAATTAATCTTAGGACTTAAGGGTTAAGAGACAATACTCGTGTGGAAAGTGCTTAGGGAGATAAAATAATCACAAAGCTGTGTGGAGTGAAGTAAAACATAAATATTTCAATCAACACTATTTATTTAATATTATACATCAACAATCATTTCAAAATACTCAACAAAGACATCTATAAAAATCTCTCAATATTTTTATCAGCTCACATACATTTAAAATATGTTTCTCAGACTGTCCTGCCAGAAAATATGTATGGTGCTTGCAACTTCTTTTGACTCAAAAATCTTGAATTGTATCACCCACTTCAGTTTGTTTGTTTACTTACATAAAAAGAATTAGAAGATCACATCTTTGATTATACAATTTACTTTGCTTTTCAGTGACTTGAAACAAAGCAAAAAATACTTTTAAAGGAGCTGCGCTATCAAAATATAGTTTCATTTTCAGTCAATTAACCCTCTGCACTCTGATGTCAAAATGGCAAAGTTTTTCGGCAGCAAATATTTTCCATAATGCAGTTTGATAATTAACCAAATATACCTTGTTTGACAGAACTCAGTTAAATTCATAGTTAAACAAGAATTGGTTAAATTTATAGTTAAACAAGAGAAAAAAGGAGTGACTGGAGAAAATTCTGTTGCACTACAAGCGTGTAAGGGGTTAACCCTTTACCTAATTGATCTGCCTGTGTAATATAAAAATTGAGCGGTTGAAAAAATATTATTTAAAAAAAAAATGTCAACAAAACCATATGCATATCATGTGACCCCCCCCCCCCCCCCTCATTGGAATGACATTGTCAAGCTCATTCCAATAAGGAGGTCACATGATATGGTTTCAAAATTCAATTTGATTTGAAATCTTCCTGATGGTTCAATTCGAGTCTCACTGATTCAGAAATTTGCAAATCCTTAAGATGTTCTCAAAATCCTACCAAGCATGTCCTCTTGAATTCTTCTTTCGTCCTCGGGTCTACTGTAAAGACCCGACGACAGAAGACGAGTTCAAGGTGGTTTCGTTTCCGAAACTACTTTGTTTCCATACTGTAATGTTCTGCCTCTTCTTTGACTTGCTCAAATAAATGGGTTACCAGTGAATACAATACTCGAGTGGAGAATGGTAATATTTATGGTAGTTAGAAGGTGTGATACAGTGGAGCCCACTTAATAATTGGATATCTCTTAACTGAATAACCCTGTTAATTGAATATAATTTCCCAACACAAACCATTTACCATACTTCCATACAAATTTGACCCATTAATTGAATATAGGTTATAGAGTAAACTCCTGTTAATTGAATAAAAAATCTTGTAACCTGTTGAGAAATTACCCTGACTCTCCAGTTTTCCTTTGTTTATAGACCTATTTGGCCTTAGCATATCCAATATAGGCATTTAACCTATTTATTATATCTTGTTTGACAGAGCTCATGGAGCTCTGTCAAACAAGATATAATAGAATAAATGCTAAGTTTATCTCTAGAATACGGGAAAGTAACACAATCCCTGTTAACTAAATACTCCTGTTAATTGAATAATTTTCATTGGCAAAGTGGCTATTTAATTAACAGGGTTCCACTGTATTTACAATTTGAAGAGCCATGAGATTTGATTGGAGATTTGATTAATCATCTGTTTGCTCGGATTCAGGATTTGATTAGACCCATAATATGAGATTCGGAGAGCTCTAGTTTTGAGTGATACACACTATTTATTTTACTGATTTCACCAGCCTCTAAAATCGTTCCTCAGCAATCTCCTAAGCTTACTCGAGCTTAAGCTTATTTATATTTAAGGATTTTACATCCAGTTCCACAACTTCTAATCCCTTGGGAATCTGACTTCCTTAAAGATGTTGTGTACCAAATATGAAGGCATTCTGACTGTTGGATCTGAAGAAGAGAAATTTTAAAGAAATTTCTTCATATTGCACTAAGTTAAAATTTGGGCTACCATAGCGAGCCCAAATATTAACCTATGGGTCCCATTTGAACAAACTTGAATCCCCCCCCACACCCCCCAAGAGATGTTGTATACCAAATATGAAAGCATTCTGACTAGTGAATCTGAAGAAGATTTTTGAAGAAATTCCCTCATATTGTATTAAGTTAAATTTCAGGTTCCCATATGGAGCCCAAATATTAACCCAGGCACTCGAATTGAACAAACTTGAATCTGACCCCTTAGAGGTGTTGTATACCAAATATGAAAGCATTCTGACTGGTGGATCTGAAGAAGAATATTTTTAAAGAAATTTCCTCATATCGCACTAAGTAAAAATTTGGGCTACCATAGCGAGCCCAAATATATACCTAGGGATCTGATTTGAACAAATTTGAATCTGACCCCCCTAGAGATGTTGCATACCAAATATGAAAGCACTCTGCCTGGTGGATCTGAAGAAGATTTTTAAAAATTATCCCCCATATTGAACAAAGTTAAAATTTGGACTTCCGTAGTATCTGACCCCCCCCAATGAGTGCTGTATGCTGAATATCAAAAGATTCTGATGATTGGTTCTGGAGAAAAGATTTTTAAAAATTTTTGCAAATATGCTGACTCAGCATTTTTTTTCGATGCCCATTACAGAACACCCTAACATAACAGATGCCAATTTTCTTTTACCATTCAATTCTACTGGTCCTAAGGATACTTATTACCAAATAACAGCTCTCTGTTCTGTGTGGTTTTGGAAGTATGGGCGTTTGAAAATATTTATATTTTTACCTCCCAGGGTTCCCATAGGGATGCAGAAATTTTTTTTGGGCATGTGTCAAGTACTTATGACCCAATAATTCCACATACCAAATTTGGTTCAAACCGGACCATCGGTTCAGAAAATAGAAATTTTGGGCGGGGCCAAAAATCTTACCCCTCCCATTACAAAGCCAAATATTGCTTCACAAAATTTGTTTGAACAAACTTGATTCTACACCTCAAAAGGAAGCTCAATAGCAAATATCAAGTCATTGTACTCACTGGTTCATGAGAAGATTTTTTACAATATTTTTGGAGCATTTTTCCCCCACTCCCTCCCTATGGGGCTGAGCATGTTGAGTTGAACAATGAAAGTGGTGTCAATGACACTGTAGCTCAGCTTGTTTAAGACATGTACATGTATAGTATGTGACACAGCAATGACAAACATCTAGGTACTGCCCTGATAACAAAGGTACATGTAAAGTATTGTAACGGTCTGTACATAAATGCTGACCATAGCCTGTAACAAATATATAGATAAAGTATTGTAAAAGTGGGGTGACAGTTAGATGCTAAACTGGAAAAGAAATCTTTGAGTCCCAGAGTGGGTCTGACTGAACCCAAAAATATTTGTTCTCATAGCACAGTGATAACAAAGGCACCCAAAAACACTTGTTCCTGTCACCAGCTGATAACAATGGTACCCCAAGAAGTTTCGTGAAGATCAGTACATAAATACAGACTCTAGCCCGAGCTGTATTGACATGTGCACTTACTGTGTATAAGTAGCACTGAACATATCAAAGTTCATCTAATTTGCATAATTTCTGCACGAGAAAAAAACCTGTATTATATGTGATGTATTCCATGTTACTAAACATTCCAACAAAAATTTATTCAAATCAGAACTTTCATACAGAAGTTCTGTACAAAAAACTGATTGCACTAATTTTGGTACAAAAAGGCTGCTGGCGGCCATCTTGAATTTTGAAGCGCACCCAAAAACACTTGTTCTCGTCCCACGGTGATAAGAAAGGTACCCAAGAAGTTTCGTAAAGATCGGTTTATAAATAAAGCCTCTAGCCTGAGCCGTATTGAAGTTGTGTACGAAAAACTGACTGGACCTAATTTCAGTACAAATTGGCCACTGGCAACCATTTTGAATTTTGGACCACACCCAGAAACACTTATTCTCATCCCATGGTGATAACAAATGTACCCAAGAAGTCTTGTGAAGATTGGTTCATAAATACAGACTCTAGCCCAAGCCGTATTGACACATGCACTTTCTGTGTATAAGTAGTACTGAATAAATCAAAGTTCATCTAATTTGCATAATTTCTGCTCGAGAAAAAAAGCCGTATTATATGTGATGTATTCCATGTTACTAAACATTCATACAGAAAATTATTCAAATCAGAACTTTCAGACAGAAGTTCTGTACAAAAAACTGATTGTACTAATTTTGGTACAAAATGGCTGCTGGCGGCCATCTTGAATTTTGGACTGCACCCAAAAACACTCGTTCTCGTCCCACGGTGATAACAAAGGTACCCAAGAAGTTTTGTAAAGATCAGTTCATAAATACAGCCTCTAGCCTGAGCTGTATAGAAGTTGTGTACAAATGAAAGTGTCAATGACACTGTAGCTTAACTTGTGTGTTGTGTTTGATGAAAAGGATAATGTTCAATGTTTATGAAAGGATTATGAAATAAGACAAGAATTGTGATAATTGGGAATATGTTCATTTCTGTTCCCTGTATGCTATGTTTATGATAAAAATAATATGAGGTGTACACTGTACTAAAGAGCTGTGGGGTGGGTTAATATGACCTCACAGTTAATGTATGTGGCCCTCACAGTTAACGTATATCAACAAAAGTTACCAAGTTACAGTGAAATTATTCCAAAAACGAGTCATCCTATCAAGTTACATTAAAATCCCTTCATAAATATGGCCTGTAGACTGTGCTAAAGGTTTTCGGGCTTCGGGCCCCTGTAGCCGTCAGTTTCCCAATTGCGTCCAAAGGGGACGTTCTCATCTAGATATTATATGAAGTCAACCTACCAAGTTACAATGAAATCCCTTCATAAATATGACCTGTAGACTGTGCTCAAGGTTTTTGGGCTTCAGGCCCCTGAAGCCATCAGATTTGACCAATCACGACAAAAAGGGGATGTCATCATCTAGACATTATATGGAGTCAAACTTACGGGTTACAATGAAGTCCTTCCATAAATATGACCAATAGACTATGCTAAAGGTTTTGGGGTTATGGGTTCGGGCAGCCATCAAGGCTGAATGATTGAGACCAAAAGGGGACGTTCTCATCTAGACATTATTTAGAGTCATCCTACCAAGGTACAATGAAATCCCTTCATAAATATCACCTGTAGACTGTGCTAAAGATTTTCCCCTGTAGCCAACACAGTTGCCTAATGGTGTCCAAAAGGGGCTGTTCTCATCTAGACATTACATGAAATCAACCTACCAAGTTACAATGAAATCCCTTCATAAATATGACCTGTAGACTGTTCTAAAGGTTTTCGTTCTTTGGGCCCCTGAAGCCTTCACAGTTGCCCAATCATGTCCAAAAGGGGCGTTCTCATCTAGACATTATATGAAGTCAACCTACCAAGTTACAATGAAATCCCTTCATAAATATGACCTGTAGACTGTGCTTAAGGTTTTTGGGCTTCGGGCTCGGGCAGCCATAATGGTTGAATGATCGCAACCAAAGGGGACAATCTCATCTGGGCATCATCTGGAGTGATCCTATGAAGTTACAATGAAATCCCTTCATAAATATGACCTGTAGACTGTGCTCAAGATTTTCGGTCTTCAGGCACCTGTAGCCATCACAGTTGACCAACCACGACCAAAAGGGGATGTCATCATCTAGGCATTAATTATATGGAGTCAACCTAACAAGTTACAATGAAATCCTTCCATAAATATGACCTACAGACATGCTAAAGGTTTTTGGGCTCAGGCAGCCATCAAGCTGAATGATCGTCACCAAAACGGGGCGTTCTCATCTAGACACTATTTGGAGTCATCCTACCAAGCTACAATGAAATCCCTTCATAATTATGACCTGTAGACTGTTCTAAAGGTTTTCGTTCTTTGGGCCCCTGAAGTCTTCACAGTTGCCCAATCGTGTCCAAAAGGGGCGTTCTCATCTAGACATTATATGAAGTCAACCTACCAAGTTACAATGAAATCCCTTCATAAATATGACCTGTAGACTGTGCTTAAGGTTTTCGGGCTTCGGGCTCGGGCAGCCATCATGGCTGAATGATCGCAACCAAAGGGGACAATCTCATCTGGGCATCATCTGGAGTGATCCTACGAAGTTACAAAGAAATCCCTTCATAAATATGACCTGCAGACTGTGCTCAAGGTTTTTGGGCTTCAGGCACTTGTAACCATCACAGCTTACCAATCATGACCAAAAGGGGAGGTCATCATCTAGGCATTATATGGAGTCAACCTAATAGGTTACGATGAAATCCTTCCATAAATATGACCTTTTACCTATGCTAAAGGTTTTTGGGCTCGGGCACCCATCCAGGCTGAATGATCGCAATCAAAATGGGACGTTCTCATCTAGACATTATTTGGAGTCATCCTACCAAGTTACAATGAAATCCCCTCATAAATATGACCTGTAGACTGTTCTAAAGGTTTTCGGGCTTTGGGCACCTTTAGCCATCACAGTTGCCCACTCATGTCCAAAAGGGGACGTTCTCATCTAGACATTATATGAAGTTAACCTACCAAGTTACAATGAAATCCCTTCATAAATATGACCTGTAGACTGTGCTAAAGGTTTTCGGGCTCGGGCAGCCATCATGGCTGAATGATCGCAACCATAGGGTACAATCTCATCTGGGCATCATCTGGAGTGATTCTAAGAAGTTACAATGAAATCCCTTCATAAATATGACCTGTAGACTGTGCTCAAGGTTTTCGGGCTTTGGGCACTTGTAGCCATCACAACTGACCAATCACGACCAAAAGGGGATGTCATCATCTAGGCATTATATGGAGTCAACCTAACAGGTTACAATGAAATCCTTCCATAAATATGACCTTTTGCCTATGCTAAAGGTTTTTGGGCTCGGGCACTCATCAAGGCTGCATGATCGCGATCAAAATGGGATGTTCTCATCTAGACATTATTTGGAGTCATCCTACCAAGGTACAATGAAATCCCTTCATAAATATGACCTCTAGACTGTGCTAAAGGTTTTCGGGCTTCGGGCCACTGTAGCCGTCACAGTTGTCGAATCCTGTCCAAAAGGGGACTTTCTCATCTAGACATTGTATGAAGTCAACCCACCAAGTTACAATGAAATTCCTCAATAAATATGACCTGTAGACTGTGCTAAAGGTTTTCGGGTTTTGGGCTCCGGCAGTCGTCATGGTTGGCAGATCATGCCCAAATGGGAAAATTCTCATCTAGACATCATAAGGAGTCATCCTACCAAGTTACAATGAAATCCCTCCACATTAAACATGACCTGCAGACTGTTCTAAAAGTTTTTGGGTTTCGGGCTTGGGCAGCCATCACGGTTGATAGATGATGCCCAAAAGGGGACATTCTCATCTAGGAATTATACAGAGGCATCCTACCAAGTTACAATGAAATCCCTTCATAAATACGACCTGTAGACTGTGCTAATAGTTTTGGGCTCAGGCAGCCATACCGGTTGCCCGATCGCGACCAAAAGGGGACGTTCTCATCTAGACATGACCCCAAACCTGCATCTGAAATTTTGTGACAATCAGACAAGGACTGCGGGGTGTAGCCCGTGCTAAAGGAAAATGTGAACAGACGTCATAGACTAACAGACTTCCGCAAGCGTGATGGCAATAGCTTATCTTGACTATGTCAAGTTGAGCTAAAAACTGATTGGGCCTAATTACTGTACAAAATGGCCACTGGCAGCCATCTCAAATTTTGGACTGCACCCAGAAACACTCATTCTTGTCCTAAGGTGATAACAAATGTAACAAAAGTTAAACTTTGGGCTTCAATAGAGAGCCCAAATACTAACTCAGGGACCCGATTTGTACAAACTTGAATCTGATCCCTCTATAGATGTTGTATACCAAATATGAAAGGATTCTGACTGGTGGATCTGAAGAAGAAGATTTTTAAAGAAATTTCCTCAAATTGCACGAAGTTAAACTTTGGGCTCCAATAGAGAGCCCAAATACTCACTCAGGGACCCGATTTGTACAAGCCTGAATCTGACCCCCCTATAGATGTTGTATACCAAATCTGAAAGCATTTTGACTGTAGATCTGAAGAAGATGATTTTTAAAGAAATTTCCTCAAGTTTCACGAAGTTAAAATTCAGGCTCCTGCAGGAAGCCCAATTATTAACCCAGGCACTCGATTTGAACAAACTTGAATCTGACCCCAATAGAGATGTTATATACCAAATATCAAAAGATTCTAAATGATGGTTCTGGAGAAGATTTTTTTCAATTTAAAAAAAAAAATTATGGGTGCTATCAGAGTAATGCCCCTTGTGGTGCCCCCTGTGGACGCAGAAAGTTTATTTGTATGAACTTGAATTGATATATGGTAAGGAACATGCACACCAAATTTGGTTCAATTTGGTCCAGAAGTTTGGGAGGAGAAGTCGATAACGTAAAGTTCATGACGGATGCCGGATGACGACGACGACGAATGGCAAGTGATAAGTTAAGCTCCCTTCGGTGAGCTAAAAATGCAGTGCCCCTTCAGGACCATCACTCACACAAACTTTCACTTGAATTGGCCCAGTGGCTTTGGAGGAGAAGACCAAAATATGGTGTTGACGGACGATGGACAGAGAGCATTGAGATTAGCTCAGCTCAACCAGTTAAATATTTTTTCCCACTTCTTATCCTTTTGATTCAGGACATGCAGAAGTTCAAGAAGCGCCTGGGAAGAAAACTTTATAATAAAAAATAAGCGGTGTTAAAGCACAAGAGGAAATAAAAATAAAATAAAAGAAAAAACTAGAGGCTTGCGCAGTATTCTTTGTTCAAAGGATGTCATGAATCACAAAAATGCATCACACAAAATAGCAAGTATTGGTTTCTGGTACTCCAGAAAATATAGGCTATTTAAATTTTGTTTTACTTTTAGCTCCTGAGGGACCTACGGGGATGCTGGAAATTTTATTTTTATATGAATCAAGTTCATGTCACCCAATGACACTACATGCCTATTTTGAAAACAGAAATTTAGGGTGGGGGACAAACATTTTGCTCCTCCCATGGCTATCCCAAAAATTGACCGCATATCTTTCTTTGAACACACTTGAATCTTCCCTGTTAAAGGAAGTTACATATCTAACATGAAATCATTGGAGATAACAGTTCATAACATGATTGTTGGGATTTTAAAATTACCACCCAATGAAACAAAAAGAGGGGCCCATATGGTGCATACTAAAGCAACTGATAACAGTTCTTTGGACAACTGATTCTTCTACTCCTTTGGAGCTTCATCCGAAATGACAAATATTCTGTCTTTTGTCCTGGAAAGGTGGAAATTTAAATTTTTTTTTCTATTTCTTGCTACCAGGGTTCTTACAGGGAAACATGAATATATAGTGAGTACATGTAACCCAATACTACTGCACACCAAATCTGGTTTCAATCCGGCCTATTTATTTATGTATTTATTGGGGTTTAATGACACTTTCAACATAAAGGGTCACCTCGCATCGGAAATCAACCTGTCACTTCCGACAACTGAAATTTGTGGCAGGCAGGGGTTTAAAAATTAAATAGCAGTTTTCTAACTTGGATAAATCTTGATTAGTATTTCCCATCATTTACATGATTTTTCATTTGAAATTGATTAACTATAGTTGAAAAATGATTCTAAAACTGCTATGTGATTCCAGTTAAATCGAACCCTGGTGGCAGGGCCATAGATTTTGACCCTCCCCAGATGAGCATAAATACTGTCAGAGCAAGTTTCTTTGCACATACTTGAATCTTGGTCTCTGAGGCCTAAAAAAAGTTAAAATATGTTTCTCAGACCCTCCCGCATGGTCCTTTTGGCTGCTGCATGCTCTCTTTTTATAACCAATGCAAACTTAAAAAAATAAAATGTAATTTACTCCAGTTAATAAAATTGATAAATTTGTTCCTTGAGTGCATGAAGGCTTTGCAATGCTTTGGCATTTATTTTATTTATTTTATTGGTGTTTAAGGTCACATACTTATGCACAATGGCTAATCGTGGCTGTGACAGTTTTACGGGTCGAGGAAGCCGGAGTACCCGGAGAGAACACCGAGCAGCGACGAGCAGCTGTCAGCTCTCCAACATCGTAACTCTGAACTCTGCACCGCAGCACAGGCAGGGTTAGATTGGTTGAAGACATGTGCACCATCGACGTGCAGTACGCCTCAGTACACAGAGTCATCGTGCCCCCATGTAGGCAATCGGGGTGAAGTGTCTTGCCCAAGGATACAACGCAGTTGCCGCAGGTGGGATTCAAACCGAGGACCTCTCGGCTTGCAGCCTGCACCTCTACCAACTGAGCCACCGCGCCCCCTGCTTTGGCACTGCAAAGCCTTCTTGCACTTAAGGGACGAAATACACCACTACCAATGCTATTCTGTAGATTATGAGGCTGAGGCCTAAACATAAAACAAATCAATAGCATGAACTTTTTGATGGCAAAGAAATAATCACAAAAATAAAAAAAAAACAAGAGGCCCCAAGGGGCCTGAGGGCGCTCACCTGACATGGTAGCCTAAATTTATATCAACCCAGAGGATTGATTTCAACAAGTTGCATCTGCTCCTCCTAAGAAAAGCTTATACCAAATATCCAAAGATTCTGACCAGTGGATCTAAAAAAAAAGAAGATTTTTAAAGAATTTTCCTCATATTGAACTAAGTTATAATTCAGGCTTCCACAGGGAGCCCATATATGAACCCAGGGACTTGGCTTTAACAAACTTGAATCTCACCCCCTAAGGATGCTGCACACCAAATATCAAAACATTCCGACTGCTGGATCTAAAGAAGAAGATTTTTAAAGAAAATTCCTAATTTTGAACTAAGTTACAATTCGAGCTCCCACAGTGAGTTCAAATATGGACCTAGGGACATGGCTTGAACAAACTTGAATCTCCCCCCCTAAGGATGCTGCATACCAAATATCAAAACATTCCGACTGCTGGATCTGAAGAAGATTTTTAAAGAAAATTCCTCATTTTGAACTAAGTTATAATTCGGGCTATCACAGTGAGCCCAAATATGAACCCAGGGACTTGGCTTGAACAAACTTGAATCTCACCCCCCTAAGCATGGGGCATACCCAATATCAGAAGATTCTGCCTGCTGGATCTTGAGAAGAAGATTTTCAAAGAAATTTGCCTGAAATGCACTAAGTTCAAATTTGGGCTCCTATACCGAGCCGAAATATAAACCCAGGGGGCCGATTTGAACAAACTTGAATCAGACCCACCCCACAATGTTGCATACCAAATATCAAAAGATTGTGCCTGCTGGATCTGGAGAAGAAGATTTTTTAAGAAATTTGCCTGAAATGCACTAATTTCGAATTTGGGCTTCTATAGCGAGCCCAAATATGAATCCAGGGGGCCGATTTGAACAAACTTGAATCAGATCCACCCCACAATGTTGCATACCAAATATCAAAAAATTCTGCCTGCTGGATCTGGAGAAGAAGATTTTTTAAGAAATATGCCTGAAATGCACTAAGTTCAAATTTGAGCTCCTATGCTGAGCCCAAATATAAACCCAGGGGGCCGATTTGAACAAACTTGAATCAGATCCACCTGACAATGTTGCTTACCAAATATGAAAAGATTCTGAAGCTGGATCTGGAGAAGAAAATTTTTTAAGAAATTTGCCTGAAATGCACTAAGTTCGAATTCGAGCTTCTATAGTGAGCTCAAATATGAATCTAGGAAGCCGATTTGAACAAACTTGAATCAGATCCACCCCACAATGTTGCATACCAAATATCAAAAGATTCTGCCTGCTGGATCTGGAGAAGAAGATTTTTTAATAAATTTGCCCGAAATGCACTAAGTCCGAATTCGGGCTTCTATATTAAGCCCAAATATGAATCCAGGGGGCCGATTTGAACAAACTTGAATCAGATCCACCCCACAATGTTGCATACCAAATATGAAAAGATTCTGCCTGCTGGATCTGGAGAAGAAGATTTTTTAAGAAATTTGCCCGAAATGCACTAAGTTCGAATTCGAGCTTCTATAGTGAGCCCAAATATGAATCCAGGGGGCCGATTTGAACAAACTTGAATCAGATCCACCCCGCAATGTTGCATATCAAATATCAAAAGATTCTGCCTGCTGGATCTGGAGAAGAAGATTTTTAAAGAAATTTGCCTGAAATGCACTAAGTTCGAATTCAAGCTTCTATAGTGAGCACAAATATGAATCTAGGAAGCTGATTTGAACAAACTTGAATCAGATCCACCCCACAATGTTGCATACCCCATATCAAAAGATTCTGCCTGCTGGATCTGGAGACGATGATTTTTAAAGAAATTTGCCTGAAATGCACTAAGTTCGAATTCGAGCTTCTATAGTGAGCACAAATATGAATCTAGGAAGCCGATTTGAACAAACTTGAATCAGATCCACCCCACAATGTTGCATACCAAATATCAAAAGATTCTGCCTGCTGGATCTGGAGAAGAAGATTTTTTAAGAAATTTGCCTGAATGCACTAAGTTCGAAATCGGGCTCCTATACTGAGCCCAAATATGAACCCGGGGGCCGATTTGAACAAACTTGAATCAGATCCACCCACAATGTTGCATACCAAATATCAAAAGATTCTGCCTACTGGATCTGGAGAAGAAGATTTTTTAAGAAATTTGCCTGAAATGCACTAAGTTCTAAATCGGGCTCCTATACTGAGCCCAAAAATTAACCCAGGGGCCGATTTGAATAAACTTGAATCAGATCCACCCCACAATGTTGCTTACCAAATATGAAAATATTCTGCCTGCCGGATCTGGAGAAGAAGATTTTTTAAGAAATTTGCCTGAAATGCACTAAGTTCGAATTCGGGCTTCTATAGTAAGCCCAAATATGAATCCAGGGGGCCAATTTGAACAAACTTGAATCAGATCCACCCCACAATGTTGCTTACCAAATATGAAAAGATTTTGCCTGCTGGATCTGGAGAAGAAGATTTTTGAAGAAATTTGCCTGAAATGCACTAAGTTCGAATTCGAGCTCCTATAGTGAGCCCAAATATGAATCTAGGGAGCCGATTTGAACAAACTTGAATCAGATCCACCCCACAATGTTGCATACCAAATATCAAAAGATTCTGACTGCTGGATCTGGAGAAGAAGATTTTTAAAGAAATTTGCCTGAAATGCACTAAGTTCGAAATCGGGCTCCTATACTGAGCCCAAATATGAACCCAGGGGGCCGATTTGAACAAACTTGAATCAGATCCACCCTACAATGTTGCATACCAAATATCAAAAGATTCTGCCTGCTGGATCTGGAGAAGAAGATTTTTTAATCTTTTTCCTTTTTCCCACTGCCTACAGTGTTAAAAAGTGCTGACTCAGCACTTTTTCAAAGTCCTGAAACAAGTACCTTGTGATCAAACCGATAGGGATTTTTTTTAACCATTCTATTCTACTGGATAAAAGTAAGCTTTATACAAAATAAGAATTCTCTGTGCTGTGTAGTTTTGGAGATATGGCAGTTTTAAGGTTTTTCCTATTTTTAGCTCCCGAGGTTCCCACGGGGCAATGAGAACAATTTTTTTTTGCATCAATCAACTACTTATGACCCATTATCATCTCATATCAAATTTGGTTCAAATTGACCTCACGGTTCAGAAAATAGAAATTTTAGGCGTGGCCAAAATTTTTGCCCCTCCCATAACGAAGGTGGATAATGCCCGACAAACTTCTCTTGAACAAACTTGATTCTAAACCTCAAAAGGATTCTGTATATCACATATCAAGTCTCTGCTACTGGTGGTTCATTAGAAGAAGATTTTCAAAAAATTTGGCCATTTTTTCCAAACACCTCTGCTCAATATGAGCCAAAACCTAATTTGGATAAAAATCAAAATGCCCCTATATAACCACCACTTACATGAAATTTAATTAAAATGTGGCCACTGGTTTAGGAGAAAGAGGCTCAAACACCACCTTCACGCAGGACGACGGACGAAGAGTGATAAGAAAAGCTCAACCTGACTTTCAGTCAGGTGAGCTAATAAAAAAACACCCACCCGCATGCTATTTTACAAAAAATGGCCTGAGAAACAGAAGATCTACTTTGTGGGACCTAAAGGCAGTTGCATACCAAATATCATATCAATCCAAATCTGATGGGTTTAGGACAAGAATCAAGTGGCTTTTTTTTTGCCATTGGAAGGGTATACCCCAAAAATAATTTGTGCCAAGATTGGCTGGATTTGTACTAGTAGTTCTAAAGAAGACTGATATGCAAAGGCTAACGAACGATGGATACCAAGTGATGGCAATATCTCAAACTGATCATTTCTTTCTGTTTAGTTTAAATTTGTAAAATCGTATATCAAAATATTTATTCATTTATTAGGGTTTAACGACACTTTAATAGCCAAGGTCATATCGTGTCAGTGACAGTTTTACGGGTGCAGGAAGCCGCAGTACCCGGAGAGAACCACCGAGCAATGATGAGCAGCTGCTAGCTCCCCAACATCGTAACTCCGCACTGCAGCACAGGCAGGGTTAGATTGGTTGAAGACATGCGCACCATCGATGTGCAGTACGCCTAAGCACACGACGTCAACGTGTGGACAATCGGAGTTAAGTGCCTTGCCCAAGGACACAATGCAGGAGTCCCGAATCGATCAATCAGATGGTCACCCATCCAAGGATTAACCAGGCTCAACGTTCCTAAAGGTCGGTGATCTGACGAGAACAGGTTACCACAATGCCACTGCGCCCCAGTATATCAAAAACAAACTCTTGGGAAGTTTTGATTCAGAAGGGGCAAATAGTTATTAAAACAAGAGGCCCCAGGGGGCCTGAGGGCGCTCACCTGACACGGTAGTCTAAATATCAAACCAGGGACTTGACTTGAATAAGCTGCATATGCCCCCTCCCAAGAAAGCAGGGTGAAAAAAAAACAAAATTTTGTCTTAAAATTGACCAAAACGCAGAAAAAAAAAAAAAAAAAATTTCGGATTTTGGTCCAAAATTTTCTAAGTCCCACCCGCACCCCAAATTTTCAGGGGGAAAAAAAAAAAAAATTTTTTTTTGTCTTAAAATTGACAGAAATGCATAAAAAACAAAAAAATTTTTTTTTCGGATTTTGGTCCAAAATTTTCTGAGTCCCACCCGCACCCCAAATTTTCAGGGGAAAAAAAAAAAATTTTTTTTGTCTTAAAATTGACAGAAATGCATAAAAAACCAAAAAAAAAATTTTCGGATTTTGGTCCAAAATTTTCTAAGTCCCACCCGCACCCCAAATTTTCAGGAGAAAAAAAAAAAAAAATTTTTTGTCTTAAAATTGACAGAAATGCATAAAAAACAAAAAAAATTTTTTTTCGGATTTTGGTCCAAAATTTTTTAAGTCCCACCCGCACCCCAAATTTTCAGGGGAAAAAAAAAAAAAATTTTTTTTGTCTTAAAATTGACAGAAATGCATAAAAAACAAAAAAATTTTTTTTCGGATTTTGGTCCAAAATTTTCTAAGTCCCATCCGCACCCCAAATTTTCAGGGGGGAAAAAAAAAATTTTTTTTTGTCTTAAAATTGACTGAAACGCATAAAAAACAAAAAAATTTTTTTTCGGATTTTGGTCCAAAATTTCGAAGTCCACAACGGGTCCCCAAATTTTCAGCCTAAATATGAACCCAGGGATTTGGCTTCAACAAACTTGAATCTCACCCCCCTGAGGATGCTGCATACCAAATATCAAAACATTCTTATTGCTAGATCTGAAGAAGAAGATTTTTCAAAAATACTCCTCATACTGCACTAATTTAAACATTTGGGCTCCCATAGAGAGCCCAAATATCCACCCAGGCAATTCATTTCAATAAACATGTCAAACAATCTTCCAAAGATGTTATATGTGAAATTTTAAAGCTTTTGGAGCAGTGCTTTCGGAGAAAAGTAGTCTTATGTTTTTCCCATTACCCACAGTGTTAAAAAATGCTGACTCAGCACTTTTTCAAACTCCCCAAAAAGTACCCCATGATAAAACCGATGGCAATTTTTTTTGGATCATTCCATTCTGTTGGTCCTAAGGAAGCTTCACAACAAATAAGAATTCTCAGTGCCGTCTAGTTTTGGAGATATGAGCGTTTTCATTTTTTTTCTATTTTTAGCTCCTGTGGTTCCCACGGGGCTATGGGGAAAAAATTTCGGCATAAATTAGGTACTTATCACCCAATAAGCACTCATGTAAAATTTGGTTCAAATCGGCCTCGCGGTTTGGAAAATAGAAATTTGGGGTGGGGCCAAAATTTTTGCCCCTCCTTTAACATCGTCAAATATAGCCCCTCCAACTTCTCTTGAACAAACTTGAGTCTACACCTCAAAAGGAAGCTGCATACCAAATATCAAGTCTCTGCTATTGCTGGTTCTTGAGAAGAAGATTTTTTAAGAATTGGAGCATTTTTGCCCCATCCCTCTGCTCAATGTGAGCCGAAACCTAATTTGACAAAAAATCGGTGTCCGCAGAAACAACCCCTTCTCACATGAAATTTCATTAATATGCGGCCAGTGGTTTGGGAGAAAAAGCCCAAACACCACCTTCACGACGGACGCCGGACGACGGACGAAAAGTGATCAGAATAGCTCACCCTGACTTTCAGTCAGGTGAGCTAACAATTGCCACATGTAAAAAATCAATGAATTATCATTTAGGCAAAACATCTCAGTGCTGACTTTTACTTCACTGCAAACACACCTCTTCTCTTTGCCTCTGCCCTGAATTCTGAAGCACTAAACTTGCACGAGAGAAATGAAATTTGTCCCATATCATCGGTTTCTGCTTAAAAACTCTCATGTTAACCATTTCCCCAGAGAGAGCTCTGTTAAATGAGATTTGACCACAGAGACCAGCCTAGAGGCCAAATTTAGGGAGAAGTCACTTCTCTCTCCCAAGGTTTTAAGGAGAAGTGAGGTGAAAATAGGGAGAAGTGAGCAAAAAATATTATTTCTCAAAAAGCTATGTCAAGTAAAGGGTTAAATTCAGTTTATCAAATTACTTTTGACAACCAAATATTCTCAAGAACCTGTGTTAGTTAAGGGTTAAATTCAGTTTATCAAATTTACTTTTGCCAACCAAATGTTATTTCTCAGAAAGCTGCTTTAGGTAAAGGGTTAAATTCCGTTTAGCAAATTATTTTTTTTGTCAACCAAATATTATTCTAAAAAAAACTGTGTTAGGTAAAGGGTTAAATTCAATTTAGCAAATTATATTTGCCAACCAAATTTTTCTCAAAAAGCTGTGTTAGGTAAAGGGTTACATTCAGTTTAGCAAATTGTTTTTGCTTACCAAATATTATTTCACAAAAAGCTATTTAGGTAGAGGTTCAATTCAGTTTAAAAGCTATTAGTTGGGGGGTTAAATTCAGTTTAGTGAATTATTTTTGCCAACCAAATATCATTTCAATTCAGTTCAGAGAATCATTTCTTCCAGGCAAATGTTTTGTGATCAAGGAAGATAATTGAATTTGTCAATTTGCTTTTTACACCATTTATTTCTGTAATTTACTACTTTTTGGTAATTTAGTAGGACCCTTATTGTGACTGCCACAAATGGAACACACCCAACAATAAGTTTTAAAAATTACATGCTTCAAACTCAAAGTGCAAACTAAAAAATAAACATTTTTATCATTACCAAAAAATGTTTTTTTTTAAATAAATACACTTTTTTAAATAAATACCCTGTATAGCGAAGTTTGATGGTGGAAATCAGTTTTGAAATGAAACATTAAAAAAAGAACTTCAGCAATTTTCGTCTTGTCATCTAACTTCACTCTAATGAAAACTTGAATTGTCATGACGAAATCGTGCCGTGGTTGGTATTATTTTGGGGTTTTATGGGAAGTAAAATCAATATATTTAGTAATTCTTTAACTTGCCCAATTATTTGCTTTCAATGCACTTATTTTTTTTTCTATTTTTTCCAATTGAAGATAGCAACGGAATCCCCGGAGATAACTTTTCTCAGCGACTTTTCAAAACTGCAAGGCGACTTCAACTTCGCCCAGAGAAAGAAATTGGGCAAAGACCTGGTGTTAAGGGCAAAGATATCGCCTACTTTGCCTTGTAGGCTGGTCCCTGTTTGACCATTTAAAATCCATTTCTACCCATGAATCATACAGTTCTTAAGGGGACGTCCAACCTAACTTTGGTCAAATTTCATGTAATTTTTTTTCAAGTCTAAAAAAGCCCAAAATGAATAACCCCAATAAATTATACACCAAACTGCTTGGAATGAAAGATAGAACATGTGGAAACTGAAATTTGCCATGGAACTGCTGCCATGTGTAAATAGCACCACCTGAAAGTCTGCTGTGGTATAAGTAAGAGAACAAAATTTTTACAATAAAATACCTCAAAATAAAATAACAGCTGTTTTCTATAAACATTGAAGTATATACTCGAAGAAATCTTTTCCTAATTCATGAAAGTAATAAAGATTGCGACCAAATGTTATAAGTGGAGTGCTCACTGACTGAAGGCAGACATTTTCTTTTGTTTATGTTTTGATTTGGGGAGTTCAACAAAGGTCAACTTGAAGGAGTCCACCAGAAGAAGTATGGAAGGACAAAAGAGTGTCTCCCAATATAAAGATTTATGTGCCACTGTGGTGGTTTGGAAAGAAACTATGATATTCTCCTATGTAGAATGCACTGCAAAGTCATACATTGTAGCTGAATAAATATATTTACAAACCCCTTGCACTGTAACCCCTTTTATCCCATGCATCAATTTGATAGTGATTAAATTGTTAAATTTGTCTGGTTTATCAATAAGTATAATAGCTTTGTTTACTCATGGACACCAATGCACTCATGATATCTGTTGGAGAAGAAATAAGGGTAACTGTAACCTGTCACTGCATTAAACCATCTAATGTACTTAAAAGTACATTGTTATTCAAAACACATCAAATCAACCTTACATAACCATTATTGCATGTATTTTCCCCAAGGAGGCTTATTGGCATATTGAGATCAGAAGGGCACATCCAGAGGGTCTCACATATTTTTTTCAAGAACGCAGTACACAAAGCAATCTCCAAAAGGTGACAAGTAGGCTCCATTCGACACAAAAAAATTCCCGGGGAGAGGAGGCTCTCTTCCTTGTATGACTCTACCTCCGGTACTCAAGGCATATGCCTTTTTTTCTCAAAGTTCAACTCTTTTTTTCTTTTTGAAGATCCCGGCCACACATGTTCCAAACACTATCAGACAGGTAACCCTCCAAATAAGTGTATCTGCAAAAATCATGTTACATTGCAAAACATTTGTTTTAGACTTTAAATTCTGAACCTTTCATGCTTCTTACTTCCAACTATAACACTTAATTTATCGATTAATGGGTGAATGGAAAAGTCCTGCCATAATCAACATTTTGAGTTCCATAAGCCTTCATATCAGCTCCGATGAAAGTGTCAAACATCAGATTGGTGGTTTTATACAGAATATTCATTAGGTTGTTGCTTGATAAGTAATAGGAACAAAATCTTCACCAGAAATATTTTGTAGCAATACATTTGAGGGTGTCAGCAGGCATTTTCCAACACATTGTAAACTAGTTATAAACAAAATTTTCTAACTCAAAAGAGTGAAAAAGTACCACAACTCTGAAAAAATGTGGCAAGAAACACATGCTACAGCAGCTACACAGGCATTGTTTCCCCATGATGCTCGATCACAACACCAAATATCCTTCAAATTGAAGTAGCTTTGGTTGAGATACAAGGGAGAATGTTGCCACATGTAATGATGAATGGGTAAGACTAAGAGGACAGAGGTCACTACTGCACGGCCCTAGATGCACCTTTGATTTTACAACTTCCAGGTCTGAGGCATAATAATCGCAACAAACCCACCTTATCAATTCATAATTTCAGTAAAATAAAAGAAATTATCAATTTTTAATTAATTTATAGATGATGAGAAATATTTGGCTTCTTTCGCCTTCTCGTACTATTAATTACCACAAACAATATCAGTTTGATGCCGACAAACGAAACAACGCATGTGGTCTGGTTAAAAAGTAACTCGGCATGGATAATGAAGAAATTGCATATATTTCGTGAATTTCATTTGTGTAAAAGCCAATTGTAGCTAGTTTGGCAGTGGATTCGATAATTCGTTTCGGTTTTGACCACACGGTCACGCTGACAGCGGTTATGTTTATTGTGATATGCAAATTGGGAGATAGTTTCCGGTGAAGGAGATTTGTCACATTTGTCAGTGTAAAACGATGACAAAAAACACTGATCGACACTTGTGTTAGTATGGTTGGCTGCAAGAAAAAACTAAATTATCCGCATCGTCCAAACGCACCTTATTTAAAAGCGTGAATGCATCATTTTCAACCCATCTTGAATCCTTTGCTGACATCAACACAGTCTTTGGCGAATATCCATGGTAACTGTAAAGTAAATATCTTCACAACATCGGGGGAAATCAACACGCTCAATATAGTTCCAGGTCACTTGGACTATACTTCGTGAAAACGTTATTTCTGAAGCATTCTGCTTACTTTGTTATGAATTTTGCCTTATTTTATGTGTATCGTCCCGATTTTATACACTCGGTTATTTTTTTACAAGTGGTTCATATTGTCTTTCTAGTGCGCAATAATTCAGATTTTTTGTCAACAAAAAAGTTCAGACGGCCTGTAAACACGAGAGGGAATTTCGGACCATATTTTGCAGTTATGACATTAACAGCTCAAGTATTTGCTATCACCTGTTTGCAAATCCGCTCATACATTTTCTCGAACAAATAAAGGGCGTGATCACGTCCTTGCATTCTTACGATTGCGCAAATTGAGTATTATTGCTAGAACCACATCGTAATCACATGACCGGAATAAACATGATTGAAACATGGCCACATCCGGAATATCCACAATTTGTGTTGGTGTTGTTACATTCAAACATCAAAACCCACCAGAGTGTGTGTCAAAAATTTCTACGAGTCTGTAGTATGTTATCATTATATTGAGGACAAGGCTTTCGAATTGACGATTATTTTGTGGTTTTACCGGTTTGTTACTTATGCCATTGGCAAATTAATCTTCTTCAAAATCATAAAATTCACTTTTTTTTTCTGAAAAAAATTATTTGTACCTTTTCTATGCACTTTACTCATTATTTTGATATATAATTTGCCTTTCCTTACTTCTCTTTTCTGTTTCTGAGGCATTGGGAAAAATGTCAACAAACTGACCAAACTTAGGTTGGGCGACCCCTTAAACAATGCTGAAAAAGTTAATCTACTACAAGTAATAAATAACAAGAAATGTCACTGGAGAAAAAACTACCGAATGGAACTGCCCTTTACAACTGTGTGAAGTTTGATGATTATATGATGATTGTAGCCACAATAGTTTCTGAGTTATGGCTGAAACATGACTTTTTACCTGAGTGTCCTTAATATTAGTGTCAAAATTTGATAATTCTAGCTTGATTCAATTCTAGTTATGGAGGTGAAATGAATCTAGACAGATTTTAAGTGTGATCTTAAAATTTGAGCTTGTCCATGAAATTACAGACCCAGATGTAATGTGTGATACATGTTGCCCTATTTAATTGTGTAAAGGTTTGAGGATTGTGGCCTCAATAGTTTTTCAGTTATGGCCGAGACACGAATATCAACAGATTTTGTGTGTTTTTGAAATTTGTTTTGACCTTGAAGTTACAGATCCTGCTATGGTTTGTGATTCATCATCCCACTGTCCTTTAAAAGTGTGTCAAGTTTGAGAATGGTAGCCACCACTGTTTCTGCATTATGGCTGAGACATGTCTTATTACCTGACTGTCCCTAATATTTGCATGAAAGTTTGAAAATTTCGTCTGATTCATTTCTCAGTTATGGCGGTTAAACAAACAAATATCAACAGATTTTAAGTGTGAGCTTAAAATTTCATCTTGACCATGAAATTACAGACCCAGGTATGGTGTTTGACACAACCTCCCATTCTCTTTTAGAATTGTGTGAAGTCTGAGGATTGTAGCCTCAATAGTTTCTGAGTTATGGCTGAGACATGACTTGTGATTTTCAACATATGGCACTCAATAAAATATTAAATTTGAAGATGCGCAAGCAACTATTATGCAACACCCTTTCTGACTGTCCTTAATTTTTTAATAAAGTTTCATAATTGTAGCTTGATTTGTTTTTGAGTTATGGCTGTGACATGTATATCGACAAATTTTAATTATGACTTCAAATATGTCCTTGACCTTGAAGTTATGGACCCATCTATGATGTGTGACATATCCTTCAACTGTCTTTTATACACGAGTAAGGTTTGATGATTGTGGTGCCAATAGTTTTTGAGTATATGAATCACTAATGGCACCAACCTAATTCAGAGGGGGGAGTGTGGTAGTAAAACAAAATACATATGGCTCCATGCATTACAAACAGAAACAATGAATGAATGAGAAACATATTTTAAACACTGATGGTCCAATTGCAATGAAAAAAGTATAAAACAAATGAAAAAAGTATGATGCAAATGATGACTTAATTCATGTGATTGTAAATATAAATTGTTTATGATGAACATCTTCAGTTGTAAAGCTAAACTGTTATCAATATGAATAACTAATTAAAAATTAATACTTATTTTGTACAATACATAAAATAAATAAAAGTCATCATGCCAAGCAAGACAACTATTCATCCCACTTTTCAGTAGCAATACTGTTCCTAATCACAGATACAAGCCGAGTGTTCATGTAAAGTTTACAGAAGTGAATTCCAAAACAGTGAAACTCTGTTAATTAAAAATTTACTTTGCTCAGGGTTCATACACCTTGTCAGAAAAAATATTTCATGACTTTCCATGACCATTTTTATAAATTTCCATGACTAATTGAAGTGCTTGATTGGAAATAATCAAGAGGGCAATACCTTGAAAACTACATACAGAACAGTTATCAACATAAACCTTGACAGTCCACAACCTGTGACCA
The DNA here is from genome assembly GCA_031216915.1 of Pictodentalium vernedei. Lineage (NCBI taxonomy): Eukaryota > Metazoa > Mollusca > Scaphopoda > Dentaliida > Dentaliidae > Pictodentalium > Pictodentalium vernedei. The sequence continues at coordinate 181,424,203 of CM062292.1, forward strand.
TGAAGGTTTTTGTAGGCAAATCTTAGCTGCCAATATAGGAAGCGAAGACTTGCCTAGAAACAACTGTCAAAGGTCTCTGAATGTAACTCGCAAGTTGTTACCCAAAGACTGCAAGTTGAGCAGTTGTTTCAAGTTGATTTTTAGGCATTTATGGGTTAAATGTCAAGTGACTTGCACATAATGAAGAATGAAACTGATTGAAATTCAAAGATTTCAATAATTTGGTAAAATAACCCCACCTTTTTCCAGGTTTTCCAGGCCTTAATTTTAAAAATGAAAATTCCATGACTTTCCATTTTCCCGTTACCTTACGAATAAGGTTTGCCAGTGAATAATATTCAAGTAAGAGGAATATTCAATTGACAGAATGTGGTCATTTTCCAATATTTTAGTGATAAACTGAACATTTATTCTATGATATCTTGTTTGACAGAGTTTATTAAGCTCAGTGAAATAATAAAATATAATGCTTATATCGAATGAACTAAGGACAAAGCAGTCTATACAGAATCAGTGATTTTCAGAGTAATTTAAGATTTTCTATTCATTTAAGAGGAGGTAAATCTATAAACTAGATGTTATTAACTGGTAGGGTGCTAAATTATTTTTGGTCATCAAAATTTGCCTTGTTACAATTGATGGGAGAGTTGCTCTAGGCACTCTGTCATAAATTTTAGTTAGGCAAATCCATACTGATAAACAATCTCACTTCAAAGATAAAATGAAGCACATTAACAAAATGTGAAGCCTTTAAATTGCCTTCAGAATAAAGCCCGAATATGGGCTTCTAGGAATATACCAGTTAACAGGTTAAACGTTCAATGAAGGTATGGTAATGGATTGATGTTGAAACTTAAATGCAATTAAAAGGGTAATTTAATTTTGGGATGTCCAACAAGAGCTGGGCCATGGACCGGTGCATTCCCCCACTGTTGCATACCACCCTGCTGCATACCAAATTTTAGTGCAATCCATCCAGATGGATCCAGATGGAAGGATGATAATCCAGTATACCCCCAAATCTCTTTGAGGGTGGGGTATAATAAAGTGGGATTTGCTACATTACTTATGTTTAAATGTCTTCACTACCATCTCAGCCTTCTGGGTCATTCTACTCCAAAAGGTTCATGAGTTGAGTAAGCTTAAGTTATGAGAGAGACCCCTTCAGACAACCTCAATTCACTTCTAAACTTTCAAACAGGCTATACTTAAACATGGATTTCAATGGTTCAAGTCTTACACACTCATAAAGATAAATATAAAAGAACAAACCCACTTATAACCTCTCCAGTGAATTTTAAGACAATAGTTTTTTATGAACAAAAGATGTTTTGAAATTCAAAAGGTGACAAACTGAGCATTTCTTCTATTATATTTTGGTTCCAAAATATCACTGACTTGATGAGATGGAAGAAAGACATATTGCCCCACCCCTCCCACCTTTTGTCAACTTCTTAAGAAGCTCAGACTAACTTATCAGTAAAATCACTCTTAATGAGAATATTAAACTTGCAAGAGTTGAAGCCATCCAAGTATAATAACATTGTGGGATAAAATCAGATACAGTTAGTTAGTCAGCACATCTTAGATTTACTAGCAACAAAGCTACAGAAAAAGTTTTGAACAAATTCCTGGTTTGTTTTTCTTTACAATCTGACAGCGCTAGACAGGAGAAAGATTAAATTAATTTGGATAAAAAAACAGTAACTTTGGAGAAAGCTGTCTGATGAGAGCATCTGTCAATCCCATTCAAATGTTATCACAAAAATAAAAGATGAAAATGATTTTCCTTGACTGAATTTCCTCATAAATTTGTAGAATGGAGAGACAAATGGATTAAATGAGAGACAGAAGGAATTCATTCCAACATCCCCATACATGGTGAAGGATAATAACTTGCAAGCAGCAGAACGAAAACATAAGAAAAGTTCTGTCTTTTTCTCTTCAAAAATAATAGCTGTCCACAAGCATTACTGAAAAGTACACAAAGAGATATTTCAAAGAATGCCAGAAACTGAAAATGTCAGTCAGTGAAGGCAAAACTAGAGAGTGTCTACAACTTATTTTGAACAGGAATGTACATAATAAAACTGTCAATCCTCTTTTTGCTTTACATGTTGTCTGCTATCAACACTTTTATACTCCAGCTATACTGTTAGTCAAGTTCCATTCAGAAATTGCTATTGTCACTACCATCATGTTCATCTGTGTACTTGCTGCTCTGATTTGATTACACCTGTGACTTCAGAGTGTGAACACCTTGATTGCAATCATGGAAACACTGGAACTACCAGCGAGACTCAAGAAAACCATTTCAGCTGTGGGCATCTCTTGTCCCATCACCTGGACTATCCAGGAGATAGGCAAAAGCATCCATCTGACTTTGGAGTTTAAAGTTGAAGACGACACTGCAACACCACCCCCCTCAGGGAGAGGTAGCACCTTTGATGAGAAGATCCTCTCACACAGGTCCTCTCCCGAGGGAGTCTGTAGGCCCTGACAAGAGAAAGAAGAGAAGAAAGAAGACCCTGTCCACCAAGGAGAGGGAAGCCCGACATCTGGAGGCTTTTTTGGAGAAGAAGAGAGAGAATGGTGAGGAAAGGAAAGAATCAGAAGCAGCCGCTACTTCCACTCCCACAGACAAATCCATCTTAGAGCCGGCTCCCTAGGCGGAACTGTCAGATGTGGAATGTCCTGTGAAGACTGAGGTGGAATTGGATGTTGTCTTCTCACCACTTCCCAATCCCCACTCGCCTCTCTCTTTGATACCAGAAAGCCAGGACCAGGAAACCTAAAAGGTCTCTTACAACCGGTCGTGCGTGCTTCTATGAGCGGTTTGCGTGCAAAAAATTAGCCAAGTAGTAAGATACACGCACGTGGAACGTACTTTTTTTGGTGGACGCAAACACGACGCAAAGCACGCACCCCAAAAACTGGCCGGCCAGTTTTTCACTACGACCTGTCTGCGACAATTAGAACGCCTGGAGCACGCTGGTAGCACGCAAGACAAAAGTACTGAGTAAGTGTGCTAGGCGTGCGTGTAACGCAGGAAAAGCATGCAGAAATTCCGGGGTATTTTACCACGAAGACGTACTTACCACACAAGAGACTCGAACGTTCAAATTGCTTTCAATGTACGTGTTAACAAAAAGGGGGGTGAGCGCACTTCCTCCGTGCGTTTATCTTACTTTCAAGGTGTGTGGCGAGTACTACTACCGTACTTGTGAAGTGCGTCACACGAAGACGACGCACGTGACCAGCACGATAAAAGTGCGTCACAAGTACTTGCTTAGGTGCATCGTGCACCTATATCAAAGCTGATACGAACAATCTGCTTTCAGTTCAAAGTCGACGTCGGCAGTGTGCACAATGGCTCCAAAGACAAAAGTAGCTCCAAAAGGTAGTTTGTGACCCCTCACTGGAACAAGCTCGACAAGCTCGATCCAATGAGGGGTCATAAGCTATATTTTGGAGGCAACAACTGAAGAAGAAAAAAATAATTCTCTTTCTTCAATTTTTGCTTTCAAAACATAGTTTATGACGCCTCAATGAAATGAGCTCGACAAGCTCGTTCCAATGAGGGGCCATAAGCTATGTTTTTGAAGGAAAAACTGTAGAAATAAAATTAATTTTTTTTTTTGTTGAATTTTTGCTTCCAAAACATAGTTTATTACCCCTCACTGGAACAAGCTGTACAAGCTCGCTCCAATGAGGGATCATAAACTGTGTTTCGGAATTAAAAATTGAAACTTTTTAGTTTTTCAGCAAACAATATTTTAAATGTCGTCTGCTAATGGTGTTAGACAGGAGAGGTGTTCATGTTCCACAGGTGTTCATGGAACATGAACACCCGGTCGATCAATAGACTTCTATTGTTTGACCGGGTGTTCATGACCCATGAACACCCGAAAAACACAAAAGAGTTAGTGTGTAAATGTAAATATATCCTAAAAGCAATGCTATACACAGTGTCGGTGATCATTAATCTTACCTGGGACCCTTGGTGATACGGGGAGCTACACGCTGAAGCACCTCAGCAAACACGTTCCTATCCATACGAATGAACCCAAAGTAGTCTCCAGCAGACTGTTCGTCAAGCTCCTGGAACAGCGTCTCATACTGGCCAAACAGAGGCCTTCTGGTCAGCCATGGCTTCACCCAATAACGCCTCCTTCTTCTTTGCCTCTTTTGCAGGCGATCCCGAGCAACCACTGCCAGCATTGCGTCACGATCTTCGGCCTCCTCTAGCATTAGCAGCTGTGGAAGTCGATGGCGCATCCTTCTTGGAAGTGCCATTTTGGAAGCCAAAACAGAGAATGATGAAGAGACTCGGTGCTCCCTTTTATATTATTCTGATTATCCGTGGGTTCCACCAATTTTACGCACGAGTGTCGTGCTTAACACTTCCGTGCTCATTACGTTTCTCTTACTTCGTGAGTACGATTTCTGAAAACGTACACTTCACTTGCAATACACGTACGATTATCTCACTCACTGTGTGCGACACAAGTACAGATCGTACGTGCTCCTTACTTCTTTCTACTTCCAAAAAGGCGTACAGACCACTTGCGGGCCCCACGTTTAGAGCACGACACACCTTCTCATAAAGTACTCACTACTTATGTCCGCTGCTATTAAATTTTCATCCTGCGACAACGCTACGCCTGACGAGAACTCCGAGGACGCACGATCTCTAAGCACGCACGACCGGTTGTAAGAGACCTTTAATCAATTCCACCACAACCAACTCAAGAATCTGCAATAACACCTCCAAACTGGGAAGAAAATAAGAAACAAGGACATAACCTTACAAAAACAAATAGGAGTCCAACAGCAAATACACTCTCCACAATTTAAAAAGAAAATGGAATTAGCACAACGGCTCATAGCAGAACATGAAGTGGCAAAAAACAACAGCCCTAACCACCTACTAAAGTACCTGCTTCAACCACTACCATTTCCCCACCACAGCCGCCTCCTCCAAAGAAAAACCACAAGAAACACAGATGTCACTAACTTACTCCCTTCCCATTTCCTTCTTTAACATGATCTTCCTTCTTTAACATGATCGGACATGGTGCTAAAAGCTATAGTACTTATTAATTATACAGCAAGTGAGGGTCAAAAAAGGGGCTTGCCCCACACTGTCCCTGTGCACTATTTGGCATGCAAAACCCATTTCATTTCTCATAATTTCAATTTTTCTACTAAAGATCTATCCTATGAAAAGTATTTTACATTGATCACAAACAATACAAATCTTTTTTACAACATTCAAATTCAACTCTTCAACACAGTTCAAGATAAATCAATAAATTTTTATCACACAAAAACAATGGTTTTACAATCTCATATCTTTGATATCTGTTACAAATCACAGTACAAAGCTTGAAAAATGAACAATTCATTTGTTCATCATGCAAATGTTTGTGTACCCTCAAAGCCATGCAGGATAAAAGCTTGAACATGCAGGGATCATGAAGTTCTTAAACTCCACCAACCTGTTTTTCTAAAGTTTGGATCTTGTCATCTTTCTCGCCAATCACTTCTTGTAACTAAAATAATAAATAAAAACAAAGTGAGCAGGGGCTCACGAGAAATATCCCCTCACTTTCCCATTCAGCCATCTGAAGGCAATTCAGTTAACCGTTTATCCAACGAAATGGACAAAGCCAGCCAGCATTATTATACAAAAATCTCTATTCAATTTCAAATTTTATCATGTTTTCAATTTATGTCTCAAAAACAAGCTTAAGAAACCTCATTAGAACGAATTCATTGAGCTCATTCCAATGATGGGTAATAAGCTATGTTTTTCTGACAAATTTTTTTTTATAGTTGCTCAAGAATTTATTTTCTAAGTGTCATCTTCTATCCGCCTTGGGTGAAGGGATTTCAGATTGTTGTCAGTACAGTGGAGCCCTGTTAATTGAATAACCACTTTGCCAGTAATGAAAGTGTCAATGACACTGTAGCTTAACGTATCTGAGTGTTGTGCAGTGACGAATGGGACCAAAATGGAGGCGAGGGGAAAATCGCTCAACTCAAATAAAGTTTGCGAGAGTGAAAAATGTGAGGAGAGTGATTTTGATTCAATGTTTATCTTCATTTGTTTAATACTGTTGAATTGTACAATCAAAGTGTATTTTTTTCTAATTAAGTTAAGTTAATGTTATTGTTTGCCTGTGGTTCAGAATAAAATTGCAAGCTTGAAATCTCGTGTTTGTTTATTAAATGTATTACCAGAATTTCTGAAATGAACTTTTATCTTGTAAGATCTAGATAATCTGAAGTGAACTAAATAATATGGCATGTACAAAAATTTATTTTGCAATTTCCATTGATAAGGCGCATGTCCTTCGAAACAAATGTATGAATACAACTGAACACGGATGAAAATTTTGACGGTGAAAATATATGTAACCCACTAAAATTAGTTCTGGATTTTAAATGGCAGATTAACCCTTTACCCAACGCAGACGGTATCAAAATTTATTATTTTAAATATCATTTTTTCAAATTTTTCAAAAAATTTCAACGAAACCATATCATGTGACCCCTCGTTGGAACGAGCTCGATGATATGGTTTTGTTGAAATTTTTTGAAAAATAATATTTTTTCAACTGCTGAATTTGCATATTACGCGGGCGGATGCGGGCGATTCGATGGGTAAAGGGTTAATAAAATTGTGGAAAATGGATGCGTAAATTCCAAATCAGGCTCATTAATTCGAGTCACTGGTGAATTGGAGCGACAGGTGTCACATGTGTAAATGAAAATAAGAAACGAGTCAACATTCCGCATGTCTTTGATAATAAAAAAAATATGAAAGTTTTAAAACGTTTCTCAGATCTCAGAATGACCACTGTTTTTTTTATCTGAACATTCGTGTTCGTTTTCTGGAAGGAATAAGGTCTGGGCGAGTTGTCAATGTACAAACCTCTTACTGTTAGCGTGTTGTGTGTGGATGTATAAGAGAACTACTGTGTGCCATGTTCATAACGATGAAAAGAAAATTGTCTGGAATTGTATTTTAAATGCTTCAAATTGTGAGTGATTAAAAATTTCCCAACATCAAAAATTAATTGAATATTTCTGTTGACGCAACTCAAATGGAAAAAAAACACCCAAGAACAGAGGTGAGTGATTATTCGCGCACCTCGAAAATTTTTGCGTGATTAATGGTGCTCGAGAGCGATAGCGTGCCTTTCCCATGCGTCACTGCTTGTATTTGATGAAAAGGATAATGTTCAATGTTTATGAAAGGATTATGAAATAAGACAAGAATTGTGACAATTGGGAATATGTTAATTTCTGTTCCCTGTATGCTATGTTTTTAATAAAAATAATATGAGGTGTAGACTGTACTAAAGAACTGAGGGGTGGGTTAATGTGGCCTTCACAGTTAATGTATGTGGCCCTCACAGTTAACGTATGTCAACAAAAGTTACCAAGTTACAGTGAAATTATTCCAAAACGAGTCACCTTATCAAGTTCCAATGAAATCCCTTCATAAATATGGCCTGTAGACTCTGCTAAAGGTTTGTATGCCTTCATGCCTGTGTAGCCATCACGGTTGACCAATTGCAACTAAAAGGGGACATCATCAACTCGACATTCTACCATGTTACAATGAAATCACTTCACAAATATGACCTGTAGTCTGCCCTAAAGTTTTTTGGGTTTTGGGCTCGGGCAGCCATCATGGTTCAATGATTGGGACCAAAAGGGGACATTCTCATCTGGCATCAAAATTTAAATATTGATGCCAGATGAGAATGTCCCCTTTTGGTCGCAATCATTGACATTCTCATCTGGCATTATCTGGAGTGATCCTACAAAGTTACAATGAATATCCCTTCATAAACATGACCTGTAGACTGTGCTAAAGGTTTTCGGGCTTCAGCCCTGTAGCCATCACAGTTGCCCAATCATGACCAAAAGGGGACATTCTCATCTGGCATTATCTGGAGTGATCCTACAAAGTTACAATGAATATCTCTTCATAAATATGACCTGTAGACTGTGCTAAAGGTTTTCGGGCTTCAGCCCTGTAGCCATCACAGTTGCCCAATCATGACCAAAAGAGGATGTCATCATCTAGGCATTATATGGAGTCAACCTAACAAGTTACAATGAAATCCTTCCATAAATACGACCTATACACCATGCTAAAGGTTTTCGGGTTTGGGCAGCCATCATGGCTGGAAGATCGCGACCAAAAAGGGACGTTCTCATCTGGGCATTATCTGGAGTCCTACGAAGTTACAATTAAATCCCTTCATAAATATGACCTGTAGACTATGCTAAAGGTTTTCGGGCTTCGGGCCCCTGTAGACGTCACAGTTGACCAATCACGACCAAAAGGGGATGTCATCATCTAGGCATTATATGGAGTCAACCTTACAAGTTACAATGAAATACTTCCATAAATACGACCTATAGACTATGCTAAAGGTTTTTGGATTTTGGGCTTGGGCAGCCATCACAGCTGAATGATCACAACCAAAAGGGGACGTTCTCATCTAGACATTATATGAAGTCAACCTACCAAGTTACAATGACATCCCTCCATAAATATGACTGGTAGACTGTGCTAAATGTTTTCGGGTTTTGGGCTTGGACAGTCGTTATGGTTGACAGATCATGACCAAATGGGGAAGTTCTCATCTAGACACCATACGGAGTCATCCTACCAAGTTACAATGAAATCCCTCCATATTAAATATGACCTGCAGACTGTGCTAAAAGTTTTTGCGATTCGGGCTTGGGCAGTCATCACGGTTGACAGATCATGACCAAAAGGGGACATTCTCATCTAGACATTATACAGAGGCATCCTACCAAATTATAATGAAATCCCTTCATAAATACGACCTGCAGACTGTGCTAATGGTTTTCAGGTTTTGGACTCAGGCAGCCATACTGGTTGACCGATCGTGACCAAAAGGGGACTTCTCATCTAGACATGACCCCAAACCTGCATATGAAATTTTGTGACGTTCAGACAAAAACTACGGGGTGTAGCCTCTGCGAAAGGAAACTGTGAACAGACTCACAGACTAACCGACTTATGCATGTGTGATGGCAATAGCTTATCTTGACTTTGTCAAGTTAAGCTAAAAATTATTCCATTAACAGGAGTATAGTCATATTTCTATATTTTAGAGACAAACTGAACTTTTATCCTATTATTTCTGGTTTGACAGAACTTAAGAAAACTAAAGTTATTGCACGGAAATCAAAAATATAATGATAGTAACAGTGACTGTGACCTGTGACCTATTGACCCCAAATGGATTCCCAATGGTCGACACCTCAAATGCCACCAAAATATGAAATTATACTTCATACACAAAAGAAAACTAAAGTTATTGCACGGAAACCAAAAATCTATTTATAGTAAGTGACCTTCACCTTTCACCTACAGATCCCAAAAGCAATCCCAATCACCATCCCATTACAAGCAGCCTACCTGTGAAGTATGGGTACTGTGCATCTAACGGAACAAAAGTTATTGCCCGGAAACGAGTGTGATGGATCGAAAAATTGATCATTTTAATTCATTCGGACAACAGTTAAAACCTCGCTTTTACGGTCATTTTTTATTTTTTTGGAGTGGGGGGGGGGGGAGGGGGGTATAGACATGGTTACATCCCCCAATGTAATGCTTGATAGTAACTAACGCTAACCCCAACCCTGAACTGACCCTAACCCTTAATATAAACCCCGAAAAATCGTTATTTAAGCTCTAATTAAGCTCATAATATATCAAATAAACTCATAAACTCATAATGCCTGTCAAGACAAAAAAAACCCTCGTAACTCCCATATTATAGCATGGATGGACAAATGGACGGATGTTCTAACAATTGGTACTTATGTAGCTAATTTTATGGGACTACAATAAAATGCATGTCCATTATATTAAAACAAGTGATTTGGGGGGATATTTTTGGGGTGGTAGCAAACCCTGACCCTACCCTTTACTGACCCTAACCCTCAATTCATTCAGTTAATGTTATGATCTAAAGCTGGGTGTTAAAATAAGAACCTTTCAAATGTCACACAAGCTCCAGTCACTATAAACTAATCTAGTGACAACTTTGTCTCAGTGGCACAGAATATCACAGATTGGGACAGAATAAAGAAAATCCTATATTTTTATTTTTCTGCCTCTATTAGGAAATGGTCCTGAGCCCACGCGGGTTACCATGACAACACAACATGGCGCCACTGGGTCACCTGACATGACGTCACTTCCGAGGTCCTGCAACCTTTACCTGTCCGGGTACATGACATACTACTCCCTTCGTCCGATGGAACACAGAATATGCGAAGCTTGTACAATGGGGGAGATGGAATCGAAAGTCGGAATGGAATGTCGTAATGGAATGTCCGCTTTATGCACCATTGAGAGAAAAATTATTTCGCGCAATTTCTGACGAAAACATTGACTTTTTTTTACACTACTATAATATTTATGTTACGTAATTTTTCTTCACGATAGCCTGCGACAGCAATAAGAAAAAAAATCTGTTAACATCGGAACAAGGTCAAAATATCAGACTAGTTTATGTTCTCCCCTGTCTCGACAAATTACCGGGATAATCCAACTGACGAAAATGCAGAAACTTAAAAGCTTGTGGACCATGTGATATTTATCTACTCATCTGTTTGCCATGTTGGGAAAATTCACATCATAAAGGACAGATTGGGAATGCCTGTCAGCCTTAGCAGGCCTTTAATTCCCACTAAAGTGACCAGCAGTAATCGATGTCCCCAAACTGGAATCTTCCCAAATTAGAGAGCATACAGATTCTAGTCGGTCTCAGAATTGCACTCAATAGGGAAATGGTGTTCTCTTTATGTTGAAAATGGTTTCTAGGGTAATTTTCAATGAGGAATCCAATGGTGGAGTCAGAAAATTGAAAAAAGGTGCCCAAATTACGGTTTTAGAGGACAGAACCCCAATTTTGGGGTTTTGGTATATTATGGCTTATGATTCTCATATAAATGGCAATTCTCAAAACATCTGATATGATTTATGTATTATTGGGGTCTTTTGCATAGTTTGGTTACAATAACATCATGGTTTGATCATTAAGAGACTCAGCTGAACCCCAAATAGCGATTATGGACTATTTTGTTCACACAATATGGTTGTATCTATAGTATTAGCTTTAAATTTATTTAGGTAATTAAATCTACTACCTCTATGTTGATAGTTTATTAATATCACCAAATAGCAAAAGAAAACCATTTACATTTATAATACCTTACTACGGCAAAGCCACAGGGTTTTGTGAAACTTTCCACTGCCAGTTATTGGAGAAAAGAGATGGATAAAAAAAAGGACAATGGATGAATATCATTTAACAATTTTGTGATAAAAATTGTTTGTACTCTGTGCACAAAGTATGAACAAAAAATAAACCATCTGAAGAATTTCAATAAATCATTGATTTTTGGCATTCAAGGCCCTGCATAAAAAAAAGACCATGTTTCCAAGCATATGCATACAGAAACACACAGAACCACGCAGATTTGCAGTTAGACTGAATTCACCGGAAAACATTTTAACATTAGACCAAATTTATTCCGAAACACCTATACGTCAGGCAGTTGGACAATGTAGGAGTATTGAGGAAGAACGAGTGGGAAAACTTGTAGATTACACTTTTGCTCTGGAGGAAATTCCCTTTATAAAATTTCTCAGATTTGCAGAACTAGAGAGATAACATTGGGTGGATATTGGAAACACGTAACTTACAGACATCAAGTGTCAGGAATTCACATGACTTTTTTCGGAGAACACTTTAAAGGAAAGGCTTCATTATCCAAAAGCAATTATGTTACTTACTAACTGATGGTGCAACTGACAATGCGGTCATTAAAAATTAAATCATTTACACCATGTATAATTCTGTTAAGAGTGATCAAGTTGAATTAAAATTTGCATGCTCTGTAAATCTTGAAAAGTCAACAGCATTGGGTTTCAAAACTACGCTGGACGAAACCTTTGCTACTTTGAATATAAATAATTATCAAATGAGAATGACTGGGTTTATGGCAGATGGAACTTCAGTAAACAAGGGGGAAAAAGATAAGTTTATCTGGCATGTTGCAGCAAGATATGCTGTGGCTACTATCTGTACACTTTTCAATCACTGCCTTGAGTTAGCCATAATGGATGCCTTCAGTGGTACAAACATAAAAGATGTTATTGATATGTTAGTTTATTTTAATTTTATGAAAAAAACCTAAAGTGGCTGAGGAAACTTTGTGAGTAAGCCAGCATCATAGAAGAAAGTGTGAGGAAAACTGAGAAGGCCAATGGTACTAGGTGGGTTCTGTTTAAAAGAAAGGCATATAATGTGCTCGTAAAATCATATCCAACAATTCTTGGACATGTGGAAAAAGCAGAGGATAGTTCTACAAAATCCTAAGACAAAGGCAACATTTGTGGGTACCTCTCAAAGCTAAAAAACATTTCAGTTTGTTTGCACTCTTTTTGTTTGTTGAAATTTTAGAATCTCTATCCAAAGGACAAATGCCAACATAAAAAGCCTAATACAGGACAACAATGGCAAATTTAAATTAAATTCATGTTTATCTGAGCTCTTGAAAAAGCTCAGTCCTCAGAAACTAATAACCCAAAGTCACATCTGGGTCACATTGCAGCAGTGAAAGCAGAAGATCACTGGAGTTTAAAGGCGTGACATTGTCTCACATCAGGCTTGTCATTTTGATGCGGTAGATTGCCCCTGTTAGTGAGTGTCTCACATCAGGCTTGTCATTTTGATTCGGACGATTGCCCCGGACCGCAGTCGCCCGTCTGTGTTCAAAATTCCGTGGACGGTCAATGTCCACCTTACGCCGATTTCTGTGGCCCATTAATTCAGTCGTAGGCACCTCAAAATTGGTTGTCTCAAACAGCAATTTTTACGGATTGAAGGAGGTAACAAAGCACAATTTGTGAAGTTTGTAGTGAGTCGTCGATGCAGTCACCTTGAGACAGTAAGTAACCTTCCAAATATGAGTGAGAGGTCAGCCAATTCCAAAGCTGTAATTAGTTATTACATTGTACATCAGACTGGAACAACTCTTGTGTCATGCACAATTACGGAACGTATCATCCCCAAGCAAGTTCGACCCCTGATCATTCGCCTGGGATGTTTCGTCATAAAATCAACCAAGTTATCGACATCCCAGTTGTGAGCACAGCACACTGGCTTGTAATCATCATGTAATGTATAGATACAGACTTATTTGGATGCAAGATAACTAGAACACTCACTGTTAGTGAGTGTCATGGGTAACCTGGTATCTTACATCCAAATATTCAAGCATGCATCTATGCATTACGTGATGACGTACATCATACACAAATCATGTACCTTGAAATGATATTAGTTATCTATCCAGCAGGCTGAAACAAAAAGTCTCCCACAAACCATAAATGGCCCTTCTGGGGTCATTTTAGACGAACCCAAAATGGCCCTCCTGGGGTGATTTGAGGCGAACCATAACAGCCCGCCTGCCATTTTCAAAATGACAAGCCTGTCACATGTGTGATGGGTTGGCTAATTTTGAACGTCAAAAGCCAAGACTGATAGAACAGTTACAGTGACCTTTAGAAAAATGATTTGATGACCTTCACAACAGTCAAGAGTCAGTTTCAGTGTTTAAAACTTACAGACATGTCACTTTGTCCAAGGAAGGAGGCTTTGTTAGAGTTGGGCACAAACTTACTAGACACATTTACTACCCATCATTCATGTTGTTTGGTGGCTAATAATGTAATAACTGATATGCTGCAGGGTGAATGGATAGAACTAAAATTATTCTGGTTAAACAACATGACACATCTTAACATTTACCAATCATAATGATGTATGAAGATCTATAAAGATGACCCATAAATATAAATTTCTAAACATGGTTCACATAATTTCAATACTTTAACTTTACCCAGTATCAAATGCAAAAGTAGAAAGAAGGGGTTTTCTGCTATGTGTCGCATAAAATTGACTGAGGGTGTAGGCTATCAAGTGATATTTTGGACTGACATCCAAATATGAAACCAAATGGTCCAAAATGCAAACTCCAATATGGTGATTCTCTTGAAGACTCCTCCTCAGATAATGATACCTCACCATCATAATGCACAAGTCTTTACTGACCATTTTTTGAATCAAATTTGTCATGCATTATAAGCATAACAATTACTTATCTAGCTGAAAATAAACGATGGTTTTATCTGTTCAAATATGGAAGTTCAACGCCATTTTTTTCACGTTATTCCAGTATTTTTCTATTAAGAAACTTAGCACAACCACAATAAAACGATGTTAGTCATTTGGAGTTGTACTGTAAATTTTTTGAAAAAATTGTTTATCGTTTGTGCTTTGGCCCCCTCCCACACCTCCCGCATGACCACCAACAGCTGTTTGTTGTCGGGATCTTAAAAAGGGTCTCCTCAAATACGTTTAGATAACCTTAAATCAAGAAAAGGTAATTTATGATTAATTACAGTCTAATTTGTTTTTATTTATGACCCTTCGCAATGGGCTTCTTCGCTGAAAAGGCCACCAAATGCACTCTCAAACATCAATGTATTGACAAAATCTGCTCCCCCACCCCCATCATTATGAAAGCAAATATAGCTCCTTGAACTTCTCTTGAACAAACCTGAGTCTACACCTCAAAAGGAAGCTGCACACCAAATATCAAGTCTCTGCTACTGCTGGTTCATGAGAAAAAGATTTTTTAAGATTTAAGCACACTTTTTGGGTGTGGCCCTACCGAGGGGTGAGGCAACTTGATTTGAACAAAATCAAAATGCGATGTCATAACAAACTATTATCTCAAATATCAATTAAATTGGTTCAGTAGTTTGGGAGGAGAAGTCGCAAACACCATGTTCACGGACGACAGGCAGTGAGTGATCACTATAGCTCCTCTGACTGAAAGTCAGGCGAGCTAAAAAACGGAAACAAGACATCAGGCACAAAAAAGGCCCAAAGTTAGTAACTGATTTAAATGCTACCAGATGTAAAGCTAGATCTTCAAGCGAAGAAAAATCGAAACATCGGATAGAAGATGTGAGACCAAAACGACCTAACACCCCTAGGGTCAGGACGTAACCATGGGGATAAACAGAATAAACATTCTGTAATGCATGTTAAACTCCCACAAAATTTAATAAAAATGTCAATAAAAGATAGCCAAAAAGCTTAGGAGTTTAACAGAAGGAGTTCATGGAAGGATAGGGAAGGAACACTTAACAAACAGTGGATTAATCATTAGCATGAACGACGACATTAGATTTATGTCCCAAAAATGGGAAACATGAAATAATTTTTAGAATTATTATAAAGTTACAGCTTGAAAGCACCGTTGTTCACTTCCATCACCCATTTACAGCCTTGAATCCACCAATTCTTTCATTGATTTGTGTCTGGCATCCTCAAAAAAGAAGATTTTAAAGCACAGATGTCATTTCATTGTTGATGACTTTAGGGCTAAACAAAGAATGATGTTGGCGCCAATTCCGGTCTCTTCCTGTCGACTGTGCATGCACAGTTAGTAAAAGTATGGAGGGCCAGATAGGACTTTTAATTTTCAGTATTGTATGCAAATTTGGGGGATTGGTGGGGGGGGTTCAAAATTTGTGTTTGGCCCTTGATGATATCGAGTTTGCACCAGCTAACTCTGGGCCATTGGTTATTAGTATAACAAGAAGGACGCCAACGCCCTATAGCGCACCAACAATCCTCTTTGATAGTAACTTTGGCAAACACAAGAACTGGATCAAACAAGCTCATAACATGCGACAAAGCTGACCTAAACACAACCTCTTAAAAGTAAAACTAAAAAAATGCCGCTCAGGATCACCGATCCAATGTCGAGTTGTGACAACAGTTCCTCGCACCAAGGCCAACACACCTATGAAGTTTCATGACTCTAGGTTGAACCACTATCAAGTTCTCATCCGGAAACCAATTGTTGCGATATACTATGTTCAAGGTCACTGTGACCTTGACCTTTTGACCTGGTGAGTCCAACATCAATAGGGTTCTTCCTCGCACCAAGGCCAACACGCCTGTAAAGTTTCATGACTCTAGGTTGAACCACTATCAAGTTATCATCCGGAAACCAATTGTTGCGATATACTATGTTAAAGTTCACTGTGACCTTGACCTTTGATCTGGTGAGTCCAAGATCAATAGAGTTCTTCCTCGCACCAAGGCCAACCCACCTATGAAGTTTCATGAATGTAGGTTGAACTACTATCAAGTTATCATCCGGAAAGGAATTGTTGCGATTTACTATGTTCAAGGTCACGTTGACCTTGACCTTTGATGTAGCGAGTCCAAAATCAATAGGGTTCTTCCCCTCACCAAGGCCAATCTACCTATGAAGTTTCATGAATGTGAGTTGAACCATTATCAAGTTATCATCCGGAAACCAATTGTTTAAGATTTACTATGTTCAAGGTCACTGTAACCTTGACCTTCGACGTAGCATGTCCAAAATCACTAGGGTTCTTCCTCCCACCAAGACCAACCTACGTATGAAGTTTAATGAATGTGAGTTGAACCACTATCAAGTTATCATCCGGAAACCAATTGTTTATGCCCGCCCGCCCGCCCGCCCGTCCGCCCGCCCACCCGCCATTCACCAAACTATAAGTCGAGTTTGACTTTGTCACAACTCGACTAAAAATAAAAATTTTAACAGCAGAAGGGTTAATGGCCACATTATTAAGTGAGAAGTCTTACTTTGAAGCAACCAGTCTTCATTGGCCGATGCTTCAGTGTACTATGTTTGATTTAAACTTTCAAAAAGCTGTGACTTATCAGATACCTGATAGTACACTACATAGAGAAATGGGAGAACCCTCAGTTGCACTATCATTTGTAGTTACTGGTGAAAAAATCAACATGACACAATTAGATTATTAATTGTTGGTCATATGAGGAGCCTTGGAAATGATGTTTTACAAATGGTGTTGCCAGACCTTAACAGGAACTTTAGCACACTGAAAATGTCTAGGTGTTAGCTAAACAGAGACTTAAGGTTAAAAATGTGGAAATAAATTTGAAAAATTTTGACAAGATGAGTGTTAAATCATGGTAGAATGTTAACGAGGAACATGTATGATTTATATAAAGGCCATGGGAAGAGAAGGAACACAGAAACTTAAGTAAACACTAAGTTAAACATGGAATTCTGAGCTAAACAGAAAACTAAATGCAAGTAAATAAATAAACAAGTTAAGAGATTGGTTTAAAACACATAGCGTGAGGGTTAAATAGGTGGTAGAATGATAATAAGCACATATAGAAGCACTATAAAGGCCATGGGATGAAAAGGGTGTCGGCTGCTGCCCTGCATAGAAACGTTTGTAAACACACTGAAAATGTTTAAGTGTGAGCTAAACAAAAAACTCAACGTTCAAAAGTTGAAGAGAAATTTGAATTGAAATTCCGAGGACAAGGGTGAAACCATTGTACAATGATAATGAAGAACATATATGAGGAATATAAGCACCATGGGAAGAGAAGGAACACAGCAGGTGACCTAAACACTAAGTTAAACATGAAACTCTGAGCTAAACAGAAAAGTAAGTGTAACTAAAAAATGTTAAGAAAAGGTTTAAAATGCACTGGGTGAGAATGAAATAATGGTAGAATGATAATAAGCACCATATGGAAGCAATATAAAGGCCATGGGATTAAAAGGGTGTCGGCAGCTGACCTAAACAAAAACTTTAACACACTGAAAATGTCTAAGTGTGAGATAAACAGGAAACTTAACAGTAAAAATGGGATGAAAAATTTGAAGACATTCACTGGACAAAGGTTAAATGATGCTAGAATGAAAATGAGGAACATGTATGATGGAATATAAGCACCATGGGAAGAGAAGGAAAACAGCAGCTGACCTAAACACAAACTTAAACATGAAATTCTGAGGTAAACAGAAAAGTAAACTTAACTAAAAATAGTAAGAAAAAGGTTTAAAACACACTGGACGAGGGTTAAATAATGGTAGAATGATAATAAGCACAATATAGAAGCAATATAAAGGCCATGGGATGAAAAGGGTGTCGACAGCTGACCTAAACAGAAACTGTAACACACTGAAAATGTTTAAGTGTGAGGTAAAAAGAAGAGCTAATGTTCAAAATTTGATGAAAAAATTAAAAAAATTCACTGGAGAAGGGTTAAATCATGGAACAATGATCCTGAGGAACATGTATGATGAATATAAATGCCATGAGAAGAGAAGGAGCACAGCAGCTGACCTAAACACTAAGTTAAACATGAAATTCTGAGCTAAACAGAAAAGTAAACGTAAAATAATGTTGAGAGAAACATTTAAAACACACTGGGTGAGGGTTAAATAGTGGTAGAATGATAATAAACACTATATGGAAGCATTATAAAGGCCATGGGATGAAAAGGGTGTCAGCAGTCGATGTAAACAATAAATTTAACCCACAGAAAATGTCGAAGTCTGAGCTAAACAGAAAACTAAACATTCAAAATTGGAAGAAAAATGTTAAGAAATTCACTGGACAAGGATTAAACCATGGTAGAATGATAATGATGAAAATGTATGATGATTATAAGCACCATGGGAAGAGAAGGAACACAGCAGGTGAGCTAAACACTAAGTTAAACATGAAATTCTGAGCTAAACAGAAAAGTAAACACAACTAGAAAATGTTGAGAAAAAGGTTTAAAACACACTGGGTGAGGATGAAATAAGGGTAGAATGATAATAAGCACCACACAGAAGCAATATAAAGGCCATGGGATGAAAATGGTGTCGGCAACTGACCTAAACAGAAACTTTAACACACTGAGAGTGTAAGTGTGAGCTTTAAAAATTTGATGAACAATTTGAAGAACTTCAGTGGACCAGGGTTAAATGATGCTAGAATGATAATGAGGAACATGTATGAGGAATATAAGCACCATGAGAAGAGAAGGAACACAGCTGCTAACCTGAACACAAAGTTAAACCTAAAATCTGAGCTAAACAGAAAAGTAAACATAGCTAAGAAAGGTAAGAAAAAGGTTTAGAATGCACTGGGCGAGGGTTAAATAATGATAGAATGATAATATAATACACACCATATAGAAGCAATATAATGGCCATGGGATGAAAAGGGTGTCGACAGCTGAACTAAAAAAAACCTTTAACATACTGAAAATATGTAAGTGTGAGCTGAACAGAAAACGTTCAAAATTTGAAGAAATTCACTGAAGAAGGGTTAAATCATGGAACAATGATAATGAGAAATATGTATGAGGAATATAAGTGACATAGAAAGAGAAGGTACACAGCAAATGTTGAACATGAAATTCTGAGCTGAAAAGAAAATTAAACGCAACTAAAAATGTCAAGATAAATGTTTATAAAGGCCATGATATGGAAATAGGGCAAGTAAGTGACCTAAACAGAAACTTTAACGTTAGTGGACACGTACGCTGACTGTGATGCAGACGCTGACCAATCGAGCCATGCCATAAGCTCAGACAACTAAAGTTGGTGAGCTAAAAATAGAAGATTTTTTAATTTGATAAAAAGTTAAAAAATTTATAGTAATTTCTATATTTTTTATACTTACCAATGACCCAGACATAGCTGGTGCTAACTCTTAAAATATAGGGCCAAACACAAATTTTGCCCCCCAATCCCCAAAATTTGCATCTAAAACCAAAGAAAACATGTCCTGAAAGGCCCTCCACACTTTACCTCTACTGCGCATGCGCAGTGTCAAGGACGTTCCGAAATTGGCACCATTAATCATTCTAATAACCAGTGCCTGGTAAGCGCTATGTACTCAGCGGGGAGGCAAGAGTTCCCAACTCCTGGGAGGGCCATCCCCGTCTGGGTCATTGGTAAGTATAAAAAATATAGAAATTACTATAAATTTTTTAACATTTTTATACTGTACCAATGACCCAGACATAGCTGAATAGTAAAAAGGCTGGAGGGCCAAGGACATAGAGCAAAATGGAATACGCTCAATAATATAAAATAGAGTCATCCCCTGTAGGGAAAAAGAAGTAATAGGCCTTACATGTATCTTTCTTATTTATGATAAATTAGAAAGATACAACACCTTCCAAAATTGAGCTTCATACATCCATGTACTCTATTAATATCCAATATAATCCTTATACTAATAATTTTTAAAGTAAGCCAATAAATAAAGTTAGTCTAGAGAATAGAGACTCTTATACTCCTTAAAAGTGTCTGAGGATTGCATAATCATGTCCGTTGACATATGCAATATTCAAATGCTATACTTTAAAAACTAAGACTTGAATGAATTTTTAAAACATAAACTTCTCACTAAACAACCATCCCAATAACAGCTCAGAATTACTAACTCCGGAGGAGGTATCCCCTTGTTTTCATAGTAAAACAGGTGACCCAAGGGAACACCCTCCCCCCCCCCCCTTTTTCTTGCCCTGGGTCAAATAGCCCAGAGCGAAGAGGGCAGCAGAACGGAGACACTGCCGAAACAGACAGCCTACCTAGCTATAGTAGCAACTGTTAAGTGAATGACATTCTGAGCAGTAGATAATAGACCTAACAATAGAGGCCTCCAGAAATGGACTCGATATTTCTGAGATAAAAATTCATGAACGTGGATGGCTGAGCGCAATCAGCAGCCTTCAAAAATCTATAATAACGACACTATTAAAGTAAGCCCAAGATGTAGAAGAACTCTTACTTCATGAGCCGAAATCTTAAGCACAACTGCTGAGTCAATGATATACCATAAGCAGTACCGATAGTTAATAGAATCCATTAACAATAGAATGGAGCGTAACGTCCTTCTACTAGGCATCAAAGACAGAAGAAGCTTACGCCCGTAGTAGGGTATTTTTTGTTTTTAAATATTTGATTAGCAGTTTCCATCTTGGTTTCAAAAAGTGATGATAAATAGTGAATATAAGTCCAATATGAAAGAAAAATGGTTAGCATGTGGCCATTTTTGACTAGCATTTTGCGATGCGAATCCAGTCATCAAATACCCTGCACGGTAGTAATAAACAGATATCTGTTTATAAATACATAAACTCTAACCGGAAAGAGTAAAGGCCTATGCCCGTACGAAGACGGAAGGACCTTAATAACAATAGGTTCCGGATATTAGGAGCCTAACTCTTATGCAAAAATCCAACCTAAATAGTAAAGGAAGTAGTGATTCCGAAACTACGAAAGTGAAAATCATCCATCGATAGTGCATGAAACTCACTGACTCTTCAGTAAAAGAGAAACCAACAGAATTACTGTCTAAAAGGTCAGAATTTGAAAACTACTGTTTCCAGAGGCTCAAATGATTACTTAGCTAAATAAGAACCGAAGTTAAATTCCATATAGGAATTTAATCTAAAGATTCTAAGTCTATTTATCAAAAAGTTACTAACTGACTTAGATAAAGAGACATAAGACTCAATTGTAAACTATCCTAGAGTGCATAGGTATGAGGTAACATAAACCTATAACCTTAATAATAACAGGCTGCAGTAGATCTTGTGAAACAAGTATACTAAAAAATTGCAATGAGTAGTATGGAGGAATCAACAATATGAACATAATGATCCCTACACCAACGACGGAAGAGCCTCCACTTTAGCCGCATAGAATAGCGAAGAAGAGGATCTCCTATAGTAAGAAATCGCGTCCAAAGCTCGTCCAGTACAATGCTTACAATGCAATACGGACCACACAACAGAATACATGAAGGTTGCGATCTTGCGGGTTGTGATAAAGATGACACGATTTACCCAGTGAAAAAAGATCCTCACATTGAGGAAGATTTCACGTTAAGTCCCACAGTAGACAACAGAGTAAATTACCCATGGTCTCTGTGAAGATAGAGATGCTATCAACAGAAATGTATTGTGGTTGTTTATCTTAGCAATACCTGCTGAAACAACAGCGCCGGAGGATACGCGTATCCTATCATTCCGTCCTATAGATCAATAGAGCGTTAACAACATTAGCTCAGAGATCCGGACCAGCCAACACATACGTCTGCAATTGATTAGCAAGCTGTGTCGTAAATAAATCATCATTGGGCGCTCCCATAGATAGCAAATCTGATTGAATACTTGTTTGTTGAGAGTCCATTCTGACAGCAACAAGCGACCCCTAAGTGAACGGGAGTCCGGTAAAACAATCAGACGACCCGGAATATGACGGACCAAAACAGAACTTGGTGAACTATAACCAACAGACGGATTCTTTCCATTAAATTGAATAACGGAAACGAAAGAGTGCCTCCCTGGTTCTGGAGATACGCCACTACTGTCAAATTAACGGACAGGATTTGGGCATGCGTTTCTGAATAATGTTCATGCAATGACATAAAGCAAGCCTAAAAAACATTATTCCGCGGAAGATAATTGGTTGCTAAGAGACTGCGGAACCTAAAGACCCTGGCACTTCGAATCCGTTGGGATCAGTATTATATCCCAATCTGTTTGACTGGCAACCGTCATAACAGCAACACTCGGGTCCGGCAACTGCAGTGGCACTCTCTGAGTCAACCACCGAATGTTTGCCCCAGTCTGAATCTCTTGTAAGACTAGATAGACAAGAGAACGTGTAAATCGAGCAATTCATGGATTGCTGAAAAGTTGCCGTCGAAGAGAAGCTTCTCCGAGAACGAAGCGACTCTGAGAGAGTTCTTAACCTTACTATCCACGCGCGTGGATGTAGCTAGGGCTGCGTCACGTCTAACCAACTCCAATCAGCCACTGAAGGGCGGAGTTATACGTGAACAAACTACTGCCCTCAAAAGAAATTACATTGAGAATAATATCCCGTAAATCTTTTCTTGAAGACGTAATGATAACGCCTCACGTATGATAAAGCGTCTAAGTTAAGTCTACTAGACATCATTGTCGTTTCCAACATTGAAGTTGGAAAAGACATAGACGGCGAAAAAGAATATTTCCAGTCTTTAACCACACCGTCTAGACGCATATGAACTCTCGGTATGCCCTGCAGTGCCAAAATAAACTATTCGTATAAATGATAAAACGGCAGAAATGAGCAACGCGGACAAGAAACTAAACTATCATGCTTGGTAGCAGGCTTGTATGCATATATAGCGTCGAAAAATAAAACACATGTTGTAATGAAATTATTGGACTGCGTCGGTAAGTCAGGGACAATGTCCCTGAACCGATCGAAAATTCCGAGTCCAATGACGCTATAAGTCTCTTATCCAACATCGCAGCAATGTAGTCCGAAATAACAATCACTGGAAGATAATGCCAGAAGATATGAATGGCAGCTTCCAATACTACGAAAGGGAAAACTCGAAATCTTTCGAATCCCTTTCGCCATCCTGTCGGACCCTATAAAGCGTTCGGTCGTCCGTACCTGATGCAACCGCGGACCGCACCGACCCAGTGCCGTCGGATAATTCCTGATTCGACCAAGAAACTGTCAATTGCTGGGATGCTGCGAAACAACTGTGCTAACTCGGATAGCACGTCCGTCACTGAGGCCTGAGGAGAAGCGGTCCTACAATGCATTGCCGCTGGAAGCTCCGTGATCGTTACCCCGTGCATACTACCAATATGCGAGCGAACGGAGTGTATAGGCCTCGTTCCCTTGGCTACCGGATGGCGCGACCTATTCGCCGTGGAATCACTGAATGACGAAACTGATCGGATACTCGAGGTCACGTAGCCAATGTGCGGTCGTGTGCCCTGCTGTGAGGATGAGGAAGCATTATGGACAGTCTCTCGGACTGTCAATATAACAGAGCATCCCAACCGACAGACATATGCTCCGAATGTAAAATATCAGAACCACAACATGCGGTCCCCTATGTTGTTGGACGAGAGAGGGACCTCTCTCGCTCACAGCCCGGACGGACCTGGACAAGCCAGGAACCGGACTAACAGGCTTCCTCCGATCTGTCCTCAATCTGCCGTCACTGGGTGAGTACTAAAGTAATTAAAGTGCTCGCATCACCCAAATCTCCTTCCCAGACCGCAACGGACGAACCCGGCAGCCGAACCATTCGATGAATGCACGCTACACCGGGTGAGCTAGCGAATGTCACTCCGTAGGCGATAGACATATTCCATGAGCACATATTGCCGCTAGCTCTTCATTAACTATGACGACAGAGGCACACTTTTGAAAGACATCTCCGTAACTTTGCGAACAAGAAACCAGAAATGCTTGGTTATAGCAAGCATATAATAATAATATATATAGCGTCGTTCAATAATTCGAAAGTTTGTGTGACATTATTGGACTATGTCGGAACTGAGAGACGATGTCCCTGAACCGAACCCAAAATTTCTAAGTCCACCGACGCTATCAGTTTCTTATCCGGCATCGCAGCAATCTGGTCCGACGAAAGAAGCTGTAGAAGACCAAGTCAGATGACATACACAACAGTATATGTTGTTCCGAAAGGGAAAGCTCGAAATCCTCCAAATCCCTTTCGGTATCCCGTCGGACCGGATGAAATTTTCGGACGTCCGTACCCGCTTCCGCGGAGCGTCCCGACCCAGCATCGTCGGATAAAAAATATGCGACAGGTTCAGTTGATGCTGGGATGCTGCGATAAACTGTGCTATTTAGGAAAGCACGTCCGTTCCCGAGACCTGTGCAGTAGCGGTCTTACGATGCATTGCCGCCGGAAGCTCCGTGTACGTTGACTCCCGCACACTTCCTATGCGAACGTCCGGAGTCTGCAGGCCTTGTGTCCCTGGCTACCGGATGGTGTGACCTGGTCGCCGATGATTCTCTGACTGGCGAAGCTGACTGGATATCGGTGGTCACGTAGCCAAGAGCGGTCGTGTGCGCTACCATGAGAATGAGGAAGCCTTATTGACAGTCTACTCCGGACTGACTATATGTCGTATGCTCCGAATGCGAAACATTTTGTACCACAACATCTGGGGCCAGATGTTGTTGTACGAGAGAGGGGCCTCCGTTCTCCCTCCGATCCGCCGTCACTGGGTGTGCATTTGGTTGATTTATAGTGCTCGCATCACCCCAAAATTCCTTCTAGACCGCAACGGATGAACCCGGCTGCTGAACCATTCGGTGAATGGACGCTACACCGGGCGAGCTAGTGGACGTCAAAGGCCGTCGAACCTACTAGGGTCCTCTTAGGCAATTGGCGTATTTATATGAGCACTTTTCCGCTAGCCCTTCATTAATTGTGACGACGGAGGCACACTGTTGGAAGACATCACAGATACATCACCCTAATCTTGATCGTCTGAAATAGAAATTGATAAAGTAGAGTGACCCTGTGGGGAAAGGACCGGAGTGTCCAATTCCCCAATAACATACCGTGACATACGCTTCCCATATTGTCATCGAAATCATACGATACAGAACAGGAGTTAATGCGAGTACACTGACCACATATAGAATGATTATAAAAGTCAGAGGAAGACTTCCTCTTAATACAATTGATGAATATCCTTTCAATGTGAAAAGAAAACAAGTCCTGGTACTCGCACTAACCCCTGGCAATCAAAATACATAATAATAATATGATCCATTAATATAGAAAAAATAATTGAAATCAAAATATTTTGAAAAAATATTTTTTCAGAACAGCCCAAGTTTCTGAAAAGTAACGTTGAGCCCCAATGGATCCCAAGCCTAAGTGTGGACAAAAATTTTAAAAATATTTAAAACAATTTATTCAACACTTACGAACAATAATAATGTATCTAGTTATGATTAAAATAACATCAAGATATTATTTTCCAGAAATACCCCCCCCCTCACACAGAGGGCTGTAGTAAATGTAAACAATGAATGTAAAAACACTAAAATAAGACTCCAGGCACCCAGGCCCGGAATCAGTTACCAAAAATACACTATCTGATGCAAAACAGAGACTTCCAGGGAAGAAACTGCAGAACATCAGATGGTAGATACAGAACACAACGTCTAACCACCCGTAGGTGAAGACGTAAACATGGGGAAAAGAACAGAATTCATTCTGTTATTCAGCTAAAACTCCCAAGAAAATTTAGTATTAATAATTACAAAAACTATGCCAAAAGCATGGGAGAATAGCAAGGGGGAACTTAAAGGACAGGGAGAGAGGAAAACACTGAAAAAACAGTGTAACTAAATAATCAGAATGACAACAAAATGGCTGCTGCCTCGAAAATAGGTAACTTAACATAATTTCATTAAAAAATTTTAAGTTACCGCCCTGATAATATTCTGTCACACATTTTTCCTCTCCTCCTTCTCTATCCTCCTTAGAATCACCATTTCACTAATATTTATGTGTCTGGCATCATTTAAACTGAGATTTACAAGCACAAAGATCAGTCAGATGTTAACTGATGAAGGGCCAAACTTAGAATGATTAATGGCGCCAATTTTGGAACGTCCTTGACACTGCACATGCGCAGTAGAGGTGAAGTGTGGAGGGCCTTTCAGGACATGTTTTCTTTGGTTTTAGATGCAAATTTTGGGGATTGGGGGGCAAAATTTGTGTTTGGCCCTATATTTTAAGAGTTAGCACCAGCTATGTCTGGGTCATTGGTACAGTATAAAAATATAAAAATTTTATAGTAAATTTCCTTTCTTATTATACCTACCGCAATTGTTTGCTACAGGCTTGCACTACAGTGGAAGAACCTAACTCAGATAAAATACTCTCTATTTTAATCTTTCCCAAGAGATTTGGAAAAGAAAAGTGGTGGAAAAACATCACGAAAAAATAAGCCAAAACTGGGTTGCGCACCATCGGCGCACATCCAGTATGGGACGCTCTTCTATAGTACAAATCCACGACTTCCATAAACCAATGCGCAGTGCGTCAATTCATCATTCTTTTGATTCCGACAACACAGGAGTTATGTGATCAGCGGGGAGGAAGGATTCTTACCCGAATAAGAAGACTGGAGGGCCTCCATGTAAACAATTGTGGTAGGTATAATAAGAAAGGAAATTTACTATAAAATTTATATTTCTTATCAACCTACCTTGCAATTGTTTACTACAGGCTGAATAGGCAATAGGATGGAGGGAATCACATAACCAACCCACACATAACTCAATAGCACTGGAACCAACTGGAACCATGGACAGAGGAAGAGATCCCTAGGCCTATCAAACCATAGCATTACAAACATCAGAAAAGACAATGAAAGATGAGGCGTATGGTGAAGTGCGACGCACAGACAGAAAGGGTAGTAACATCACAGAGCTGGAACTGACCCTGAAAAAAGCTGAATGGCTGGGATAGACAACAGCTTGAGCCGAAGAAAGAGGGCCCCAAGGACAAAGGTCCTCTGTCGGCTCCTGCAACTGTCGCAGATAAAAGGAGAATGTAGCATTTCTCCAGTAGGCTGCCAGTATAACATCCGTCATCTGACATGACAGAGTTATTAAAAGAGGAAGGCAATGCACGCACCTCATGGCAGAAAAAACAATTGGTAATATAATCACCAGTAGCTAGACGAGCGGAAGCTGCACGAATAGCAAGACAAATCCATTGAGAAATGGATGCAGAGATCTGGCATGTGAGAAAACGCATATTCATCCAGGATAAAGGCATGAATGCCCTCCACCCCCAAGCAGAGCAGCGCCCAAGAAAGTGACCATCTTGGAGTAAACTGCAAAGTCCTAGGCCTTTTCAAGGAAAAGAGCTGAACAAGCTTGGAGAGGCAAGGATGAGTGTCGAAACAATGCAGTACCACATATGAACTAGAACTATCACTGAAGGTGATTAATACCCCCGCTTTGGGTTTTTAGAGGAATGCACTTCTGATCATGTAGGCGAAGGCCATAAGGAAATGTATACATAAAGATCATTTTTTGTTGTTGAAATTTGTATTTGCATGTGGCCTTCCACAGAACAGCACTGAATACTTAAAGAGCCCACACATATATGGTTTACATTTGGAAAAACACATTTACAATGTGCAACATGTATTCAAAATTTAAAGGGAGATAACCTGGTTAAAATTGTCGCAGATCAAAAATTTGGGAATATGCGTATGTTCACTTAGTTGTGATAATGTTTGAAAGGTTTCGTCAAAATTGATTGATAAATGTAGGAGGAGTTGCACGCACAAGAATTTCATGTAGAAACCCATAATAAATCTAAGTTAAAGGGAGATAACCTAGTTAAAATTGCCACAGCTCAAAAATTTTAGAATATGCGCATGTTTACTTAGTAGTGATGATGTCTGTAAACTTTTGTCCAAATTGATTGATAAATGTAGGAGGAGTTGCGCACACAAGAATTTCATGCCGAAACCCATATTAAATCAAAGTTCAAGAGAGATAACCTGGTTAAAATTGTCGCAGATCAAAAAGTTTGGAATATGCACATGTTCACTTAGTAGAGATGATGTTTGAAAGGTTTCATCAAAATCGGTTCATTAATGTAGGAGGAGTTGCGCACACAAGAATTTGTTCGAATGGAAAGACATAATAAATCTAAGTCAAAGGGAGATAACCTGGTTAAAATTGTCGCAGATCAAAAATCTTGGAATATGCGCATGTTCACTTAGTAGTGATGATGTCTGAAAAGTTTTGTCCAAATTGATTGATAAATGTAGGAGGAGTTGCACGCACAAGAATTTCATGTAGAAACCCATAATAAATCTAAGTTAAAGGGAGATAACCTAGTTAAAATTGCCACAGCTCAAAAATTTTGGAATATGCGCATGTTCACTTAGTAGTGATGATGTCTGGAAACTTTCGTCCAAATTGATTGATAAATGTAGGAGGAGTTGCGCACACAAGAATTTCATGCCGAAACCCATACTAAATCAAAGTTCAAGAGAGATAACCTGGTTAAAATTGTTGCAGATCAAAAAGTTTGGAATATGCACATGTTCACTTAGTAGAGATGATGTTTGAAAGGTTTCATCAAAATCGGTTCATTAATGTAGGAGGAGTTGCGCACACAAGAATTTGTTCGAACGGAAAGACATAATAAATCTAAGTCAAAGGGAGATAACCTGGTTAAAATTGTCGCAGATCAAAAATCTTGGAATATGCGCATGTTCACTTAGTAGTGATGATGTCTGAAAAGTTTTGTCCAAATTGATTGATAAATGTAGGAGGAGTTGCGCACACAAGAATTTCATGTAGAAACCCATATTAAATCAAAGTTCAAGAGAGATAACCTGGTTAAAATTGTCGCAGATTAAAAAGTTTGGAATATGCATATGTTCACTTAGTAGAGATGATGTTTGAAAGGTTTCATCAAAATCGGTTCATTAATGTAGGAGGAGTTGCGCACACAAGAATTTGTTCGGATGGAAAGACACAATAAATCTAAGTCAAAGGGAGAAAACCTGGTTAAAATTGTCGCAGATCAAAAATCTTGGAATATGCGCATGTTCACTTAGTAGTGATGATGTCTGAAAAGTTTTGTCCAAATTGATTGATAAATGTAGGAGGAGTTGCACGCACAAGAATTTCATGTAGAAACCCATAATAAATCTAAGTTAAAGGGAGATAACCTAGTTAAAATTGCCACAGCTCAAAAATTTTGGAATATGCGCATGTTCACTTAGTAGTGATGATGTCTGTAAACTTTCGTCCAAATTGATTGATAAATGTAGGAGGAGTTGCGCACACAAGAATTTCATGCCGAAACCCATATTAAATCAAAGTTCAAGAGAGATAACCTGGTTAAAATTGTCGCAGATTAAAAAGTTTGGAATATGCACATGTTCACTTAGTAGAGATGATGTTTGAAAGGTTTCATCAAAATCGGTTCATTAATGTAGGAGGAGTTGCGCACACAAGAATTTGTTCGAACGGAAAGACATAATAAATCTAAGTCAAAGGGAGATAACCTGGTTAAAATTGTCACAGATCAAAAATCTTGGAATATGCGCATGTTCACTTAGTAGTGATGATGTCTGAAAAGTTTTGTCCAAATTGATTGATAAATGTAGGAGGAGTTGCGCACACAAGAATTTCATGTCCGGAAAGACGTACGGACGGACGGATGGACGGACGGACGGACGGACGTACAGGGCGATTCCTATATAGCCCCCACTTCTTCGAAGCGGGGGTATAAAAAGGTCGCCGAAGCATGGACTGGTACCCATTGCTGGAGACCCCCAGAAACAAACATATACCAGAAACTTCGCAAGCGGTGTGATCGAAAGAGTGACAGAAACAACAGAGTGATCGCACACCATCGAGAGGCTAAACCAGTGGAGTGAGTGCCTCCTTGAAGAAGAAAAGCAACTCCACTGCATGTCTCGAAAAACCACTACGGAGGAGACAGGAACCGATAAAAGACATGTGCGAAGGCACAATGAAGTTGGGTCAACGTGAAACCTCCCCGGGCGACTTTGGCAAAGAAAGTCGCGACGTAGAGGGAGACATGCTAACAGAGAGAGGAGCAGATTGATCCACACCCACCGAGGCAACAGGTGTGATCGAAAGGGTTCGTCTACTGCAGGTTCATATCTGGGCGAGAACCTGAGGCGAAATCGGAACCGGCAGGAAGGCGTAGCCGACAAGACCGTCCCAAAGGAGGGCCAGAGCATTCCGAATGTAAGCAACCACCGTCGAATTGTCGGACAACAGAAGGACCTGGCGATTCGACAGGTGAGGGATCCACAGCTTGAAACTCAGAAGAAGAGCAAGAAGCTCCTTCTGGTTGATGTGTAGAGCTGCCTGATCCTGGTCCCACATCCTGTGAAAGGAAAGACCTAGAGGATCCAACGTCGCATCCCATCCGAGATCATTGGCATCTGCCGTCAGAACGCAACTGGACGTGGGTAAGTCCAACGGAACACCTTGTGAAAGCCACTGGACATCCATCCAGGGGAGAAGGTGAGGATAAAGAGATTCTGGAAACTGAAGCACCAGATCCAGAAAATCTACATTCGGCCTCCAACGACTGAGCAGAAAGTGTTGGAGAGGTCTGACATGTAGCCGACCTACAGGAATGAGATCCGTCACCGAACCGCAGAGACCGATCAGCCAGAGAATACTCCGTGCCGTCGCAGATGTGGACTGGGACAGAGTCAGAGCAAAAGCTGAGAGAATCACAGCCTTGGCCTGGGGAACCGCCACCAAATTGAATTGGGTGCGGAAAGCCATCCCCAGATGAGAAAACAACTGAGAAGGGACCAGGTCCGACTTCTCGTTGACTCTGAATCCTAGCAAGCTCAACAGAGTGGCGACATCCAACTACAGTAAGGCAGCATTGGAATGCCACTGGAGGATATCATCCAGATATGCTGAAGTAGTCACCCTGGACTGTGTGCGATGGAAAGTGACATCAGTCTGGTGAAGGCCCAAGGAGCCAGGTTGAGGCTGAAAGGCATGGCCTTGAACTGGAAAACTCGCCCCAGAAAAGCGAACCTGAGATACTTCCGTGATGCCCGATGAATCGGAACGTGAAAGTAAGCGACTCGCAGCTCAATGCTGGAAGCGAAATCTCCCTGGAGAATTGAACAGCAGACCGACCTGAAAGTCTCAATGCTGAACTTGGGAGCAATGATAGACTGGTTCAGGATACTCAGATCGATAACCAGTCGGAGTCGGCCGTCCTTCTTCGGCACCAAGAACAGGAGGGAATAGAACCTCACTGACTGAATGTTCTTGATGACCTCAATCGCCCCCTTTGTCAGGAGATTGTCTATCTCCATGGACAAAAGTTCCCGACGCAAAACGTCTGAAGGAACTGTGGTTGGAAGAGGCACCCTGGACAGATTGGGGTGCCTTCGGAAGGATATTCGCAGCCCGGACCGAACAACATCTAACATCCAAGGATCGGATGTGATGGTGGCCCAACGGTCTGCGACCTCTGCTATGCTTCCTCCAACATGGGATGAGTCGAGGTGAGGACCTTCATTCCGAGCCCCGACGAGGCCCGCGAGAGGAGAAACCACCTCCTCTACTGAATGAAGAATCCTGGGACTTCCCTCTAGTCTGCCGACGCTTACCCTTACCCCTTGAGTAAGAAGTAGAAGCGGTGACAGATGGATCAGCCTTTTGCTTCGCAGAGGAAGCAGAAGGGTACTTGTTAGGCTTGGAACACCCCCTGCCTCCCATAGAAGGCTGATCAAGCTGAAGAAACAGCAGCTGATCTTTGGAATGACGTAGGACCGCCGTACGGAACCATGGAAAAGTTGCAAACCTGCCAAAGAAGCAGATCGAAGAGTAGCGCGCTGCTCCTCAGGAAGGGATCAGCCTGTGTCCATCACAGAGTCCCTTTGAACTAATTCCAGATTAGCCATGTTACAGGCATGCGTGTGTGAAAGATGCATGAGCGCCATGGACAGCACACGCAAAGGAGCCTGTACCTCGGCAAACTTATCTGGAGGCAGATAAGCAGCAAAAGCTGAGACGACGTGATCGGAGAGAGAAAGCATACCAAGCATCTCTCTTGATAAGCCCAACGTGGACTCCAGAGTCGTCATCAGAAAGACGGCAGACTTGGGCTTGGAAAGCCTGAGGGAATTGCAGTCCTGATCCAAAACCGTCAAAGTCTGGCAGACTGACGGATTGGCGGAATCGTAGGAGCGATAATGCGCCGGAAGCAAAAAGGTTTCAACACTGGTGAAGAACGGAGCCTTCAAAGCCTTGGAACTCAGCTTGGAGTCCAAGGCTAAAAATGCTTCAACCACCTGTACCGACTGGCACGGTCGAAGACGCCCAGAAGCAGTT
This sequence comes from Pictodentalium vernedei, assembly GCA_031216915.1. Lineage (NCBI taxonomy): Eukaryota > Metazoa > Mollusca > Scaphopoda > Dentaliida > Dentaliidae > Pictodentalium > Pictodentalium vernedei. Next base: position 181,456,909 of record CM062292.1, read on the forward strand.
GCTCCATAGGCTGTTGGCGCGCGACTGATGATCGCGGCCTGGCTGACACTGTCGGCTGGTTTGATGGTTTGAGATCCGGAAGGAACCCAAACACAAAATCAAGAGCTGCCCCCAAGTCCGAAGACTGCTGGCTCTCGACATCAAGCATGTCTGACTCTTCCCCTGAGTCAGAAGACACATAGCTCATCAGGGGCAAACCAGCCGACGCCTCCCATGGTGTCGGAACACCAGGGGGATCAGAAAGCAGCCTGTTTCCAATCCCGGGAGGCGGTGCCATAGGGGGCGCCTGGAAACCACTCGCTGCCTCACTGGGAAGCAACGGGAAGGCTCGTTGACAGAACCTGAGTAAGGCGATGGCCTCCCTAAGCTCACTGCCCATACTGGCCAGTTCGACAGGGGAATGAACCAGCAAAGTGGCTTCACCTCTGACCAGCGAAGGGTCACGATCCTCCGAAATACCCGACGTGGGACGACGGGCGGCAGCCGAAACGTCTGAAGGCAGACGTGTATAGAGGTACGACACACCCCGAGGATCAACATAGCGGGAACTCATGAGAGTCACCGCGGACCTCTGCGGGGCAGAAGGTCAAGGCTGCACAAAAGACGTTGGTCCCCCAAAACTGGTTGTGTGGCCAGAATGAGTGGACGGAAACGCCACGGTGTTCATAGTGTCCCCACTAAGAACTTCCGAATCCAATGACACAACTGCGGTGCTCGACGGTGCAGAGACCACAGTAGAGGGTCCGGCCGGCAGCCACTTCCAACTTCGCCGAGTTGAAGTCAGGGAAGGCTGAGGCCAATACCCCCACGTCTACACTCCCAAAGACCGCAGCAGACCACTGCAGGTATAAAACTACTGTGCTCAACGGCTGAGACGACACAGTAGGGGGTTCAGTCGGCAGCCACTTCCGACTTCGCCGAGTTGAAGTCGGGGAAGGCTGAGGCCGATATCCCACAACCACACTACAGACATCCCTGCAGACCCTTGCAGGGATAAGCCGAGGCCGGCTAAAAACGGTGCCAATGACGTTGTAGACGGAACAGCAGTAGCAGCAGATATGACGTGAGCTGTTGGAACTGGCGGAAAAGCGGAGAGAGCCACCTGGCTCGACCTCCAAAGGAGGAGTCACAACCCTAGTGACAGCCTCAGATGTCGACTGGAGAGGGTGCATACTGCCGGAACCAGACATCTCTTCACCAGAAACCCAACAGCTCCCACAGTATCCACCACGGTAAAAAAACTGCACATTCCCCACGGAAGGGGAATAACTCTCACCAGACATGGTCGAGTCGGGAAGCCCCGAAACGACAGCGTTCCTCACCCCCCGCTGGTGCGGGAGGAGCTGCACATCCCCCACGGAGGGAGAGCAATTCTCACCAGACGTGGTCGAGTCGGGCGACCCGAAACGACAGCATTCCACACCCCCTGCGGGAGTGGGAGGAGTGCACATCCCCCCAGTAGAAGAAAAAGGTGGACTCAACAGAAACAGAAAGTAGAAGAACACCCTCAACTACGAGAGAAGGTGGCAGAAAAAAAAAAGCGGTGGGTACACGACAGAACCCAGACGGTCGACAGGGACCGAAAAAACAGAAATTCAGCCCTTAACAGAGTGAAGAAATCCTGTCCAGACAGTCCCTGATTGACACCTAACTCCAATAACAATTAAATTCATCAACAGAAAAATTCATTGTCGAATCACGTTGACACAATGTCGAAAACAAAACATTCGCAAAAACGGAATAGTAAATAATATACAATGAGAATGTGGTTGAAAATATAAACGAGAATATATAAAACACAGTCCTGTTATTATATGGTCTTCAGATCCATAATTCCAGTCACAGGAAAACCATTATCGATGAGTTGAAATATCACTGTTACGGAGCAAAATGGCACACATCCACCACATGTGCGGATAATCAAAAGAATGACGAATTGATGCACTGCGCATTGGTTTACGGAAGTCGTGGATTTGTACTATGGAAGAGCGTCCCATACTGGGTGTGCGCCGATGGCGCTCGACCCAGTTTGGGCTTATTTTTTCGTGGTGTTTTTCCACCACTTTTCTTTCCCAACTCTCTTGGGAAAGATTAAAATAGAGAGTATTTTATCCGAGTTAGGTTCTTCCACTGTAGTGCAAGCTTGCAAGGTAGGTTGATAAGAAATAAAATTTGTGGGGATGCTAACAGAATTATGTCCCTTGTGGTGCCCCCTGTGGGTGTGGCAACTTTATTTGAAGAAACCTGCATTGACATATGATGAGGAACATGCATATCAAATTTGGTTCAATTAGGCCCAATGGTTTATCAGAAGTTGATAATGTAAAATTCATGCCGGAGAGAGGGACGACAGACAGGAAGTGATCACTTAGCTTCCCCTGACTTTCAGTCAGGTGAGCCAACAACCCTTTTACTTGCTTAAAGTGTCAAAAACTGAACCATTTACCACACCATCAATACAAATTTCATAAACTGCATAAAGATTATAAAGTAAATCTCTGTTAATGGATTTAAAAATATTGTGACTGAAAATTCTACTGACAATCATAAAATTGTATCAGCTTCACAGACCCATCTGGATGCTGTACTTCCAATATAAACATATATTCTGTTATAAGTTGTTTGCCAGAACTAAATTAGCTCATATTATATAAGATATAATAGAATGAATAATCAATTTATCACCAAACATTCCAAAATGACAAAACTCTTAGTTAACAGGGTTTCACTGTGTAACACAAACTACTTAAAAAAAATGACTACTATACATAACACACCTGTTGGACCTCAACATCTGTGTGAGGTTTGATTTGCATTAGCTTCTCATTTATAGCTGTGACATCATTTCTGACAGTTACTTTTTGACCTTCATGTGTGTTCTTGACCTCGACTGTAAGAATGGTGTTGGTATGCCAATGCATTTCAGAGAAAGTTGTCCCCTTTCGACCTTATGACTCGATAATTTTTAAATGATTCCTGGTGGTGGCAGAGGAGAAGAGGATGACAGAAATAGTGCCGTTAACAATGCTTGTGGCTCTTCTTTTTCCAAGAATTGGTTGCAATAGCTTTGGCTTTGGTCGTGGAAGTAGTGGATTCTAGTCTCCCTACGAGCTTGTAGGATTCCTCTGGTACTTTGTTGGATTCTTCTAATATCTGCATCCGTTTCTGTTGCATCTCTGGGATCATCTTGAGAGAAACTAAAGCTTTTGTAAGGCAAGAGGAGATCCAAAGTCCCTCAAGTCATCAGGAAGCAGTGAGTCAGGAGCAGGAGGTAGGGAAAAGGCAACTTCCACTTCTGTCTCCATCTCGATAGGTCGGTCCACATCTGCTGACTATTGGGTTTATGACGAGATGGGCTAAACTTTGAAGGGAGGATGGGAAGTAGTGGTTGTTCTCTTTGCCTCTATCTCAGTGCCTTCTGCTCTCTACTTCATGAAGAAAGCTCGCAAGTGATGGGCATCGCTGTGCTTGACTCTTTCTCTTCTTTTCATTGTGGACTTGGTAGTAGTAATTCTTCCGGCCTCCTTCAGGTGGGGACCAGTGTGAGAGAAGTTCCCTGCAAGGAAGGTTCTACACCTCACTGAAGGTGGGGGTAGGGTTTTCATCACATATTCCACTGTCAGAACAATGCTCTCATCCTTTTCTTCGACATTCCAAGTAAGAAGACAAGATACTTCAGAGTCTGAAGGGTTCCTATGATGTACATCGTGAAGTCCATATTGGTAACTGGAAATAGCTCAGTTAGCATTGTTTACATACGGGAATCCAAGGAACGAATGTGTGGCATCCAAGGAACGATGTAAGTATGAGTAATGATGGGCCTTGACCTTGAAGATGTGGACCCAACTATTTATGAATGACATATCTACTTATTGTCCATCACATCCAGATAAAGAGTGATGATCATGCACATAGTAGTTTTGAGCTAAGAACTTAACTGGTTGAGTGCTGGTAGCCCAAGGCACAACAAGTTGAAAGCTTCATATTCAGCAGATGTGCTTTGTATTATTTTGAATTGAAAGTATTAAGTCTGCAAGGATTTGCCTTGTTGCAGTTTATGTGAGAGTGCCAATGGGCACTCTCCCATCAACTGTAGCAAGGCAATGACATGTGAACAAATTTTGCTGACCAAAAATAATTTAGCCCTCTACCAGTTAAGGGCAAGACTGAATTTTCAACATTCAAATATGACATTATCCTCCATGTACATTTGTGATGGACCTATTATAATTGACACATCATCTTATTGTCTTATCTTCTTTAGTTTATGTGTTGTATGTGAGACATAGGGGGCACGGTGGCTTTGTGGTAACCGGTTCTCATCAGACCACCGAAGTTAAGCACCGTCGAGCCCAGTTAGTCCTTGGATGGGTGACCGCCTGATCGATCGATTCGGACTCCCGCGTTGTGCCCTTGGGCAAGGCACTTAACCCTGCTTGTCCACATGGGGGCAAGATGATGCCGAGTACTAAGGCGTACTGCACGCCGATGGTGCGCCTGTCTTCAACCAATCTAACCCTGTCTGTGCTGCAGTGCAGAGTTGGGGAGCTGACAGCTGCTTGTCGTTGCTCGGTGGTTCTCTCTGGGTACTCCACCTGTGAAACTGTCATGGTCATGATTAGCCATTGTGCATAAGTATGTGACCTTAAACACCAATAAATAAATAAATAATGTGAGACATGATTTATGACACATTCAGCTTTAGACCTTCATGTGCAAACAATATCTTGACGGTGTAAGTAAAACTGATTATTTTGTTTGACCCATCTTGATCACTGATTGAACCTTAAGTAGATTCTGAGCTATGGGTGAAATGAGATTAGATACATGGCTGCAAAAACATTTGTGCATTCATGAATAAGGTGAAACTCTATGTTCTCTTTGCTTAAAAAATAAGGAGAATGTTCAACACTAAATTTCAGTCACAAGATGTAAACACATACAAAGGTGGGTATCCTTGAAATAAACAATACGGCTGGCATGAAGCTGACTAAAAGTCATTTTATACCTCAAGAAAATAGACTGCATTTTTAATACATTTTTTTTCATGGCGAGTAAATAAAATATTTTCCATCCTACCTGTGAATTTCTCCGTTCCAAAGCTTCAACCCTTGCTCTGAGGATTTCAATTTCTTGATCTTTCTCCATTGTGTCACTCTGTTTTATTTAAAAAAGAATAAAATTGTGTATCCTATAGTGACATTATAAATAGTAAACAAAAGGCCCTGAATTGTTTATCTGACTAAAACCCCATTGAGTATTTTCTTGAATTTCTTCATAAATCCATTCAGGGCTGCTATAAAAAGTTAAAAAATTTATAGTAATTTATATATTTTTTATACTTACCAATGACCCAGACATAGCTGGTGCTAACTCTTAAAATATAGGGCCAAACACAAATTTTGCCCCCCAATCCCCAAAATTTGCATCTAAAACCAAAGAAAACATGTCCTGAAAGGCCCTCCACACTTCGCCCCCACTGCGCATGCGCAGTGTCAAGGACGTTCCGAAATTGGCGCCATTAATCATTCTAATAACCAGTGCCTGGTAAGCGCTATGTACTCAGTGGGGAGGCAAGAGTTCCCAACTCCTGGGAGGGCCATCCCCGTCTGGGTCATTGGTAAGTATAAAAAATATATAAATTACTATAAATTTTTTAACATTTTTATACTGTACCAATAACCCAGACATAGCTGAATAGTAAAAAGGCTGGAGGGCCAAGGACATAGAGCAAAATGGAATACGCTCAATAAAATAAAATAGAGTCATCCCCTGTAGGGAAAAGAAGTAATAGGCCTTACATGTATCTTTCTTATTTATGATAAATTAGAAAGATACAACACCTTCCAAAATTGAGCTTCATACATCCATGTACTCTATTAATATCCAATATAATCCTTATACTAATAATTTTTAAAGTAAGCCAATAAATAAAGTAAGTCTAGAGAATAGAGACTCTTATACTCCTAAAAGTGTCTGAGGATTGCATAATCATGTCCGTTGACATATGCAATATTCAAAAGCTATACTTTAAAAACTAAGACTTGAATGAATTTTAAAAACCTAAACTTCTCACTAAACAACCATCTCAATAACAGCTCAGAATTACTAACTCCGGAGGAGGTATCCCCTTGTTTTCATAGTAAAACAGGTGACCCAAGGGAACACCCTCCTCCCCCCCCCCCCTTTTCTTGCTCTGGGTCAAATAGCCCAGAGCGAAGAGGGCAGCAGAACGGAGACACTGCCGAAACAGACAGCCTACCTAGCTATAGTAGCAACTGTTAAGTGAATGACATTCTGAGCAGTAGATAAAAGACCTAACAATAGAGGCCTCCAGAAATGGACTCATTATTTCTGAGATAAAATTCATGAATGTGGATGGCTGAGCGCAATGAGCGGCCTTCAAAAATCTATAATAGCGACACTATTAATGTAAGCCCAAGAAGTAGAAGAACTCTTACTTCATGAGCCGAAATCTTAAGCACAACTGCTAAGTCAATGATATACCATAAGCAGTACCGATAGTTAATAGAATCCATTAACAATAAAATGGAGCGTAACGTCCTTCTACTAGGCATCAAAGACAGAAGAAGCTTACGCCCATAGTAATAAACAGATATCTGTTTATAAATACATAAACTGTACCCGGCAAGAGTAAAGGCCTATGCCCATACGAAGACGGAAGGACCTTAAAATAATAGGTTCCGGATAATAGGAGCCTAACTCTTATGCAAAAATCCAACCTAAATAGTAACGGAAGTAGTGATTCCGAAACTACGAAAGTGAAAATCATCCATCGATAGTGCATGAAACTCACTGACTCTACAGTAAAAGAGAAACCAACAGAATTACTGTCTAAAAGGTCAGAATTTGAAAAGTTAAAAAATTTATAGTAATTTATATATTTTTTATACTTACCAATGACCCAGACATAGCTGGTGCTAACTCTTAAAATATAGGGCCAAACACAAATTTTGCCCCCCAATCCCCAAAATTTGCATCTAAAACTAAAGAAAACATGTCCTGAAAGGCCCTCCACACTTCGCCCCTACTGCACATGCGCAGTGTCAAGGACGTTCCGAAATTGGCGCCATTTATCATTCTAATAACCAGTGCCTGGTAAGCGCTATGTACTCAGCGGGGAGGCAAGAGTTCCCAACTCCTGGGAGGGCCATCCCCGTCTGGGTCATTGGTAAGTATAAAAAATATATAAATTACTATAAATTTTTTAACATTTTTATACTGTACCAATGACCCAGACATAGCTGAATAGTAAAAAGGCTGGAGGGCCAAGGACATAGAGCAAAATGGAATACGCTCAATAAAATAAAATAGAGTCATCCCCTGTAGGGGAAAGAAGTAATAGGCCTTACATGTATCTTTCTTATTTATGATAAATTAGAAAGATACAACACCTTCCAAAAATTGAGCTTCATACATCCATGTACTCTATTAATATCCAATAATCCTTAACTAATAATTTTTAAAGTAAGCCAATAATAAAGTAAGTCTAGAGAATAGAGACTCTTATACTCCTAAAAGTGTGTGAGAATTGCATAATCATGTCCGTTGACATATGCAATATTCAAAAGCTATACTTTAAAAACTAAGACTTGAATGAATTTTATAAACTTAAACTTCTCACTAAACAACCATCCCAATAACAGCTCAGAATTACTAACTCCGGAGGAGGTATCCCCTTGTTTTCATAGTAAAAAACAAGTGACCCAAGGGAACACCCTCCCCCCCCCCCCCCCCCCCCCTTTTTCTTGCCCTGGGTCAAATAGCCCAGAGCGAAGAGGGCAGCCGAACGGAGACACTGCCGAAACAGACAGCCTACCTAGCTATAGTAGCAACTGTTAAGTGAATGACATTCTGAGCAGTAGAGAATAGACCTAACAATAGAGGCCTCCAGAAATGGACTCGATATTTCTGAGATAAAATTCATGAATGGATGGCTGAGCGCAATGAGCAGCCTTCAAAAATCTATAATAGCAACACTATTAATGTAAGCCCAAGAAGTAGAAGAACTCTTACTTCATGAGCCAAAATCTTAAGCACAACTGTTAAGCCAATGATATACCATAAGCAGTACGCTAGTTAATAGAATCCATTAACAATAAAATGGAGCGTAACGTCCTTCTACTAGACATCAAAGACAGAAGAAGCTTACGCCCTTGTAATAAACAGATATCTGTTTATAAATACATAAACTGTACCCGGAAAGAGTAAAGGCCTATGCCCATACGAAGACGGAAGGACCTTAAAATAATAGGTTCCGGATAATAGGAGCCTAACTCTTATGCAACAATCCAACCTAAATAGTAACGGAAGTATTGATTCCGAAACTATGAAAGTGAAAATCATCCATCGATAGTGCATGAAACTCACTGACTCTACAGTAAAAGAGAAACCAACAGAATTACTGTCTAAAAGGTCAGAATTTGAAAACTACTGTTTCCAGAGGCTCAAATGATTACTTAGCTAAATAAGAACCGAAGTTAAAATCCGTATAGGAATTTAATCTAAAGATTCTAAGTCTATTTATCAAAAAGTTACTAACTGACTTAGATAAAGAGACAAAAGACTCAAATGTAAACTATCGTAGAGTGCATAGGTATTAGGTAACATAAACCTATAACCTAAATAACAACAGGCTGCAGTAGATCTTGTGAAACAAGTATACTAAAAAAATAGCAATGAGTAGTATGGAGGGATCAACCATATGAACATAATGATCCCTACACCACGACGGAAGAGCCTCCACTTTAGTCGCATAGAATAGCGAAGAAGAGGATCTCCTATAATAAGAAATCGCGTCCAAAGCTCGTCCAGTACAGTGCTTACAATGCAATATGGACCACACAACGGAATACATGAAGGTTGCGACCTTGCTGGTTGTGATAAAGATGACACGATTTACCCAGTGAAAAAAGATCCTCACATAGAGGAAGATTTCACGTTAAGATCCACAGTAGACAAGAGAGTAAATTACTCATGATCTCTGTGAAGATAGAGATGCTATCAACAGAAATGTATTGTGGTTGTTTATCTTAGCAATACCTGCTAAAACAACAGCGCCGGAGGATACGCGTATCCTATCATTCCGTCCTATAGATCAATAGAGCGTTAACAGTATTAGCTCAGAGATCTGGACAAGCCAACACATACGTCTGCAATTGATTAGCAAGCTGTGTCATAAATAAAACATCATTGGGCGCTCCCATAGATAGCAAATCTGATTAAATACTTGTTTGTTGAGAGTCCATTCTGACAGCAACAAGCGACCCGTAAGAGAACGGGAGTGCGATAAAACAATCAGACGACCCAGAATATGACGGACCAAAACTGAACTTGGTGTAGTATAACCAACAGACGGATTCTTTCCATTAAATTGAATAACGGAAACGAAAGAGTGCCTCCCTGGTTCCGGAGATACGCCACTACTGTCGAATTAAAGGACAGGAATTTGGGCATGCGTTTCTGAATAATGTTCATGCAATGACATAAAGCAAGCCTAAAAAACATTATTCCGCGGAAGTTAAACTGATAGTTAAAAGACTGCGGAACCCAAAGACCCTGGCACTTCGAATCCGTAGGGATCAGTATATATCCCAATCTGTTTGACTGGCAACCGTCATAACAGCCACACTCGGGTCCGGCAACTGCGGCGGCACTCTCTGAGTCAACCACCGAATGTTTTCCCCAGTCTGAATCTCTTGTAACACTAGATAGACAAGAGAATGTATAAATCAAGCAATTCATGGATTGCTGGAAAGTTGCCGTCGAAGAGAAGCTCCTCCGAGAACGAAGCGACTCTGAGAGAGTTCTTAACCTACTATCCACGCGTGGATGTAGCTAGGGCTGCATCACGTCTAACCAACTCCTATCAGCCACTGAAGGGCGGAGTTATACGTGAACAAACTACTGCCCTCAAAAGAAATTACATTGAGAATAATATCCCGTAAATCTTTTCTTGAAGACGTAATGATAACGCCTCAGTAAGGCGGATTACGAATAATAAAGCGTCTAAGTTAAGTCTACTATACATAATGTCGTTCCCAACATTGAAATTGGAAAAGACATAACGGCGAAAAGAATATATGCAGTCTTTAAACACACCGTCTAGACGCATATGAACTCTCGGTATGCCCTGCTCTGCCAAAATAAACTATATGTAAAAAAGATAAAATGGCAGAAATGAGCCACGCGGACAAGAAACTAAACTATCATGCTTAGTAGCAGGCTTGTATATATATAAATATATAGCGTCGAAAAATAAAACACATGTTGTAATGACAATATTGGACTGCGTCGGTAAGTCAGGGACAAAGTCCCTGTACCGATCGAAAAATCCGAGTCCAATGACGCTATAAGTCTCTTATCCAAGATCGCAGCAATGAAGTCCGAAAAATAATCACTGGAAGAAATGCCAGAAGATATGAAAGGCATCTTCCGATACTACTAAAGGGAAAACTCGAAATCTTTCGAATCCCTTTCGCCATCCTGTCGGACCCTATAAAGCGTTCGGTCGTCCGTAGCTTGATGCAACCGCGGACCGCACCGACCCAGCGCCGTCGGATAATTCCTGATTCGACCGAGAAACCGTCAATTGCTGGGATGCTGCGAAACAACTGTGCTAACTCGGATAGCACGTCCGTCACTGAGGCCTGAGGAGCAGCGGTCTTACGATGCATTGCCGCAGGAAGCTCCGAGAACGTTACCCCGTGCATACTTCCAATATGCGAGCGAACGGAGTGTATAAGCCTTGTGTCCCTTGGCTACCGGATGGCGCGACCTATTCGCTGTGGAATCACTAAATGCCGAAACTGATCGGATACTCGAGGTCACGTAGCCAATGTGCGGTCGTGTGCCCTGCTGTGAGGATGAGGAAGCATTAAAGACAGTCTCTCGGACTGTCAATATAACGGAGCGTCCCGAGCAACGGACATATGCTCCGAATGTAAAATATCTGAACCACAACATGCGGTCCCCTATGTTGTTGGCTTCCTCCGATCTGTCCTCAATCTGCCGTCACTGGGTGAGTACTAAAGTAATTAAAGTGCTCGCATCACCCAAATCTCCTTCCTAGACCGCAACGGACGAACCCGGCAGCCGAACCATTCGATGAATGTACGCTACACCGGGTGAGCTAGCGAATGTCACTCCGTAAGCGATAGACATAATCCATGAGCACTTATTGCCGCTAACTCTTCATTAACTATGACAACAGAGGCACACTTTTGAAAGACATCTCCATAACTCTTCGAACAAGAAACCAGAAATGCTTGGATAGCAAGCATAAAATAATAATATATATAGCGTCGTTCAATAATTCGAAAGTTTGTGTGACATTATTGGACTATGTCGGAACTGAGGGACGATGTCCCTGAACCGAACCAAAAATTTCTAAGTCCACCGACGCTATCAGTTTCTTATCCGGCATCGCAGCATATGTTGTTCCGAAAGGGAAAGCTTGAAATCCACCGAATCCCTTTCGGTATCCCATCGGACCGGATGAAACTTTCGGACGTCCGTACCCGCTTCCGCGGAGCGTCCCGACCCAGCATCGTCGGATAAAATAAATGCGACAGATTCAGTTGATGCTGGGATGCTGCGATAAACTGTGCTATTAAGGAAAGCACAACCGTTCCCGAGGCCTGTGCAGTAGCGGACTTACGATGCATTGCCGCTGGAAGCTCCGTGTACGTTGACTCCCGCACACTTTCTATGCGAACGTCCGGAGTCTGCAGGCCTCGAGTCCCCGGCTACCAACCCAGCGCTGTCGGATAATTCTCGATCCGACACCGTTTCTGTCGGCTGCTGGGATGCTGCGATAAGCTGTGCTATGTGCACAAGAATGTCCGGCGTCGAGACCTGCGGAGGCGCAGTCTATCGCTGCTTCGCCGAGGGCAGCTCCGCATCAGATGGCTCCCGCATACTTTCCTATGCGAACGTCCGGAGTCCATCGGTCTCGAATCCCTGGCTGCCGGATGGTGTGACCTGGTCGCCGAAGAATCCTTGATCGGCGAAGCTGGTAATATATCGGCGGTCACGCAGCCAAGGTGCGGTCGTGTGCGCTGACGAGAAGAGGAAGCCTTAGCAGTCTCAGCGGACTGCCTATACAACGGAGCGTCCCGAGCGACGGACGTATGCTCCGCTAACTACACATTTGTACCACAACATCTGGGGCCAGATGTTGTTGAACGAGAGAGGGGCCTCTCTCGCTTGCCGTGCGGATGGACCGAACGAGCTATGAACCGGACTAAAAGGCTTCCTCCGTTCTCCCTCCGATCCGCCGTCACTGGGTGTGCATTAAGTTAATTTTATAGTGCTCGCATCACCCCAAAATTCCTTCTAGACCACAACGGACGAACCCGGCTGCCGAACCATTCGGTGAATGGACGCTACACCGGGCGAGCTAGCGGACGTCAAAGGCCGTCGAACCTACTAGGGTCCTCTTAGGCAATTGGCGTATTACATGAGCACTTTTCCGCTAGCCCTTCATTAATTGTGACGACGGAGGCACACTGTTGGAAGACATCACAGATACATCACCCTAATCTTGATCGTCTGAAATAGAAATTGATAAAGTAGAGTGACCCTGCGGGGAAAGGACCGGAGTGTCCAAATCCCCAACAACATACCGTGACATACGCTTCCCATATTGTCATCGAAATCATACGATACAGAACAGGAGTTAATGCGAGTACACTGACCACATATAGAATGATAATAAGGTCAGAGGAAGACTTCCTCTTAAAGCAATTGATCAATATCCTTTCAATGTGAAAAGAAAACAAGTCCTGGTACTCGCACTAACCCCTGGCAATCAAAATACATAATAATAATATGATCCATTAATATAGAAAAAATAATTGAAATCAAAATATTTTGAAAAAATATTTTTTCAGAACAGCCCAAGTTTCTGAAAAGTAACGTTGAGCCCCAATGGATCCCAAGCCTAAGTGTGGACAAAAATTTTAAAAATATTTTAAACAATTTTTTTTCAACACTTACGAACAATAATAATGTATCTAGTTATGATTAAAATAACATAAAGATATTATTATTTAGAAATCCCCCCCTCACACAGAGGGCTGTTGTAAATGTAAACAATGAGTGTAAAAACACTAAAATAAGACTCCAGGCACCCAGGCCCGAAATCAGTTACCAAAAATACACCATCTGATGCAAAACAGAGACTTCCAGGGAAGAAACTGCAGAACATCAGATGGTAGATGCAGAACACAACGCCTAACCACCCGCAGGTGAAGACGTAAACATGGGGAAAGAACAGAATTCATTCTGTTATACAGCTAAAACTCCCAAGAAATTTTAGTAATAATAATTACAGAAACTATGCCAAAAGCATGGGAGAATAGCAAGGGGGAACTTAAAGGACAGGGAGAGAGGAAAAACACTTGAAAAAACAGTGTAACTAAATAATCAGAATGACAACAAAATGGCTGCTGCCTTGAAAATAGGTAACTTAACATAATTTCATTAAAAAATTTTAAGTTACAGCCCTGATAATATTCTGTCACACATTCTTTTCCTCTCCTCCTTTTCTATCCTCCTTAGAATCACCATTTCACTAATATTTATGTGTCTGGCATCATTTAAACTGAGATTTAAAAGCACAAAGATCAGTCAGATGTTAACTGATGAAGGGCCAAACTTAGAATGATAAATGGTGCCAATTTCGGAACGTCCTTGACACTGCGCATGCGCAGTAGGGGCGAAGTGTGGAGGGCCTTTCAGGACATGTTTTCTTTAGTTTTAGATGCAAATTTTGGGGATTGGGGGGCAAAATTTGTGTTTGGCCCTATATTTTAAGAGTTAGCACCAGCTATGTCTGGGTCATTGGTACAGTATAAAAATCTACTGTTTCCAGAGGCTCAAATGATTACTTAGCTAAATAAGAACCGAAGTTAAAATCCATATAGGAATTTAATCTAAAGATTCTAAGTCTATTTATCAAAAAGTTACTAACTGACTTAGATAAAGAGACAAAAGACTCAATTGTAAACTATCGTAGAGTGCATAGGTATGAGGTAACATAAACCTATAACCTAAATAATAACAGGCTGCAGTAGATCTTGTGAAACAAGTATACTAAAAAATTGCAATGAGTAGTATGGAGGGATCAACAATATGAACATAATGATCCCTACACCACGACGGAAGAGCCTCCACTTTAGCCGCATAGAATAGCGAAGAAGAGGATCTCCTATAGTAAGAAATCGCGTCCAAAGCTCGTCCAGTACAGTGCTTACAATGCAATACGGACCACACAACGGAATACATGAAAGTTGCGACCTTGCGGGTTGTGATAAAGATGACACGATTTACCCAGTGAAAAAAGATCCTCACATAGAGGAAGATTTCACGTTAAGACCCACAGTAGACAAGAGAGTAAATTACCCATGATCTCTGTGAAGATAGAGATGCTATCAACAGAAATGTATTGTGGTTGTTTATCTTAGCAATACCTGCTGAAACAACAGCGCCGGAGGATACGCGTATCCTATCATTCCGTCCTATAGATCAATAGAGCGTTAACCACATTAGCTCAGAGATCTGGACAAGCCAACACATACGTCTGCAATTGATTAGCAAGCTGTGTCGTAAATAAATCATCATTGGGCGCTCCCATAGATAGCAAATCTGATTGAATACTTGTTTGTTGAGAGTCCATTCTGACAGCAACAAGCGACCCGTAAGAGAACGGGAGTCCGGTAAAACAATCAGACGACCCGGAATATGACGGACCAAAACAGAACTTGGTGTACTATAACCAACAGACGGATTCTTTCCATTAAATTGAATAACGGAAACGAAAGAGTGCCTCCCTGGTTCCGGAGATACACCACTACTGTCGAATTAAAGGACAGGATTTGGGCATGCGTTTCTGAATAATGTTCATGCAATGACATAAAGCAAGCCTAAAAAACATTATTCCGCGGAAGAAAACTGATTGCTAAGAGACTGCGGAACCCAAAGACCCTGGCACTTCGAATCCGTAGGGATCAGTATTATATCCCAATCTGTTTGACTGGCAACCATCAAAACAGCCACACTCGGGTCCGGCAACTGCGGTGGCACTCTCTGAGTCAACCACCGAATGTTTGCCCCAGTCTGAATCTCTTGTAACACTAGATAGACAAGAGAACGTGTAAATCGAGCAATTCATGGATTGCTGAAAAGTTGCCGTCGAAGAGAAGCTCCTCCGAGAACGAAGCGACTCTGAGAGAGTTCTTAACCTTACTATCCACGCATGTGGATGTAGCTAGGGCTGCGTCACGTCTAACCAACTCCAATCAGCCACTGAAGGGCGGAGTTATACGTGAACAAACTACTGCCCTCCAAAGAAATTACATTGAGAATAATATCCCGTAAATCTTTTCTTGAAGACGTAATGATAACGCCTCAGTAAGGCGGATTACGTATGATAAAGCGTCTAAGTTAAGTTTACTATACATCATGTCGTTTCCAACATTGAAATTGGAAAAGACATAAACGGTGAAAAAGAATATATGCAGTCTTTAACCACACCGTCTAGACGCATATGAACTCTCGGTATGCCCTGCTCTGCCAAAATAAACTATTCGTATAAATGATAAAATGGCAGAAATGAGCAACGCGGACAAGAAACTAAACTATCATGCTTGGTAGCAGGCTTGTATATATATATATATATATAGAGCGTCGAAAAAATAAAATAAAACACATGTTGTAATGACAATATTGGACTGCGTCGGTAAGTCAGGGACAATGTCCCTGAACCGATCGAAAAAACCGAGTCCAATGACGCTATAAGTCTCTTATCCAAGATCGCAGCAATGAAGTCCGAAATAACAATCACTGAAAGATAATGCCAGAAGATATGAAAGGCAGCTTCCGATACTACTAAAGGGAAAACTCGAAATCTTTCGAATCCCTTTCGCCATCCTGTCGGACCCTATAAAGCGTTCGGTCGTCCGTACCTGATGCAACCGCGGACCGCACCGACCCAGCGCCGTCGGATAATTCCTGATTCGACCGAGAAACTGTCAATTGCTGGGATGCTGTGAAACAACTGTGCTAACTCGGATAGCACGTCCGTCACTGAGGCCTGAGGAGAAGCGGTCTTACGATGCATTTCCGCTGGAAGCTCCGTGATCGTTACCCCGTGCATACTACCAATATGCGAGCGAACGGAGTGTATAGGCCTTGTGTCCCTTGGCTACCGGATGGTGCGACCTATTCGCCGTGGAATCACTGAATGACGAAACTGATCGGATACTCGAGGTCACGTAGCCAATGTGCGGTCGTGTGCCCTGCTGTGAGGATGAGGAAGCATTAAGGACAGTCTCTCGGACTGTCAATATAACGGAGCGTCCCGACCGACGGACATATGCTCCGAATATAAAATATCTGAACCACAACATGCGGTCCCCTATGTTGTTGGACGAGAGAGGGACCTCTCTCGCTCACAGCCCGGATGGACCTGGACAAGCCAGGAACCGGACTAACAGGCTTCCTCCGATCTGTCCTCAATCTGCCGTCACTGGGTGAGTACTAAAGTAATTAAAGTGCTTGCATCACCCAAATCTCCTTCCTAGACCGCAACGGACGAACCCGGCAGCCGAACCATTCGATGAATGTACGCTACACCGGGTGAGCTAGCGAATGTCACTCCGTAGGCGATAGACATATTCCATGAGCACTTATTGCCGCTAGCTCTTCATTAACTATGACGACAGAGGCACACTTTGAAAGACATCTCCATAACTCTGCGAACAAGAAACCAGAAATGCTTGGTTATAGCAAGCATAAAATAATAATATATATAGCGTCGTTCAATAATTCGAAAGTTTGTGTGACATTATTGGACTATGTCGGAACTGAGGGACGATGTCCCTGAACCGAACCAAAAATTTCTAAGTCCACCGACGCTATCAGTTTCTTATCCGGCATCGCAGCATTCTGGTCCGACGAAAGAAGCTGTAGAAGACCAAGTCAGATGACATACACAACAGCCTATGTTGTTCCGAAAGGGAAAGCTCGAAATCCTCCAAATCCCTTTCGGTATCCCGTCGGACCGGATGAAACTTTCGGACGTCCGTACCCGCTTCCGCGGAGCGTCCCGACCCAGCATCGTCGGATAAAATATATGCGACAGATTCAGTTGATGCTGGGATGCTGCGATAAACTGTGCTATTAAGGAAAGCACGTCCGTTCCCGAGGCCTGTGCAGTAGCGGTCTTACGATGCATTGCCGCCGGAAGCTCCGTGTACGTTGACTCCCGCACACTTCCTATGCGAACGTCCGGAGTCTGCAGGCCTCGTGTCCCTGGCTACCGGATGGTGTGACCTGGTTGCCGAAGAATCCTTGATCGGCGAAGCTGGTAATATATCGGCGGTCACGCAGCCAAGGTGCGGTCGTGTGCGCTGACGAGAAGAGGAAGCCTTAGCAGTCTCCGCGGACTGCCTATACAACGGAGCGTCCCGAGCGACGGACGTATGCTCCGCTTGCGACACATTTTGTACCACAACATCTGGGGCCAGATGTTGTTGAACGAGAGAGGGGCCTCTCTCGCTTGCCGTCCGGATGGACCGGAACGAGCTATGAACCGGACTAAAAGGCTTCCTCCATTCTCCCTCCGATCCGCCATCACTGGGTGTGCATTAGGTTAATTTATAGTGCTCGCATCACCCCAAAATTCCTTCTAGACCGCAACGGACGAACCCGGCTGCCGAACCATTCGGTGAATGGACGCTACACCTGGCGAGCTAGCGGACGTCAAAGGCCGTCGACCTACTAGGGTCCTCTTAGGCAATTGGCGTATTTACATGAGCACTTTTCCGCTAGCCCTTCATTAATTGTGACGACGGAGGCACACTGTTGGAAGACATCACAGATACATCACCCTAATCTTGATCGTCTGAAAAAGAAATTGATAAAGTAGAGTGACCCTGCGGGGAAAGGACCGGAGTGTCCAAATCCCCAATAACATACCGTGACATACGCTTCCCATATTGTCATCGAAATCATACGATACAGAACAGGAGTTAATGCGAGTACACTGACCACATATAGAATGATTATAAAGTCAGAGGAAGACTTCCTCTTAATACAATTGATCAATATCCTTTCAATGTGAAAAGAAAACAAGTCCTGGTACTCGCACTAACCCCTGGCAATCAAAATACATAATAATAATATGATCCATTAATATAGAAAAAATAATTCAAATCAAAATATTTTGAAAAAATATTTTTTCAGAACAGCCCAAGTTTCTGAAAAGTAACGTTGAGCCCCAATGGATCCCAAGCCTAAGTGTGGACAAAAATTTTAAAAATATTTTAAACAATTTATTCAACACTTACGAACAATAATAATGTATCTAGTTATGATTAAAATAACATCAAGATATTATTTTCCAGAAATCCCCCCTTCACACAGAGGGCTGTTGTAAATGTAAACAATGAGTGTAAAAACACTAAAATAAGACTCCAGGCACCCAGGCCCGAAATCAGTTACCAAAAATACACTATCTGATGCAAAACAGAGACTTCCAGGGAAGAAACTGCAGAACATCAGATGGTAGATGCAGAACACAACGCCTAACCACCCGTAGGTGAAGACGTAAACATGGGGAAAAGAACAGAATTCATTCTGTTATTCAGCTAAAACTCCCAAGAAAATTTAGTAATAATAATTACCAAAACTATGCCAAAAGCATGGGAGAATAGCAAGGGGGACTTAAAGGACAGGGAGAGAGGAAAACACTTAAAAAACAGTGTAACTAAATAATCAGAATGACAACAAAATGGCTGCTGCCTCGAAAATAGGTAACTTAACATAATTTCATTAAAAAATTTTAAGTTACAGCCCTGATAATATTCTGTCACACATTTTTTTCCTCTCCTCCTTCTCTATCCTCCTTAGAATCACCATTTCACTAATATTTATGTGTCTGGCATCATTTAAACTGAGATTTATAAGCACAGAGATCAGTCAGATGTTAACTGATGAAGGGTCAAACTTAGAATGATTAATGGCGCCAATTTCGGAACGTCCTTGACACTGCGCATGCGCAGTGGGGGCGAAGTGTGGAGGGCCTTTCAGGACATGTTTTCTTTGGTTTTAGATGCAAATTTTGGGGATTGGGGGACAAAATTTGTGTTTGGCCCTATATTTTAAGAGTTAGCACCAGCTATGTCTGGGTCATTGGTACAGTATAAAAATATAGTCCCCATTACTGATAGTGTTAAAACCTAAGATGTGTTTGGGGAGGACATAACACCCCTGAAATTATCTACTGATTTGAACACACACGTAAATCATCTTACAAAGAGGTTATATGTCAAATGTGGAAGCATTTGTAGCAGTGGTTTGGGAGAAAGTGTTTTTTAATATTTTTCCCTTTACTCACATGTTAAAATCTGAGATCTGAACAAATTTTCATCTTTACAAAGACATTATATGTCGAATATGGAACAATTTGGACTGGTTTCTTACCAGAAGATGATTCAAATTTTTCCATCCATTACCCATTTTGTTAATATGTATGATCCCCACATAGGGCCCCATAATGGAATGATTAGGATATTTTTGACCAGTCTGATTACACTCCTCCTCAAGAAGCTTCTTACCAAATACAAAAAAATATAGTGGTAATGTTTGTACATGAATATACCTGCTACAAAAAAATCAATTAGTCCAGAAAATATATCAAATAGCTAAAAATATATCAAATGGCTGAAATACAAAAATGAATGAAATCCAGATCTGGATTACCTAGAGTGATGTCATGCATACAGCCCGATTGTCCCAACAATGCAATGCTAAGACACAAAATAAACTGAGCTATTTTTTGTTAACCATTTACCTAACAAATCTGCCATATCTGCACTCATGATATACAAAAATTGCTGTTCAAATTTTATTTTTTCATTTCTCTACCCCAAAACATACCTCATGATCTATTGATGGAACAAGCTTGATGAGCTTGTTCCAATAAGGATTAATAAGCAATGGTAAGAAGTAAAAAAAAAATGAAAGTGTCAATGACACTGTAGCTCAACTTGTTAAGACAAAGACATGTACATGATTAGTATGTGACACAGCAATGACAAACATCTAGGTAATGACCTGATAACAAAGGTACATATAAAGTATTGTAACGGTCTGTACATAAATACTGACCGTTGCCTGTAACAAATGTATAGGTAAAGTATTGTAAAGGTGGGTGACAGTCAGATGCTGAACTAGAAAAAAATCTTTGAGTCCCAGAGTGGGTCTGACTGAACCCCAAAATATTTGTTCTCATAGCACAGTGATAACAAAGGCACCCCAAAACACACTCGTTCCTGTCCCAAGGTGAAAACAAAAGTACCCAAGAAGTTTTGTGAAGATCAGTTCATAAATACGAGCTGTATAGAACTTGTGACAAAAAACTGATTGGACCTAATTTCGGTACAAAATGGCCACTGGCAGCCATCTTGAATTTTGGACCGTACCCAGAAACACTCATTCTCATCCCAAGGTTATAACAAAGGTACCCAAGAAGTTTTGTTAAGATCGGTTCATAAATACAGCCTCTACCCTGAGCCGTATTGACATGTGTGCTTACATTGTGTAAGTAGCACTGAATAAATCAAAGTTCATCTAATTTGCATAATTTCTGCACGAAAAAAAACACCTTACAATATGTGATGTATTCCATGTTACTAAACATTCATACAAAAATTTATTCAAATCAGAACTTTCATACAGAAGTTCTGTACAAAAGACTGATTGCACTAATTTTGGTACAAAATGGCTGCTGGTGGCCATCTTGAATTTTGGACCACACCCAAAAACACTTGCATTCATCCCACGGTGATAACAAAGGTACCCAAGAAGTTTCGTAAAGATTGGTTCATAAATATGGCCTCTAGTCTGAGCTGTATAGAAGTTGTGTACAAAAAACTGATTAGACCTAATTTCGGTACAAAATGGCCACTGGCAGCCATCTTGAATTTTAGACCGCACCCAGAAACACTCGTTCTCGTCCCAAGGTGATAACAAAGGTACCCAAGACATTTCGTGAAGATCAGTTCATAAATACAGACTCTAGTCTGAGCCGTATTGACATGTGTACTTACTGTGTGTAAGTCGCACTGAAAAAATCAAAGTTCATCTAATTTGCATAATTTCTGCACGAGAAAAAAACCTGTATTATATGTGATGTATCCCATGGTACTAAACATTCACACAAAAAATTATTCAAATCAGCGCTTTCATATGGAAGTTCTGTGCAAAAATCTGATTGCACCTAATTTTGTACAAAATGGCTGCAATCGGCCATCTTGAATTTCGGACCGGACCCAAAAACACCCGTTCTCGGTCCACGGTGATACCAAAGGTACCCAAGAAGTTTCGTAAAGATCGGTTCATAAATACGGCCTCTAGCCCGAGCCGTATTGGCATTTGCACTTACAGTGCTGAAAGTAACCCCAAAAAACATCAAAATTAGTCTAATTTGCACAATTTACGCAAGAGAAGAAAACCCGTATTATATGTGATGTATCCCATGGTACTAAACATTCATACAAAAAATTATTCAAATCAGAGCTTTCATGTGGAAGTTCTGTACAAAAACAATTTCTGCATCGTCGGTACAAAATGGCAGCTGGCAGCCATCTTGAATTTCGGACCGCACCCAAAAACATTCATTCTCGTCCCACGGTCATAACAAAGGTACCCAAGAAGTTTCGTAAAGATCAGTTCATAAATACGGCCTCTAGCCCGAGCCGTATCCAATTGTTGACGTACGGACAGACGGATAGACGGATGACAGGCCATGACAAAAGCTCAAATTTGGCTTCGCCAAAGTTGAGCTAAAAATGAAAAAATCTGATGTTTCTGAAAAATTATTTGTACTCCTGGCTTCAACTTGTGTCAGGAAAAGGGTTAAAGATGCTGTACAAAAAACATTCTCTTTCTATCTAAAATCTTCTATTATAATACAACTGATAACTAATTTTGGTAAAAAGTGACAAGAAAAATGTTCTGCTTTTTACTTCTTTCTGAAAGAAAGTATAAAATTATGTGTTTTCTGAAAATGTCAACAAAATTTGTAGTTAGATCATCAGCTGCATAGCTCTGTTCATTTGCAAATATAACAGCAGTCAATATAAGTTGTAATTTTTTAACATAAAATTTGTGGTTTAAATTTTAAAAGACTATACTTCAAATTCGAATGGACAATTTTTTCTGCATGTAATCACTCCAAATCCTTAAAAATGCATTTTGGGGTAAAGAGAAAAAATACCTAAATGACACCTGTGGGGGGAGGGGGGGGGGTGCGGGGTGTGGTGGACTATAGGAGTCAAAATTTTCTTTTTGCATGTAATAACTGCCAGTCCTTCAAAATGCATTTTAAAAAAAAATCCTTAAATGACAAGGGGGTAGGGGTGGGAGGGTTGGGGAACCCATATTCAAATTTGGCCAGTATTGCTAGCTGGAAAATACACATATCAACTTTGGTTGAAAGCAAACAAGTGTTTGACCACCGAGGTGGTATTAGTCCCCTACGGCACTTCTGTGACATAAGGCATTTTTGTCACAGAAGACACTAGAATATATAAGCATCTTGGATTTTGAAAAAAAAATATTGAGCGTGCATAATCCCCTCACAACCCTTTATCCATGTACCATATATGAAAGGCGTAGCTTGAACCATGTTGGAGGGAGGGGTGGTAACATAAAATAGAGAAAAAAGCTTAAAAAACACGCCTTTCTGCCATCTTGGATTTTGAAAAATAAATATTGACTGTGCATCATCCCCTCAGAACCATTTATCCATGTACCAAATATGAAAGGTGTAGCTTGAAGCATATTAGAGGGAGAGGTGGTAACATAAAAACAGACAGACAGACAGACAGACAGACAGACAGATGTTAGATTTTGAAAAAAAATATTGAGCGTGCATAATCCCCTCACAACCCCTTTATCCATGTACCATATATGAAAAGTGCAGCTTGAACCATGTTGGAGGGAGCAGTGGTAACATAAAATAGAGAAAAAGGCTTAAAAAACACAACAGAAATGGTTGCCATGGCACCATCTTGAATTTTGGAAAAAAAATATTGAACGTGCAACATCCCATTACAACCCTCTATCCATGTGCCAGATATAGAAAGTGTAGCTTGAACCATGTTGGAGTGAGGGTGGTAACATAAAATAGAGAAAAAAGCTTAAAAAACACAACAAAAATGGCCGCCATGCCGCCATCTTGGATTTTGAAAAAAAAATATTGAATGTGCATCATCCCCTCCCAACCCTCTATCCATGTGCCAAATATGCAAAGTGTAGCTTGAACCATGTTGGTGGGAGGGGTGGTAACATGAAAATAGAGAAAAAAAGCTTAAAAAACATAACAAAAATGGCCACCATTCTGCCATCTTGGATTCTGAAAAAAAAATTTTGAGTGTGCATCATCCCCTCAGAACCATTTATCCATGTACCAAATATGAAAGGTGTAGCTTAAAGCATGTTGGAGGGAGAGGTGGTAACATAAAAAACAGACAGACAGACAGATGGACGGACGGACAGACGGATGGACGGATAGACAGACGGACGGAGTGCAATCCTAAAATCCCTTTACGGTTCCCGTAGGGGACTAATAATCCAAACTGGAGTTATTGGTTGGAAACCAATTGTTTACCAATTGTTTACTGTTTACAGATGGATGGACAGACCATTTACATATTATGACCATTTTTACAAATGGGCATTTAACAAAGTAATATCAAATTTGAAGGGAATCGTACAATTAAAACCTGATTTATCTTCTGGATAACATGGTGAGGAGGGAGGGGTGGATTGATTCTACCCATCTCCCCCGGAGTTTTGGAAACAGCATCAAAGTCCCTCACTCCCATTTTCTTCCAATCTGTATTACATTTTGTTAAACAACAGAAGTATGCTGCAGACGGCATTTCTTTATATTTCAAACTGTGAAGCTCAGGTATTGAGAAAAAATGCTGCATACAAGTAAAAGAAATCATGTTTGTAAATGGAATTATTAAAAATTGCATTGATCATGCAAGAACGAAAAGTGACAAAGTATGTGTTACAAGCCCAATTTCAAATTTAAAGAAACTAAATTTGAAAACCATTTTGAAAAGGCTTAAACTAATGCAAATATTAATTGAAACCACTGCATATAGCATCAGTAGACTTTGCCCCCAAATGAAAAACAATGACGTTGTAACACAGTGTTTGAAGAATAAAAGATACAACCTTGAAAAACAAAACTTTAAGCTAGGAATACTAAGTAAAACTGAATGCAAAAAAAGGGTTAAATATTTCCTAAAAAGGATAAAAGAAATCACTGATGTAAATGCAATCATTAAGTTGTATTGACCATGCAAGAATTAAAGTAACAAAGTTTGTGGTAAAAGCCTAATTTCCAATACAAAGAAACTAAGTCTGAAAACATTTTTAAAAAGGGTTAAAATCCTGCCAATATTAATTAAAATCACTGCAGAAAGCTTCAGTAAACAGTATAGACATTGTCCTAAATGAGAACAGTGACATTCCACTGAACTGTTTGAAGAATTAAAGGTGTAACTCTGTAAATAAACAAGAGGCCCCATAGGGCCAGAAGCTCTCACCTTGAACATAAAACAATATAAACAGAGTACAACAATGAGTCTGCATTAAACAATCCATCTTCATAGGATACATTGTCAATTCTCGTGCCCCTCGGGAGTGACAAAAATAGTCCGAGGATCATGCCTTTTCTTCAGTTGATCATAATGTAAAATGTGGAGCTCCCTTATGAAGCCCCTTGATAAAACCTATGTGGATTAATCTTAGTAACACACCTCTGGAGGGTACTGAATACAAAATTTCTAATTCTTCAGCTACATGGATTATTCTGGCTCCTATAGAGAGCCCAAATATTAACTCAGGCTCCTGATTTGAAAAAAAGTTGAATCTGACCTCCCTAGAGATGTAGTATACCAAATATGAAAGTATTCTGACTGATGGATCTGAAAAAGAAAATTTTTAAAGAAATTTCTTCATATTGCATTAAGTCAAAATTTAGGCTACCATAGTGACCCCCACATATTAACTAGTAGAGTGCTGAATTATTTTAAGTCATCAAAATTTGTTCAAATATCTTTGCCTTGTTAGAATTTATGGGAGAGTGCCAATAGGCACTCTCCCATAAATTCTAAAAAGGCAAATCCTAACAGACTAAATAGTTTATCTTCAAGAGTGATATGTTGAACAGCCACTGAATTTGAAGCCTTTAAGTTGAGGTACCAACACTTCAGAAAAAAGCCCAAATATTGGCTTCCAGCACTCTACCAGTGAACAAACTAGAATCTGACTCCCCTAGAGATGTTGCAAACCAAATACGAACGGATTCCGACAAGTGAATCTGAAGAAGATTTTTGAAAAAATTCTCTCATATTGTACCAGATTCCCATATAGAGTCCAAATATTAACACAGGCACTCAAGTTGAACAAACTAGAATCTGGCCTCCCTAGAGATGTTGTATACCACATATGAAAGCATTCTGACTGGTGGATCTGAAGAAAAAGATTTTTTAAGAAATTTTTGCATATTGCAATATGTTAAAACTTGGGCTTCCATAGCAAGCCCAAATATATACCTAGGGACTCGATTTGAACAAACTTGAATCTGACCCCCTAGAAATGTTGTATACCAAATATGAAAGCATTCCGACTTGTGGATCTGAAGAAGATTTTTAAAAACTATCCCCCATATTGAACTAAGTAAAAATTTTGGCTTCTGTAGGAAGCCCAAATATTAACCCAGGGACCTGGTTTGAACAATCTTGAATCTGACTCTCATAACAATGATGTATACCAAACATTAAAAGATTCTGACTGGTGGTTCTGAAGAAGAAAGTTTTTAAAGAATATTGCCCTAAGTTAAAAATTGGGGCTCCTGTATTGAGCCCAAATATGAACCAATTGGCTTTATTTTAACAAACTTGTATCTGACCCCCTTATGGATGTTGTATACTGAATATCAAAAGATTCCGACCATTGATTGTGGGGAAAAGATTTTTTTTAATTTTTTGCAAATATGCCGACTCAGCATTTTTCGATGCCCTCTACAGAACACCCTAACATAACCGATGACAATTTTTTTTTTTACCATTCAATTCTACTGGTCTTTTTTTAGCCCCTGGGTTTCCCATGGGGATGCAGAAATTTTTTTTTTTGCACGAATCAAGTGCTTATGATCTAATAATACCACATACTAAATTTCATTCAAATCGGACCATCGGTTCAGAAAATAGAAATTTTGGGCAGGGCCAAAAATCTTACCCCTCCCATTACAAAGCTAAATATTGTTTCACAAACTTTGTTTGAACAAACTTGAATCTACACCTCAAAAGGAAGTTCCATAACAAATATCAAGTCATTGTACCCACTGGTTCATGAGAAGATGATTTTTTAAATATTTTGGAGCATTTTCCCCCACCCCCTCCCTATGGGACTGGGCATATTGAGTTGAACAAAAATGCAATGCCTCTCCAGGACCATCATGCACAAAAACTTTCACTTGAATTGGCCCAGTGGTTTTAGTGGAAAAGACCAAAATATGGTGTTGACGGACGACGGAGGGAGAGTGATGGGATTTGCTCAGCTTGACTTTGTCAAGGTGAGCTAAAGAACTTCAACCAAAAACTTTAACCTGGAAGATCTAAGTTAAATTGACTGCAAGAAAGGGTAAAATATGTCCCAATATAACATAAAACATAACGAGAATGATACAATCCATAGTAATTAATATTAATTAAAAAGAAAGAAAATTTTAACCTTCACTAAAAACTTTAACAACAAACTTTAACCAAAACTCTAAATGTTAACAGATTGATAGATGGATGGGCAAATGTCATGACTATAGCCCCGACTGTAAACAGTTGGGCTACAAATGCCTAATTGGCACCCCTGGTGGAGAGAGGGGTTATAAGAGTCCAATTTTTTTCTGCGTAGTCACTCTAAATCCTTCAAAATGCATTTTGAACCAAAGAAAAAGAAAATTGCTTAAATGGCCCCACAGGAGGAGGGGGGGGGGGGGGGGGGAGGATATAGGAGTCAATTTAAAAAAAGTTAAAAAATTTATAGTAATTTATATATTTTTTATACTTACCAATGACCCAGACTTAGCTGGTGCTAACTCCACAAAAACCAGGGCCAAACACAAATTTTGCCCCCCAATCCCCAAAATTTGCATCCAAAACAAAAAGAAATCATGTCCTAAAGGACCTCCATAGTACGACTCTACTGCGCATGCGCAGTGACGCAGTCGTCCCGAAATTGGCGCCAAATATCATTCTTACTGGCAGTGCCTGGTCAGCGCTATGTACTCAGCGGGGAGGCAAGAGTTCCCAACTCAGGGAGGGCCATCCCCGTCTGGGTCATTGGTAAGTATAAAAAATATATAAATTACTATAAATTTTTTAACATTTTTATACTGTACCAATGACCCAGACTTAGCTGAATAGTAAACAGGCTGGAGGGCCTAGGACATAGAGGAAAATCCAATAAGCTCAATTATAAAATAAAGAGGTAACCCCTTAAGGAGAAAAGGAGTATTAGGCTTTACATGTATCTTTCTTATTTAATATTTAAATTAGAAAGATACACTACCCTTAATAATTGAGCACAATAACATTCATGTTCTCTATTAACATCCAGTATAACCTTTATACTAATTATTTTTAAAGCAAGCCAATAAATAAAGTAGTCCAGAGAATTGAGACTCTTTATAATCATTTAAAAGTGTCCGAGTATTGTATATTAAAGCCCGTTTGACACTTGACATATACAAATGCTTCACACCGAGCTACACTTTAAAAATAAGACATGAATGAAATTAAACATTAATATTACACTTTAAAACCATCCCGGAAGCGACTCAGAAATACTGTCTTGGAGGAGGCATTCCCTTGCTTTTCACTATAAAGCAGGTGACCTAAGGGAACACCCTCCCCCCCCCCTTCCCCTTGCCCTGGGTCAAATAGCCCAGAGCGAAGAGGGCAGCCGGACGAAGTCACTGCCGGAACAGAAAGCCTGCATAACTATAGTTGCAACTGTTTAGTGGACGACATTCTGAGCAACAGATAACGGACCTAAACAATGCAGGTCTCCAGAAATGGACTCAATATTTCTGAGATAAAAATTAGTAAATGTGGATGGCTGAGACCAATAAGCAGCCTTCATTAAATCTGTAATAGCAACACTATTAGCATAAGCCCAGGAAGTAGAAAGAGCTCTTACTTCATGAGCAGAAATCTTAAGCACAGACTGCTGAGAAGAAGATAAATCTTCATACGCAGTACGGATAGTTAACTGAATCCATCTAGCAATAGAATGGACTGAAATGTCCTTTCTATTAGGCATCAAAGACAGAAAGAAACGTTTCCGTCCCTTTCTGATGAACTGAGATCTCTGTTTATAGATACGTAGTGCTCTAACAGGACAGAGTAAAGGCCTACGCCCGTCTGAAGACGGAAGAGCCTTAATAACAATAGGTTCCGGATATTTATTAGGAGCCTGATTCTTAGCTAAAAAACCGACATTAGTAGTGAAGGTGATAGTGTTCCCAACACTACGATAATGAGAATCATCCACCGATAGTGCATGAAGCTCACTGACTCTTCTGGCAGAAGAGAAAGCTAAGAGAAAAGCTGTCTTATAAGATAAGAATTTGAAATCTACTGTCCCAAGAGGTTCAAATGGCTTTTCCTTCAATTTAAGGAGAACCCAAGCTAAATTCCACTTAGGAATTAATCTAAGAGTTCTGGGTCTATTTATCGAAAAGTTTCTAACCAATTTCGATAAAGAGACATTAGATCCAATTTGTAAACTATCATGATGTGCATAGGTATCAGATAACATAGATCTATAACCCTTTATACTAACAGGTTGCAGTTTGATTTCGTCAAACAAGTATACTAGAAAGTTAGCAATGTCTGGTATAGAGGGATCAAATATATCAACAGAATGATCCCTACACCAACGACGGAAAACCTTCCACTTAGCGGCATAGTTTAGCGAAGAGGAGGTCCTCCTACAGTTAGAAATCGCGTCCACTGCTCGTCCTGTAAAGTGCTTGCCATGCAAGAAGGACCGCACAATGGAAAAACGTGAAGGTTGAGACCTTGCGGGTTGTGATGAAGTTGGCGCAATTTCCCCTGCCAAAGAAGATCCTCTCGTGGAGGGAGCTTCCGCGGTAGGTCCCACAACAGACACCTGAGTAGATTTATCCACGGTCTCTGTGGCGACAGAGATGCTACCAACAGAATCTTGCATTGAGATTGTTTTATCTTTAGCAATACTTGTTGAATTAACGGCGCTGGAGGATACGCATATCCTATCATTCCGTCCCAAGGGATCGATAGAGCGTCTACTGCAAATGCTCTTGGATCCGGACACGGGGACACATACGTCTGCAACTGATTGTTGAGATGTGTCGCAAATAAGTCTATCATTGGCCGTTCCCATTGGTAGCAAATCTGATTGAATACTTGTTTGTTGAGAGTCCACTCCGACGGCAACAAGCGACCCTTTCGTGAAAGGGAGTCTGCTAGCACATTCAGACGACCCGGTATGTGACGGACCGAAAGAAGAACGTGATGTTCCAACGCAAACAGAAGGATTCTTTCCGTTAGATTGAACAACGGAACTGAATGAGTGCCTCCCTGATTCCGTATATACGCCACTACTGTCGTATTGTCGGATAGGATTTGGACATGAGCATCGTGAATAATGTCCATCCAGTGACGTAACGCAAGCCAAATTGACATCATTTCCTTGATGTTTATGTGCTTGCACAGGAATTGCGGATCCCAAAGACCCTGGCATCTCGAATCCATTGGGATTAATGATGCACCCCAACCTGTTTGACTGGCATCCGTCATAATGGTAAAACTCGGATCCGGCAACTGCAGCGGAACTCCTTGAGTTAACCACTGAATGTTTGCCCAAGTCTGAATCTCTTGTTTCACTTGATCTGACAAGAGAACGTCTACATCGAGCGAATGAATTTTCACACTCCAATTCTGAGTCAGGAAAATTTGAAGAGGCCGTGTGCGTAGCCGTCCCATCGGAATGAGATCCGCGGCGGCTCCGCACAGACCTATCAGTCTCATAAATTCTCTCGCTGTGACTTTGTCTGTATTTAGACAATAGCGAGCGTAACAACTGACTAATTTCGCTCTGGTTAACGGCAGACGAACGAGATTGTTGTGCGTCTCGAAGCTCATTCCCAGATGAGTGAATGACTTGGACGGCACCAGATCCGACTTCTCCTCGTTTACTATGAAACCGAGACGTCGGAGCAATAGAAGAAGATTCTGAACATCGTTCTGAAGCGTTAACTCGTTGCCGTACCTCTGAAGAATGTCGTCCAGGTAGGCCGACGTTACCGCAGACGAATGAGCTCGGAAGTAGATCATTACCGAGTTCATTACCCGAGTGAAAGCCCAGGGTGCTAGATTCAATCCGAAGCACATGGCCCGGAACTGATACACCACTCCTAGGACTGCGAAGCGTAGATACTTTCGGAATGTCGGATGTACCATGACGTGAAAGTACGCATCTTTGAGATCTATGCTCGTTGCATAATCGTTCACCCGAATACTCGCTCTGACCGATCGAATCGTCTCCATATAAAACTTCGGAGCGACGATCAGCTTGTTTATCCAGCTCAAATCTATGACTGGACGGAACGAGCCGTCTGGTTTCGGAACCAGAAACAGATGGCTGTAGAATCCCAGTGATTCCTGGTTTTCTACGACCTCTACCGCGTTCTTCATTAAAAGAGACTGCACCTCTGATAGCAGAGCGTCTCTTTTCTGAGGGTTTGATGGAAGATGAGTCCACTTTAGACTTCGAGTTAATGGAGGCTTTCGTTTGAAGGATATCTTTAGACCTTCCGAAGTCACTCCTCTCACCCACGGGTCGTCCGTAATCGACGCCCACTCTTGAGAAAAACTCGACAACCTTCCGCCAACCGGAACGCGATAGAGGTTTGAGCCATCACCTCCTGGATCTGCGAGGCCTGCGGTAGGAGAAACCACGTCTTCCACGACCCGCACCTCGCCTCGTCGACCTCGGGGCGTCCGACCGATTGTCCCGGCCTGAAGGACGTCCCGAACGAGAGTCGCTATCTTGACGGTCTCTCGAATAAGAGCTAGAGGACGCACCGGAACCTCTATAGGAACCTCTCTTGGGCGGATAAGACCCAGAAGTGCCCGCCTTATTCGTGTCTGCTGTATCCGACCTTTTAGGAGCGGATCTAAACAACAGAGAATCACTAGCTTTCTTTTTAATATTATCATAAATAGCGGAAAGCTTGCCGTCAAAGAGAAGATCTCCTGAGACCGAAGCGACTCTAAGAGAGTTCTTCACCTTAGAATCCACTAGTGTGGATGTAGACAGGGCTGCGTCACGTCTAACCAACTCCAGATTTGCCACTGAAAGGGCGGAGTTACACGTGGAATAAGCTACTGCCCTTGAAAGAAGTCTTAAGGAGGATTGTATATCCTGAAACTCTTCCCCTTGAAGACGCAGTGATAACGCCTTCGTAAGGTGATCTGCGTAAGATAAGGCATCTAAATTGGCTCTGTTAGACGCAATAGCTGTTTCCAACACTGCGGTTGGAATAGAAGCTGACGACGGTAATGATAGCTCTAAGTCTTCCGCCTCGTCGTCCATACGCAGAGGAACTCTCGGTATACCCTGACCTGCCGTGTCGAATTTATTCCTTGCATTAATGAAAGGCAGGTTGAGAGTATTTGCGGACAAGAAGCCTGCTTTCCCCGCCCTGGAAGCAAGTTTAAAAATAGCGTCGTTCAATAATTCAAATGTTCTTGCAACATTATTGGACTGCGACGGAAACTCGGGAGCGATGTCCCTGAACCGCTCGAAAAAATCAGAGTCCAATGACGCTATAATTCTCCTGTCCGGAAGCGCAGCAGTCTGGCCCGACGGAACAACTTGAGGAAGAAAGTGCCGGATGAAGTCCACGGCAGCTTTGTGTTGTTCCGAAAGGGATAGCTCCAATTCATCCGTATCCCTTTCACCATCCGGTCGGACCTCCCGATGTTCCCGGTCGTCCGCCCCCGATGCTTCGGCGGAGCGTACCGACCCAGCGCTGTCGGATAATTCTCGATCCGACACCGTCTCTGTCGGCTGCTGGGATGCTGCGATAAGCTGTGCTATCTGCACTAGAATGTCCGACGTCGAGACCTGCGGAGGAGCGGTCTTTCGCTGCTTTGCCGAGGGCAGCTCCGCATCAGATGGCTCCCGCATACTTTTCCTATGCGAACGTCCGGAGTCCATCGGTCTCGAATCCCTGGCTGCCGGATGGTGTGACCTGGTCGCCGAAGAATCCTTCATCGGCGAAGCTGGCAAAATATCGGAGGTCACGCAGCCAAGGTGCGGTCGTGTGCGCCGGCGAGAAGAGGAAGCCTTAACAGTCTCTGCGGACTGCTTATACAACGGAGCGTCCCGAGCGACGGACGTATGCTCCGCTAAAGACACATTTTGTACCACAACATCTGGTCCCAGATGTTGTTGTACGAGAGAGGGGCCTCTCTCGCTCGCGGCCCGGCTGGACCTGGACGAGCTAGGAACCGGACTAAAAGGCTTCCTCCGTTCTCGTTCACTATCCGCCGTCACTGGGTGTGCATCTATTATTTTTATAGTGCTCGCATCACCCAAAATTTCCTCTTGGACCGCATCGGACGAACCCGGCTGCCGAACCATTCGGTGAATGGACGCTACACCGGGCGAGCTAGCGGACGACATTTGTCTAATCTCCATGAGCACTTTTGCCGCTAGCTCTGTATTTAATTGTGACGACGGACGCACACTTGAAGAAGATAACATGGAAACATCACCCTGTTCTGGTTCCTCTGAAATAGAAACTGAGAGAGTAGAGTGACCTTGTGGAGAAAGAGCCGGCATCGCTCTTTCTCCAGAAACAACATATCGTGACACACGTTTCCAATGTTTCTCATCCCAATGTTCACATACAGGACAGGGATTAATGCGAGAACACTGACTACAATTAATGCAATAATCATGAAAGTCAGAGGAAGATTTCTTCCTATTACAATTTGAACAAGTTCCCTTCATTGTGAAAGAACAACAATAAGTCCTAGTTACTCGCAAAAACCCCTGACACAAAGATACATAATAACATGATCCATTAATAAATGAAAAAACAATTGCAAAACAAAATAATTTTGAAAAAATATTTTTTCAGAGAAGCCCAAGTTGCTGAAAAGTAACGTTGAGCCCCGATGGATCCGATGGCAAAGTGTGGTCAAAAATTTTAAAATTATATAAAATAATTAATGAGACACTTTCGGATAATATAAATGTATCTTATAATGAGATAAACTACCTCAAAGGCAAACAGCCCCCCTCAAAAAAGGCTGTTGCCAATGAAAACAAACAGTGTAAACACAGAAGAAAACATGACTCCAGGCACTGAAAAAACTGGCCCGGAATCAGTCATCAATTACACTCTATCTGATGCAAAACAGAGACTCCCAGGGGAGAATCTGCAGAACATCAGATGGAAGATGCAGAACACAAACGTTATACACCCATGGGTGAAAACGTAACTATGGGGAAAATAACAGAAAACATTCTGTAACCAAGCAACTCTCCCAGGGAATTTTTAGAAATGAAACTTCTCAAAAATATGCCAAAAGCATGGGAGAATTGCAAGGGGGGACTTTAGAAGGTTAGGGGAGAGGAAACACTGAATAAGCAGTGCAACAATTAGCAAGAATGACAACAAGAGGCGTTTGCCTCGAAAATAGGCAACTTAACATAATTTCAACAAAAAATTTTAAGTACAGCCCTGATTATTTTTTGCCACTTCTTTTTTCCTCTCCTCCTTCTATCCTCCTTAGAATCACATTTTCTCCAAGAATTACGTGTCTGGCATCCTTTAAACTGAGATTCACAAGCACAAAGATCAGTGAGATGTTGACTGATGAAGGGCCAAACAGAGAATGATATTTGGCGCCAATTTCGGGACGACTGCGTCACTGCGCATGCGCAGTAGAGTCGTACTATGGAGGTCCTTTAGGACATGATTTCTTTTTGTTTTGGATGCAAATTTTGGGGATTGGGGGGCAAAATTTGTGTTTGGCCCTGGTTTTTGTGGAGTTAGCACCAGCTAAGTCTGGGTCATTGGTACAGTATAAAAATATGCATTTTCGAGCAAAGAAAAAAAGTGCCTAATTGGTGGGGGGTGGGTGGTTGGGGAAGGGGGAATAGGAGTCCAATTTTTTTTCTGCATATAGTCACTGTAAATACTGTAAGGGAAGGGAGAATAGGAGTCCAATTTTTTTTCCTGCATGTCGTCACTCTAAATAATTTTCATTGAATTATGGTGGTCGTCGATTTTGACATAGCGATTGTTGCTACAGAGACATATGCTGAAACGAATAGAAATCTGTTAACTGTTGTTCAAGTTCTTCCATAAACAAAGTTTAGACAGATGGACAGGGCTCTACTATATATCCCTCCCTTGTGGGGGCATAAAAATGAAAGTGTCAATGACACTGTAGCTTAACTTGTCTGTGTGTTGTGTTTGATGAAAAGGATAATGTTTAATGTTTATGAAAGGATTATGAAATAAGACAAGAATTGTGATAATTGGGAATATGTTAATTACTGTTCCCTGTATACTATGTTTTCAATAAAAATAATATGAGGTGTAGACTGCACTAGGAACTGAGAGGTGGGTTAATGTGGCCCTCACAGTTAATGTATGTGGCCCTCACAGTTAATGTATGTAAACGAAAGTTACCAAGTTACAGTGAAATTATTTAAAAACGAGTCATCCTATCAAGTTACAATGAAATCCCTTCACAAATATGGCCTGTAGACTATGTTAAAGGTTTTTGGGCTTCGGGCCTGTGTACCCATCACGGTTGGTTGATTGCAACCAAAAAGGGACATCCTCATCTAGACATTATACTGAGTCATCCTACCAAGTTACAATGAAATCCCTTCATAAATATGATCTGTAGACTGTGCTAAAGGTTTTCGGGTTTTGGGCTTGGGCAACCATCACAGCTGAATGATCGTGACCAAAAGGGGATGTTCTCATCTAGACATTATCTGGAGTCATCCTACCAAGTTACAATGAAATCCTTTCATAAATATGACCTGTAGACTGTGCTAAAGGTTTTCGGGCCCCTGAAGCCATCACAGTTGACCAATTGCGACCAAAAGGGGACGTTCTCATCTAGATATTATATGGAGTCAACCTACCAAGTAACAATGAAATCTCTCCATAAATACGAACTGTAGACAGTGCTAAAGGTTTTAGGGTTTTGGGCTTGGGCAGTCATCACGGCTGACAGATTGCAACCAAATGGGGAAGTTCTCATCCAGACATCATACAGAGTCATCTTACCAAGTTACAATGAAATCCCGCCATATTAAATATGACCTGTACACTGTGCTAAAAGGTTTTGGGTTTCAGGCTTGGGCAGCCGTCATGGTTGACAGATCATGACCAAAAGGGGATGTTCTCATCTAGATATTATACAGAGGCATCCTACCCAGTTACAATGAAATCCCTTCATAAATACACCTTGTAGACTGTGCTAATGGTTTTGGGGTTTTGGGCTCGGGCAGCCATCACGGTTGACCAATTATGACCGAAAGGGGACGTTCTCATCTAGATATGACCTCAAACCTGCATATGAAATTTCATGACGATCGGACAAAAATTTAAATTTTATAGTAAATTTCCTTTCTTACTGTACCTACCACAATTGTTTACTACTGGCTTGCAAAACAGTGGAAGTCCCTAACTCGGAAAATATACTCTCTATTTTGATCTTTCCCAAGCGAATTGTGCAAAAGCACCAAGAAATGAAAGTGTCAATGACACTGTAGCTCAACTTGACAAACTTGAACTTGTTAAGTTATAAATGAAATGGCAAAATTGAAGATCCTTGGTACCAATGCTATTTGATGAAATTTCAACATAACAGCATTGTGTGTGCACGTCAGAGTAATCCATGCATTTTTAAATGTAAACTGTAAGACTGGCTAAAGGAAGAATGTTGATACACAAATGCAATATGTTCAGAGGTTATTGTAAATGGCAACTTTTTTCACAGAAATAAATGCTAATCAATAGCTCTTATCTAAAGGTCTTGCCTGATGAGCACACCAAGTTCAAAAACAATCCTATGATGTGACCTGCAGGCCATGTCAAAGAATGTTGATGCACAAATGCAATAAATTCAAAGATTGTTGCTAACAGCAACAGTTTTTGATGGAAATGAAAAGAAAATCAATAGCTCCTATCTTTGTCACCCTGCATAAGCTTACAAAGTTTCAAAACAACCTGATAATGAATGTGCCCTCGGAGGCATGCCAAAGGAAGATGTTAATGCACAAATGCATGAAGTAGAAGGTTTTTTGGGGTTTTTTTATGGAAATTCATAAATATACCCTGCAGAGAGTGCAAAAGGGATAAGTTGATGCACAAATGCAGTAAGTTCAAATGCTGGTGATAAAGACAATAATTTTTTATGGAAATGAAACAAGAGTAATAGCTGACATCTAGAGGTCACATGGAACACACATACCAAGTTTCAAAGTGATCCGATCATAAATGTGCTCTGAAGGCCGTGTTAAAGGGAAATATTGAGGTCTGACTAAGTTCAAAGATCAGCGGCAACATTTTTTGACAGAAATGGAAGAAAATCGACAGCTCCCTATGTCGATGTCATCCCACACAAGCACACCGAGTTTGCAAGCGATCCAATCATAAATGTGCCCTGCAGGGTGTGTCAAAGGAAAATATTGATGCTTAACTGCACTAAGTTTTTACTAAGTTCATGGAAGGTCATTGCTAGTGGCAACATTTTTTTATGAAAATCGATAGCTCCAATCTAGAGGTAATCCCAAACAAGCATACAAAGTTTCAAACTGATGTGATCATAAATGTGCCCTTTATGGCAAGCCAAAGGAATATATTGATGCCTGACTAAACTAAGTTCAAAGATCGTTGCCAGCGGCAACATATTTTGACGGACGGAAATGGAAGAAAATTGATAGCTCCCATCTAGAGGTCACCCCAAACAAGCATGCCAGGTTTCAAAGCAATCCGACCATAAATGTGTCCTGTTGGGTGTGCTAAAGGGAAATATTGAGGTCTGACTAAACTAAGTTCTTAGAATGTTGGCCGCGGCAAC
This sequence comes from Pictodentalium vernedei, assembly GCA_031216915.1. NCBI lineage: Eukaryota > Metazoa > Mollusca > Scaphopoda > Dentaliida > Dentaliidae > Pictodentalium > Pictodentalium vernedei. The sequence goes on from CM062292.1 coordinate 181,494,186, forward strand.
ATTTTTTGATTGAAGTTAAAAAATTTATAGTAATTTATATATTTTTTATACTTACCAATGACCCAGACTTAGCTGGTGCTAACTCTAAAATATCTAGGGCCAAACGCAAATTTTACCCCCCAATCCCCAAAATTTGCATCTAAAACTGAAAATTACATGTCCTATATGGTCCTCCATACTTTTACTCCACTGCACATGTGCAGTGTCAAGGAGGTCTCGAAATTGGCACAATTATCATTCTTACAACCAGTGCCTGGTAAGCGTTATGTACTCAGTGGGGAGGTATGAGTTCCCAACTCATGGGAGGGCCATCCCCGTCTGGGTCATTGGTAAGTATAAAAAATATATAAATTACTATAAATTTTTTAACATTTTTATACTGTACCAATGACCCAGACTTAGCTGAATAGTAAAAAGGTTGGAGGGCCTAGGACATGAAGGAAAATCCAATAGACTCAATTACATATAACAGAACTATCCCAAGGAGAAAATGAGTGATAGGCTTTACATGTATCTTTCTTATTTGTATCAAAAAGAAAGACACAACACCATTCTGTAATTGAGCGCAATAACATCAATGATCTCTATTAACATCCAGTACAACCCTTTATACTAATATTTTTTAAAGGAAAGCCAATAAATAAGGAAGTCCAGCAAAATGAGACTCTATATACTCATTTAAAAGTGTCCGAGGATTGTATATTAACGCCCGATTAATACGTGATATATACAAATGTCTCACACCGAGCAACACTTAAAAAAATATTACATAGTTGAGTAAACATTAGCTTTACTTTAAAATTTAAAACCATCCCGGTACCGACTCGGAATTACTGACTCCAAGGGAGGTATTCCCTTGCTCTACACTATAAAAGCAGGTGACCTAAGGGAACACCTGCCCCCCCCCCCCCCCCTTCCACTTGCCCTGGATCAAATACTCCAGAGCGAAGAGGGCAGCAGGACAGAGTCACTGCCAGAACCGAAAGCCTACATATATATAGTTGCCACTGTTTAGTGGACGCAATTCTTAGTGAAAAATAACGGATCTAAACAATGCAGATCTGCAGAAAAGGACTCAATATTTCTCAGATACAAATTCGAGAAAGTGGAGAACACTATGCAGCCCTCATTAGATCTGTAATAGCAACATTATTAGCGTAAGCCCATGATGTAGAAAGAACTCTTACTTCATGAGCTTAAAACTAAAGCACAGACTGCTGATTGAAGATATTATCATAAGCAGTACTGATAGTAAATTGAATCCATCTGACCATAGAATGGACCGAAATGTGGAGGAAGCTTCCACGGCATGTCCCACAACAGACGCCTGAGTAGATTAATCCACGGTCTTTGTGGAGCTAGAAATGCTACCAACAGAATTTTGCATTGAGATATATAACTTGAGCAACATCAGCTGAATCAACGGCGCTGGAAGATACGCATATCCTATTATTCCGTCTCACGAAATCGATAGAGCGTCTACTGCAAATGCTCGAAGATCCAAACATTGTGACACAAACATCTAAAACTGAATGTTGAGATGCGTCACGAATAAGTCGATCATATGCCGCTCTCCTTGGTAGCAATCTGATTGAGTACTCGTTTGTTGGAAGTCCATTCTGGCGTCAACAAGCGGCCCCTCCGTGAAGGGAGTCTGCCAATACGTTCAGACGACCCAGAATATGACGGACTGATAGAAGAACTTGATGTTCTAGTACAAACAGCAAGATTCCGTCCGTTAACATGAATAACAGAATGGAATGAGTGTCTCCCTAGTTCCAAAAATATGCTAATACCGTTGAATTGTCGGACAGAATTAGCACATGAGCATTCTGAATAACGTTCATCCAATAATGTAGCGCAAGCCAAAATGACATCATTCTTGATGTTAATGTGCTTGATTAGGAACTACGGATCCTGAAGACCCTGGCCCTTCAAATCCGTTGGGCTCAATGATATGACCCAACCTGTCTGACTGGCATCCGTCAAAACTGTAAAACTCGGATCCGGCAATTCCAGTGGAACTCCCTGAGTTAACCACTGAAAACCTGCCCAAGTCTGAATCTCTCATTCACTTGATCAACAAGAAGATGTCCGTATCGAGCGAAAAAATCTTCACACTCCAATTCTGGATCAGAAGAAATTGGAGAGGACAAGTGCGTAACCGCCCCATCGGAATAAAATCGCGGCAGCTCCGCACAAATGTATCAGTCTCATGAGATCTCTTGCTGAGACCTTGTCTGAGCGAAGACAATAGTGCGCATAACAACTGATTAATTTCGCTCTGGGTAACGGCAGACGAACAAGAATGTTGTGCGTTTTGAAGCTCATCCCCCGGTGGTGAATGACTTGGACGATACCAGATCTGACTTCTCCTCGTTTACTTATGAAACTGAGACGTCGGGGCAATAGAAGCAGATTCTGCACATCGTTCTGAAGCGTTAACTCATTGCCGTACCTCTAAAGAATGTCGTCCAGGTAGGCCGACGTTATCGCAGACGAATGAGCTCGGAAATGAGTCATTACCGAGTTCGTTATTCGAGTGAAAGCCCAGGGGGCTAGATTCAGACCGAAGCACATTGCTCGGAACTGATACACAACTCCTATGATGAAGAAGCAAAGATACTTTCTGAATGCCTGATGTACCATGACGTGAAACTACGCATCTTGAGATCTATGCATGTAGCATAGTCGTACACCCGAATACTCGCTCTGACCGATCGGTTGGACTCCATATATAAACTTGGAGCAACGATCAGCTTGTTTATCCAGCTCAGAATTATGAGTGGACGGAACGAGCCGTCTGGTTTTGGAGAAGAAAAGGATGGTTGTAGAAACATGGAAATTCCTGGATTTCTATGATCTCTATCGCTATCATTCCAGAAGAGACCGGACTTCTGATGGAAGCGAGCCTCTTTCTTGTGGACTTGATGAAAGCTGAGTCCATCTTGGACTTTGAGTTAACAGAAGTTTTCATTTGAAGGACAATTTAGTCCTTCCAAAATCACCCCTCGAATCCAAGGAACGTCCAGAATCTACTCCCAATTAATTGAGAAACTCGACAGTCTTCCGCTCACTAGTACACGATAGAGGTTAATACCATTACCTCCCGGTCCTGCGAGGTTTGCGAAAGGAGAAGCCATGTTCTCCACAGCCCGCACATTGCCCCGTCGGCCTAGGGGCATCTGACCGGACGTATCGGCCAGAATTACGGCCCCTACCTGAGTCGCTACCCTGACAGTCTCTAGATTAAGACCTAGAGGACGCATAGGAACTTCTACAGGAACTTTCCTTGGACGAATTCGCCCCAGAAGTGCCTGTCCTACTTTTCTCTGCTGAATCCGACTATATGGAAGCGGATTTGAATAGCAGAGAGTCTGAAGCTTACTTAGTTATCTGATCATAGACTGCGGAAAGCTTGCTGTCGAAGAAAACTCTCCGGAGACCGGAGCGACTCTGAGAGAGTTATTCGCCTTACTATCCACACGCGTGGATGTAGCCAGGGCCGCGTCATGTCTAACCAACTCCACATTGCCATTAAAAGGGCGGAATTTTACATGAGGCCCTTGAAAGAACTCTTAAGGAGGTTGTACATCCTAGAATTCTTTTTCCTTTGAGACGTAATGATAACGCTCTGGTAAGGTGATCTGCGTACGATGATGCATCTAAGCTAACCCTGCTAGACGATATTGTCGTTTCCAACATCGTGGTTTGAATTGACATTGACGAAGGTATGAACAATACTAGGTCCTGGCCTGGTCGTCTAGACGCAGAGAACTCTCAGAATGCTCTGTCCTGCAGTTTCAAAATATTCCTTGAATTGATGAAAGGCAGATGTAGAGCATTTGCTGATAAGAAACCTGACCTGCCCATTTAGGTAGCAAGTTATATAAATATAGCGTCATTCAACAGATCAAATGTCCGTGAGACATATCTGGACTATGTCGGAACTGAGGGATGGTGTCCCTAAACCGATAAGAATTCTGAGTCCAGTGGCACTATCAGTCTCTTATCCGGCAACGCAGCAATTTTTGGTCTGGAGGAACGACGTCAGAAGATAATGCCGGATGCACTCTACAGCAATTATGTTGTTCCGAAAGGGAAAATACAACTCATCTGTATCCCTTTCGCCATCCTGTCGGACAACTTGTAATTCTTGGTCGTCCGTTCCTGAACCTGCAGCGGAATGTACCAACCCAGCTTCCTTGGATAATTCTTAATCCGACAGAGTTACCGTCGGGGGCTGGGATGCTGTGATAATTTGTGCTATCTGCGATAGCACGTCCGTAACGAAGGCCTATGGAGCTGTGGTCATACAGAATTTAGCCGCTAGAAGCTCCTTGGATGTTGACTCCTGCATATTTCTTATATGAGAACGTCCGGAGTATGAAGGCCTCATGTCCTTGGCTACCGGATGGCGTGACCTGGTCGCCATAGAATCCCTGGTCGGCGATGTTGGTTGAATATGACTGGCCACGTAGCCAAGGTGCAGTCACGTGTGCTGCCGTGAGGATGAGGAAGCCGAAAGAGCAGTCTCTCTGGACTGTCTATATAACAGAGCGTTCTGAGCGGTGGACGTATGCCCCGACTGAGGAACATTTTGTACCACAACATCTGTGCCCAGATGTTGTAGCACGAGAGAGGGACCTCTCTCGCTCGCAGCCCAGATGGACTTGGACGAGCTAGGAACCAGACTAATAGGCTTTCTCCATACCATCCTCATATCCGTCGTCACTGGGTGTGCACATTGTATTTTATAGTGCTCGCATCACCCAAATTTCCTTCCTGGACCGCAACGGACGAACCCGGGTGCTGAGCCATTTGGTGAATGGTCACGACACTGGGCGGGTGATCTAGCGGACGTCAAATCCATCGATCCTACTAGGGAACTCCAGGCAATTGACACATCTACATGAGCACTTTTGCAGCTAACTCTTCATTTGACTGTGACGACTGAAGCACACTTTACGAAGACGAATCACGGTAACAACACCTTGTTCATTTTACTCTATGAGACCTGTGGAGCCGCGGTTCTATGTAAATTATCAGCTGGAAGCTCCCGGGACATTCAATCCTGCATTTATATAATATGCGAATGTCCAAACTGGAAAGGTCTTGTATCCTTGGCTAGCAGATGGAGTGACCTGGTCGATGTGTATTCCTTGGTGGGCGAAACAGGAGCACCAGGGACGTTCAATCCTGCATTTATATAATATGCGAACGTCCCCTGGAAATCTGTGGTCACATAGCCAAGGTGCAGTTGTATGTGTCGACGAGGATGAGGAAGCCAATATAACAGCCCGTCGGACTGTCATGCGACGGAGCGTCCCGAGCAGGAGCAGTGGACGTAAGCTCCAACTAAGCAAACAAACATACAACAACATCGCAGCGCAGATGTTGATGCAAGAGAGAGGGGGCCTCTCTCGCTCGCAGTCCGGGTGGACCTGGACGAGCTAGCTACCGGACTGACAGGCTTCCTTCGTACTATCCTCGGATCCATCGTTGCTGGGTGCGCACATCTGATGTTTTATAGTGCTCGCATCACCCAATCTGCTTCCCTGGACCACGACGGACGAACCTGGGTGCTGAGCCATTCTTTCCTGGTGAATGGTCGCGACACCGGGTGGACTAGCGGGCGATCAATGCCTTTGATCCAACTAGCGAACTCCCGGCAATTGTCGTAATACCGTGAGCACTTCCCGCTAGCCCTAATATTGCAACGACGGAGACACACTTGTTGAAGACATCATGGAAACATCACTCTGAATTCTGAAAAAGAAACTGATAATATAGAGTGACCCTACAGAGTGAGGACCGTAATGGACCCCTCACCGCTAACAAAATACCGTGGCACACGTCTCCAACCAACGTTGTCATATCAATCAACACACACAGAGCAAGAATTAGTGCGAATACATTGACTATAACAAACACAATGAACCTGTAAATTAGAGGAAGATATCCTTGCATTACAATTGCAGAATATTTTTTCAACATGAAAAAATATAAACAGTCATATTACTCGCACTAACCCTTGAAATAAATATACATAATATATTACAATCTATTTTAACATTTCAAAAGAAAATAATTTAAAAAAAATTTTTGAAAAAATTTTCAGAAGAGCCCAAGTTCCCAATGGGAACAATGAGCTCAAATGGATCCCAAAAAAGCCTAAGTGTGGACAAAAATTTTAAAATCATTTCAAAAAATTAATGTAACACTTACGGATAATATTAATGTATCTTGCTATGAACTGAACTAAGCAGAGGACAAGGACAAGTAATCACAATAAGAAGTAACCAATGTCAACATGAACAAAAAGTGTAAACAAACCGGAAACATGACTCCAGGCACTGATAAACATGGCCCGAAATCAGTTACCAATTTAAACACTATCTGATGCAAAACAGAAACTTCCAGAGAAGAAACTGCAGAACAACAGATGGTAGATGCAGACCAAAACGCCTAACCACCCAAGGGTGAGGACGTAAACATGCCATGGGGAAAAAAACAGAAAATAATTCTGTTTCCAAGCCAAAACTCCCAAGAAATTTTAGTAATAAACATTACAAAAAATAAGCCAAAAGCATGGGAAAATAGCTAGGAAGGGAATAAAGGAAAGGGAGAGAGGAAACACTGATTAAACAATGGAACATTCATAGCAAGAATGACCACAACAAGGTCATGCCTCGAAAATAGGTAACATGAATAATTTCGTAAAATAATTATAAGTTACAGCCCTGAACATTTGTTTCCACTGTTTTTTCCTCTCCTCCTTCTATTTCCTCCTTATATCTACCATTTCTCTCATAATTATGTGTCTGGCATCCTTAAATCTGAGATTTACAAGCACAGATAACAGTGAAGTGTAACTGTATTGAGGGCCAAACAAAGAATGATAATTACGCCAATTTCCAGACCTCCTTGACACTGCGCATGCGCAGTGGAGTAAAAGTATGGAGGACCATATAGGACATGTAATTTTCAGTTTTAGATGCAAATTTTGGGGATTGGGGGTAAAATTTGCGTTTGGCCCTAGATATTTTAGAGTTAGCACCAGCTAAGTCTGGGTCATTGGTACAGTATAAAAATGTGGAAGAAACTTGATAGCTCCCATCTAGAGGTCACCCAAAACAAGCATGCCAGGTTTCAAAGCAATCCAATCATAAATGTACCCTGTAGGGTGTGCCAAAGGGAAATATTGAGGTCTGACTAAACTAAGTTCTAAGAACGTTGCCCGTGGCAACATTTTTTGACGGAAATTGAAGAAAATCGATAGGTCCCATCTAGAGGTCACCCTAAACAAGCATATCAGGTTTCAAAGCAATCCAATCATAAATGTGCCCTGTAGGGTGTGCCAAAGGGAAATATTGTGGTCTGACTAAACTAAGTTTTAAGAGCGTTGGCCGCGGCAACATTTTTTGACGGAAATTGAAAATGAAAGTGTCAATGACACTGTAGCTCAACTTGACAAACTTGAACTTGGTAAGTTATAAATGAAATGGCAAAATTGAAGAACAGAGTAATCCATCAATTTTTAAATGTAAACTGTAAGACTGGCTAAAGGAAGAATGTTGATACACAAATGCAGTGTGTTCAGAGGTTACTGTAAATGGCAACTTTTTTCACAGAAATGAATGCTAATCAATAGTTCTTATCGAAAGGTCTTGTCTAATGAGGACACCAAGTTAAACAAGCATACCAGGTTTCAAAGCAATCCAATCATAAATGTGCCCTATAGGGTATGCCAAAGAGAAATATTGAGGTCTGACTAAACTAAGTTCTAAGAACGTTGGCTGCGGCAACATTTTCTAATGGAAATTGAAGAAAATCAATAGCTTCCATCTAGACGTCACCCCAAACAAGCAAGCCAGGTTTCAAAGCAATCCAATCATAAGTGTGCCCTGTCGGGTGTGCCAAAGGGAAATATTGAGGTCTGACTAAACTAAGTTCTAAGAACATTGGCAGCGGCAACATTTTTCAATGGAAATGGAAGAAAATCGATAGCTCCCATCTAGAGGTCTCCCCAAACAAGCATACCAGGTTTCAAAGCAATCCGATCATAAATGTGCCCTGTAGGGTGTGCCAAAGGGAAATATTGAGGTCTGACTAAACTAAGTTCTAAGAACGTTGGCCTTGGCAACATTTTTTGACGGAAATGGAAGAAAATTGACAGCTGCCATCTACAGCTCACCCCAAACAAGCATGCCAGGTTTCAAAGCAATCCGATCATAAATGTGCCCTGTAGGGTGTGCCAAAGAGAAATATCGAGATCTTCTGACTGAACTAAGTTCTAAGAACATTGGCTGCGGCAACATTTTTTGACGGAAATGGAAAAAAATCGATAGCTCCCATCTAGAGGCCACCCCAAACAAGCATACCAGGTTTCAAAGCAATCCAATCATAAATGTTCCCTGTAGGGTGTGCCAAAGGGAAATATTGAGGTCTGACTAAACTAAGTTCTAAGAACGTTGGCCGTGGCAACATTTTTTTACGGAAATTGAAGAAAATCGAGTGCTCCCATCTAGAGGTCACCCAAACAAGCATACCAGGTTTCAAAGCAATCCAATCATAAATGTGCCCTGTAGAGTGTGCCAAAGGGAAATATTGTGGTTTGACTAAACTAAGTTCTAAGAACATTGGCCGCGGCAACATTTTCTTAAGGAAATTGATGAAAATCGACAGCTCCCATCTAGAGGTCACCCCAAACAAGCATGCCAGGTTTCAAAGCAATCCGATCATAAATGTGCCCTGCAGGGTGTGCCAAAGAGAAATATCGAGGCCTTCTGACTAAACTTAAGTTCTAAGAACGTTGGCCGCGGCAACATTTTTTGATGGAAATTGAAGAAAATCGATAGCTCCCATCTAGAGGTCACCCCAAACAAGCATGCCAGGTTTCAAAGCAATCCGATCATAAATGTGCCCTGTAGGGTGTGCCAAAGGGAAATATTGAGGTCTGACTAAGTTCTAAGAACGTTGGCCGTGGCAACATTTTTTGACGGAAATTGAAGAAAATTGATAGCTCCCATCTAGACGTCACCCTAAACAAGCATACCAGGTGTCAAAGCAATCCAATCATAAATGTGCCCTGTAGGGTGTGCCAAAAGGAAATATTGTGGTTTGACTAAACTAAGTTCTAAGAACGTTGGCCGCGGCAACATTTTTTGACAAAAATTGAAGAAAATCGATAGCACCCATCTAGAGGTCACCCCAAGCAAGCATACCAAGTTTCAAAGTGATCTGATCATAAATGCGACCTGTGAGGTGTGCCAAAGGAAATTGTGGACGTACGTACGTATGTACGTATGCATGCCGACGGACGAGAAGTGATGGCAATAGCTCAGCTTGACTTTGTCAAGTTGAGCTAAAAATCGATAGCTCCCATCTAGAAGTCACCCTAAACAAGCATGCCAGGTTTCAAAGCAATCTGATCATAAATGTGGCCTGTAGGGTGTGCCAAAGAGAAATATTGAGGTCTTCTGACTAAACTAAGTTCTAAGAACGTTGGCTGCAGCAACATTTTCGTATGGAAATTGAAGAAAATCGATAGCTTCCATCTAGACGTCACCCCAAACAAGCAAGCCAGGTTTCAAAGCAATCCAATCATAAGTGTGCTCTGTCGGGTGTGCCAAAGGGAAATATTGAGGTCTGACTAAACTAAGTTCTAAGAACGTTGGCAGCGGCAACATTTTTCGATGGAAATGGAAGAAAATCGATAGCTCCCATCTAGAAGTCACCCTAAACACGCATACCAAGTTTCAAAGCGATCCAATCATAAATGTGCCCTGTAGGGTGTGCCAAAGGGAAATATTGAGGTTTGACTAAAGTAAGTTCTAAGAACGTTGGCCGTGGCAACATTTTTTGACAGAAATTGAGAAAATCGATAGCTCCCATCTAAAGGTCACCCCAAACAAGCATACTAAGTTTTAAAGCGATCTGATCATAAATGTGACCTGTGAGGTGTGCCAAAGGAAATTGTGGATGTGCATACTAACGTACAAACGTACTAACTAACGTACGTACGTACGTACGTACGTACGTACGTACGCCGATGGACGAGAAGTGATGGCAATAGCTCAGCTTGACTTTGTCAAGTTGAGCTAAAAATAAGCCAAAACTGCGTCGAGTGCTTCCGGCACACACCTAGTAGGGGACGCTCTTCTCTTAGTACAAATCCATGGCTTGCGGTCCCAGTGTACAGACACATAGCTAATGACTCATTCTTTTGAATCCGCCAACATTGGAGTTATGTGATCAATGGGGAGGAATGATTCTTACCCGAATAAGAAGACAGGAGGGTCTCCATGTAAACAATTGTGGTAGGTATAATAAGAAAGGAAATTAATTATAAAATTTAAATTTCTTATCAACCTACCTTACAATTGTTTACTACAGGCTGAATAGACAATAGGATGGAGGGAATCACATAACCAACCCCCACATAACCCAACTGCACTGGAACCGTGGACAGAGGATGAGGTCCCTAGACCTATCAAACCATAGCATCACAATCATTTGTAAAAGGCAAAGAGAGATGAGGCGTGTGGTTCTGTGTGACACACAGACAGAAAGGGCAGTAATAGCACAGAGCTGGAACTGACCTTGTAAGAAACCTAATGGCTAGGGTAGACAACAGCCTGAGCATAAGAAAGAGGGCCCAAAGCAAAAAAGTCCTCTGACTGCTCCTGCAACTGACGCAGATAGGTGGAGAAAGTAGAAGCATTTCTCCAGTAGGCTGCATGCATAACATCCAACAACTTGACAGAGTTAGAATAAGCCCAAGAGGTAGACAATGCATGCACCTCATGGGCAGAAATACGATTGGTAATACAATCGTCAGTCACTAGACGAGCGTAAGCCACATGAATAGCAAGACAAATCCATTGAGAAATGGATTGAGGAGAGATCTTCTGTCGACCAGGAATAAGATACAGAAAAAATTGTTTCCTGCCTTTCCTAATGAACTGAGTCCGATTGAGATAAAAGCGAATTGCACGAACCGGACAGAGCAAAGGGCGATTACCCTCAGCAGAAGGAAGAGCCCTCATACAGATAGGAGGTGGAGTCATTTCTGGTATCTGATTCTTGGCAAGAAAGGAGCAATCAGTGGTAAACGTAACACTGTTGGGAGAGCTCTTGAAAAAGGCCGGATCAACTGAGAGGGCGTGAAGCTCACTAATCCATCTGGCTGAGGCAAAAGCCATCTTGTATGTGAGAAAATACATATCCACCTGGGATAAAGGTTCGAACGGTGCCTCCCCCCCCCCCACCCCACCCCGCCACCCACAGCAAGATTCCATCTTGGGGTAAGCTGCAAAGTCCTAGCCCTTTTAAAAAAAAAGTGCCGAACAAGCTTGGAGAGGTATGGATTAGTGCTGATATGACGCTGTCCCACATACGAAAAGGTCTCTAAAGCATGGACCTGTACCCTTTGATGGTAACAGGCTGGAGACCCCGAGAACCAAACAGATATACCAGAAACTCTGCAATCTCTGAAATCGAAGGATTGGCCTAATAAACAGAGTGATCGGCACACCATCGACACAAGACTTTCCATTTAGCTGCATAAGCTAAACCAGTGGAGTGCCTCCTTGAAGAAGAAATGCACTCCACTGCTCGTCTCGAAAAACCTCTACGGAGGAGACAGGACCTGACAAAAGATATGCGTGAAGGCACAATGAAGTCGGGTCGACGTGAAACCTCCTCGGGCGACCTTGACAAAGAAGGTCGTGGCATAGAGGGAGACGTGCCGGAACCGCCGCCCACAGAGAGCGGAGCTGATTGATCCACACCCACTGTGGCGACAGGGGAGTGATCAGAATGATTCGATAACTGCAGGTTCGGATCTTGGCTAGCACCTGAGGCAGAATCGGAACCGGCGGGAAGGCGTAGCCGACAAGACCGTTCCAATCGAATGACAGAGCGTCCATGGTGAAAGCAAGAGGATCTGGACACAGGGACATGAAAGTGTCCACCTGATGGTTCCGAGTCGCAAAGAGATCGATGTGGGGAGGACCCGAGAGATCACAAAGCGACTGGAACACTGCCCTGTGGAGCATCCACTCGGTGGAAATGACCCTGCCCCGTCGGGACAGGGAGTCAGCTAGGACGTTCAGACCGGTAATGTGATGGACCACCACTCTGGCGATGACATCCTGAGCGAGCAGTAGAAGATCCCGAGCCAATTCGTACATGGGAACCGAGTGGTTGCCACCCTGGTTCCGAATGTAAGCAACCACTGTCGAATTGTCAGACAACAGAAGGACCTGGCAATTCGAAAGGTGGGGGATCCACTGCCGGAAACTCAGAAGAAGAGCAAGAGACTCCTTCTGGTTGATGTGAAGAGCTGCTTGATCTTGGTTTCATGCCCCGTGAAGGGAAAGACTTAGAGGATCCAACGTCGCACCCCATTCGAGATCGCTGGCGTCTGCTGTCAGAACATGATAGGACGTGGGTAAGTCCAACAGAACTCCCTGCATAATCCACTGAACATCCGTCCAGGGGAGAAGGTGACAATGAAGAGACTCCGGTAACTGAAGCACCAGATCCAGAGGATCGACATTCGGCCTCCAACGACTGAGCAGAAAGTGTTGGAGAGGTCTGCCATGCAACCGACCTAGAGGAATGAGATCCGTCACCGAATCGCAGAGACCGAGTAGCAGGAGAATACTCCAAGCTGTCGCGGACATGGACTGGGACAGAGTCAGGGCAAAAGCTGAGAGAATCACAGCCCCTGCCTGGGGAACCGCCACCATATTCAGCTGAGTACAGCAGTCCATCCCCAGAAGACAAAACGACTGAGAAGCGACCAGGTCCGACTTCTCCTTGTTGACTCTGAACCCTAGCGACATAAGCAGGCTCAACAGTGTGTCGACATCTGACTCCAGAAAGGCAGCATTGGAATGCCTCAGGAGGATATCATCTTGATATGCCGAAGTTGTCACCCTGGACTGTGTGCGATGGAAGGCTAACACATGCGACATAAGTCGGGTGAAGGCCCAAGGAGCCAGGTTGAGGCCTTGAACTGGCAAACTTGCCCCAGAAAAGCGAGGTACTTTTGCGATGTCCGATGAATCGGAACGTGAAAGTAAGCGTCTCGCAGGTTGATGCTGGAAGTTAAATCTCCCTGGTGAATGGAGCTGCAAACCGACCTGAAAGTCTCCATTCTGAACTTAGGAGCAAGGATAGACTGGTTCAGGATACTCAGATCGATAACCGGTCGAAGTCGGCCGTCCTTTTTTGGCACCAAGCACAGGGGGGAATAAAATCCCACTAAATGAATGTTCTTGACGACTTCGATCGCCCCCTTTGAAGGAGATTGTCTATCTCCGTGACCAAAAGTTCCCGACGTGTAATGTCTAAAGGAACTTGTGTTGGAAGAGGCACTCTCGACAGAGTGGGATGCCTCCAGAAGGATATCCGCAGCCCGGACGGAACAACATCTAACACCAAAGGATTGGATGTGATTGTGGCCCAATGGTCTGCGAATTCTGATATCCTTCCTTCAAACTGGGACGAAGCGAGGTGAGGACCTTCATTTCGAGCCTCAGCGAGGCCCGCGAGAGGAGAAACCACCTCCTCTACTATATGAAGAATCCTGAGTCCTCCCTCTAGTCTGCTGATGCTTACCCTTACCCGTGAGTAAGTAAAAGCGGGGGCAGGAGGATCAGCCCTTGGCTTCTCAGAGGAAGCTGGCCGCTTGTTAGGCTTTGGACGGCCCCTGCCTCCAACAGAAGGCTGATCAAGCTGATGAAGCAGCAGCTGATCTTCGGAATGATGTAGGACATCCTCCTGGACCGTCACCACGGAACCATGGAAAAGTTGCAAACCCGCCAAAGAAGCAGATTGAAGAGCAGCGCACTGCCCCTCAGGAAGAAAACGGCTTGTGTCCAACGCAGCGTCTCGGTGAACTAATTCCAAGTTGGCCGTGTAACAGGCATGCATGTGAGTAAGATGCATGAGCGCCTTGGAAAGCACACGCAAAGAAGCCTGTATGTCATCAACTTATTTGGAGGCAAATAAGCTAATGCAGAGATGACGTGATCTGAGAGAGAAAGCATGCCCAGCATCTTTCTCAATAAGCCCAACAGGAACTCCAGAATCGCCATAGGAATAACGGCCGACTTGGGCTAGGAAATCCCAAGGGAGGGTGGAGTCCTGATTCAAGACTGTCAAAGTCTGACAGACTGACGGATTGGCGGAATCGTAGGAATGATAACACACTGGAGGCAAAAAAGGTGTCAGCCCTGGTGAAGAATGAAGTCTTCCTAGCCTTGGAACTCAGCTTAGAGTCCAAAGCTGTAAACGCTTCAACCACCTGTACCGACTGGCACGGTCGAAGGTGCCCAGAAGCGGGTTGCTCCATAGGCTGTAGGCACATGACCGATGAACGCGGCCTGGCTGACACCACCGGCTGGTTTGATGGTTTGAGATCTGGAAGGAACTCAAACACAAAGTCAAGAGCTGCCCCCAAGTCAGAAGACTGTTGGTTCTCAACGTCAGGTGTGTCTCACTCATCCTCTTGAGTCGGAAGACACATAGCCCATCATGGGCAAACCAGCCGATGCCTCCCATGGTGTAGGTACACCTGAGGGATCAGAAAGTGGCCTGCTTCCAATCCCGGGAGGCGGTGTTGCAGGGGGTGCCTGGAAACCACTAGTAGCCTTGCTAGAAGCAACGGGAAGGCTCTTGGAAAGAACCCAAGTGAGCAAGGAGAGGGCCTCCCCAAGCTCACAGCCCGTGCTGGCCGGTTCGACATGGAAACAAACCGGCAAAGTGGCTTCACTCCTGACCCTTTTAACCAGCGAAGGGTCATGATCCTCAAGTACACCTGACGCGAGGCAACGGGTGGCAGCCGAAACATCTGAAGGCAGATGCGTATAGGGGTACGAATACCCCGAGGATCTACAGAGCATGAATTCAAGAGAGTCGCCGCGGACCTCTGGGGGACAGAAGGTCCAGGCTGCACAAAAGGCGTTGGTCCCGCAAAACTGGCCATGGGACCAGAGTGCGTGGACGGAAACACAACAGAGCTCATGGTGGCCCCACTATGAACATCCGAATCCAATGAGAAAACTGCTGTGCTCGACGGCTGAGAGACCACAGCAGAGGGTTCGGTTGGCAGCACCTTCAACTTCTCCGAGTTGAAGTCAGGGAAGGCTGAGGCCGATACCCTATGTCCACACTACCAGACTCTCCGCAGACCCCTGCAGGGATAAAACTGCTGTGCTCGATTGGCTGAGAGACCACAGCAGAGGGTTCGGTCGGCAGCCCCTTCCGACTTCGCCGAGTTGAAGTCAGGGAAGGCTGAGGCCAATACCCCAGGTCCACACTACCAGACATCTCTGCAAATCCCTGCAGGGATAAGCCGAGGCCGGCTGAAATGGTGACCGATGATGTTGCAGATGGAACAGCAGTAGCAGCAGATATGATGGGAGCTGCTGAAACTGGTGGAAAAGTGGAGAGAGCAATCCTAGTGACAGCCTCAGATGTTGACTGGAGAGGGACCACAGTCCCGGAATCAGGCATCTCTTCACCAGACAACTCAACAGCTCCCACAGTATCCACCACAGAAAAAGACTGCACATACCCCACGGAGGGGGTATAATTCTCACCAGATGTGGTCATGTCTGGAGGCCCCGAATGACAGCGTTTCCCCTCCCCGCAGGTGCGGAAGGAACAGCCACGAAAATACACCACATGCTTGGGCAAAATGTATTGCCCTCAAGGAACAGTCCTGGGCATAACACAGGTGAGAGCAGTAGAAGAAAAAGGTGAACTCAGCAGATGTAGAAAGTAGAAGAACACCCCCAACTATGAGAGAAAGGTGGCAGAAAATAAAAGACCGGCGGGAACACAACTGAACCCAAACGGCCGACAGGGATAAAAAAAACAGAAATTCTGCCCTCAACAGAGAGGAGAAATCCTGACCATACAGTCCCCCATAGACACCTAACTCCAATAATAATAATAATATCCAAAAGAATAACATAAATTTATGAACCGAAAGATTTTATGTCCGAAACACACGGTACACGAAATTTGCGCGCGAACACAGAGAATATATAAAATGCAATGAAAATGTGATTGAAAATAATAACGAGAATATACAAAACACAGTCCTGTTATTATACGATCCTCAGATCCATAATTCCAGTCACAGGTAACCATTATCAATGAGCTGAGTTATCACTGTTTCTTAATGCAAATATCGACGTCT
Organism: Pictodentalium vernedei; assembly: GCA_031216915.1. Classification (NCBI taxonomy): domain Eukaryota; kingdom Metazoa; phylum Mollusca; class Scaphopoda; order Dentaliida; family Dentaliidae; genus Pictodentalium; species Pictodentalium vernedei. The sequence continues at coordinate 181,510,408 of CM062292.1, forward strand.
CGCCACATGGGCAGACGAAAAAAGAATGAGTCATTTACTATGTGTCTGCGCACTGGGACCCTGAAGCTGTGGATTTGTACTAAGAGAACAGCATCCCCTACTGGGTGTGCGCCGGCAACACTCGACCCAGTTTTGGCTTATTTTTTCTTGGTGCTTTTGCACCACTTTTCTTTCCCAATTCGCTTGGGAAAGATCAAAGTAGAGAGGATATTTTCCGTGTTAGGGACTTCCACTGTGGTGCAAGCCAGCAGTAAACAATTGTAAGGTAGGTTGATAAGAAACTACGGGGTGTAGCCTGTGCTAAAGGAAAATGTGAACAGACTCACAGACTAAAAGACTTCCGCATGTGTGATGGCAATAGCTTATCTTGACTTTGTCAAGTCAAGCTAACAAAGTATGTGGTAGAAGCCCAATTTGAAATTTAGAGAAACTATGTTCAAATAAATTTGAAAAGGGTTAAATTAATGCTAATATTATTTGAAACCACTGTATACAGGTTCAGTAGACCTTGCCCCAAATGAAAAACAATGACTTTGTAACACAGTGTTTGAAGAATGAAAGGTACAATCTTGAAAAGCAAAACTTTAATCTGAAACTTTAAGATGGGAATACTAAGTAAAACTGACTGCGAAGAAAGGGTTAAATATTTCCTAAAACCGATAAAAGAAATCAATGATGTAAATACTATCATTAAGTTGTACTGACAATGCAAGAATTAAAGTAACAAAGTATGTGGCAAAGCCTAATTTCAAATACAAAGAAAGTAAGTCTGAAAACATGTTTAAAAGGGCTTAAAATCATGTCAATATTAATGAAAATCACTGTAGAAAGGTTCAGTAGATAGTATACATTGTCCCAAATGAGAAACAGTGACATTGCACAAAACTGTTTGAAGAATTAAAGGTGTAACTTTGAAAACAACAAAAACTTTAACCAAAAACTTTAACCTGGAAGTTGTAAGTTAAATTGCCATACAAAAAAGGGTTAAATTTTTCTCAAAATAGCATGAAACATAATGAGATTGATGCAATCAGTAGTAATTAATATTAATTCAAAAGAAAAAAAACTTTAACCTTGACCAAAAAACTTCAACCACAACCTTTAACCAAAACTCTAAATGTTAACAGATGGACAGATGAAAGTCATGACTATAGCCTTCACTGTAAACAATCAGATTAAACAGAAAAAAACTTTAACCTTCAGTAAAAAACTTTAACTACAAACTTTAACCAAAACTTTAAATGTTAACAGATGGACAGACAGATGAACGATAGAAATGACTGTAGCCCTCACTTTAAACAGTCGGGCTAAAAATGAAGATAAGAAAAACACATGGCTTCTGTACCCTGAAGGGTTGGTAAGAAGATATTCCTGGGGATCTTTTACATAAAGTCCATTCATTCAGCAATGATATTAAAAAAATTTGTTTAAAAAATCATTGTTTGCGAAGTACAAAACTGTCTTTTGCAGAGATGCAAGTACATTACTAGCTACAGAATGTGATATTCCATGTATTTAAACTTTTATGAAACCAAAAACATTTCAAATCATTTATCTAATATACCCACTGAGGAACTGGATGGTCTGTTGACATTTTGTTGAAGAGGAATAAATTCTGCTTCGACCATTTCCTAAAAATCAAACAATATTGAAGGTTAATATTTTTTACACTGTACTTTTCAACGTAATATCATTCTCTACACATAAAAAATAAAACTGGGCTTTGCAACTGTTTCTAGGCAAGTCTTGGCTACCTAAATAGGCAGCCAAGACATGCCTTGAAACAACTGCCAAGCTACTTGGTATGCAACTTGTAAGTCAACCCAGACTAAGAGTTGTGACACCTGTTTTTTTACAGTAAAAAGAGATTCAAGATGGAATAATGCCTTTAAGGTTAAACAGGTATGAAAGTGGGCAGGAGTTGAACAAGAGACCACAGGGGCCTGAGGCACTCACCTGACAAAGTTGTTTAAAGAAGGATTTAATTAGTATCTATTAGGCCCGTAACAATACACCGATGCATCGGTGCATCGCGATACACTCTCCCCGAGATACGCGTATCGGTTGGGAAGTGCCGTATCGTGGAATCGCGATGCGGTTAGATTGGAAATGGTCGCTTGATTAAATGCTTAAATACACAACAGTCTATCACTTCTTATACCGTACTGACTCATGTCGAAGCCCAGGGGGTGCTTGCAGTGGGTAAATTGCAAAGTGGGGGGGGGGGGGGGGGGGATTTCAGGTCGAGTAATAGTGCTTGCAAGTCCCGTTTGGATGCATCGGAAATTGGCTAAGTATCCACTGGATATGTTACGTTTCTTTGGAAACCACCTACCAATTTTATAGAATTTGCTTTAAAAATTCTCATAATTATCTTGTAGATACGTTTCATTTTCAGATTTCGGGTTTTGATCCTCAATTTAATGAATAAAACAAACAGAAAACTATGCGGTGTTGTTTTCGTTTTTTTTTGTACAGGTTACTCTCGAAGCAAGAAATGGATATGAAAGTATGTCAATCAACACTGCAAACCACCCCCTTGAAAACAGACAAACATAGTCTGTTTAAAAATAGCTGTTTTTTAAATATGTACATTTATTATGAATAAACAAAATATAGCTTCACACAAAATCAATAAAAAAAAATCATAATATGAAGACCAGATAAAATTTACATAGCAGAATATGAATAACAAAATAGTTGCCTCCCTTGTCAACATTCAAAAAATTGATTTTACACTGAAAGTCATAACTTCACATTTTGCCGGGCATGATGAAATGATAAATGAGCATGTTTTATTGAACCAATAAGTCATAAATCATATCCCTGGTTATATTGTTATATAATTCTCAAATACCAGAGTTGAAATTATTTTTTATTTTTAATTACCACTTTCTCATTAATTTCTGAACACCCGTTTTTCACAATGAGTTGTGCACGCTCGAATGTGGCAGTGTTCTTTCACAATGAGTTGTGCACCGCTTGAAAGTGGCAGTGTTCAATCAGTATCTTTCTGATGATATTCAACCACTGTGAAAACTGTGAAAACTATATGTTATGGGCGTGTTTCAAACAACTATTGACAGCAGCCTGCACACTCATTTGAAACAAGTTACAGCTTCCAAAACGAGGTCGACAAGAATATAAACAAGTCAATTTTGGGTAAAGGTGTAGAATAGGGGACTTTTCGTTTTTTTTTTTAAAATAACGATTTTCTCGCTATTTTTTCTCTGTTTTCTTAAAGTAAACTATATTTTGAACAAAATGACAAAATTAGGTACCTCTATCATGTTTTAACATGTCAGAGAATAGATTTTAAATCCCGTTGGATTGCGAGTTTCTCAATTGCCATTAATTTTGTTTCAACCGCTGAAAATTTCGCGGCATCTGTTGTTTTCATTCGTTGTTACGAGTGACGTCACAGGGGAGAAATCATTGTATATGACAGCAGGTGCGCTTCGCTTGTGTGCATGTTTGCAGGTGCGCTTCGCTTGTGTGCGTGTTCCTCGATTTAAGGTCAGTTCAGTTAGGACCCGGGTGAGCTAATCGGTAAGCTAACCCTGGCCCTCACTAGACTGACCCTAAAATTTGATCTAGGGTCAGTTTAGTGAGGGGGCAGGGTTTGTCAGCCGACATTTCAATTACTAAACTCTCCCCCTATGATAGCGATAATGGAAAGGAGCGATTGCAGTGAGTTCGACGGCGCTGTCACAATAAAATCGTTAATATTTCTTGCAAATAACGATAAAAGTATGTGATTTTGTGTCATTTTGTTCAAAATATAGTTTAGTTTAAGAAAACAGAGAAAGAATACCGAAAAAAGCGTTATTTTTTAAAAAAAACGAAAAGTCCCTTATTCTACACCTTTACCCAATTTTGCTTGGGATATATAATTTTTTAATAAAGACTTATTACACTGAAGACAGACATAATATATTACACAAAAGACGAATTTAACAACACAAAAATCTCAACTCCAAAAAATATACATAATACAGTATTACAGTTCTATTTGGTAAGTACAGTTATACTGAAGTGACAGGTGCACTGGTGCAGTGTATATGTACAAAGTGAATCAAGTCTAATTTGAAGATATGTATCTAGATACGTATCGTATCGCGGGTAAAATATCGAGATACGAATCGTATCGTGGCCAAAGCGTATAGTTACGGGTCTAGTATCTATGGCTTGTTAATGCTACAGTGCAATGAAGTCATGTAATTATTTATGACTCTGCTGTCAATATCAGATGATATTTTCCAGTATTCAGACGGTATCCCAAAATTATTGCCCAGATTTCCAGTAATGAAAAATGAAAGTGCCAATGACACTGTAGTTTAACTTGTGTGTTGTGTTTGATGAAAAGGATAATGTTCAATGTTTATGAAAGGATTAAGAAAATAGGCAAGAATTGTGATAACTGGGAATATGTTCATTTCTGTTCCCTGTATGCTATGTTTTTGATAAAAAATAATATGAAGTGTACACTGTACTAAAGATCTGAGGGATGGGTTAATATGGCCTCACAGTTAATGTATGTGGCCCTCACAGTTAACATATATCAACGAAAGTTACCAAGTTACAGTGAAATTATTCAAAAACAAGTCATCCTATCAAGTTACATTGAAATCCCTTCATAATTATGACCTGTAGACTGTTCTAAAGGTTTTTGGGCTTCAGGCCCCTGTAGCTGTCGCAGTTGCCCAATCGTGTCCAAAAGGGGATGTAGACTGTGCTAAAGGTTTTCAGGGTTCGGGCCCCTGTAGCCGTCAGTTTCCCAATTGAGTCCAAAGGGGACGTTCTCATCTAGACATTATATGAAGTTAACCTACCAAGTTACAATGGAAATCCCTTCATAAATATGACCTGTAGACTGTGCTAAAGATTTTTGGGCTTTGGACTTGGGCAGCCATCATGGTTGAATGATTGCAACCAAAAGGGGACATTCTCATCTGGGCATCGTCTGGAGTGATCCGAAGTTACAATGAAATCCCTTCATAAATATGACCTGTAAACTGTGCTCAAGGTTTTCGGGCTTCGGGACCCTGAAGCCGTCACAGTTGACCAATTATGACCAAAAGAGGACGTCATCATCTAGGCATTATATGGAGTCAAACTAACAGGTTACAATGAAATCCTTCCATAAAAATGACTTATAGACTATGCTAAAGGTTTTGGGCTCGGGCAGCCATCAAGGCTGAATGATCGCGACCAAAAGGGGACGTTCTCATCTAGACATTATTTGGAGTCATCCTACCAAGGTACAATGAAATCCCTTCATAAATATCACCTGTAGACTGTGGTAAAGGTTTTCGGGCTTCAGGCCCCTGTAGCCGTCACAGTTGCCTAATGGTGTCCAAAAGGGGATGTTCTCATCTAGACATTATATGAAGTCAACCTATCAAGTTACAATGAAATCCCTTCATAAATATGACCTGTAGACTGTGCTAAAGGTTTTCAGGCTTCGGGCTAGGGCAGCCATCATGGTTGAATGATCGCAACCAAAGGGGACAATCTCATCTGGGCATCATCTGGAGTGATAATACGAAGTTACAATGAAATCCATTCATAAATATGACCTGCAGACCATGCTCAAAACTTTCGGGCTTCAGGCACCTGTAGCCATCACAGTTGACCAATTACGACCAGAAGGGGATGTCATCATCTAGGCATTATATGGAGTCAACCTAAGAAGTTACAATGAAATCCTTCCATAAATATGACCTATAGACTATGCTAAAGGTTCTTGGGCTTGGGCAGCCATCAAGGCTGAATGATCGCGACCAAAAGGGGACGTTCTCATCTAGACATTATTTGGAGTCATCCTACCAAGCTACAATGAAATCCCTTCATAATTATGACCTGTAGACTGTTCTAAAGGTTTTCGGGCTTTGGGCCCCTGTAGCTGTCACAGTTGCCCAATTGTGTCCAAAAGAGGATGATCTAGACATTATATAAATTTAAACCTATCAAGTTACAATGAAATCCCTTCATAAATATGACCTGTAGACTGTGCTAAAGGTATTCAGGCTTCGGGCTCGGGCAGCCATAATGGATGAATGATCGCAACCAAAAGGGGACATTCTCATCTGGGCATTATCTGGAGTGATCCTACAAAGTTACAATGAAATCCCTTCATAAATATGACCTGTAGACTGTGCTCAAGATTTTCGGGCTTTGAGCACCGTAGCCATCACAGTTGACCAATCATGACCAAAAGGGGATGTCATCATCTAGGCATTATATGGAGTCAACCCAACAAGTCAAAATGAAATCCTTCTGTAAATACGACCTATAGACTATGCTAAAGGTTTTTGGGCTCGGGCAGCCATAAAGGCTGATTGATCCCGACCAAAAGGGGATGTTCTCATCTAGACATTATTGGAGTCATCCTACCAAGCTACAATGAAATCCCTTCATAATTATGACCTGTAGACTGTTCTAAAGGTTTTCTGGGCTTTGGGCCCCTGTTGCCATCACAGTTGCCCAATCGTGTCCAAAAGGGGACGTACTCATCTAGACATTATATAAGGTCAAACCTACCAAGTTACAATGAAATCCCTTCATAAATATGACCTGTAGACTGTGCTAAAGGTTTTTGGGCTCGGGCAGCCATTGAATGATCGCAACCAAGGGGGACAATCTCATCTGGGCATCATCTGGAGCAATCCTATGAAGTTACACTGAAATCCCTTTATAAATATGACCTGTAGACTGTGCTCAAGGCTTTTCGGGCTTTGGGCACCTATAGCCATCACAGTTGACCAATCACGACCAAAAGGGGATGTCATCATCTAGGCATTATATGGAGTCAACCTAACAGGTTACAATGAAATCCTTCCATAAATATGAACTTTTGCCTATGCTAAAGGTTTTTGGGCTCGGGCACCCATCAAGGCTGAATGATCACAATCAAGATGGGACGTTCTCATCTAGACATTATTTGGAGTCACCCTACCAAGTTACAATGAAATCTCTTCATAAATATGACCTGTAGACTGTGCTAAAGGTTTTCCAGCCCCTGTAGCCGTCACAGTTGCCCAATCAGAACCAAAAGGGGACTTTCTCATCTAGATATTGTATGAAGTCAACCCACAAAGTTACAATGAAATTCCTCAATAAATATGACCTGTAGACTGTGCTAAAGATTTTCAGGTTTTGGGCTCGGGCAGTCATCACAGTTGGCAGATCACGCCCAAATGGGGAAATTCTCATCTAGACATCATAAGGAGTCATCCTACCAAGTTACAATGAAATCCCTCCATATTAAACATGACCTGCAGACTGTGCTAAAATTTTGGGTTTCGGGCTTGGGCAGCCATCATGGTTGATAGATCATGCCCAAAAGGGGACGTTCTCATCTAGGCATTATACAGAGGCATCCTACCAAGTTACAATGAAATTCCTTCATAAATATGACCTGTAGACTGTGCTAATGGTTTTGGGGTTTTGGGCTTGGGCAGCCATACCGGTTGCCCGATCGCGACCAAAAGGGGACGTTCTCATCTAGACATGACCCCAAACCTGCATATGAAATTTTGTGATGATCAGACAAGAACATGGGGTGTAGCCCGTGCTAAAGGAAAATGTGAACAGACTCACAGACTAACAGACTTTCGCACAAGTGATGGCAATAGCTTATCTTGACTATGTCAAGTTAAGCTAACTAGGAGCCCAAATATCAACCTAGGGACTTAACTTAAACAAACTCAAATCTGATGGCCCTCCCCCATTCCTCCCCAGGATACCAAATATCAATAGGTTCTAAAAGGTGAATCTAACGAAAGATTTTTTAGATTATTTGTCATATTATACTAAGTTAAAATGAATTTAGGGACTTGATTTGAACAAACTTGAATCTGAGCTCGGTTAGGGCGTATACCAAATGACCAAACATTCTGAATGGTGGTTCTTGAGATTTTAAAGTTTGCCATCAGGTTTTTTTAAAATAATAACCCAGAGACATTATTTGAACAAACTTGAATATATTCGCCACCTCCCCCCTCCCCCCAGGATGTTGTATACCAAATATAAAAAAAACAACATTCAAATTGGTGGTTCTGGAGAAAAAGATTTGTAAAGATTATTCATCATATTGGACTGTTAAAAGTTGGGCTCCAAACTTGAGTCTGACACAATGTCACAATATATCAAAAGACCCTGACTGGTGGTTCGTGAGAAGATTTTTAAAGAATATTCCTCATATTGCACAATGTTAAATGTTGAGATCCTCTAGGGATATTAACCTGGGGACTTGCTTTGCACAAATTTGAATCTAACATCCATGAAAACTTTCTATCAGCTGAGTTAAAAGCTTGTACAGACAAAACATGGTCTATTTTTCAAAGGAAAAAAAGGGCATAACTCATGAGAAAATATGAGTACGACATAACTCAATACGTCCCTGAATAAGTATGTCATGTTGAAGATCCATGTACAATTTCATCAAGATCAGACTACTATCAGTTGCATTATGGACCTGCAACTCATGAATAAAATGTGCAGACCAATTACATGATATATGTCTGGAAGGCTTGTTATGCTGGACATCAATGTAAGATTTCATTAAGATCTGAGTATTATCTGTGGAGAAATGGACTCATACTGGGAGCATGGTGGCTCAGTGTTTACAGCATAGGACTTCTAACCAAAAGGCCCATGGCTCAATCCCTGCCAGGGATAACTGCTTTGTGTCCTTGGGCATGGCACTTAATTCTGATTGACCACATGGGGCATGGTGGTGCTGTGTACTAAGGCATACTGTACTTTAGTGGTGCACTTGTCTTCAACCAAAGCTAACCCAGTTTGTGTGGAGTTAGTATGTTGGGGAATCTTGACAGTTGCTCTCCATTCCTTGGTGATTCTCTCTGGGTACTCCGGCTTCCTCCACCCATAAAACTGTCTGACAAGAGGTGACCCTGATTGTCAAAAGTGTCATTAAACATCAATAAATAAATAAATCAATATGTAAATAAATAAACAAATAAATAAATAAATAATGAACTCATACTGGTAAAAAATTTCAACAGAGGTCTACTTCTCAACAGAAAAAAGCCAAAACACACAAATGAAATGTGCAGACAGCAAAACTTGATATTTGTTTGAAAGAGCAAATCATTTTGGACATCCAAGAAAGATTTCATTAAGATATGATTACTATGAGCTGAGATATACTCTTGATAAGCTTGTACAGATGGACAGATATAATGCAGTGTACTGCACATTTTTTTTTAACCCTTTACCCAATGCAGACGATATCAAAATTTATTATTTTAAATATCATTTTTTCAAATTTATCAAAAAATTTCAACAAAACCATATCATGTGACCCCTCATTGGAACGAGCTCGACGAGCTCGTTCCAACGAGTCACATGATATGGTTTTTTTTAAATTTTTTAATAATAATATTTTTTCAACTGCTGAATTTTCATATTACGCGGGCAGATGCGGCCGATTTGTTGGGTAAAGGATTAAAAAGTGAGTATATAACAATCAGAAATCCAGCAAAAACCTAGAAATTTAAATCCTTGTTTGAACCACATACTTACCCGCTGTAACCAGGTGGGACAGAAACTTTCATCCTTGGCACCAGATGGAGGCCTTGAACCACCTGACGAAACTCTCTCACCTACTGAGCCTGAACCTGGACGGGATGTGGATGGCGAAGGATTACTACAGTCATCACCTGTTGTTGGTTCACTAGATACATCACTACTTGCTCCATCTGACACAAAGGCACAGTCTCGTTCAGGAGTCATGGGCAACTGAGAGACAGCTGAAAATAGATTGACAGAAATTCCTTAATTGCTTTATTACTAAGACTGGTCTGATCAACCCTTAGGCTAATGATACTCTATTGTTAGGATCACTACAGCCTAGCCAAGTTAATCCAAAATGACTATTAGACAACTCTCCATATTTTGTCTTTTAATACTTAACACTGTGTGTGTGTTCGAAACGTTGGCTCATGACTCATCAGGAGGAACTCAACAAGCTTGTTTTAGTAAGACATAATAAACTACGTTTTTTTGGAATAAGAGCTGAAAAAATAATAAAATCTGAATGGTGATTTTTGTGTTTTGCACCGAATGGATTCAACCAATTTGTTGGTAAATGGTCAATCGAATACCAACTTTGTCAGTGAACAGGAACTCAACCATTCAACCACCCAAATATCTGTTACTTTCCTCTACTCTTATGAGAAATTAAATACTCAGCTACTTGATCAGTTCTACAAGGCAAATAATATCTATGCTTTTGCTAATTATGTACTGTTATGTGATGGCATTCACTGCTGGAAAAAGCTCTTAAAGCCCTTGCCAAAAATTTATCACATAACAGAATTTTAACACATAACAGTACATTATAAGCACACCTTGAAATAAGCAGAACGTCATCTGCAGAATGAGGTCCCCATCACTAAATTTACTCTCTGTGAACCTCAATCTGAATCAAAGTCTCGGGACTAAACAGAAAGAGGAACCCAGAGGATATATTAGAGGTGTACTAGCCCACTGTATGGGATAGCATCAGCAAACACACCCTCTGGGGACCACCATCTGCAAATGACAGATTACTTATTTCCAGGCTTGGTTGGGTCTCTGGCTTACAAGGTAGGGGTGTTGGGTGATCAGAATGGGCAGGGTAGCATGGTGAATGGATGGTGGGGGTAGAGTAGAGGTAGGGTATTAGGGTCATAAGGTGAATGAAAGAAACACTGGTAAAGATCAGTGATGGTTTGAGATTAGGGCCCTGCTAAGCTTCGAGTATTCGATTCAATTCATAATCACCATGAAGCTTCAATTCAATTTGATTTGATTCAATTTTTTAGATTGATTTCGAATCGTAGGGTAGATTGACAACTGAAGCAAAGAGCAAACAATACGGCCGATTCTCACCATTGTGTGACCCTTCGGTTGGAAACACGCATTTACACTTCCTATCGTTTACTGATCTCATGGTTCATGTTTTTGTTGTCATTAGAAATATCGCCGGGTTTCCTTTGAATCATTTCTCGGGATAAAAAATCACCTGGAATATGCATGGAAAATAGAGGTTTGAAATTCACATCACAATGTTGATGCTCTGGATGCCTGAATTCTTTATCGTGCAGCATCATGCTGCATGGAATACAAACTGTTTTGTCCAGACATTTCCAATTTTCCAACCAACAGCTTCTAATGCACTGTGCCAACAAAATAATGATATATGAGAATCATTGCGAAATATGTGGCGTAGCACCTCTGGGAATGCACGCACGAAGTGGATAATTGTGTCGACAATTACGTTCTTGTAATTTTGTTACAGGAAAATGTGGTACATTTCTTGTAATATCGCCATCTTGTTTAAAACAAAACTGGAGGTGCACATCTTCAATATATATATAAAAGAATGTCTGAAAGTTTCAATGAAATCTGTTCAATGGTTTAAGAGGAGGAGATGCGGATAGCAGATCTGTACAAAATGTCAATTGAATTTGACAAAGTTCATTTTTCAATATGGGAAGAACTGTAAAAAAGAAAATATCTGAAAACAAAATAGGAGGTGCACATCTTCAATGTATGTAAAAGAACGTCTAAGAGTTTCAATGAAATCTGTTCACTGGTTTAACAGGAGTTGCGGATAGCAGATGTGCAACTCCCCCCCCCCCCCCCCCTCCCAAAGTGTGACACCCCTATAGCATAACGGACGGATGGAAAGGCGTATGTCGGAATATGAAAATATCTGAAAGAAAAATAGGAGGTGCTCATCTTCAGTGAATGTAAAAGAATGTCTGAGAGTTCCAATGGAGTTTGTTCAATGGTTTAAGAGGAGTAGCGGATAGCAGATCTATACCCCTCCCTACTAAAACCTGAATTGACAAAGACCATTTTTGAATATGGGGAACTGTAAATATGAAAATATCTGAAAATAAAATAGGAGGTGCACATCTGCAATGTATGTAAAAGAACGTCTGAGAGTTTCAATGAAATACGTTCACTGGTTTAGGAGGAGTTGCGGATAGCAGATCTGTACAGAATGTCAATTGAATTTGACAAAGTTCATTTTCAATATGGGAACCTGTAAAAATGAAAATATCTGAAAACAAAATAGGAGATGCACATCTTCAATGTATGTACAAGAACGTCTAAGAGTTTCAATGAAATCTGTTCACTGGTTTAGGAGGAGTTGTGGATAGCAGATCTGTACAGAATGTCAATTGAATTTGATCAAGTTCATTTTTCAATATGGGAAACTGTAAAGATGAAAATATCTGAAAACAAAATAGGAGGTGCACACCTTCAATGTATGTAAAAGAACGTCTGAGAGTTTCATTGAAATCTGTTCAATGGTTTAGGAGTTGCGGATAGCAGATGTGTACCCCCTTAAAGCGTAACGGATGGACAGAGCAAGTGATCACTATATACTGCCCACTTTTCAAGTGGGTGGTATAAATATAATTAATATATATAAAGGAAGAACATAACACTAATACATTTTAAGGGGTGGGGGTTAGGGGAGAATTTCAATTTAATCTGTAACCATGCATATTGATACAATTACGTTTTACTATAGTGTCACCATTACAAATTACATATCATTTTTTATTTTTTCATTATTCTTTCTGATTGAATTTTGAATCAAGTCAAGTGGTCATCATTGCATCTCATCACCGGCTGCATTCTTCATCTTCATCTTCATCGTTACATCATTATCATTTGTAAGTATATTACATTTGATCATTCACTTTTTCACTCTCACTTTCATTTAACCATTTGCTTCATCAACCATTTCTTATCAATCATGTGTAACTCATATTGTATTTGTACATCTTATATTTACAGTACAAAATATAATAATTGTTAATATGAACTCAATAAATTCAAATTCAAATTCAATTCATCTCCAATAAATCAAGCCACTAGAAGTTAAACATTTTTCACTGCATTTACATTTAGATTGTCATTCCAATACAGTTCATGTGTTTTAACCCTTCAACTAACAAGAAAGGTACCTTGCACAAATCACAAGAATGGTTTGTTGGGTCAGTTAATTTTGTAAGCATTTCTGTTCAGTTTAAGAATTTATGTTCCCCCAAAACATTGGTAGCCTACAAGCCTCATTTAAACAAGACCACAATGCCCTATTAAAGTGAGGTATAATAGCAATAATAGCAATGTTTTTGAAGAAAAAAATAAAATGTTTTAAAACAGTGTATTTTGATAGAGACACACATTTCTTCTCACCATTTATAACACCAGCAGGGGTCGATTTAATTTTTAAAATGGAAAAGCAGTTTACTAACTTGGATAAATTTTGATCAGCATTTTCTATTATTAAAAAATTTTTGTCATGTGAAATTGATTAGCTATAGTTGAAAATTGATTTGAAAATCGCTATGCGAATCCAGTTAATCCACAGAAAACTTTGTCCCCAATGAGAAAACATCTTCACTTTAATTGGAAGAGTACTTAATTATTTTTCAAAGGTCATTTGTAAAATGAGTATTTATTTTCAGATACCATGCTAACAGCATAAGAAGCCTTTGTTTATCAAGATATTGTTCATGAGAAATTTTTTTCCCTAAAACTTGGAGAACAACAAACTAAGGAAAACAATGTAAATTCACTAAAGTGACTTTCAGAACTTTTCTGTAGAGCCATAATGGTGGTGACCAGCACTCAACCAGTTAAAGAGATATACATACCAAACAGGTGATCCTTTTATTGTACAGAAAAAATTAGATGCTGAATTCTGATTTCTAATTTTTTAATGAAAAGTCTCCAATCTCCAATAGAGAGAATGGTTGAGAAACTGGGTGGTATTAATAGTTCCCGGATGTTGTTCTTTTTGTTGCTTATTTTCTAAACTCTCAGTTCTGGAATAATACAGTCTATTTCAGAATAAATTTTTCTCGAAATGTCACAAAAATCCAATGACTTCCTGGTAGCCATCACAACTTATAAACTAGAGTGATGTCACGCATACAGCCTGACTGTCTCAGCAATGGCAATGATTAGACACAAAATAGTCTGTGCCATTTTTTGTTAACCGTTAACCTAACGAATCTGCCATATCTGCACTTGTGATATACAAAAATTGCTATTCAAATTTTATTTTTCCATTTCTCTACCCCAAAACTTACCTCATGACCTATTAATGGAACAAGCTTGATGAGCTTTGTCCCAATAAGGACTAATACATAAAGGGTAGAAGTAAAAAATGAAAAAATCTGATGTTTTCAGAAAAATAATTTGTACTGTTGGCTCAACTTGAGTGTTAGGTAAAGGGTTTAAAGATGCAGTACATAAAACATTGTTGGGCTACAGGAGTCAATTTGGGTTTTATTTTTGCATGTAATAACTCCCAACTTCAAAATTGCATTTTGGGAATAATTGCCTAAACAGAAGTTATCGGTTGGAAACCAATTGTTGATGGATGGATGGATGGATGGATGGATGGATGAATGAATGGATGGATGGACAGACACATTTCCTTCCAATCTGTATTACTTTTGTAAAACAAAAGGCCCCAGGGGGCCAGAGGGTGCTCACCTGACATGATAGCCTAAATATCAACCCAGAGAACTGATTTCAACAAGTTGCATCTGCTCCTCCTAAGAAAAGCTTATACCAAATATCCAAAGATTCTGACCAGTGGATCTAAAAAAAAAAGATTTTTAAAGAATATTTCCTCATATTGAACTAAGTTATAATTTGGGCTCCCACAGTGAGCCCAAATATGGACCTTGGGACATGGCTTGAACAAACTTGAATCCCCCCTCCACACCCCCCACCCCCCCCCCCCCCCCACCTCCCCTAAGGATGCTGCATACCAAATATCAAAACATTCCGACTGCTGGATCTGAAGAAGATTTTTAAAGAAAATTCCTCATTTTGAACTAAGTAATAATTTGGGGCTACCACAGTGAGCCCAAATATGAACCCAGGGACTTGGCTTGAACAAACTTGAATCTCACCCCTAAGCATGGTGCATACCCTATATCAAAAGATTCTGCCTGCTGGATCTTGAGAAGAAGATTTTCAAAGAAATTTCCCTGAAATGCACTAAGTTTAAATTTGGGCTCCTATACTGAGCCCAAAATATTTATTTTATTTTTTCATTTCTCTACTCCAAAACATACCTCATGACCTATTAACTGGTAGAGTGCTGGAAGCCCATATTTGGGCTTTACTCTGAAGTGCAGGGTGCCACAACTTTTTGAATTAAAATTATTTAGTCTGCGAGTATTAGCCTTGTTACAATTTATGGGAGACTGCCCATTGGGCACTCTCCCATAAATTGTAACAAGGCAAAGTGACCTGGACAAATTTGGATAACCAAAAATAATTTAGCTACTCTACCAGTTAATGGAAGAAGCTTGATGAGCTTGTTCCAATAAGGACTAATAAGCCATGGTTAGAAGTCAAAAATGAAAAGAAAAATAATTTGTACTGTTGGCTTCAAATTGTGTTAGGTAAAGGATTAAAGATGCAGTCCATAAAGCAATGTTGGGCGTTTGGAGTCAATTTTCATTTTTCCCAATCCTTCAAAATGCATTTTGGGAATAATTGCCTAAGTGACACATGTGTGTGTGTGTGTGTGTGTGGGGGGGGGGGGGGGGGGGGGGGAGGGGGAGGGGGGTTGTGGTGGTGTGGTGGTGTGTTATAATAGTCAATTTTTGTTATGTTTGCATTTAGTAACTCCAAATCCTTCAAAATATGTGGTATGCAGTGGTGGTTTTTTGTAATAGTCTATTTTTGTTTGTTTGCATTTAATAACTCTCAATCCTTCAAAATGTATTTTTGGAAAAACTGCTTAAATGACCATTGGGGAGGGGGAAGGGGCAGTTGTGGAATGTTTATTCAAACCTGGCCTGTATTACTAGCTGGAAAATACACATATCAACTTTGACTGAAATCAAATAATCCAAACTGGAGTCATCAGTTGGAAATCAATGGTTTACAGAGATGGATGGACTGATGGATGGACCGACGGATGGACGGACAAAAGTCATGACTATAGTCCTGACTGTAAACATTCAGGCTAAAAATGCATTTTGTACCAAAGAAAAAAAAAATTGCTTAAATGGCCCTGGGTGAGGAGGAGGTTGGGGGGGGGGGAGGTGTGTTAGTGGAGTCTATTTTTTTCCCTCTATGTGGTCAGTCTAAATCCTTCAGAATGCATTTTGAGCAAAGAGAAAGAAAATGCCTAATTGGCAGGGGGGGGGGGGGGGGGGGAGGTGGGTGTTTGTCTGGGTTTTTAACCACAAACGTTAACCAAAACTGTAAAAATGCATTTTTGACGGAAGAAAAAAAAGTGCCTAATTGGACTGGGAGGGGGGCTGTTTGTCTGGGTTTTTTGACCACAAACTTTAAGCAAAACTGTAAAAATGCATTTTTGACAAAAGAAAAAAAAAATGCCTAATTGGCCCGGGTGGTGGGGGTGGTGTTTGTCTGGGTTTTTAACCACAAACTTTAAGCAGAACTGTAAATGCATTTTTGACGAAAGAAAAAAAAAGTGCCTAATTGGCCCCGGGTTGTCTGGGTTTTTATCCACAAACTTCAAGCAAAACTGTAAAAATGCATTTTTGATGAAAGAAAAAAAAAGGTGCCTAATTTGCCCGGGGGGGGGGGGGGGGGGGGGGGGGGGGGGGGGGTAGGGGGGTTGTCTGGGTTTTTAACCACAAACTTTAAGCAAAACTGTAAAAATGCATTTTTGACGAAAGAAAAAAATAAAAGTGTCAATGACCCTGTAGCTCAACTTGTTTAAGACATGTACATGTATAGTATGTGACACAGCAATGACAAACATCTAGGTAATGACCTGATAACAAAGGTACATGTAAAGTATTGTAACGGTCTGTAGATAAATGCTGACCATAGCCTGTAACAAATGTGTAGGTAAAATATTGTAAAGGTGGGCGACAGTTAGATGCTAAACTTGAAAAGAAATCTTTGAGCCCCAGAGTGGGTCTGACTGAACCCCCAAAATATTTGTTCTCATAGCACAGTGATAACAAAGGCACCCCAAAACACTCGTTCCTGTCACAAGGTGATAACAAAGGTACCCCAAGAAGTTTCATAAAGAGCAATTCATAAAAACAGACTCTCTCCACATTTTAATTAAATTTCGAGCCGTATTGACATGTGCACTTACTGTGTATAAGTAGCACTGAACAAATCAAAGTTCATCTAATTTGCATAATTTCTGCATGAGAAAAAAACCTGTATTATATGTGATGTATTACATGTTACTAAACATTCCTACAAAAATTTATTCAAATCAGAACTTTCATACAGAAATTCTGTACAAAAAACTGATTGCACTAATTTTGGTACAAAAAGGTTGCTGGCGGCCATCTTGAATTTTGGACTGCACCCAAAAACACTCGTTCTCATCCCATGGTGATAACAAAGGAACCCAAGAAGTTTCGTAAAGATCAGTTCATAAATATGGCCTCTAGCCTGAGCCGTATTGAAGTTGTGTACAAAAAACTGATTGGACTGATTTCGGTACAAAATGGCAACTGGCAGCCATCTTGAATTTTGCACCACATCCAGAAATACTAGTTCTCATCCCAAGGTGATAACAAAAGTACCCAAGAAGATTCGAGAAGATCGGTTCATAAATACAGACTCTCGCCCGAGCCGTATTGACATGTGCACTTACTGTGTATAAGTAGCACTGAATAAATCAAAGTTCATCTAATTTGCATAATTTTTGAATGAGAAAAAACCTGTATTATATGTGATGTATTCCATGTTACTAAACTGAAATTTATTCAAATCAGAACTTTCATACAAAAGTTCTGTACAAAAAACTGATTTTTTGGTACAAAAATGGCCACTGGTAGCCATCTTGAATTTCGGACTGCACCCCAAAACACTCGTTCTCGTCCCAAGGTGATAACAAAGGTGCCCAAGAAGTAAAGATCGGGTCATAAATACGGCCTCTAGCCCAAGCAGTATTGGCATTTGCAGTTCCAGTGCTGAAAGTAACATTAAATAGATCAAAGTTTGTCAAATTGGCATAATTTATGCACGAGAAAAAACCCCGTATTATATGTGATGTATCCCATGGTACTAAACATTCACACAGAAAATTATTCAAATCAGTGCTTTCATATGGAAGTTTTGCGCAAAAATCTGATTGCACCTAATTTGTACAAAATGGCTGCCAGCGGCCATCTTGAATTTCAGTGCTTGTTTTAACCACAAACTTTAAGCAAAACTGTAAAAATGCATTTTTGATGAACGAAAAAAAAAGTGCCTAATTGGCCCCAGGTGGAGGGGGGGGGGGGGGTTACATGAAAAAAGTCCTGCATATAGTGACTGTAAGTAGTTCAAAATGCATATTGGAGGAAAAAATGGATGGACCGACTGACTGACAGACAGACGTTTGGTGCGAGCTCTGTGCTATATCCCTAAAAAAGTAACAAAGTATGTGGTAGAAGCCTAATTTAAAATTTAGAGAAACTAAGTTCTTCAAAAAGTTCAAAAAGCATTGTGAAAAGGGTTAAATTAATGCCAATATTATTTGAAACCACTGTGTACAGCTTCAGTAGACCTTGCCTGAAATGAAAAAAAGAAATGACGCTGCAACTGAGTGTTTGGAGAATGAAAGGTAGAACCTTGAAAAACAGAACTTTAATCAGAAACTTTAAGCTGAGAATACTAAGTAAAATTGATTGGAAAAAAAGGGTTAAATATTTCCTAAAATCGATAAAAGAAATCATTGATGTAAATGTAATCATTAAGTTGTATTGACCATGCAAGAATTAGAATAAGAAAGTATGTGGCAAAGTCTAATTTCAATAACAAAGAAAGTAAGTCTGAAAACATGTTTAAAAGGAGTTAAAATCATGCCGATATTAATGAAAATCACTGCAGAAATGTTCAGTAGATAGTAGACATTGTCCCAAATAAGAAACAGTAACATTCCACTAAA
Source organism: Pictodentalium vernedei (assembly GCA_031216915.1). Classification (NCBI taxonomy): domain Eukaryota; kingdom Metazoa; phylum Mollusca; class Scaphopoda; order Dentaliida; family Dentaliidae; genus Pictodentalium; species Pictodentalium vernedei. The sequence goes on from CM062292.1 coordinate 181,529,339, forward strand.
CTGTTTGAAGAATTAAAGGCGTAATTTTAAAACACCCCTCCTCCAAAAAAAAACATTTAACGCAAAACTTTAACCTAGAAGTTGTAAGTCAAATTACCATACAAAAAAGGCTTAAATATTTCTCAAAATAACATTAAACATAAAAAAAAAACCATAATGAGAATGATACAATCAATAGTAACATTAATTTAAAAGAAAGAGAACCCATAAAACATTAAGGTCGATAAAAAAACTTTAACCACAAACTTTAACCAAAACTCCAAATGTTAAGAGACGGACAGACGAAAGTCATGACTGAAGAAGAAAAAAAAAACAACCCAAAAACCACTTGAACCTTCAGTAAAAAACTTTAACCAAAACTCTAAATATTAACAGATGGACAGATGGACAGACAGACAGACAAAAGTCATGACTATAGCCCTTACTGTAAACAGTCAGGCTAAAAAGTATTAATTTATAAGAAAAAAAACTTTAACCTTCACTAAAAAACTTTAGCCACAAACTTTAACCAAAACTCTAAATGTTAACAGACTGACAGACAGACAGACGGACAGACGGACGAAAGTCATGACTATAGCCCTGACTGTAAACAGTCGGGCTAATGATAGTTTCACTGTTATTTCAAAAAATCTTCATGAATACATTTTAATCAACTTATGCTTACTAACAGAAACACAAGACAGCTCCCTGATATGATGATGGCACACTATTCAAATCCATACTTCATAAAAGTTTCTTAAAGATTATGGCATGTTTTTGAAGTCTAATCAACAGAAATGGAGGAGAAAATGCAGTTATATTTCAAATCAAAACAGTGACATTGGTGATCAATTAGGTGTCTATTGGTCATCTTGCAAAAGAAGGCAAAATACATATGGCCCAGTAAAATTCAGTGAATTTTAGTGCAACTGTTATTTTAAGGTTTAAAATTGATGTAAAACTCCACCAAGAGTCGTTGATTCCTGACCCCATACTCTACCCGAGTTGTGTTTTGTAGTTATACTGTGATTAAACATGAATTAAGTGAATGAAGCCGATATCACCTTCAGCAGTCTGATTAATAACTTTCTTGCTTGACAATGTTTTGCAATGAACATTCCATAACATCACTCAGATGCATACCATCCAATCAGATGCATTCTTACATGATGTTCTTACATGTAATCCAGAGTCCACAGGTGGTGTACCCAGAACATTTCCCAATGTCTGTATTGTATGAGGTAACACTGAATACACGCTGCACTTGTGATATAATAACCAATATATCCATTCATTCAGTATGTTACCGTACTGACCCATTAATAAGCCCATAATTGAAATAGGCCCACCTAACAACTTTTCAGTGTTCAGTTTCCATGAGACCTCTTATTGTAAATAAGCCCAGTCCCTGATTTTGGAATGACAATATCGAATCGATGACAACCATGCTGGTAACTTGTTATAACAAATGAAAGTGTCAACGACACTGTAGATTAACTTGACTGTGTGTATTGTTTAATGAAAAGGAACATGTTCAATGTTTATGAAAGAATTATGAAATAAGACAAGAATTGTGATAATTGAGAATATGTTAATTTCAGTTCCCTACATGCTATATTTTCAATAAGAATAATTTTGAGGTGCAGACTGTACTAAAGAATTGAGTTCTGGGTTAATGCCGTCCTCAGTTAATGTATGTCAACCATAGTTTCTCTGTTAGGCCACACAAAGTAGATCTTCTGTTTCTCGGGCCATTATTTGTGAAATTGCATGCGGGCGAGCGTTTTTTTTTATTTTATTTTTTATTTCAGTAATTACTTCTTTGCCATCAAAAAGTTCATGTTCTTGGTGCAAGTTTTAGGCCTCATAATCTACAGAATAGCATGGGTGGTGGTGTATTTCATCCCTTGAATGCAAGAAGGCTTTGCAGTGCTAAAGCATTGCAAAGCCTTCTTGCACTCAAGGGACAAATTCATCAATTTTTTTGACTTTGGTAAAATATCAGAGACAGACATAAACCATTTAATTTTAATTTTTTTTAAGTTTAAATTGGCTATAAAAAGAGAGCATGCGGAAACCAAAAGGACCATGCGGGAGGGCCTGAGAAACAGATTTTTTATTTTTTTAGGCCTTACAGTAAAATCATTCCAAAACAAGTCATCCTACCAAGTTACAATGAAATCCCTTCATAAATATAAATTATAGACTTTGCTGAAGGAATCTAGGTCATGTGATGGCCCGGCAGTCACGGCTGACCGATCATGACCAAAATAGGATGGTCTCATCTAGATATCATACAAAGTTATCCTACTAAGTTACAATGAAATCCCTTCATAAAAACAACCTGTAGACAGTGCTAAAGGAATTTCTTTCACGTGACCGTAACGGCTGACCGATCATGACAAAAATAGGAAGTCTCTTCTGGACATCAAACCGAGTTATCCTTCCAAGTTACAATGAAATCGCTTCATAAATATGAACTGTAGACTGTGCTGAACAAATCTAGGTCAACGTGCCTGTGTAGCCATCATGGTTGACTGACCACTGCCAAAATTTCCAAAGACATTATACCGAGTCATCCTACCAATTTACAATGAAATCTGTTCATAAAAGCAAGCTGTAGACTGTGCTAAAGCAATCTAGGTAATGTGCCCCTCAGGCTGTCAAGGTTGACTGAACCAGACCAAAATAGGACATTCTCATCTAACATTATACAGAGTCATCCTACCAAGTTAAAATGAAATCCCTTCATAAACACAATCTGTAGGCTGTGCTAAAGGGTTTTGAGTTTTGGGCCTTGATCGATCGCAACCAAAAGGGGACGTTCTCATTTAGACATTATACAAAGTCATCCTGCCAAGGTACAATGAAATCCCTTCATAAATATGACCTGTAGACTGTGCTATAGGTTTTCGGGTTTCTGGCCCACGCAGCCTTTACAGTTGACCGATCATGACCAAAAGGGGATGTTCTCATCTAGACATGATCTCGAACCTGCATATGAAATTTTGTGATGATCAGACAAGAACTATGGGGTGTAGCCTTTTCTAAAGAAAATGTGAACATACTCACAAAGTCACAGACTGACAGACTTCCAAATGCGTGATGGCAATAACTTATCTGGACTTTGTCAAGCTAAGCTAAAATGCACATATCAAAATTTGTTATTTTAAGTTGTTTTTTTTCGAAAGTACAAAACAATTCAACAAAAGCACATTATCTGACCCTTTCACTGGAATGAGCTCATTCCTTTGAGGGGTTCACATGATATGGTTTTGATGAAAAAATTGTTTTAAATTTTTATTTTTCAACTGCCCGATTTGTAAATTATGTGTGTGTGTGTGTGTGTGTGTCTGTGAGGCTGATTTGTTAGGTAAAGGGTTATTATATAATGCACCAGTTATGGAACTGACCAAGTCACCTAACTTTGTGTCAACTTTGCATCAGACATCCAACTTTGACCTCTGGAAAAAAGCCCACCCATATACATTCGCTCTTTTATTTCACAAACCTCCTGGGATTATTCTCAGGTGAGTATGGTATGTTAGTTCAGTTATGAATCAGAAAGCAGAATTATGTGAAACAACAGCACATGAATCACTTTCTTTCCCCTTTACCTGCTGCTGGCAATTTTTTAAAACAAAAAGACTGTGTTACCAAAGTTTCATATCTGTAACATAAATAATTCAGGAATAATTAGTGTGGATGGACAGACAGACAGAGGGGAAGAAAGGCAGATGGCTGAAGGTTGTGACCACTTAGACTTTGCATTGGAGACAAAAATATCAAAATCCAGGTCAGTTCATGAAGAACTGTATATGCCATTGGTATCATTTTCAACCTCAGAACACAGAAGACTGGGATCTGGAACCAAGCTGGGAGCAGCAATGAAGCATGGAAACAGAACATCAGCAGCAAATGAGTTGATGAAATATCAATTAAGAATAACATATTCTTTATAAACATTTTCACACATGTTAATTAATCAGTACAGCAGCCAATTTACAGCCATGTTAGGGAGAAAAGCGTCAACAGGTACACCATTCAAGAATAGTTTTTCCAGAAGAATAAGCAATACACACTACTGAGCCAAGGCCAAAAAAGAAAGGTTTTGGTTCTCAGGCAATCCCTCACTGAAACCAAAACCAACGATAGGAGGTTGTGGAATTCACACTGTGGCTTCGTTTTTGGGTTTTCTTTAGCTGAAAAATGATAAATTTAAAGTAATTTGTATACTTTTTATACTTACCAATGGCCCAGACTTAGCTGGTGCAAACTCGATAATATCAAGGTTCAAACACAAATTTTCAACCCCCCAACCCCGAAAATTTGCATACAATACCAAAAATCTAAATTTTATAGTAAATTTCCTTTCTTATTATACCTACCACAATTGTTTACTTCAGGCTTGCACTACAGTGGAAGTCCCTAACTCGGAAAAAATACTCTCTATTTTTGTCTTTCCCAAGCAATTTGGGAAAGAAAAGTAGTGCAAAAGCACCAATAAAAAATAAGCCAAAACTGGGTCGAGTGCAACCGGCGCAGACCCAGTACGGGACGCTCTCTCCCAAGTACAACTCCACGACTTCCGTTGCCAGTGCGCATATACCGTCTCTAAAGACTCATTCTTTTTGAATCCGTCAACGTTAGAGTTATGTGATCAGCGGGGAGGAAAGATTGTTTACCCGTAAAGAAGACGGGTGGGCCTCCATGTAAACAATTGTGGTAGGTATAATAAGAAAGGAAATTTACTATAAAATTGAGATTTCTTATCAACCTACTCACAATTGTTTACTTCAGGCTGAATAGACAAAAGGCTGGAGGGAATCGCATAACCAACCCACACATAACCCCAGTGCACTGGAACCGTGAAGCAGAAGGAAGAGGTCCCGAGGCTTATCAACCATAATGTCACACTCATCGGTAAAGGACAATGAAAGGAAACATATGGGCCTGTGTGACACACAGACAGAAAAAGGGCAGTAACAGCACAAGGCTGAAACTGACCTTCAAGAAGCCTAATGGGTATGGCAGACAACAGCCTGAGCAGAAGAAAGAGGACCCAGGGCAAAAAGGTCCTCCGACTGCTCCTGCAACTGGCGCAAATAAAAGGTGGAGAAAGTAGAAGCATTTCTCCAGTAGGCTGCCTGCATAACATCCGACAACTTGACGGAGTTAGAATAAGCCCAAGAGGTGGACAGTGCCCGCACCTCGTGGGCAGAAATACGATTGGTAATACAATCGCCAGCTGCTAAACGACCATAAGCCGTACGAATAGCAAGACAAATCCATCGAGAAATGGACTGAGGAGAGATCTTCTGTCGACCCGGAATAAGAGACAGAAAAAAACGTTTCCTGCCTTTCCGTATGAAGCGTGTCCGATCGAGATAAATGCAAATAGCACGGACCAGACAGAGCAAGGGCGATTACCCTCAACAGAAGGAAGAGCCCTGATACAGATAGGAGGAGGAATAGTATCTGGTAACTGATTCTTGGCCAAAAAGGAGCAGTCAGTGGTAAAAGTAACACTGTTGGGAGAGCTCCAAAAAAAGGCCGGGTCAACAGAGAGGGCGTGAAGCTCACTAACCCGTCTGGCCGAAGCAAATGCCATCAGAAAAGCCGTCTTATATGTGAGAAAATGCATATCCACCTGGCATAAAGGTTCGAACGGCGCCCCCCCCCCCCCCCCCCCAAGAAAAGTGCCGAACAAGCTTGGAGAGGTAAAGATTAGTGCCGATACGACGCTTCCCCACATAAGAAAAAGTCTCTGAAAGCATGGATCTGTAACCCTTGATGGTAACAGGCTGGAGACCCCGAGAACCAAACAGATATACCAGAAACTCAGTGATCAGCACGCCATCGACAGAAGACCTTCCATTTAGCTGCATAAGCTAAACCAGTGGAGTGCCTCCTTGAAGAAGAAATGCACTCCACTGCTCGTCTCGAAAAACCTCTACGGAGGAGACAGGACCTGACAAAAGATATGCGTGAAGGCACAACGAAGTCGGGTCGACGTGAAACCTCCTCGGGCGACCTTGACAAAGAATGATTCGACAACTGCAGGTTCGAATTTTGGCGAGAACCTGAGGAAGAATCGGAACTGGCGGGAAGGCGTAGCCGACTAGACCGTTCCAATCGAGTGACAGAGCGTCCACGGCAAAAGCCAGAGGATCTGGACACGGGGACACGAAAGTGTCCACCTGATGGTTCCAACGAGTCGCAAAGAGGTCGATGTGGGGACGTCCCCAGAGATCGCAAAGCGACTGGAACACTGCCCTGTGAAGCATCCACTCGGTGGAAATAACCCTGCCCAGTCGGGACAGGGAGTCGGCTAGGACGTTCAGACGACCGGGAATGTGACGAACAACCACTCCGGCGTGAACATCCTGAGCGAGCAGTAGAAGATCCCGAGCTAATTCGTACATCGGAACCGAGTGCGTGCCACCTTGGTTCCGAATGTAAGCAACCACTGTCGAATTGTCGGAGAGCAGAAGGACCTGGCGATTCGACAGGTGAGGGATCCACTGCCTGAAACGCAAGAAGCTCCTTCTGGTTGATGTGTAGAGCTGCTTGATCGTGTAGGGAAAGACCGAGAGGATCCAACGTCGCACCCCATCCGAGATCGCTGGCATCTGCCGTCAGAACGCGATCGGACGGGGGTAAGTCCAATGGAACACCCTGCGTAATCCACTGAACATCTGTCCAGGGAAGAAGGTGAGGATACAGAGATTCCGGAAACGGAAGCACCTGATCCAGAGAATCTACATTCAACCTCCAACGCCTGAGCAGAAAGTGTTGGAGAGGTCTGACACGCAGCCGACCTAGAGGAATGAGATCTGTCACCGAACCGCAGAGATCGATCAGCCGAAAAGAAAACTCCGAGCGGTCGCGGACGTGGACTGGGACAGAGTCAGAGCAAAAGCTGAAAGAATCACAGCCTTGGCCTGGGGAACCGCTACCAAATTGAATTTGGTTTGGAAAGACATCCCCAGATGACAAAACGACTGAGAAGGGACCAGGTCCGACTTCTCCTCGTTGACTCTGAATCCTAGCGACGTGAGCAAGCTCAACAGAGTGGCGACATCCGACTCCAGTAAGGCAGCATTGGAATGCCTCTGGAGGATATCGTCCAGATATGCCGAAGTAGTCACCCTGGACTGTGTGCGATGGAACGCTATCACATGCGACATCAGTCTGGTGAATGCCCAAGGAGCCAGGTTGAGGCCTAAAAGCATGGCCTTGAACTGGTAAACTCGCCCCAGAAAAGCGAACCTGAGATACTTCCGTGATGCCCAATGCATCGGAAAGTGGAAGTAAGCGTCTCGCAGGTCGATGCTGGTTGCGAAATCTCCCTGGTGAATTGATTGGCGGACCGACCTGAAAGTCTCCATGCTGAACATGGGAGCAATGATAGACTGGTTCAGGATACTCAGATCGATAACCGGTCGGAGTCGGCCGTCCTTCTTCGGCACCAAGAACAGGCGGGAATAGAAACCCACTGACTGAATGTTCTTGACGACCTTGATCGCCCCCTTTGCCAGGAAATTGCCAATCTCCGTGGACAAAAGTTCCCGACGTAAAACGTCTGAAGGAACTGTGGTTGGAAGAGACACCCTTGACAGAGTGGGGTGCCTTCGGAAGGATATTCGCAGCCCGGACCGAACAACATCTAACACCCACGGATCAGATGTGATGGTGGCCCAATGGTCTGCGAACTCTGCTATCCTTCCTCCAACCTGGGACGAGTCGAGGTGAGGACCTTCATTTCGAGCTCCGACGAGGCCCGCGAGAGGAGAAACCACCTCCTCTATGAAATGAAGAATCCTGAGACTTCCCTCGATTCTGCCGACCCTTACCTTTACCCCTTGAGTAGGAAGTAGAGGCGGTGGCAGAAGTATCAGCCTTTTGCTTCACAGAGGAAGCAGAAGGGTACTTGTTAGGCTTGGAATGGCCCTTGCCTCCCATAGAAGGCTGATCAAGCTGACGAAACAGCAGCTGATCTTTGGAATGACGTAGGACGTCATCCCAGACCGTCGACACGGAACCATGGAAAAGTTGCGGACCTGCCAAAGAAGCAGATCGAAGAGCAGCACGCTGCTCCTCGGGAAGGGATCGTCCTGTGTCCAGCACAGCGTCCCTTCGAACTAATTCCAGATTAGCCGTGTTACAGGCATGCATGTGAGTAAGATGCATAAGCGCCTTGGACAGCACACGCAAAGGAGCCTGTACCTCGTCAAACTTATCTGGAGGCAGATAAGCAGCCAAAGCTGAGACGACGTGATCTGAGAGAGAAAGCATGCCAAGCATCTCTCTAGATAAGCCCAACGTGGACTCCAGAGTCGTCATTGGAATGATGGCAGACTTGTGCTTGGAAAGCCCGAGGGAAGTGAAGTCCTGATCCAGAACCGTCAAAGTCTGGCAGACCGACGGATTGGCAGAATCGTATGTACGATAATGAACAGGAGGCAAAAAGGTGTCAACCCTGGTGAAGAACGAAGTCTTCAGAGCCTTGGAATTCAGCTTGGAGTCCAATGCTATGAAAACCATCATTGATTTGTGTCTAAGCTAAGCTAAGTCTGGGCCATTGGTTCTAGTATAAAAATATTTTGTTTGGTTGTGGATGTCAATGAACATATAGCAACCAGTTGTATATACTATCTCAATACTGTGGCATAGACAAAGGGAAACACTGATAAATAAATGAAAGTGTCAATGACACTGTAGCTCAACCTAACAAACTTGAACTTGGTAAGTTATAAGTGAAATGGCAAAATTGAAAATCATTGGTACCAATGTTATTTGGTGAAATTTCAACATAACAGCCTTGTGTGTGCACAATGTCAGAGTAATCCATGCATTTTTAAATGTAAACTGTAAGGCTGGCTAAAGGAAGAATGTTGATACACAAACACAGCAAGTTCAGAGGTTGTAAACGGCAACTTTTTTCACAGAAATGAATGGTAATCAATTGCTCATATCTAGAGGTCCCGCCTAATGAGCACACCAAGTTAAAAACAATCCTAAGATAAATGTGCCCTGTAGGCCATGTCAAAGAAGATTGTTGATGCACAAATGCAATAAATTCAAAGATTGTTGATAACAGCAACAGTTTTTGATGGAAATGAAAAGAAAATCAATAGCTCCTATCTTTGTCACCCTGCATAAGCATGCAAAATTTCAAAACAATCTGATAATAAAAGTGTTCTCTAAGGCATGCCAGAGGAAGATGTTAATGCACAAATGCGCTAAGTTTGATGGTCATTGTTTGTGGCAATGTTTTTTTTTTCTTTTTTTTTATGGAAATTCATAAATATACCCTGCAGAGAGTGCAAAAGCGATAGCTCCCATACAGATGTTACCCCCACACAAGCACACTAGGTTTCCAAGCGATCTGATCATAAATATGCCCTGCAGGGTGTGTCAACAGGAAATATTGATGCTTAACTGCGATAAGTTTTTACTAAGTTCATCAAAGGTCGTTGCCAACAGCAACTATTTTTGACGGAAATGGAAGAAAATTGATAGCTCCCTTCTAGAGGTTGGCCCAAACAAGCACACCAAGTTTCCAAGCGATTCAGGCATAAATATGCACTGTAGGACGTGCCAAAGGAATATATTGATGCCTGACTAAACTAAGTTCAAAGGTCATTGACAGCGGCAAAATTTTTTGACGGAAATGGAAGAAAATTGATAGCTCCCATCACCCCAAACAAGCATGCCAGGTTTCAAAGCAATCTGATCATAAATGTGCCCTGCAGGGTGTGCCAAAGGGAAATATTGCGGTCTGACTTAACTAAGTTCTAAGAACGTTGCCAGCGGCAACATTTTTTGACGGAAATGGAAGAAAATCGACAGCTCCCATCTAGAGGTCACCCCAAACAAGCATACCAAGTTTCAAAGTGATCCGGTCAAAAATGTGCACTGCAGGGTGTGCCAAAGGGAAATATTGATGCATAACTGCACTACGTTCCTCGAAGGTCATTGCCAGCGGCAACATTTTTTGATGGAAATCAAAGAAAATCGATAGCTCCCATCTAGTGGTAACCCCAAACAGGCATACCAAGTTTCAAACTGATCTGATCATAAATGTGCCCTGTAGGGCATGCCAAAGGAATATATTGATGCCTGACTGAACGAAGTTCAAAGGTTGTTTCCAGCGGCAACATTTTTTGACGGAAATGAAAGAAAATCGATAGCTCCCATCTAGAGGTCACCCTAAACAAGCGTGCCAGGTTTCAAAGCAATCCAATCATAAATGTGCACTGTAGGGTATGCCAAAGGGAAATATTGCGGTCTGACTAAACTAAGTTCTAAGAATGTTGCCAGCGGCAACATTTTTTGACGGAAATAAAAGAAAATCGATAGCTCCCATCTAGAGGCCACCCCAAACAAGCATACCAAGTTTCAAAGCGATCCAGTCAAAAATGTGCACTGCAGAGTGTGCCAAAGGGAAATATTGATGAATAACTGCACTAAGTTCACTGAAGGTCATTGCCAGCGGCAACATTTTTGACGGAAATCAAAGAAAATCGATAGCTCCCATCTAGAGGTAACCCCAAACAAGCATACCAAGTTTCAAATTGATCTGAACATAAATGTGCCCTGTAGGGCATGCCAAAGGAATATATTGATGCCTGACTAAACCAAGTTCAATGGTTGTTGCCGGTGGCAACATTTTTTGACGAAAATGGAAGAGAATGCTGATAGGATCACCGATCCAATGTCGAGTTGCGACAGGCCAAAAGTGGGTTTAATCATTATCATTACTATGTGAAGGATCACTGTGACCTTGACCTTTAACCTAGTGATTCCGAAATAAATAAGGTTCTTTCTTGCACCAATGCCAACCTACCTATGAGATTTCATGAACATAGGTGGAACCATTGTCAAATTATCATCTGGAAACCAACTGTTTACGATTATGTTCAAGGTCACTGTGACCTTGGCCTTTGACCTAGTGAGTCTAAAATAAATACGGGTCTTCCACTCACCTAGGCCAACCTACCTATGAAGTTTCATGAAAGTGGGTCAAACCATTATCAGGTTATCGTCTGGAAACCAATTGTTTACGATTAACTATGTTGAAGGTCACTGTGACCTTGACCTTTCACCTAGCGAGTCCAAAATAAATAGAGTTCTTCCTCTCACTGATGCCAACTTAACTATGACATTTCATGAACATGGATTGAACCATTATCAAGTTATCATCTGGAAACCAATTGTTTTGATTTACTATGTTCAGGGTCACTGTGACCTTGACCTTTGACCTAGTAAGTCCAAAATAAATAGGGTTCTTCCTCTCACGAAGGCCAACCTACATATGAAGTTTCATGAATGTGGGTTGAATCGTAGTCAAGTTATCATCCGGCAACCAATTGTTTACAATTTACTATGTTCAAGGTCACTGTGGCCTTGACCTTTGACCAAGCAAGTCCAAAATTAATAGAGTTCTTCCTCTCACCAATACCAACCTACCTATGAAGATGCATGAACATGGGTTGAACCATTATCAAGTTATCATCCGGAAACCAATTGTTTACGCCTGCCAGCTCAACCGCCCGCCATTCATCAAACTATAAGTCGTGTTTGACTTTGTCACAACTCGACTTAAAATCGATAGCTCCCATCTAGAGGTCATCCTAAACAAGCATACCAGGTTTCAAAGCAATCTGATGATAAATGTATCCTGTAGGGTGTGCCAAAGGGAAATATTGAGGTCTGACTAAACTTAGTTCAAAGAACGTTGCCAACGGCAACATTTTTTGACGGAAATGGAAGAAAATCGATAGCTCCCATCTGGAGGTCACCCCAAACAAGCGTACCAAGTTTCAAAGCGATCTGACCATAAATGCAACCTGTGCGGTGTGCCAAAGGAAATTGTGGAGGTATGTCCATATGTACGCCCGACCGTCGATGGACGAGAAGTGATGGCAATAGCTCAGCTTGACTTTGTCAAGTTGAGCTAAAAATCCTGTTGATCATTAAAGTCTAAACTGATAGTTTGCAATATTGCCCCAACATTTCTTGGAATTGCCAACAAGTAGTAGACCAGCTGAATGATAAATTGCCTGATCAGTTAGTTGTTCAATTACATCACAAAAATGGGTTTCATATTCATGAATTTTGACAGACACAGACTTGAAAATTTGTACATTCTACAACTCAATACAACTTGTCCGGCATGTGTAGAATCTTAACCAATAAACATTTAGTTGAATTTCATTAGAATGTTTTAAAAATCCGGCAAGAGGATCACAGATCCAAAAGTCAGGTTTTGACATAAATTTCGTGAAAAGTCACAAAAGCAAGTTATTTGTCACAACAGCAACTTTTGCCAACAGTGATAACTACAGTTTTCATGCACACACTCTTAAAAAAACTTTTACTTCAGGCAGTTCCTACCATTGCCCTATTCTCACTCTATACCAGAACCCTCGAAACCAATTTGTCAAAAAAAATCTGCTTATAGTAACAGTGACCTTGGTCATGGGGCAAGAGACCCCAAAATAAATAGGTGTCTCCTTTCCTTTGGAGTAACCTCTGGTGTAAATTTGGTGAAGGTACGACAAATAGAACTAAAGTTATTGCCCGGAAACCAATTTGTTGAAAAAAATTCTATTTATAGTAACAGTGACCTTGACCTTGAGGCTTCAGACCCCAAAATCAATAGGTGTCTTCCTTTCCTATGGAGTAACCTCTGGTGTACATTTGGTGAAGGTGCGACAAATAAAATTAAAGTTATTGACCGGAAACCAATTTGTTGAACAAAATTCTATTTATAGTAACAGTGACCTTGATCTCGGGGCATCAGACCCCAAATCAATAGGTGTCTTCCTTTCCTATGGAGTAACCTCTGATGTAAATTTGGTGAAGGTACGACAAATAGAACTAAAGTTATTTCCCGGAAACCAATTTGTTGGAAACAATTATATTTATAGTAACAGTGACCTTAACCTTGAGGCTTCAGACCCCAAAATCAATAGGTGTCTTTCTTTCCTATGGAGTAACCAGTGGTGTAAATTTGGTGAAAGTGTGACAAATGGAACTAAAGTTATTGCCTGGAAACCAATTGTTTACGTCCGCCCACCACCCACCACTTCATCAAACTATTAGTCGAGTTTGACTTTGTCAAAACTCGACTAAAAATCATCATGACATGCATATATACTTATTAAACGAATTGGATGTTTTTTTCATTATGTATTTTGATTAACACAAGATGAATTGGGCATGAGAATATCTGAAGAGTGCACATGCGAATGCTTAGTCTGGGTTCTGGACCTGCTGGATTGCTCAGTAACATAAATTTGGCATGGAATTCCCTGCATGTGAATAGACAGAAGCACCTGATTGAGGTGAGCCATGTGACATCAAAGTGGCGAAGCCAGTTATTCTTCTGTCGTTCAGTGCAGTGTGCATCAGTCAATGTGTGTGTATGTGTCTGTGTGTGGGGGGGGGGGGGGGGGGGTGGAGGGGGAGGGGTTTGTGTACGAAGGAACAATACCTAAAATATGGACAAATTTGAATAGTCTTCATTCTTATATGAATGGATTTTCAAACCAATGTTTGGTAACACTGCAAAAGATTCTTCTTATATATCATTTCGGATCTGAAAATATATTTTACACAGTGTTGAGTAATTGTTTTTGTTGGAATAATGTATGTATCGGTAACAAGTCAAAAAATTATTGTGGCTGGAGTTTTCAACGTCAAATATATTAATATTACTCAGTGGGGTGGGGTGGAAGTGGGGATGAGGGTCATGGGGAGGTGGCATTCATAGCATATTGCCTGTCATTTCGGTCACAACAATATGTATGATCCATTGGTAAACCCATAAATACCAAGTTTGTCATTACTGTTTCAATAATTTTATCCAGTTTAAAAACCAACAAGAGGCCCCAGGGGGCCTGAGGGCGCTCACCTGACATGGTAGCCTAAATATCAACCCAGAGAATTGATTTCCACAAGTTGCATCTGCTCCTCCTAATAAAAGCTGAAACCAAATATCCAAATATTCTAACCAGTGGATCTAAAAAAAGATTTTTAAAGAATATTCCTCATATTGAACTAAGTCATAATTCGGGCTCCCACTGGGAGCCCATATATGAACCCAGGGACTTGGCTTTAACAAACCTGAAACTCACACCCCTAAGGATTCTGCACACCAATTATCAAAACATTCCGACTGCTGGATCTGAAGAAGAAGATTTTTAAAGAAAATTCCTCATTTTGAACCAAGTTACAATTCGAGCTCCCACAATCAGCCCAAATATGGACCTAGGGACATGGCTTGAACAAACTTGAATCTTACCCCCCTAAGGATGCTGCATAAAAAATATCAAAAGCATTCATCTGCTGGATCTGAAGATTTTTAAAGAAAATTCCTCATTTTGAACTAAGTTGTCATTCAGGCTCCCATAGTGAGCCCAAATATGAACCAAGGGACTTGGCTTTAACACACTTGAATCCCCCCCTCCCCCCAAGGATGCTACTCACCACATATCAAACCATTCCGACTGCTGGATCTGGAAAAGAAGATTTTTTAAGAAAATTCCTCATTTCGAACAAAGTTACAATTCAAGCTCCCACAGTGAGCCCAAATATGGACCTAGGGACATGGCTTGAACAAACTTGCATCTCACCCCCCTAAGGATGCTGCACACCAAATATCACAAGATTCTGCCTGCTGGATCTTGAGAAGAAGATTTTCAAAGAAATTTGCCTGAAATGCACTAAGTTCAAAGTTGGGCTCCTATACTGAGCCCAAATATAAACCCAGGGGGCCGATTTGAACAAACTTGAATCAGATCCACCCCACAATGTTGCATACTAAATATCACAAGATTCTGCCTGCTGGATCTGGAGAAGATTTTTGAAGAAATTTGCCTGAAATGCACTAAGTTTGAGTTTGGACTTCTATAGTGAGCCCAAATTGGAATCAGATCCACCCCACAATGTTGCATATCAAATATCAAAAGATTCTGCCTGCTGGATCTGGAGAAGAAGATTTTTTAAGAAATTTGCCTGAAAAGCACTAAGTTCAAATTTGGGCTCCTATACTGAGCCCAAATATAAACCCAGGGAGCCGATTTGAACAAACTTGAATCAAATCCACCCCACAATGTTGCATACCCAATATCAAAAGATTCTGCCTGCTGGATCTTGAGAAGAAGATTTTCAAAGAAATTTGCCTGAAATGCACTAAGTTCAAATTTGCGCTCCTATACTGAGCCCAAATATAAACCCAGGGGGCCGATTTGAACAAACTTGAATCAGATCCACCCCACAATGTTGCATACCAAATATCAAAAGATTCTGCCTGCTGGATCTGGAGAAGAAGATTTTTTAATGTTTTTCCCATTGCCAACAGTGTTAAAAAGTGCTGACTCAGCACTTTTTCAAAGTCCCGAAACTGTACCCTATGATAAAACCGATGGCAATTTTTTTTTACCAATTCTTTCTGTTGGTCCTAAGGAAGCTTCACACCAAATAAAAATTCTCGGTGCCGTGCAGTTTTGGAGATATGGGCGTTTTAATTTTTTTCTATTTTTAGCTCCTGCGGTTCCCATGAGGCTACAGGAAAAAAAAAATCAGCATAAATTAGGTACTTATGACCCAATAAGCCCTCAATAAAATTTGGTTCAAATCAGCCTCTCGGTTTGGAAAATAGAAATTTTGGGCTGGGCAAAAAATTTTGCCCCTCCCATAATGACGCCAAGTATAGCCCCACAAACTTCTCTTGAACAAATCTGAGTCTACACCTCAAAAGGAAGCTGCACACCAAATATCAAGTCTCTGCTACTGCTGGTTCATGAAAAGAAGATTTTTTAAGATTTCAGCACACTTTTTGGGTGTGGCCCTACCCACGGGCGAGACAACTTGATTTGAACAAAATCAAATTGCGATGTCATAACAATCTATTATCTCAAATATCAATTAAATTGGTTCAGCGGTTTGGGAGGAGAAGACGCAAACACCATGTTCATGGACGACGCCGAACGCCGGACGCCGGACGGTGAGTGATCACTATAGCTCTCCTGACTGAAAGTCAGGTGAGCTAAAAATACAGTTCCGGATAGCCAGCTGCAGTTGTCGGTTTTCGGTCGTTTTACACACCCGACAGCATTGGGTGTTTGTGGTTAACCTCCCATCTCTAATTGAAACCTTTCATTAAACAAAGGATATTGACACTGTTTTAGTGAATATCAAGCACTCGTGAAAAATAAAACTTTCAGATCCGCACTCATCAGATAATTCCCAATATTCACTGAACTAGGATAGATTTTCTTTTTATTATATGCTATGTGGCATTTTACTGTGCAATATTCAGCCCAATTTGACTGACTGCAAACAGTTTCAAGACAATAACAAAGATCTGCTGATCGTTCCTTCAAGGCGACATCATGTGCCGAGCCGGGAGGTCATTTAGGAAGCTAGTAAGGGATATTCCCTGTTATCCATCAAGTCGATGGATATCGTGAAATATCTTTTAGATAATTTGCAATAATTCACAGGCTGGTGTATAATAAACATTTTTATTGACTTGCAATTTCTTCCAGAATTAGTATGAAACAGTGACATTTTAATATTTTACTTTTTTTGATTGATGTTTATTTATTTGCACGTTTTCAACATAGAATAATTAAATTTATATTTATATTTATTATATTTGTTGTGTAAACATCCAGTTTAGTCTGTTCTACAAAAAATAACTTTTCAACAAGAAGAATGTTACTAAGGTAACACATGCCCCCCGCCTTTGTTATCTTCACCTTGCAGATGCGGCGGAAACTATTATATGCGACACACCTTCTGACTGTCCTTAACATTTGTAAAATGTTTAACAATTGTACTATGATTCGTTTCTGAGTTATGGCTGAGACACGAATATTGACCGATTTTTAGTGTGACCTTGAAATGCGACCTTGTCCTTGAAGGTACGAACCTGGCTATGGTGTGTGACACATCCTCCCATGGTCCTTTATAATTGTGTGAAGTTTGATGACTGTGGCCCTAACCGTTTTCGAGTTATTGACTCGGACACACACACACATGGACACACACACTTCAATCACTATATGCCACCCGACTTAAGTCGGGGGGCATAAAAATGGTGCATAAATATACTTGAACACAAATGTATTTCATATTCATTTATTTATTATTTGGTTGAGTGCCAAATCCAAATTTGGGTGTTTTCCTGAAGCGCAGATACCAAAAGTTAAAAGCTTACACTATTTAGCCTGTATGGATTTGCCTTATTACAATTCATGGGAAAGTGCCTCTCCAAGAAATTTTAACAAGACAACAACATGTGAACATTTTTTTCTGACCAAAAATAATTTAGCACTCTACTAATTGTCAAACATAAAAATAAAAAATAAAAACCTTTCTCTCTTGTTCATTTTAAAAACTAATTGCTCAAGAACCAAATGTATTTTGGATTTTTTTGTGCTTAATCTTGAGTAAAAGCCACAATTAGTCAATGAGTTTAAAAGAAGGTTGACTGAAACAAAAGAAAAACATCTCCAACAGTAATTGGTAACACACACAAATATATCATGAACTTCTCAACTTCTGATCAAGAACATTTTCTTCATGCTTTTACAGTGAAATACAAAAATTTACAAGTGCCACAGACATGGAACAGCAACCGTACAGCAATTTTATGCCTTCTTATTTTCAGAGGAACATAATTAACACAAACATTATAACTGACAAAAAGAATCCTCAGGTTCAGGTCAGCAAATAGCATTATGTTCCTTTTTAAAAACCATTTTCAATCTGTTGAACCTTGTTACCTGAATACCAAATTTACCAGCTAAAAAATTCTGTTAACAGAAATATTTAATTAACAAGACTTTTTGTCCATGGACAACACAAAATGTGGTAATTTGATAATTTAGTTCATTATATTTTGCCTGACTGGACTCTTTCAATGAAGATAAAAATAATTAAAGACTTATGGAAGTTTTGCGGTGTTTTAAGATAACTTTTATCATCTGTGACTGTATCATGACCAAAACACAAGTAAACCGAGAAGTTTACTTCCCACTTCAGAGGACTTGCACCCCAAGCATTGTTTATAGGGTTATATTATACCAGCGGAACTGAACTTGTTTACCAGTGATTAAACACAGCTCCACTTCCTGGAGTTCCCCATAGGGAATTTCATTCAGCAAGACCTAACTACCACAACACTTTCATATTTCAGAAAAGAAAAAATAAAACAACCAAAAAAGCACTGAAACTACCTATTAGTAGAAAAAACATTCAAGTCACCTCTTTACTAACGTTTTTTTTTTTTTTTTTTTTTTTTTTTTTTTTTTTTAGTAGGGTTTAATGACACATTAACAGCCAGGGTCATATCATGTCGGTGACAGTTTTACGGGTGGAGGAAGCCGGAGTACCCGGAGAGAACCACCGAGCAACGACGAGCAGCTAGCAGCTCTCCAACATCGTAACTCTGAACTCTGCACTGTGGCACAGGCAGGGTTAGATTGGTTGAAGACATGCGCACCATCGACGTGCAGTACGTCTTAGTACACAGCGTCATCGTGCCCCCATGTAGGCAATCGGGGTTAAGTGCCTTGCCCAAGGACACAATGTGGGAGCACGAATCAGTCGCTGAAATGGTCACCCATCCAACTACTAACCGTGCTCGACGTTGCTTAACTTCGGTGATCTGACGAGAACCGGTTACCGCGATGCCACCGCACCCCTTTACTAACGTTACATTAACAATAAAAACAAAGTGAGTGGGGGCTCACAAGAAATACCCCCCCCCCCCCCCCCCTTTGCTATTCAGCCATCTGAAGGTAATTAAATAAATCCTTTACCCAATGAAATGGACAAAGCCAGCCACAACCAAAAAAAGCACTGAAACTACCTATTAGTAGAAAAAACATTCAAGTCACCTCTTTACTAACGTTTTTTTTTTTTTTTTTTGGTAGGGTTTAAAGACACATTAACAGCCAGGGTCATATCATGTCGGTGACAGTTTTACGGGTGGAGGAAGCCAGAGTACCCGGAAAGAACCACCGAGCAACGACGAGCAGCTGTCAGCTCTCCAACATCGTAACTCTGCACCGTGGCACAGGCAGGGTTAGATTGGTTGAAGACATGCGCACCATCGACGTGCAGTACGCCTTAGTACACAGCGTCATCGTGCCCCCATGTAGGCAATCGGGGTTAAGTGCCTTGCCCAAGGACACAACGCGAGAGCACGAATCAGTCGCTGAAATGGTCACCCATCCAACTACTAACCGCGCTCGACATTGCTTAACTTCGGTGATCTGACGAGAACCGGTTACCGCGACGCCACTGCACCCCTTTACTAAAGTTACATTAACAATAAAAACAAAGTGAGTGGGGGCTCACGAGAAATACCCCCCTTTGCCATTCGGCCATCTGAAGGTAATTAAATAAACCCTTTACCCAATGAAATGGACAAAGCCAGCCAGCATTATTATACAAAAATCTCCATTCAATTTCAAATTTTATTATGTTTTCAATTTTTGTCTCAAAAACAAGCTTATGACTCCTCTTTGGAATGAGCCCATTGAGCTCACTCCAATGAGGGGTCATAAGCTATGTTTTTTTGACAAACTTTTTTTTTGAATTGATTTTCTAAGTGCCATCTGCTATCCGCATTGGGTGAAGGGATAGCAGACTGTTGTCAGTAGTATGAAGAGTAGGAATATGTGTAACCCATATTTCCGTGTACCAGTTTAGTGGGGATGAACCTTCGGTGATCTATCTGTGATCAGTGTAGCTTGGATAAACCCGTGTCGACTGATTTGGATAATCATCATGGACATATTTTAGTTTAAACAATAGTTGTTCAGTGAAAGTGCTAAATGTAACAGGATTTAACACCAACACCAACAGATCCCAAGAGCAATCCCAATCATCATCCCATTACAAGCAGCCTATCTGTGAAGTATGAGTACTTTGCGACCAATGGTACAAGTCATTGCCTGGAAACGAGTGTGATGGACGAGTTGACCTTTGACATAATGACCCCAAATGCAATCCCAACGATCAACACCTCAAATGCAATCACAATATGAAGTTATAGCGAAAACTAAAGTTATTGCATGGAAACCAAAAATCTATTTATAGTAACAGTGACCATGACCTTTGACCTATTGATCCCAAATGCAATCCCAACGATCGACATCTCAACTGCAACCAAAGTATGAAATTATAGCTTTGTACACAAAAGAAAACTAGTTATTGCATGGAAACCAAAAATTCTGTTTCTAGTAACAGTGACCTTCACTTTTGACATACTGACCCCAAATGCAATCCCAACGATCAACACCTCAAATGCAATCACAATATGAAGTTATAGCGAAAACTAAAGTTATTGCATGAAAACCAAAAATCTATTTATAGTAACAGTGACTGACCTTTGACCTACTGACCCAAAATGCAATCGCAATGATCAGTATCTCAAATGTAACCACAATATGAAGTTATAGCTTCATACACAAAAGAAAACTAAAGTTATTGAATGGAAGCCAAAAATTCTATTAATAGTAAGTGACCTTGACCTTTGACCTACAGATCCCAAGAGCAATCCCAATCATCATCCCATTGCAAGCAGCCTGCCTGTGAAGTATGAGTACTGTGCGATCAATGGTACAAAAGTTATTGCCCAGAAATGAGTGTGGCAGACAGACAGATGGATGGACAAATTGACCTTTGATATATTAACCCCAAATGCAATTAAAACGATCAACACCTCAAATGCAATCACAATATTAAGTTATAGCGAAAACTAATTGCATGGAAACCAAAAATTCAGTTTATAGTAACCGTGACCTTGACCTTTGACATATTGACCCCAAATGCAATCCCAACCATCGCCACCTCAAATCCAATGGAACAAAAGTTATTGCCCAGAAACGAGTGTGACGGACGGACGAATGGATCGACAGATGAATGGACGGACGAACAGATGGAAGGATAAATGGACAAAGTGATTACTATATACCTCCCCCCCCATTTTATAAAAGGGGAGGGGTATAACTACCCAGAATAAGAAGCATGAAAAAAGGTTATCCCAATAAAGCTACTAATTGAAGCTTCAGGTCCATTATCTGAAATTTTTCTCCAGAAAAGGCCACTTAAATGGATATTTCCAAGTTGGATAACCCTGTTAATTGCATATGATTTCCAAACACCAAACCAGTAGTAGAACTTTGACCTGTTAACTGAATATGGGTTATAGAGTAAATTCCTGTTAATTGAATAAAAATATTGTGATATTTCAGAGAATTGCTCTCAACATCCACTGAAACCCACATTTATAGACTTTTGGGCATCGGAATATCCAATGTAAGCATTTAATCTATCATATTTTGTTTGACAGAGCTCCATGAACCATTTCAAAAATAGATAATAGAATAAATGCCCAGTTTACACTGAATTACCAAAATTTAGTAACTTGTTTTTTCCTGTTGGGAACGCGGTGGCTCAGTGGTTATGGCATTGGTCTTCACACCAAAAGGTTTGTTCATGGTTTGACCCCCACCAGGGGTACCTGTGTCCTTGGGCAAGGCACTTAATCCCAATTGCCCATGTGGGGTATGGTGGCACTGGGTATTTATTTATTGGTGTTTAAGGTCACATATTTCTGCACAATGGCTAATCATGACCATGGCAGTTTTACGGGTGGAGGAAGCTCCCCAACATATTAACTCTACACAAGCAGGGTTAGCATTGGTTGAAGACAGGTGCACCATCGATGTGCAGTACGCCTTAGTACACAGTGCTACCGTGCCCCCATGTGGGCAATGGGGTGTGAAGTGTCTTGCCCAAGGACACAATGCGGTTGCCACAGGTGAGATTCGAATCAAGGACCTATCGGCTTGCAGCCTGCACCTCTACCTACTGAGCCACCCCTCCCCCACACCCTGGTGGCACTGTGTACTAAGACATACCGCATGTTCATGGTGCACTTGTCTTCAACCAATGCTAACCCTGCTTGTGTGGAGTTAGTATAAATAAATATTACTGTTAACTGAATATGGATGACTCTTAAAAGCTTCCATGCCTTACATGGCAATTCACTTCTCCAACAATAATACAGAAAAACCAATGCTGAGATTCATACCATCACATGAATCTTGCTTTGGTGTGAATTCAATATTGATTTTCTATATTTTTTAAAAATTATTGAAAACTATAGCAAGATTATATTTGTCTCTTACTGAAAATAAAGTAAATGAACTTCACTTGACCATTCTGAAATCTAATCAGGTCACAATGTTCCAGAAAAATGTCTCAAGGCTTAAAAATCCCCAAACTAGATCCATATGTGAATCACTAATCTTTGCACTTATTCTGCATATTGCTTTATTGCAAAATTTATCAATTATCCAAATATATTTTTAAAGGACTTTCCATGACATTTTCCCCCAAAAGTCTAATTTCAAGCCCATTCAAGAGTCTGCAATTTCACTTTTCAAATTAAAACAGATATAAGAACCTGTAAGAACCATGAGGGTACAAAAAAAGAAAGATCCTCTTTGCCGTTGATCTACGACATATTTCTTGGATACCCTAGGACTTTTTTTGATGATTTAAACACTGTTTTGAAACTATACATGGTCACACAGTAGGTCTATATCTGCAACTTGAACTCAAGCACTGATGGCACCTGAGTAGTTTGATGAACAGTCTGACAACTGTTTACTGCATTAGGTAGTTCTTACTGATACTTGGACTTCCTTCACCCACCAAGCTGACTACCCAGAAACTTCAAATACCACCAACAGGAGTTGCAAAGTGCTGTATCCCCATATGTTTCCAGTGAGCCTAAGCCTACAGTTGGTAAAAAAAGCCTTCCCTCATACTAATCGATAAAGCATGTCTTTCTGATTTGCAGTTGTGTTCTAATACAGACTTATCAATTAGGAAAATTTGCCTCGGCCCAAAAATTACAAAAGCAAAGTGATTTTGCATCGGTAAAAATGTATTTTGCTTCTGCAGTTTGTAGAGTCCATTTAAGTTGGCATTTCTGCCTTTCAGTTAAGGTTTCTGTAGAAACATGCACGTACATTACGACAGCTGAAGAGAGCCAGAATTATAGCAACAGTGTTATTATTTTTTTGTACAAATAAAATCTGTATTTTGAAATCAATATTTTAATTATTAACCCTCTTATTTGTTCTAAAAATAGAACAGTTTTTGGTAAAATATATAGGATTTGCACGAATAAACATTTAGTTCTTCTTACATATGTTTTGGTCATCTCATGGCTACAGATTTCTTATGATACTGAACATTTAACTGTCATAAACAATCTCCAAATGTTAATGGGATATCAGAGTAGTCTGTTTATTACCAGGTCCAGAGGTAGGTATTCATGCAAATTATTGCCAGATTTATTTATTTATTTTTTAGTGTTTTATAATGTCACATATTTCTGCACAATAGCAAAGTATGACAGAACCATGGATATAATGTCAAGTCCAACCAATCATTTATACCCACGTTGCCCATTTTTGAGGACTTCCACCCCAGGCATCAGATACCGGGTTCTATTTTACCAGTAAAACAGAGCTTGTTTAGAACACTAAACAAGCTCCGCTTCACTTCCTGGTGTTCCCACTGCAAAATTACCATCAGAGTTGCTGCCTTCATCACTGAAGAATGACTGTGTAATGTACATTCCCAAATAGCACCAGACAAACCCAACTTTCACTGTGTTTTGGAACTGATGAAAACCAGTCAGTTCAAGAATAGCACCATTCCCAGTGAGTGCTTTTACAATGGGATCACATGCAGTTGTTGGAGATTGTGATTTATGAGGTGTAATCTGTGGAGGACATATTCACAATGTTGTCAACAATATAAATCGTGAAGCTTTCAAAATACATACTTCTCAAATTTTCAGCAACAGATATCAAATTAACAAACTTAGAATTGGAAATATCTGAATGAGAAAACAACATTTTTGGGTGCGAAAACAAACCAGGGAAAAAGAATTTTGATTGATCAAAGTGACAATGCACTGTACAAATCAGCATTATGTCACTATGAACCGAATTTGATAGGTTAAAAAATAGTGATATTTACAACTGAATGAAGCTGTAATCTTTTGCCCCAAAACACATCATTTTGGGCATAATTGCCCAAACCGGATGCACTTCTTGGTCACATGGATCCTTTAATGTTAAGGAGGCCACTGTTTTATAGTTATCTTGCTTTTCATTGGTTGTTTACATAATTAGACATGTAATGGTTTTTAGTCAACCAAATATTTTTTTTTCCATGTGGATACTTTATAAACTTTGAAAGAAAATAATAGTTTTTTCCCAAATTCTTTTAGTTTATCAAAGCATTTTCTTATGTAGAGCATTCAGTAAAATGTCTGCTTATTGGGTAACATGTTTTTCAAATCAGCTACCCATGGAACACCCAACACAAAGGTAAAAATAAAAAAAATAAGGATAGTGAATGAAAATCACGCTCCCTGAAACTGAAAGTCACATCACTGATACCACCATCCACCAGTACAGCTATCCTCTTTTGAACAATATGCTTGTAAATTGTTGCTGAATGCTGATGCTAATTGAAAGGGCTGACAAAGGAAACAAAAAATAAGAGTTCGAGTGGACATTCACCAGTCAAATGATCAATATCAGAGTACTAAACAAGAGGTGGGCATCGGAGATGCAGGCACTGAGTTGTAGTGGCGATCGGAGAGTGTTGCATGTCCATAACCCGGTTATCATATGCCGGTTGTCAAATCTGGAACCTTTGTTCAAATTATATATTGCCAATAAGTTCAGAATTCATAAAAATTAATTAAGGCCCATAACTCTGTAATGAAAAATTGGGAACAACCTGTTTTAGAACCCGCTTAAAATATTATTTCAAAAGACCTGTATGGAAAATATTAACTGACTCGAATAACGTTTGTTCAAGTTATTGCGCAAACAAGCTCAAAATATATAAAAACAACTAATTAAGGCCCATGACTATGTTACGAAAATAAAAATTTTTTAGTAAATTTTGTTTCTTAACATACCTACCACAATTGTTTACAATTGGCTGTAAGATAAGTGCCAGCCCTACTACGGAACTAACTCAAGCTTAAGAAACTTTTCCAAACAAGTTAGAAAAGTAATAGAGTGCAAAAGCGTGCAAAAGCATGAAAAAGATCGAAAAAGGGTCGAGCGAGACCGGCGCTCAAAATTACAGGTACTCTCTCCGCATATCCCTTGCGTTTACCGAGCGTATGCGCAACAACCGTGACGTCAATTCCGTATTTCTGCCAACGAGAAGTTTGTGATTTAGCCATGAGGCATCGATATCAAAGATATCCCAAAGGAGGGTGGGCCTCCGGTAAACAATTGTGGTAGGTATATTAAGAAACAAAATTTACTAAAAAATTTTAATTTCTTTTCAACCTACTCACAATTGTTTACAATTGGCTGAATAAACAATAGGAGGAGGGGAATCACATAATCAATACCAACAAGAGCAGCAGAAAGAAAAGCAAGGATGGCAGAGAACAACAGCGAAACCTGTAATGAAGATAGAGAGAAGACACCTGAAAAGAACAAGGCCGAGCAAAGCACAAACCCGATAAAAACAAATTTACCGAGGGTGCACAACAGCCTGAGCAGCAACGAGAGGGCCTAAAGAATAAAGGTCCTCAGATTGCTGCTGTAGGTGGCGGAGATAAAAGGAGGAGAAGGTAGAAGCATTCCTCCAGTAAGCTGCATTCATAACATCCCGGAGCGAAACAGAATTGGCGAATGCCCAGGATGTAGAAATGGCCGATGCACGGCTTTCCCACATAAGAGAAAGTATCAGACAGCATAGACCGATAGGCCTCAATTGTAATAGGCTGGAGGCCCTTGGAGTCAAAAAGGTATACCAGAAAATCCGCAATTTGAGAGATTGACAGATCACGGTAATCCACATTGTGATCTGCACACCAGCGGCAGAAAACCTTCCACTTCACAGCATAAGTCATGCCAGTGGAATGTCGCCGTGATGCAGAAATGCACTCCACTGTTCGTCTCGAAAAACCTCTACGTCGGAGACAGGACCTGATAAAAGAAAGGCGTGAAGGGACAGGCTCGCCAGGTTGTGATACTTCCTGGGATGACCCTGGGAAAGAAGATCGCGACGTAAAGGTAGATGAATCGGCCGATCTGCCAAGAGGCCGCAGCAGATTGATCCACACCCTCTGTGGATCCTGCAACTGCAAGAACGAATCTTCACTAATACTTGAGGAAGAATTGGTGGAGGAAGGAAGGCACAGCTGTTCCAACCTGTCCAGTCCAGCGACAGAGCAAATGCCAGAGGATCTGGACAAGGAGAGACAAAGGTCTCTACCTGATGATTCCAGCAAGTGACGAAAAGGTCGACCAGAGGATGCCCCCACCGCTCACAAATCGCCTGAAACACCGACCGATGTAGCATCCATTCAGAACAAGCTATTAATTGAAAATAGAATATGTTTTCAATTTTGGAATTCATTAAAAAAAACTTTCTATAATCCATTCTAATGAGGGTTCATCAGCTGAGTTTGAATGCTTTTTTGATCAGTACTGCCTGGTATTGAGCAATACGTTGTGTAAAGAGTTTATATGGATGAAGATTTACACTAAGGCTGTACAGTGCACAGGGTTAGTTACTCTGCAATAATGAAAATTTTTGTGCAATGCACAGGGTTAGTCACACTTTCTGGTTATAAAACATTGATAACGGCCATATCACACTCTACATGAAAGTATACACTGACTAAGGCTACAAATGAATAGGGTTAGTTGATTACATGTTGTTACATAGTGTGCAGGATTCAAGGAACTAAGGGAAATACTTATACTGAATTGTGGAAATTCAAAAATGAAAAGATATTCTATTTTCAATTAATGGCCTGTTCCGGTTGGGAGGACACTGTCGTGTCGGGACAGGGAGTCTGCTAGGACGATGAGATGCCCAGGAATGTGCCGAATGGACACCCGAGCATTTACATCCCGCACCAACAGAAGAAGATCCCGAGATAGCCGATACATGGGAATCGAATGTGTTCCTCCTTGATTCGGTATGAAGGCCACTGCTGTCGAATTGTCCGAAAGAAGTAGGACAATGTGGCCTGACAGGTGAGGGATCCAAAGTCGAAAACTCAACAGAAGATCAAGGAGCTCCTTCTGGTTGATATGAAGACCACCTGCTTGCTGTCTGTGAGTGGACAGACCGAGAGGATCCAACGTCGCCCCCGAGCCCCAATCGCTGGCATCCGCAGTAAGGATGCGATCGGCCAAAGGAAGATCCAACAGAACACCCTGTGTCAGCCAGGGAACATCGGCCCAAGGGTGGAGGTGACAAAGCAGGGACCGAGAAATAGGAAGTTCCAGGTCCAGCGGATCTACATTTGGACGCCAATGATCCAACAGGAAGTGTTGGAGAGGTCTAAGAAACAAGCGACCGAGCGGAATGAGATCTGTCACCGAACCGCAAAGGCCCAGCATCCGAAGGAAAGTCCTGGCCGAGACCGAGGAAGATTGAAGCAGGTTCCGAGTCAGAAAGAATCATCGCCTGAGCATTGGGAACCGACACCACATTGTGAAGAGTGTCGAAATCCATCCCCAAATGACAAAATTGCTGAGAAGAAAGGCGATCCGACGCTAGTAGGCAAAGAAACTGCCGGACATCGGACTCCAGAACAGCAGCATCATGGTGCCGTTGGAGGATGTCGTCCAGGTAGGCTGACGAAGTCACAGCCGACTGAGTACGGTGAAAGGCAAGCACATGTGACATCAGTCGGGTGAAGGCCCAAGGAGCCAGGTTCAATCCGAACGGGAGAGCTCTGAATTGATAGACTCGATCCCGAAACGAGAACCGAAGGTATTTCTGTGATGCCAGATGAATGGGTACATGGAAGTAGGCATCCTTCAGGTCGATACTGGCAGCAAAGTCGCTCTGATGGACTGAACAGCAAACCGACTGGAAAGTCTCCATACTGAAACGAGGTGCTATAATGTACTCATTCAGGATACTCAGATCGATGACAGGACGAAACTGGCCACTTTTCTTTCGGCACAAGAAAAAGTCTCGAGTAAAACCCCAGTGAAAGGGTGTTCCCGACCACCTCGATCGCCCCTTTGGAGAGGAGATTGTCGATCTCCTGCACCAGAAGGTCCCGATGTAGAGAATCGGAAGGGACCTGATTCGGGAGGGGCACCCAAGATAAACAGGGGTGCCGATGGAAGGACAGTCGCAGACCGGATTGGATGCCGTTGAGGACCCAAGTGTCCGACGTTATCTCTGTCCAACGGTCGTAAAACAGCGACAGCCTTCCCCCGACTGGAGGCAAATCGAGGTGAGGACCTTCATTTGCGGCCTCAATGAGGCCCCCGAGAGGAAAAACCACCCCCGAGAGGAAGAAACAGAGTCCTGAGACTTTCCTCCCTGAGGCTGCCAGCGAGCCTGGCTGCGTCGGCGCTTCTTCTGTGCAGAAGGAGCAGAGGGAGCCAAAGGCGTGCCGACATGGCAGATGCAGCAGAACGCTTGGCGGGCCTGGAACGACCACCACCCACAGCAGCAGGTTGGTCCAGTTGTCATAGCAAAAGCTGGTCCTTTGAATGCTGAAGAACCTCACCATGGACAGCTTCCACGGAACCATGGAACAAATGAGGTCCAACCAAAGAAGCAGACCTCAGAACAGCTCGCTGCTCAGAAGGAAGGGATGCAGAAGAATCCAACACCGCATCCCGGCATGCCAGCTCCAAATTAGCCGTGTTACAGGCGTGAGCGTGTGTCAAGTTCATAAGAGCCTGTGACAAAAAGCGAAAAGGCACCAGAGCATCATCAAACTCCCCTGGTGAAAAATATTCAGCCAGGGCAGCGACGACATGGTCCGCGAGAGATAACATACCCAGCATCTCTCGGGACAGGCCCACCATAGACTCAACTACCGACATCGGGAGAACTGCTGACTTAGGCTTAGTCAACCCGAGAGAAGAAGAATCCTCATCAACAGCAGTCATCCCTTGGAAGACTGGTGGACTGACGGAATCGTGAACACGAAACCGCGATGCAGGCAGAAAGGCATGAGCTCGTGAAAAGAAAGAACCCTTGAGGGCCTTGGAACGCATTTTGGCATCCAAGCCCTGGAAGGACTCAACAACCTGAGCCGATTGCAGAGGACGCAAAGCTCAAGAGCTAGAAGGCTCAACAGGGTTACAGTGCTCCACAGAGGACCGTGGCCAGACGGTCACTGATGGCTGGTCTGAAGGTTGAATGTCCGGCAATAAGCCAAAGACAAAATCCAAAGCCTGCCCCAAGACTGACGAGGGGGGCCCATCGCCTTCAAGAAAACCTCTGCGGAACAGAAGGCCCTGACTGAAAAACGATGATAAGACACTGGAGGATGACAGGAACTGCCAATGGCCTCTGCACGGCAGGTCCCAACTTGCCATCCTCTGAGACTGACAGCAAGCATCGATCGACAGCCAGACTTGGAACACAGTGAGGAATAACCGGAGGAAGGGTCCAAGAGTGACAACTAACCGGAGCTGTCACTGACCTCTGCCGAACAGCAGGCCCTGGATGCCAATGTCCCAGCCCCATCCTGCTAGTCGGCACACTAGCAGGGGAAGGAGGAACAGTAAACGATTGGCTCGAGGGGTGAGGAATCGCTGCCGAAGTGACCGAACAGTTCAACCGACCAGGAGCAAACCTAGCCAGATGAGACGGGGCAGACCGCAAACCAGCACAGCCTCGCCGCGAAGCCAGGGGAGGTGGAGAGCTCATAGACACAACAGCAGATACAGTCTCGGACCCCCGAGACTGTATACCATCCCCAGAAGAGATGGAAGAGCCACCATCATACAGAATAGGGTCTGTAGTATCAACTTCCTCAGCAACTGTCGACAGTATAGGAGGCAAATCGGAGAGTGTCACCGAGCTGACCTCAGAGAAAGTCTCGACGACAACAGACGCCTCAAGAGTGACATCAGAAGTCAAAGAGACCATGGTCTCCACTTCAGGTATCACCGCACTAGCACCGTCAACAGTTGCAGAGGAACTCGCCACAGAAAAAGACAGATCAGCATCCTGTGTGACAGAGTCACCACGTGCACTCACAGAAATGTCTGATAAGGCACGGCTACCCTTACCCTGAGAACGAGGGGTTCTAGCTCTAGACAGAACCACCTTGTTCACAGATGCCCAGAATTTTGAGGACCAAACCCCACAAATACCTCATGATTGGGCCTGTGTACAATTGTTGCAAGTGACACATGTGGAGGCGTCCACATGTTTCACTTGCAAGCAAAAGGAACAAGGAATAGTCTAAGGCATAATATGATAAATGAAATCAAGCTTCCCGCCGATGGAAAACAAAACAATGGTTGTGTTCACACGCGGGGGAAAAACAAGACTACGTGTGAGAAAGCAAGAAAAATTTATCAAAAATATCATCAAATAGTGAATAATTTAGAAGCTTGAAAAGGATACAATCCACTTACACATAATCAGACAAGATAGCACCATACAAATAAGTTGTTCACGAAGATAACAGCTAAATAATAGCACGAATCACAAAATTTCCGACCAGTGCAATGGCGGAAATAAAAGGAATTGATGTCACGGTTATTGCACATGCACTCGGTAAACGCAAGAGGTGTGCAGAGAGAGTACCTGTAATTTCGAGCGCCGGTATTGCTCGACCCTTTTTCGATCTTTTTCGTGCTTTTGCACTCTATTACTTTTCCAACTTGTTTGGAAAAGTTTCTTACTTGAGTTAGTTCCGAAGTAGGGCTTGCACTTACGTTACGTTACAGCCAATTGTAAACAATTGTGAGTAGGTTGAAAAGAAATTATAAATTCATAGTAATTTGTATATTTTTTATACTTACCAATGGCCCAGATTAGCTGGTGCTTAACTCAAAGTTATTAAGGGCCAAACACAAATTTTGAATCCCCCAATCCCCAAAATTTGCTTGCAAAACCGAAAATTAAAAGTCCTATCTGGCCCTCCATACATTTATTCTCCGCGTATGCGCAGACGTCAGGAAGTGACCGGAATTGGCACCAACATCATTCTTTGTAGAAGAGAGAACTACATAAAAATTCAGCGGGGAGGTATGAGTGCCCACTCATGGGAGGGCCATCTCCGTCTGAGCCATTGGTAAGTATAAAAAATATACAAATTACTATGAATTTATAATATTTTTACACTGAAAACCAATGGCCCAGACTAGCTGAATCGTAAAAAGGTGGAGGGCCTAGGACTTCAGAATTAGTAGATCAACATAGTTCCAATCCTGTAATCCAAGGTGAAAGGAAATAAAAATTATTAGGAATTACATGTATTTCTCTCTTTTCAGTAATAGAGAAGACATAAACAAAAGGAGCCCAGTTGAAGTAATTCCTTTTACTTAGCATGAAGACTATGCTAATTGGATGTAACGAGTTCCCAATTTTTAAGGTTAGCACGGACTAAGCCCCAAAAATTAGGATGGCGTATTTGAGAATGAGAGAATATCCCCCACAAACATACGCCATATACAATAAAACTCCAGGATATAATTACGGACAAAACAGCTTCCCTTATACTTACATACCTATTAAGCCGGAGAAGGTAAAAAAATCACCCCCCCCCTTTCTTTTGAAGGAATCTTCAAAAAGAAAGAGGGGAGCGCTCTGGAATCAGTAAAAGCGGTACCAAAAAACAATATAAATATTCGTTGAACGGGCACTCAGGTATTAATTCATTATTAATAAATGGTGCTTAACACCACTTCAGAAGTTAAGGCTATAGCGACGATCCCAGTAATAAATATTGCCCGCTATATAACGTACATTTGAGATGGCATATGCAGATAGGTCGAAAACTGGTGATACAATATATAACGTACACATGTCCAATCAAACCACAATGAATGATCTCTGGAGAGTAAACACACTTCCGAGGTAACCCACAGGCGACCCCATTCAGGTGTACAATAAATTCCAGTAACAACACTCCCCAACGTGTACTATCCGATATCTATGACCATATACACACGTGAATATACGATTTGAGTACCGACATTAATAGAAACCTGGATCTAGAAATGGAAGTAGGTATGATTAACAGGCTCCGACACGGACCGCCCCCAAAATAATTCATAATTTCTAAGGTCCATAACATACAATAAGCCAGGGTTTCCGCTAGGGGAAAATTTGTGGGTCCGGTAGTTTAAAGAAAGTGAAACTCAGACGCTGAAGGCGTCTGCCGCATGTGCCGAAGCAAGTGCGTATAGAGGGTGGACAAGGGGGCTTCTCCCCCAGAAAAAGTTTGATTTTTATGTGCTCTCTGGTGGCCTCTGGTTGCTAAAATGCTGAATAATTGAAGTGGAAAATATGTATTTTCCTACTAAATTCCCACGGGACACATAATACTACATCTGGTCGGAGGTTTCATAAAAATGCAAACCCAAAACAACACAAAATCCATGAATCCTGACAGTGACTGCGACGCTTGTCGTCAATTTTTTTTATACAACCCGATATGTGCCAACGTAAATAATTGGAAATGCAGAGAGAACGAAATATTCGAAAAGAACCATGATGCGGACGTGTGACATCATGCACGTGCAATTACATCATTTATCGCTTGAAATAAAAGCCAGTGATTTCGGACCAAACACGACAATTTGAGTCCGAAATTTTGCAATGTTTAGTTTCCCCCTCTCGTCTGGGGGTTATAAAGTATTAGGTTGTCGCCAGTAATAGTAGGCATAGTATACAACATAATTATGCCTATATTACGTGGAAACAAAGAATCCTGAGTGTTGTTATGATACAGCATTGTACTCGACATTTTAAACACCAGCTTTTCTGACTGATCATAGTATGATCGGCGGGGGGAATGGGTCCGGTCGACGGACCCGCAGCCGGTCTAGCGGAAGTCCTGAATAAGCAGTTAACTGGTTATGCAGTCTCCGAGGTACCAAAGACTAGCAATTTATTTTTGATGAAATATGCGCTCATATATGACATATAGATGAATAATCACAAGAAACCAACCAACTAAAAAGTGGATGTGCCCATGAGGTCGCCATAGAACACGACCCTGCCGCAAATCGAGAAGTGAAGAAATGCATTATGTATTTAAAGTCATACGAGGCTTGCGGGAAAATAACTACATCTTGCCCGGTAATCACCTCAAAAACACATTGGCAGTGGGGGCGGGGAGGGGGATTCAAAGTCACTGAACCCTCCTCACCCGCATTACTTAATCGTTCTTATGTTAGACATAACATAATATAGGAACCGCAATGGTTCCCTCACGTCTAACCGACTCCATTATGCCACTATGGGCGGAGAAGGATGTGAAGAACAAAAACTTCCTCTGATAAAGAAATCGGAGGAGGAAGCTTCCGGGGAACGTCCCATAACAGATACTTGAGAAGACTGATCCAAGGTTTCTGTGACGACAGAGGTGCTACTAGTAGGATTCACAACGAGACTGTTTTATCTTAAACAAAATCTACTGAATCAACTGAATTGGAGGATACGCATACCCTATCATCCATCCCCATGAGATCGGCAGAGCGTCTACTGCATACGCTGAATGGTCTGGGCCTGGTGACACGAACGACATTAACTGACTGTTCCGGTGCGTCACAAACGGATCTATTATGGGGCGAGCCCTCTGGTAGCAAATCTGTCCAAATACTCGCTTGTTGAGTGTCCACTCCAATTGCAACAGGTGACCTTCCCCGAGAGAGCGAGTCAACTAGTACGTTCAGACGACCCAGTATATGACGGAGAGAAAGATGAACATGATGATTCATGTATTTGGAAAATCTTCATTGGTTGGCATAACGGAAATGAATGAGTGCCGCCCTGGTTCCCGATGTACGCTACTACTGTTGAGTTGTCCGACCAAATTGAACATGGACGTCCATTATTATGTGAACCAAATGTTGTAGCACTAGCTATAATTAACATCATGTTGTTGATGTTTATGTGTTTCTCCTGAAACCGAGGGTCCCAAAGACCCTGACACTTCAAGACTGCGGGACTTAGGGTCGCGCCCCAACCCGTCTGACTCACATCTGTCATAATCGTGAAAGCCGGATCCGGCAGTTGCAGGGTAACTCCCTGCGTTAACCACTGAATATCTGCCCAATTTGAACCCATGTTTTACTAGGTCCGTTAAAACAATACTGGTTCAAGCAAATTTTAGCGAAAGCGTCTTCAAACTCCAGTGTTGAGTAAAGAATATCTGGAGGGGACGTGTGCGCAGACGGCCCATCGGAATGAGATCCACAGCCGCTCCACACAACTCCAACAGTAGCATGAATTCCCTCACTATTAATGCGTCTGAGTGTAGACAAAAGCGAGCATAACAACTGACTAACTTCGCTCTGGGCAACGGCAGATGAACCAGATTGTTGTGAGACTCAAAGCTCAATCCCAAGTGAATAGACGACTTGTACAGAGCCAGATCCGACTTTTCTCGTTTACGATGAAACCGAGACGTCGGAGTAATAGAAGCAGACTCTGAACATCGTTCTGAAGAATAATTCTGTTGCCGTATCCCTGTAGAAGGTCAACCAAGTAAGCCGATGTTACCGCAGACAAATGAGCTCGTAAGTAAGGCATTACTGAGTTCATTATTCAAGTGAAACGCCCAGGGGGCCAGATTCAGACCATAGCATATTGTTCTGAACTGATACACCTTCCCTTGTACGGCGAACCGCAGGTACTTTTAGAATGCTGGATGTACCAGGACATGAAAGTACGGATCCTTAGATCTATGCTTGCTGCATGGTCGATCACTCGCTTTTACCGACTGAATGATTTCCATAAATAAACTTTTAGAGCCATGATAAACTTGTTATCCAGCTCAAGTCTATTATCGGTCGGAACGAGCAGTCTGGCTTGGTACGAGGAACAGGTGACTGTAAAAATCTTGAGAATCCTGATTCTCAATGACCTGTATTGCTTCCTTTGATAAGTGAGTTTATACCTCCGGTAGGAGAAACCCTCTTATGCAAGAATTTGATGGAAGATTTGTCCAACGCAGACAACTTGTTAGTGGCTTTTACCGACTGAATGATTTCCATAAATAAACTTTTAGAGCCATGATAAACTTGTTATCCAGCTCAAGTCTATTATCGGTCGGAACGAGCAGTCTGGCTTGGTACGAGGAACAGGTGACTGTAAAAATCTTGAGAATCCTGATTCTCAATGACCTGTATTGCTTCCTTTGATAAGTGAGTTTATACCTCCGGTAGGAGAAACCCTCTTATGCAAGAATTTGATGGAAGATTTGTCCAACGCAGACAACTTGTTAGTGGCTTTTACCGACTGAATGATTTCCATAAATAAACTTTTAGAGCCATGATAAACTTGTTATCCAGCTCAAGTCTATTATCGGTCGGAACGAGCAGTCTGGCTTGGTACGAGGAACAGGTGACTGTAAAAATCTTGAGAATCCTGATTCTCGATGACCTGTATTGCTTCCTTTGATAAGAGAGCTTATACATCTGGTAGGAGAAACCCTCTTATGCAAGAATTTGATGGAAGATTTGTCCAACGCAGACAACTTGTTAGTGGGTTTTTTACTCAGAATGAGAGCCGTAAGCCGTCCGAGACCACACATCTCACCCACTGATCTTCCGTGATAGTTATCCAGTTTTCTGCAGAGCTTGATAACCTTCCGCCAACTGGCCAGCAATAAAGGTCTAAACCATCACCTGTATGAGCTGCAAGGCTTACGGGAGGAGGAACCACATCCTCCCCGCGAAAAACCTCGTCTCGTCGGCCAATGGGCATCTGATCTATAGTCCCAATCAGACCTATGCCCCTTTCCCGAGTTGCTATACTGATGACTTCCAGAGTAATTACAAGAGGGTTTCTTGTACCCTCATGAGGAGTTTCCTTTTGACAATTTTTGTCTAGAACGCCCTCCTTTACTCTTGTCTGCTGAAGCAGGACGTTGATATGCCGACTTCAAAAGCAGAGCACTAGATGCTTTCTTAGTAGCCTGTTCAAAGACTAACGAAAGCTAGTCGTAGAAAATAAAATGTCCGGAAACCGAAGCGACTTGGAGAGAGCTTTTCACCTTGTCATCTTATCAGTGATGACGACGCTAGGGCAGCATCACATCTGATTAACTCCTGATTAGCCACTGTTAGGGCGGAGTTATACGTGGTATACATAATTGCCCTGGAAAGAACTCTAAGAGAGGTACGAACATCCTCAAATTCCTTTCCCTTGAGACGCTGTGTCATAGCTCGTGCAAGGTGGTCTGTGTAAGACATAACGTCTAAATTCGCTCTATTTGAAGAAATTACCGTCTCAATTGTGTTTGAGTGAGTAGAGAATGATACAGGTAAGGATTCCTCTAGATCCCCGGCCTGCTCATCCAAACGCAGAAATCTCTGAACATCTTCCCCAACCGTTTTTAAATGAACGTGGTCCAAAAAACGGTATGTATACAGAAGATGAAGATAAGAAATCGCCTTCTTCCTCGCACTCAAGAGGATAAATACGGCAACATCTATATGGCCGAAGGCCTGCGACACCTGCATAAACTGAACCGGAAAAGAAAGGACTTCCTCCTTTGTCCGGATAAAGTCTGCACCTAATGACGCCAGCGGTTTCTCTCTTGTCATCGCAGCATTCTGATTCGGCTGAACAAAATCAAGGTAGTATTGATGGATGAAAGCCATCGCAACCAAGTACAGTTCTGAAAGGGAAAGGTAATCCTTTTCCTTATCCCTTTCACCATCCAAGAGAATCAGCTGCGAATCTCGGTCCATTGCATCTGCGCGAACAGACGTCTGGACCGACCCAACACCTCCGATTCTGAAGGAGGCTGCATCTGCAGTTGCTGGGATGCTGCGATTAGCTGCGCAATCTGCAACAGCAAGTCCGTCATCGATGCCTGAGGAGCAGTGGATTTCTCCGAACATCCCGATGATCAAGGCCTCGTCTTCCTAGCTACTGGATGGTCCGACTTCACGAGCAAAGAGTAGTTCCTTCTTTGTGCAGGAGGCTGGATATCCCAAGTCAGGTAACTAGGATGCGGTCGTGTGTGCTTAAACAACGTAGCGGAGGAAGCCGTGACTGAAGCCAACCCCGGCTGCAGACTAGAGGGAGCATCCCGAGTGGCGAGCAGACATATGCTCCATCTAGTGCAAATTTCCAACCAGAAAACTTCATTTTGGCCTTGTGAAACGTAGCAGAGGAAGCCTTGACTGAAGCCGACCCTGGCTGCAAACTAAACAGTGCATTCCGAGTGGAGGGCGGACATATGCTCCGGCTTGTGCAAGTTTCTCAAAACAACATCTGACCCCAGACATTGCTATATTAGAGAGGGGGCCTCTTCCACTCGCGGTCTATCAGACCTCGCCGAGTACAAGAACTTGCAGACTTCCTCCCTATTTCCATCTTCGCTGGGTGAGCTATTTACATTATAGTGCTCGCTCTACCCAATCCACCTCTTAGACCGCAACGGACTTACCCGGTGTCACGGCACCCACGGACGGAGTACCGCTTCACCGGTCGAGCTAGCTGCTTGCAAGAGATTAAAACCTTTACCCAAAGGCCCTAACTCTTGCAATAATGAGCACTGCAACTAGCTCTATATGTTCCAAGGAGCGCGACGACGGTAGCACACTCAGATGGGTGTCAGAATATCATCACCATGTTCATGTTCCTCTGAAATAGAAACTGACAGAAAGAATTAAAATACGGTAAGAGGCTCTGATCCTCAGAACCTCACCGCCAACAATGTACCGCGACACCCAACTCCAACATCAGTCATCCCAGTGCAAGACTGACAAGAGTCCGCAGGAGTGTATCAACTAAGGTCGATATCAGACCTCCAAACTACACAACAATATGTACATATAACTGAGATACATGAATAATAGCAATCATAATTAATTTCAAAATACTTTTTTTTTTTGTAAACAAAAGTTTTTTTTTGAAAAACGCCCAAGTTCCCAAAGGGAACATGAAGAGCCCAAAGGCATCCCGATAGAGACTAAGTGTGGACAAAATCCAAATTTTTTTGAGCTACACTACCAGAATAATAATCCATGTATCCTACAGTATATTACAGTAATAGAAAAAAAAAAACTACCTATATATGAGGACGTTGATAATGTAAACAAAGTCAATGTTAACAAGACATCAGGCACAAAAAAAGGCCCAAAATCAGAACCAACTGAAATGCTATCAAATGCAAAGCTAGATCTTCATACGAAGAAAAAACGATACATCAGATAGAAGATGCAAGACTAAATGGCCTAACACCCTTAGGGTGAGGACGTAACCTTGAGAAAGAAACAGAATAATATTCTGTAATAAATGTTAAGCAGCCAAGTAATTTAATAAAAAATTTCAATAAAAAATAGCCAAAAAAGCTTAAGAGTTTAACAGGAAGGGTTCATGGAAGGATAGGGAAGGAATACTTAACAAACAGTGGAATAATCATTTTTAAAAATGACAACGTCAGGCATATATCCTGAAATTGGGAAACATAAAATAATTTTATAAATATTATAAAGTTACAGCCCTGAACATCCAAAACCACTGCTGAACACTTCCTTCATCCAATAACAGCCTTTGTATCCACCAATTCTTGCATTGATTTGTGTCTGGCATCCTCAAAAAAGGAGATTTTAAAGCACAGATGTCATTTCATTGTTGATGACTTTTAGGGCCAAACAAAGAATGATGTTGGTGCCAATTCCGGTCACTTCCTGACATCTGCGCATGCAAGAGAGTAAATGTATGGAGGGCCAAATAGGACTTTTAATTTTCGGTTTTGCAAGCAAATTTTGGGGATTGGGGGGTTCAAAATTTGTGTTTGGCCCTTAATAACTTTGAGTTAAGCACCAGCTTGTCTGGGCCATTGGTTTACAGTGTAAAAATATTTTGGCTGAGGAAGTTTTTGAACTTTCTTGAGATATTATTGCAAAAGACCTGTATAGCAAATATTAGTTAAAACAAAGAATGTTTTGTTCAAATTGTTGCCCTAACGAGCTCAAAATTCATAAAAAATGACTAATTAAGGCCCATAACTATGTAACAACAAAAAAAACAGGCCAGGCCAGTTCTCAAACTTGCTTGAGATATTCTTACAAAAGACCTGTATGGTAAATATTAGTTAAATAGGAGAACGTTTGTTCAAGTTATTGTGCCAGCGAGCTCAAAATTTATAAAAAAAAATGGACTAATTAAGGCCCATAACTCTCCAACGATAAATTGGGCCGGGCCAGTTTTCGAACTTGCTTGAGATATTCTTGCAAAAAACCTGTATGGTAAATATTAGTCAAATCGGAGAACATTTGTTCAAGTTATTGCGCTAATGAGCTCAAACTTCATAACTAGAACTATCACTGAAGGTGATTAATACCCCCGCTTTGGGTTTTTAGAGGAATGAACTTCTGATCATGTAGGCGAAGGCCATAAGGAAATGTATACATAGAGATCATTTTTTGTTGTTGAAATTTGTATTTGCATGTGGCCTTCCACAGAACAGCACTGAATACTTAAAGAGCCCACACATATATGGTTTACATTTGGAAAAACACATTTACAATGTGCAACATGTATTCAAAATCGGTTCATTAATGTAGGAGGAGTTGCACACACAAGAATCCCATTTGAAAACCCATAATAAATCCAAGTTAAAGGGAGATAACCTGGTTAAAATTGTCGCAGATCAAAAATTTGGGAATATGCGTATGTTCACTTAGTTGTGATAATGTTTGAAAGGTTTCGTCAAAATTGATTGATAAATGTAGGAGGAGTTGCGCACACAAGAATTTCATATAGAAACCCATATTAAATCAAAGTTCAAGAGAGATAACCTGGTTAAAATTGTCGCAGATCAAAAAGTTTGGAATATGCACATGTTCACTTAGTAGAGATGATCTTTGAAAGGTTTCATCAAAATCGGTTCATTAATGTAGGAGGAGTTGCACACACAAGAATTTGTTCGAACGGAAAGACATAATAAATCTAAGTCAAAGGGAGATAACCTGGTTAAAATTGTCGCAGATCAAAAATCTTGGAATATGCGCATGTTCACTTAGTAGTGATGATGTCTGAAAAGTTTTGTCCAAATTGATTGATAAATATAGGAGGAGTTGCGCACACAAGAATTTCATGTAGAAACCCATATTAAATCAAAGTTCAACAGAGATAACCTGGTTAAAATTGTCGCAGATTAAAAAGTTTGGAATATGCACATGTTCACTTAGTAGAGATGATGTTTGAAAGGTTTCATCAAAATCGGTTCATTAATGTAGGAGGAGTTGCGCACACAAGAATTTGTTCGGATGGAAAGACACAATAAATCTAAGTCAAAGGGAGATAACCTGATTAAAATTGTCGCAGATCAAAAATCTTGGAATATGCGTATGTTCACTTAGTAGTGATGATGTTTGAAAAGTTTTGTCCAAATTGATTGATAAATGTAGGAGGAGTTGCGCACACAAGAATTTCATGCAGAAACCCATATTAAATCAAAGTTCAAGAGAGATAACCTGGTTAAAATTGTCGCAGATCAAAAAGTTTGGAATATGCACATGTTCACTTAGTAGAGATGAAGGTTTCATCAAAATCGGTTCATTAATGTAGGAGGAGTTGCGCACACAAGAATTTGTCCGGACGGAAAGACGGACGGACCGCAAATTTTGAGTGTAAAAAAAAATTCCGGATTTTGGACCAAAATTTCTAAGTCCGCAACTGGACCCCAAATTTTCAGCCTAAATATGAACCCAGGGACTTGGCTTGAACAAACTTGAATCTCACCCCTCAAAAGATGCTGCATACCAAATATCAAAAGATTCTTATTGGTAGATCTGAAGAAGATTTTTAAAAAATACTCCTCATACTGCACTAATTTAAACATTTGCGCTCCCATAGAGAGCCCAAATATCGACCCAGGGAATTGATTTCAATAAACATGTGAAACAATCTTCCAAAGATGTTATATGTGAAATTTGAAAGGTTTTGGAGCAGTGGTTTGGGAGAAAAGTAGTCTTATATGTTTTTCCCATTACCCACAGTGTTAAAAAATGCTGACTCAGCACTTTTTCAAAGTCCCCAAAAAGTACCCCATGATAAAACCGATGGCAATTTTTTTTTACCATTCCATTCTGTTGGTCCTAAGGAAGCTTCACAACAAATAAGAATTCTCAGTGCCGTGGAGTTTTGGAGATATGTGCGTTTTAATTTTTTTCTATTTTTAGCTCCTGCGGTCCCCATGGGGCGACAGGAAAAAATTTTTGGCATAAATTAAGTACTTATGACCCAATAAGCCCTCATATCAAATTTGGTCAAAATTTGCCTCTCAGTTTGGAAAAATAGAAATTTTGGGAGGGGCAAATATTCTTTCCCCTCCCATTACGACGCCAAGTATACCCCACAAACTTCTCTTGAACAAATCTGAGTGTACACCTCAAAAGGAAGCTGCACACCAAATATCAAGTCTCTGCTACTGCTGGTTCATGAGAAGATTTTTTAAGATTTCAGCACACTTTTTGGGTGTGGCCCTACCCACGGGCGGGGCAACTTGATTTAAACAAAATCAAATTGCGATGTCATAACAAACTATCAAATATCAATTAAATTGGTTCAGCGGTTTGGGAGGAGAAGACGCAAACACCATGTTCACTGACGCCGCCAGACGACGGACAGTGAGTGATCACTATAGCTCTCCTGACTGAAAGTCAGGTGAGCTAATAAAGCCACACTGAACGATTCCTGAAGAAAAAGCACACTTCCTATATGAACCATAGGTGGCCACTGTACAATAAATTCCATTAACATCACTCTCCAACGTGAATAATCCGATATCTATAATCGTAAAAGCACGTGTAATATGAGTACCTACAAAATAGAAACTTGGATCTAGAGATGTACAAAGGTATGATTAACAGGCTCCTATACGGACCGCCCCCAAAATAAATTATTATTTCAAGGTCCACCGAATACAATAAAGCCTAATAATAACTAGAGGTACTGTGAGTAAACTCACAAAGTGATACCCCCCCCCCCGTGCCTGAAATGTATAAGTTAGATTATCTCCCCTTGGAAACGTCAGAACGGAATTATATTGCTTCATGCACATCTTCATATGAAGTTCTTCCATTGAGTAAAGTTTCATGAAAATTCTTCAAACGGTTTAGGAGGAGTTGCACTTACAAGGATGGACAGACGGACGGACGGATGGACAGTCAGATGGACAGGGGGATTCCTATATCCCCCCCCAACTTTGTTTGCGGGGGGGTATAATAATGTGCGATCACATAAATATTAGCATGTAATCATCTGAATACCGTTTAACTGGTTATGCAGCCTGCGAGGTACTCAAGAGTAGCAATTTAATTGTGATGATTTATAAATAAATGCTTGTATATAACAAATCAACCAAAATAATAGGGCATTAATTCAGCTAAAAAGAGGATGAGCCCATGAGGTCGCCACATAACATTACATAAATGCATAAAATGCATGTATTACAATAATAAAGCTTGCGGGAAGAGAACTACTTCTTGCCCGATAGTTGCTTATAACACATAAGGAAGTGTCCGAGTGTGGGGGGGAATTCGAAGTCATAACGAAATCTCCTCACCCGCATTATTCAATCGTACTTGTGTCAGTTAACAGAAAAATATAGGAACCACAATGGTTCTCTCACTGTGGGGGGGGAATTCAAAGTCATAACGAAATCTCCTCACCCGTATTATTTAATTGTACCTGTGTCAGTTAAGATAAAACTAGAACTATCACTGAAGGTGATTAATACCCCCGCTTTGGGTTTTTAGAGGAATGCACTTCTGATCATGTAGGCGAAGGCCATAAGGAAATGTATACATAAAGATCATTTTTTGTTGTTGAAATTTGTATTTGCATGTGGCCTTCTACAGAACAGCACTGAATACTTAAAGAGCCCACACATATATGGTTTACATTTGGAAAAACACATTTACAATGTGTAACATGTATTCAAAATCGGTTCATTAATGTAGGAGGAGTTGCACACACAAGAATCCCATTTGAAAACCCATAATAAATCCAAGTTAAAGGGAGATAACCTGGTTAAAATTGTCGCAGATCAAAAATTTGGGAATATGCGTATGTTCACTTAGTTGTGATAATGTTTGAAAGGTTTCGTCAAAATTGATTGATAAATGTAGGAGGAGTTGCACGCACAAGAATTTCATGTAGAAACCCATAATAAATCTAAGTTAAAGGGAGATAACCTAGTTAAAATAGCCACAGCTAAAAAATTTTGGAATATGCGCATGTTCACTTAGTAGTGATGATGTCTGTAAACTTTCGTCCAAATTGATTGATAAATGTAGGAGGAGTAGCGCACACAAGAATTT
This sequence comes from Pictodentalium vernedei, assembly GCA_031216915.1. NCBI lineage: Eukaryota > Metazoa > Mollusca > Scaphopoda > Dentaliida > Dentaliidae > Pictodentalium > Pictodentalium vernedei. The sequence goes on from CM062292.1 coordinate 181,572,709, forward strand.
CATGCAGAAACCCATATTAAATCAAAGTTCAAGAGAGATAACCTGGTTAAAATTGTCGCAGATCAAAAAGTTTGGAATATGCACATGTTTACTTAGTAGAGATGATGTTTGAAAGGTTTCATCAAAATCGGTTCATTAATGTAGGAGGAGTTGCGCACACAAGAATTTGTTCGAACGGAAAGACATAATAAATCTAAGTCAAAGGGAGATAACCTGGTTAAAATTGTCGCCGATCAAAAATCTTGGAATATGTGCATGTTCACTTAGTAGTGATGATGTCTGAAAAGTTTTGTCCAAATTGATTGATAAATGTAGGAGGAGTTGCACACACAAGAATTTCATGTAGAAACCCATAATAAATCTAAGTTAAAGGGAGATAACCTAGTAAAAATTGCCACAGCTCAAAAATTTTGGAATATGCGCATGTTCACTTAGTAGTGATGATGTCTGTAAACTTTCGTCCAAATTGATTGATAAATGTAGGAGGAGTTGCGCACACAAGAATTTCATGCAGAAACCCATATTAAATCAAAGTTCAAGAGAGATAACCTGGTTAAAATTGTCGCAGATCAAAAAGTTTGGAATATGCACATGTTCACTTAGTAGAGATGATGTTTGAAAGGTTTCATCAAAATCGGTTCATTAATGTAGGAGGAGTTGCGCACACAAGAATTTATTCGAACGGAAAGACATAATAAATCTAAGTCAAAAGGAGATAACCTGGTTAAAATTGTCGCAGATCAAAAATCTTGGAATATGCGCATGTTCACTTAGTAGTGATGATGTCTGAAAAGTTTTGTCCAAATTGATTGATAAATGTAGGAGGAGTTGCGCACACAAGAATTTCATGTCCGGAAAGACGTACGGACGGACGTACGGACGGACGGACGTACAGGGCGATTCCTATATAGCCCCCACTTCTTCGAAGCGGGGGTATAAAAATATAGGAACCGAAATGGTTCTCTCACGTCTAACCGACTCCATATACCACTACGGATGGAGAAGAACGTGAAGAATAAAACATCCCCTGAAAGAAGACTCTCTCTGGGAGAAAGCTTCTGGGGAGCATCACATAACCGACACATGAGATTATTGATCCAAGATTCTTGTGACAACAGAGGCGCTACCAGTAGGATTCACTGTTTAAACTTAAACATAAGCTACTGAATCAAATGAATAGGAGGATACGCATATCCTATTATTCCTCCCCATGAATATGCAGAGCGTCTTCTGCCTGCGCTCAATAATCTGGGCACAGCGACACAAATGACGGTAATAATTGTTCCGGTGCGTCGCAAACTAAAGAATCATGGGGTGATCCCACTGGTAGCAAAACTGTACAAATAAACGCATGTTGAGCATCCATACATATGAAACAGGCAACCTTTCCGAGGTGCGAGTCTGCTAGTACGTTCAGACGACCCGGTATATGACGGATAGAGAGACATGAAAATGATTCTCCGTTAGGTATTATAACAAATGTGAATGGGTGCTGCCCTGGTTCCTGATGTACGCTACCACTATTGAGTTGTTCAACAAACTCTGAACAAGCGTGAACGCATTGATATAGTGCTAACAATATTGACATCATTCTTGATGATTATGTGTTTCTACAGGAACCGAGGGTCTCAGACCCCTGCAATTATAGTCTGTAGGACTGAGGGCCGTGCCCCAAACTATAGACTGATACCCGTCATAATCGTGAAAGTCGGATCTGCCAGTTGCAGTGGAACTAATGAGTTAACCAGTGAAAATCTGCCTCAATATGGACCTTTTTGTTTACTATATCCGTTAAAACAATACTGGTCCTGAGCGAATGCGCTGTCACACTCCAGTTCTGTGTAAGAATAACTGGAGGGGGCGTGTGCGTAAGCGACCCATCTAAACAAGATGCGTAGCCGCTGAGCACATCTCCATCAGTTGCATAAAACTAATTCATTCTGGATATGGCAGACGAACCAGATTGTTATGAGACATTACCAAGTCAATATTCGAGTGACAGCGCAGGGCGCTATTTCCAGACCAAAGCTATCCTTAGATCTATGCTTATAGTATAGTCAATCACTCGAACACTCATTTTAACAGACTAAATGATAATCATAAATAAACTTTAAGAGATTTGATAAACTTGTTAACAAGCTCCAGTCTATTATCTGTCGGAACGAGCTCTTAGGCTTCGGTACGAGTAACAGGTAGCTACAGAATTCCAGAGAATCTTGATTCTCGACGACCTCTATTAACCTCATTGTCAAGAGAACCTTTACCTCCGATTGGAGAGACTCTTATGCAAGGATTAGATGGAAGCATTGTCCATCAGACATTAAATTAGTTGTGGTTCTCTCGGAAAGATAGCCGCAGGCCTTCCGAAACCACACTTCTGAACTACTAGTCTCTGTAACAGTTATCCAGATTGAAGCTCATCTTGATAACCATCCGTCAACCACAAAACAACAGAGGTCCTAACTCACACCTGTAGCACCTGCGAGGCCTACGGAAGGGGAAACTGCGTCTCATTCGCGAAGAGCCTCGACCCAGCAGTTTAGGGGTGTCTGACCGGAAGTCTCTATCAGACATAAGTCCCATATTCGAGTCGCTATATGACGATCCCTAGAGTAATTATAGAGTAATTATAGGAGAGTAAACTATACCCTCACAAGGAGTCCTTGTAGGCGACCTTCTGTCTAGGACGTCCTACTTTACTCCTTTCTGCTAATGTGTGTCGAATATACATCGACATAAGGAGCAGAGTATTGATGCTTTCTTTGTAGCTTGTTCATAAACCAATGAAAGCTTATCGTAAAAAAACTTAGGATCCGGAAATCGGAGCGACTCTAAGAGAGTCTTTCACCTTGTCATCTATTAAGGATCACGTCTATTTAACTCTGAATTAGCAACTTGTTAAGACAGAGTTATGCGTGATAAATATATAGCCCTGGAAAGGACTCTAAATGAGGTACAAACGTCCTCCAATTCCTTTCCGTAGAGACGTAGCGTCACAGATCTTAAAGGTGATCTGCGTTATGCAGTGAGTCTAAATTCGGTCTGAATGAACAAATTCGTCTCAATTATGACCAAGCGAATAATGAATGACGAAGGTAAGGCCATAGCTAGGTCCTTAGCCTACTCATTCAAAAGCAGAGGAACTCTCAATACATCTTCACTGTTTTCCGACCAGCAGAACTACAGAAGAAGATGACAAGAAACCGCCTGACGTTTTTCCACTGGAAAGTTGAATGTGGAGTCATCTAAAAGGCCAAAAGCCTGCGAAACCTGTCTATACTAAACCGGAAAAGACATTCCTTCTCTTTTTCCGGATAATTTAGCGTTCAAAAACACTAGCGGTTTCTTGTAAATAGACGCAGCATTCTGATTCATTGGAACACATTCAGGGTAGTGTTGATGGAATAAATCCTCTCAACCCTGTATTGTTCCGAATGTGGAGGGTAAATTCCCTCCATATCCCTTCATCATTCATCTGAATCAGTTGAAATCACGGTCAACGGTATCTGAACGTGCAGATAACTGGACCGACCCAGCACCATGCGACAGCTCAGATTTTGAGACTGCTGTCGATTGCTACTGCACTTGCTGGGATGCTGCGTGGAGCTGCGCATCTGCGTCAGCAAAACCGTAACGGAGGCCTAAGGAGCAGCGGTCTTCTGGCCACCAGCTGCTCCCGGGACAGTACTTTCTCCGGACGTGCCGATATATGAGGCCTCGCCTAAGCTATTGAATAGTGCTACTTTCGAGCGTCGCAGCATTCTGATTCTCAGGAACAAACTCAGGGAAGTATAGATGCATAAGCACTTTCACCACCCTGTTGTTCTGAACGGGAAGGGTAATTCTCCTCCAAATCCCTTTCATCCTCCAACTGAATCAGATTATACTCACAGTCATCGGCATCTTAACGCACAGATGACTGGACCGACCCTGCACCTTCCGACAGCTCAAGTTCAGAGACTGCCTTCGTCTGCTTCTGCATTTGCTAGGATGCTGTGATGAGCTGTGCAATCTGCGACAGTAAGTCCGTTACGGAGGCCTAAGGAGCAGCGGTCTTCTGTTGCATGGCCGCCGGCTGCTCCTGGGACAGTGTGTCCGAGATGGCTCCTTTCTGCGGACGTCCCTATAAATGAGGCCTCATCTCCTTGGCTACTGTATGGTGTGACTTCACTGACGAAGAGTGACTTCTCGGCGATGCAGGCTGGATATCAGAAGTCACGTAGCCAAGGTGCGGTCGTGTGTGCTTGGTAGACATTGAAGAAGCCGTAATTATAGCCGACCCCGGCTGTAAACTGAACGGAGCATCCCAGATGGGAGGCGTGGACATATGCTACGACTGATGCAAGTTCCCATCCATAACATCTGGCTCCAGATGTTATAATAAAAGAGAGAGGGGGGCCCTCTCTCGCTCGCGGTCCTTCAGACCTCGCCGAGCTTCTTGCTGAACTTGCCGGCTTCTTCCTTTCCGTCGTCACAGGGTGAGCCTTATATTGATTTTATATTATAGTGCTCGCTCTACCCTTTCCAGTCTCCTTGACCGCAGTGGACACACCCGGCATCACAGTACCCTCAGGAGGTGTACTGCTTCACCAGTCGAGCTAGCTGGCGACAGGGATTTGAAACCACACTGTGGTTTATTGCCCTGTCTAATATTCATGAGCACTTTTGCCGCTAGCTCTGATTGACTAATTAATGCGACGACGGAAGCACACTATCTGACGGCGTCACGTAAACATCACCATGTTCTTGTTCCTCTGAAAATATAAACTAATAAACTAGAGCGACCTGGGGCAAGAGGACCGGTGGCAGCCTCTCATAATGAGAGGACCGGCAGTGGTCCCTCGCTAACAACGTACCGTGACACCCGTTAGCAACGTTTGTCATCCCACGCGACACATATGAACAAGAATTAGTAGAAGTACATCGACTACAAGCAAAGGCAACCTACAAGAAGATAAGAGGAATGAATTCCTTGCCTTGCTTAAAGAGCAATATGTTTACATAATGAAGCAGACTGAGTCGATTGTACTCCCACCAATTCCACATTAAATACAAATAAAAAGATGCATAACAAAAACATTCAAAATATAAAACGAAAAATAGTTGACACCAAAAAATTTTTTTGAAAAATTTTGACAAGAGCCAAAGTTCCCAAAGGGAATGAAGTGCCCAAATGTATCCCAAAAGGGCCCAAGTGTGGACAAAATTAATTTTTCCTCCCGAAAATTAACTGCCACACTACGGGACTGTATAATGTATCTTACAACAGACCTACCATATCAGAAATAGGAAGCTACACATAAATAACAAACGTTGCTAATGTAAACAACGTCAAACTAAAAACCGGAAACGAGACCCCAGGCAACACGGCCCGAAGTCAGTAACAGATTTTTGAACTATCCGATGAAAGGCAAGATCTTCATCAGAAGAAAAAACGATACATTGGAAGTATGATGCATGACTAAAAATGCCTAAACACTCCAAGGGTGAGGACGTAACCCTGGGGAAATACAGAAAAAACTTTCTGTATAACACGTTAAACTCCTAAGAAATTTTATATAAAAAATTTAAAAAAAACAAGCCAAAAAGCTTGGGAGTTTAACAGGGGGGATCAAGAGGAGTTAGGGAGGGAATACTTAACCAACAGTGAAAAAATCATTATCAACAATGATGACGTCAGGCTCATGTCCCAAAATTAGGGAACATGAACTAATTTTTATAAATATAATAACATTACAGCCCTGAACGTTTTCAAACCACTGTTTCTTCCTTCCTGCATCCAATTGTGTCCTTGGATCCACCAATTTAACCATTGATTTGTGTCTGGCATCATTATTAATTAATTGAGATTTAAAAAGCACAAAAGTCAGTTTGTTGTTATCTGACAAGGGCCAAACAAAGAATGGTGTTCGTGCCAATTCCGGTCACTTCCTGACGTCTGCGCATGTGCAGAGGGTAAATGTATGGAGGACCAGTTAGGACTTCTAATTTTCAGTTTTGCATGCAAATTTTGGGGATTAGGGGGCAAAATTTGTGTTTGGCCCTTGATATTTTAGAGTTAGCACCAGCTATGTCTGGGCCAATGGCTACTGTGTAAAAATATTGACTAATTAAGGCCCATAACTCTGTAACGATAAATCAGGTTGGGCTAGTTTTCCAACTCGCTTGAGATATTATTGCAAAAAACCTGTATGGAATATATTATTCAAATTGGAGAACGTTTGTTCAAGTTATTGCACTGACAGTGCGAGGACGCCCAAATGTCGCCAACCCACCCGGACGCACACCATCCATCGCCAAACCATAGGTTTTGGTTGTTAACACAACTCAACCAATAAATGAATGACAGTTTAAAAGTAGTAGTCATAAGTGATGCAGTCTCCAAAAACAAGCCTGGAAAAAAGTAATCTGTCATTTGCAAAATGAGGTCCCCAGAGGGTGAATTTCCTGATGCTATCCCATATATTTGGCCAATTTATCCTCTGGGTACCTTTTTCAGTTTACGCTTGAGACCTTGAATCAGATTGAGGTTCACATGGGGGTAAATTTAGTGATGCTACCCTGCTGTGCAGGGTAGCATCACCAAATTCACCCTCTGGGGACCTCATTCTGCAGATGACAGTCTGCTAATTTCCAGGCTTGTTCTGAAACTAAGTGCATTGTTTGGAAAAGCTGCTGATGCATTTTATTTAATGTTTGAACCATTGCTAAATATTTTAGAGAAAAAAAGATTCACTTAATGAATTTTGGGGGCCTAACAGATGCAACTGACAGCTGCTGTGTTTTTTGTTGGGAATGCTGTGAAAAAATGTGCTCGTGACCAGTATTTTCCTTCCTGTCAATTTTTCTCTCTAATTTGTTGCATGACTCCTCCTCCAGTTTTTAGGACAAAAAAAGCTTTCTGAGAGGCTATACTCTACAAAAATATTTGAATGTATAAATTAAAATGATGCAAACATCTTTTTTTCTTTTTCACACAAATATTGCAATGGCCAATGGAAAAACATTCAGTACTATTATACACTAAGTCATGATGTGAAGCCTGAACATATTTTATGTGACACATTTCCAAAACTAGTCACTGCAAAAACATAACAAAATCATGAACAAAACAAATGAATGGAAAAGTGAGATTTTGGTAACAAACAGTGGCGTCAATGCAATATATGATAAAAGAATGAATGTGATGTCTCTGTGAACCTCTCAAATGACTATCTTAATGTGACTAAACAAATACCTTTCAACTTCAATTCTTTAACTGGTAGAGTGCTGGAGGCCCACATTTGGCTTTACCCTGAATTGCAGTTACCATAATGTAAAGGCTTCATATTCAGTGGATATGCTTCATATTATCTTTGAAGTGAAATTATTTAGTCTGTAAAGATTTGCCTTGTTACAATTTAAGTGGGAGTGTCAACAGGCACTCTCTCATAAATTGTAACAAAACAAAGCCATGGGAACAAATATGGGTGTCCCAAAGAAATTTAGCAGTCTATACCAGTTAAAAGTATCTGATGTATATAAATACAAGTAGCCTACATAAACTCTTTACTCAACATAACAGCCCTATCTGGCCGACATTATTCACTAATATGCCATTCCACATTTCGGATTTTAAAAAAATACTTTACCTGCAAATCAAAGACTCCTTCATTGGAATAAATTCATACCTATACTGCTAGGGACATCCACTGAAGACATTGGATAAAAGATCTCATTTTACCAGCAAAACCCAACATGTTTACCAGAATGAACAAGTACTGTTACAATTCCCATAGTACCCATGGGAGGAGGTTGTTGGGGTGGATGGGTGGTTCCAGTGGGTATTGTAGAAGCATAAAAACCTTATTGTGTTACACAATGAAGTCTATCAGATTTGGACTAAGAAAGTTAAGAATCTGTTTCTCAGGTCTTCCCACATGGTCATTTTGGCCGCTGCATGCTCTCTTCTTATAACCAATGCAAAAATAATGAATTAAATGTTTTATGTCTGATAAAATTGATACATTTGTCTCTTTAGTGCAAGAAGGCTTTGCAATGCTTTAGCATTGCAAAGCCTTCTTGCACTCAAGGACGAAATACACCACCATCCATGCTATTCTGTAGATTATGAGGCCTAAACACAAAACAAACCAAAAATATGAACTTTTGATGGCAAAGAAATAATTACAAAACGATAAATTTAAAGTAATACACAAATATGTCATCCTAATTTTTGGGGCTTCGTCCGGACTAGCCTTAAAAATTGGGAACTTGTTACATCCAATTAGCATAGTCTTCATGCTAAGAATACAGAATTATTTGAATTTGGCTCCTTATTTATGATATGTCTTCTCTATTACTGTATAGAGAGACATACATGTAATTTCTTTTTAATTTAAATTTTATTTTTGTGTGCCTGATGTCTTGTATTTATTTATTGGTGTTTAAGGTCACATATTTCTGCACAATGACTAATCATGACCTTGACGGGTGGAGGAAGCTGGAGTACCCGGAGAGAACCACCGAGCAATGGCGAGCAACTGTCAGCTCCCCAACATACTAACTCCACACAAGCAGGGTTAGCTTTGGTTGAATACAGTGCACCATCGACATGCAGTACGCCTTAGTACACAACGTCACTGTGCCCCCACGTGGGCAATGGGGATGAAGTGTCTTGCTCAGTATAGTCTGCAGCTGGGTTCAGCTTTAGTCACGGCTTCCTCCGCTACATTATTAAAGCACACACGACCGCATCCTAGCTACTCGACTTCGGATATCCAGCCTGCTGCATGAAGAAGGGACCATCTGGTAGCTAGGGAGACAAGGCCTCGATCATTGGGACATTCAGAGAAGAGATCCATGTCCAACACACTGTCCCAGGAGCCGCAAGCGGCCAAGAAACAGAAGACTGCTGCTCCTCAGGCCTCGATGGACTTGCTGTCGCAGATTGCACAGTTAATCGCAGCATCCCAGAAAGTGCAGGTGCAGCCTCTATCAGACTCAAGACTTGAGCTGTTGGACGGTGCTGGGTCGGTCCAGTCATCTGTTCACGCAGATGTAATGGACCGAGATTCGCAACTGATTCTCTCGGATGGTGAAAGGGATAAAGAAGAGGATTACCCTTCCCTTTCGGAACAGCACATGATTGCGATGGATTTCATCCATCAATACTACCCTGAATTTGTTCCAACAAATCAGAATGCTGCAACAACAAGAGAGAAACCACTGGAGTCATTGGACGCAGACTTGATACGGACAAAGGAAGAAGTTCTTTCTTTTCCGGTTCAGTCTAAGCAAGTGTTGCAGGCCTTCGGCCATGTAGACGACACCGTATTCAACCTCTCGAGTGCGAGGAATAAGGCGGTTTCTTAACTACATCTTCCATAAACATACCATTTTTTGGACCATGTTCATTTAAAACGGTTGGAGATGATGTTCAGAGAGCTCCTCTGTATTTCGATGAGCAGGCCAGGGATCTAGATGCATCCCTACCTGCATCATTCACTATTCGCTCAGACACAATTGAAACGGCAATTTTATCAAGTAGAGCGAATTTGGATGCAATGTCTTATGGAGGTTGTCAATATAGTGACTCAGGAAAGAGGCGTAGGTCTGATCGGGACTATCGGTCAGGCGTCCTTAGGCCGATGGGACGAGGTTTTTTGCAGGGGGGGGGGGAGGGGAACCTAGTTTTTCCTCCCGTAAGCCTTGCAGGTCATACAGGTGATGTTCAATACCTCTATTGCTTGCCAATTGGCGGAAGGTTATCAAACTTCGCGATAACTGGATAACAGTCACGGAAGATCAGTGGATGAGAAGTGTAGTCTCGGATGGCCTATGGCTATCATTCTGAGCGAAACCCCCACTAACAAGACGTCCGCGTTGGACAATTCTTTCGCTGGATCCTTTCAAAACAAAGTCTCTCCTAGCAGAGGTACAGGTTCTCTTATTAAAGGAAGCAACTGAGGTCGTCGAGAATAAAGATTCTCAAGGTTTTTACAGTCACTTCCGACCGGTAATAGACTTGAGCTGGATAAACAAGCTTATCGTGGCTCCAAAATTCTATATGGTGACCATTTGGTCGGTAAGAGCAAGCATTCGAGTGAACGACTATGCTGCAAGCACAGATCTAAAGCATGTGTACTTTCATGTCCTGGTACATCCGGCATTCAGACAGTACCTACGGTTCGACATACAAGGGAAGGTTTATCAGGTAGGAGCAATGTGCTTTGGTCTGAACCTGGCTACCTGGGCATTCACTCGAATAATGAATTCGGTAATGTCATACTTCCGAGCTCATTCGTCTGCGGTAACGCCGGCTTACTTGGTCGACATTCTGCAGAAATACGGCAACAGAATTATTCTTCAGAACGATTTTCAGAGTCTGCTTCTATTACTCTGATGTCTCGGTTTCATCGTAAACGAGAAAATGTCTGATCTAGCTCCGTCTAAGTCGTTCACTCACTTGGGGATGAGCTTCGAGACTCATAACAATCTGGTTCGTCGGCTGTTACCCAGAGCAAAAGTAGTGAGTTGTTATGCTCGCTTTTGTCTACACTCAGATGCATTAATAGCGAGGGAATTCATGCGACTGATGGGGTTTTGCGGAACGGCTGCAGATCATATTCCGATGGGCCGTCTACGCACGCATCCCCTCCAGATATTCTTTACTCAGAACTAGAGTGTGAAGACGCATTCGCTTGAAACCAGTATTGTTTTAACAGACCTAGTAAAACAAAGGGTTCAGATCTGGGCAGATCTTCAGTGGTTAACTCAGGGAGTTCCACTGCAACTGCTGGATCCGGCTTTCACGATTATGATGGATGGGCTGTCTACGCATGCATCCCCTCCAGATATTCTTTACTCAGAATGCTCGCTTTTGTCTACACTCAGATGCATTAACAGCGAGGGAATTCATGCGACTGATGGGGAACTGGAGTGTGAAGACGCATTCGCTTGAAACCAGTATTGTTTTAAAGGACCTAGTAAAACAAAGGGTTCAGATTTGGGCAGATCTTCAGTGGTTAACTCAGGGAGTTCCACTGCAACTGCTGGATCCGGCTTTCATGATTATGATGGATGGGCTGGGGCGTGACCCTAGATCCCGCAGACTTGAAGTGTCATGGTCTTTTGGACCCTCGGTTCCTAGAGAAGCACATACACATCAAGAGATGATGTCAATATGGCCAGCTCTTCAACATTGGATTCACATAATAGCGAACATCCATGTTCAGATTTTGTCGGACACTTCGACAGTAGTGGCTTACATCAGGAACCAAGGCGGCACTCATTCAATTCCATTATGCGAATTAACGGACAGGATTCTCCTACAGATCATGAATCATCATGTTCATCTTTCTGTCCATCATATACCGGGTCATCTGAATGAATTAGCAGACTCACTCTCTCGGAAAGGCCGCCTGTTGCCATCGGAGTGGACTCTCAACAAGCGAAAATTCAAGCAGATTTGCTACAGGTGGGATCATTCCATGATAGATCTGTGAGCGACACACCTGAACAATCAAGTTACCAACATTCGTGTCACCATGCCCAGATCATCGAGCGTACACAGTAGACGCTCTGTCGATCTCATGGTACGGAATGATAGGACATGCGTATGCGTATATGGACCTATGTTGGTCTACACTAACTCTTAAGTCCTAGGCCCTCTGCCATTTTTTTAATGATTCAGCTAGTCTAGACCATTGGGTTATAGTATAAAAATATGATAAATTTTAAGTAATTTGTATATTTGGCCCAGACAGGTATGGCCCTCCCATGAGTGGACACTCGTACTCCCCACAGAGTTATTATGTTGTACTCTTTTCTACAAAGAATGATGTTGGTGCCAATTCCGGTCACTTCCTGATGGCTGCGCATGCGCGGAGAGTAAAAGTATGGAGGACCAGATAGGACTTTCAATTTTCGGTTTTGCAAGCACATTTTGGGGATGGGGGGGGGGGGGGGGGGGATTCAAAATTTGTGTTTGGCCCTTGATAACTTTGAGTTTGCACCAGCTACTCTGGGCCACTGGTAAGTATAAAAAAAATTAAAAATAAAAAAACGCCCGCCTGCATGCAGTTTTACAAAACAAATAGTCTGAGAAACAGAAGATCTACTTTGTGGGGGCTTACATGCCCAGCTTTACAATACATCTAATGGGATATTGATTTGCAGTTTATCTTTTACCTGAAATAATAACATTTCATGACAATTTTTTTTGCCTCTTAGGCCTAGCTATGACCCTTCACTGGAACAGGCTTGAGGAGTTCATTCCAATGTGGGGTCAAAAGTTACATTTAAAAATAATAAAATATGAATGAGGATTTTGTGAATAGTCTGGCCAGTTATGACTAGTTTATTAGGTAAAAGATAAACATACTGGTAATCAGATTATAAGTCATGTAGTGGCTGTTTGGATTGAACTTGAAGTGTAAGTGATTATCTCAGCACAGAGACACAACTCATCTGATGCATAATGAATGAAGCCTGCACCCTGTGCCAATACAACTTTTTCTGTTTGAGAACAAAAATTGCCACAAGCTTTCACTTGTGTCAGTGAGTGGATAGAGAAAGTGACCACCCGTATAAACACTTAGTTGCATCTGTGTACAGACATCAGATATATAAAAAAAAGTAGTTTCAATCAATAAATTTCTGAAAAATGAAATAATTTAAAGTAATTTATATATTTTTATACTTACCAATGACCCAGACTTAGCTGGTGCTAACTCTTAAATATTCAGGGCCAAACACAAATTTTGGCCCCAAACTCCAAAATTTGCATCCAAATAAAAAAACTGATGTCCTATATGGTCCTCCATAGTTTTGCCTACTGCGCATGCGCAGTGTCAAGGAAATACCGAAATTGGCACCAAGCCTCATTCTTCCAACCAGTGCCTGCTAAATGTTATATAATCAGTTGGGAGGTATGAGTTCCCAACTCATGGGAGGGCCATCCCTGTCTGGGTCATTGGTAAATTGTAAGTATAAAAAATATATAAATTACTCTAAATTTTTTCATATTTTTATACTGTAACCAATGACCCAGACTTAGCTGAATAGAAAAAAAGGCTGGAGGGCCTAGGACATAAAGGGAAATCCAATAGGCTCAATTATGTATAAAGAATAATCCCCTTAAGGAGAAAAGGAGAGAAAGGATTTACATGTCTTTCTTGTTTATTAAAAATAAGAAAGACACATCACCAATCAATAATTGAGCCGAATAACATCTATGATCTCTATTAACATCCAATTTCTTAAAGGAAAGCCAATAAATAAAGATAGTCCAGAGAATGAGACTCTTTATACTCATTTAAAAGTGTCCGAGGATTGTATATTAATGCTCGTATGACACGTGACATATACAAATGCTTCACACCGAGCTACACTTTAAAAATATTACATAAATGAGATAAACATTAGCTTTACACTTTAAAACCATCCCAGCACCACCCGTAATTACTGACTCAAAGCCGGTGATATAAGGGAATGCCATCCCCCCCCCCAACCCCACTTCCCCTTGCTCTGGGTCAAATCACCACAGAATGAAGAGGGCAGCAGGACAGCGTCACTGCTGGGATAGAAAGCATACATAACTATAGCTGTAATCATTTAGTGAACGACATTCTGAGCAACAGATAACAGACCTAAACACCTAAGGTCGCCAGAAATAGACTCTATATTTCTAAGGTAAAAATTAGTGAAGGTAGAAGGCTGTGACCAGTAAGCAGCCTTCATAAGATCTGTAATAGCAATACTGTTAGAATAAGCCCAAGATGTTTACAGCACCCTAACTTCATGTGCTGAAATCTTAAGCACGGACTGCTGATTGGAAGATAAACTCTCATAAGCAGTACGAATAGCTAACTGAATCCATCTAGAAATAGAATGAACAGATATGTCCTTTCTATTGGGAATTAAGGACAGAAAGAAGCGTTTACGCCCTTTCTGATAAATTCTGATCTGCGTTTATAAATATGCATAGCTCTAACTGGACACAGCAAAGGCCTACGGCCATCAGAAGACGGAAGAGCTTTGATGACAATAGGCTCAGGATACTTATTAATAGCCTGATTCTTAGCCAAAAATCCCACATTAGTAGTTAAAGTAATAGTATTTCCAACACAACGATAATGAGAATCATCAATAGACAGAGCATGAAGCTCACTAATTCTTCTTGCGGAAGCAAAGGTAAGAGAAAAGCTGTCTTATAAGACAAGAATTTGAAGTCTACAGTATTAAGAGGTTCAAAAGGAGCTTCTTTAAGCTCCAGTAGAACCCAAGCTAAATTCCATTTAGGAATTAACCTAAGAGTTCTAGGCCTATTTATTGAAAAGTTCTTTACCAACTTAGATAAAGAAATATTCGATCCAATCTGTAAGCTATCATGATGAGCATATGTGTCTCATAGCACAGACCTATAATCCTTAATGGTTACTGGCTGCAGTTTGATCTCGTCAAACAAGTAGACCAAAAAATGAGCAATGTCTGGAATGGAAGGATCAAAAATTTCAATAGAATGATCCTTACACCAACGAGAAAAATACCTTTCACTTTGCAGCATAATTTAGCAAAGAGGAGGTCCTCCTACAGTTAGAAATTGTGTCCACTGCTCGTCCTGTAAAGTACTTCCCGTGCAAGAAGGAAACACGTGAAGGTTGAGACCTTGCGGGTTGTGATGCAGTGCGTGAGATTTCCCCTGAAAGAGAAGATCCTCCAGTGGAGGAAGCTTCCGAGGAACATCCCATAACAGACACCTGAGTAGATTTATCCATGGTTTCTGAGAGGACAGAGATGCTACCAACAGTATCTTGCAGTGCGACTGCTTGATCTTTAGCAAGATCTGTTGAATCAACAGAGTTGGAGGATATGCATATCCCATCATTCTGTCCCAAGAGAATGAGAGAGCGTCTACTGCAAACGCTTGAAGATCTCGACATGGCGACACATATGTCTGCAAATGATTGTTGAGATGTTTCGCAAACAAGTCTATCATTGGTCGATCCCATTGGTAGCAAATCTGATTGAACACTCGCTTGATGAGAGTCCATTCTGATGGTAACATGCAACCTATCTGCGATAGCTGTCTGCTAGCACGTTCAGACGATCTGGAATATGACGGACTGACAGAAGAACATGATGTTCTAGAACGAACAGAAGAATTCTTTCCGTTATATTGAATAACGGAATCGAATGAGTGCCTCCTTGGTTCCTAATGTACGGTAGTACCGTCGAATTGTCCGACAGTATTTGAACATGTGAATTCTGAATTATGTTCATCCAATGGCGTAGCGCAAGCCAAACTGACATCATCTCTTTGATGTTTATGTGCTTGTTTAGGAACTCGGATCCCAAAGGTCCTGGCACTTGGAGTCTGTTGGGTTCAATGTCGCACCCGAACCTGTTTGACTCGCATCCGTCATAATTGTAAAAACCAGATCTGGCAGTTGCAGTGGAATTCCCTGAGTTAACCACTGAATATCTGCCCAAGTCTGAATCCTTAGTTGTACCTGGTCCGTTAAAACGATGTTTGTTTCGAGCAAATGAACCTTCACACTCCAAACTTGAGTGAAAAATATCTGGAGTGGATGTGTGCGCAAGCGGCCCATCGGAAGGTGATTCGCCACTGCTCCGCACAATCCCATCAGTCGCATGAATTCTCTCGCTGTTACTACATCTGAGTGTAGACAAAAGCGAGCATAACAACTGACTAACTTCGCTCTGGGTAACGGAAGACGAACTAGATTGTTGTGAGTCTCGAAGCTCATTCCCAAGTGAATGAATGACTTGGACGGAGCTAGATCCGACTTCTTTTCGTTTACTATGAAACCAGGGCGTCGGAGCAATTGAAGCAGAATCTGAACATTGTTCTTTTGTTGCCGTACCTCTGAAGAATGTCGTTCAAGTAAGCTGACGTTACCACAGACGAATGAGCTTGGAAATAAGCCATTACCAAGTTCATTATTCGAGTGAAAGCCCAGACCGCAAGATTGAGTCTGAAGCACATCGCCCAGAACTGATAAATGACTCCAAGGATGGCAAAGCGAAGCCACTTTCTGAATGCCGGATGTACCATGACATGAAAGAATGCATCCTTGAGATCTATGCTTGATGCATAGTCGTTCACTCGAATGCTCGCTCTCACTGATCGAAATGGTCTCCATATAGAACTTTGGAGCCACAATCAGCTTGTTTATCCAGCTCAGATCTATAACTGGACGGAATGAGCCGTCTGGCTTCAGTACCAGGAACAGGTGACTGTAAAAACCCAAGGATTCCTGGTTTTCCACGACCTCTATTCCATTCTTCTCCAAAAGAGATTACACCTCTGCTAGAAGTGAATCTCTTTTTTGAGGATTTGATGGAAGCTGAGTCCAGCGCAGACTTCGTGTTAGCGGAGGTTTTTCTCGGAAAGATAGCTTTAGGCCATCCGAGATAACCTTCTTTACCCAAAGATCGTCTGTAATTGACAACCCACTGGTCAAAAACTTTGTCAGTCTTCCACCCACCGGACTGCAGTAGAGGTCCTGACCATCACCTCCTGGACCTACAAGGCTTACGGGAAGAGAAACCACGTCCTCCCCATCCAGTGCCTCGTCCTGTCGACCTAGGGGCATCTGACCGGTTGTCTCGGTCAGAACCACGTCCCCTACCTGAGTCGCTACTCTGATGGTCTCTAGAGAAAGAGCTAGAGGATTTTTTATACCTTTTATAGGAGCTTCCTTTAGACATACTCGCACCAGAAGCTCCTGTCTTACTCTTTTCTGCTTAGAAACCGACTTAAAAAGCAGAGAATCTGAAGCTTTCTTGGTAATCTGATCACAGATAACCGAAAGCTTACCATCGAAGAGAAAATCCCTGGAAACTGGAGCGACTCGAAGAGAGTTTTTCACCTTTGAATCCACTATATTGGATGAAGCCAGGGCCGCATCACGTCTAACCAACTCCAAATTAGCCACTGATAGGGCGGAGTTGTACGTGGGGAATGCAATAGTCCTCGAAAGAACTCTTAATGAGGAACAAACATCCTCGAATTCTTTACCATCGAGATGGTGTGCTAACGCTCTGGTAAGGTGATCTGCGTATGATAGTCTAAATTCGCCCTATTAGACGAAATCGTCGTCTTCATAGTATTAAGGAGGATCGAAAAAGACAAAGGCAGAGATAAATCCAAATCCTCAGCCTGACTATCCAAACGCAGAGGAACTCTCTGTATGCCCTGTCCTGCCGTTGCAAATGTATTATTACTATTGATGAACGGCAGATGCAGAGCAGTTTGTGATAAGAAACTGTTTTTGCCTGTCTTAGAGGCTAAATTAACAAGAGCAACGCTAACGCATGTGCTAATGCCCCCGAAGGTAGCCAAGTCGTACTCACATGTGGATAATAAGACATCAGACAACAGCTTCACTGCTGCTACATTGCAGAACAACACTACATTGCAGAACAACAGTAAGGAATGGCAAAGTGCCAATAAAATTATTATTACTTATATTTTGTTGATATGTTTTCTAACAAAGGACAACAGTTTCACTGCTGATACATTGCAGAACAGCACTAAGGAGTCAGTAATAGAGAAAAAGTTATAAAAATAATTGCAGATGACTTGAATGGTGCCATATTGAATAATAACTGAAAGAGGCAAAAATAGGAATAGTACATACCTTTGTTAAAAATTCTCAAACCAGTGAAAAAGTAGAACTGGTCTTACATCTTTTCCAAGTGAAAAAGGGGGCATAACTGCATCAAAAATTGCCGAGTCAAGCCTCAAATTGAAACTGACCTGTACTTTGACATGAGTAATCAGCATATAAAATTTGAAACTCATCGGTTCAGCCAAACAATTTTAATTGGTAGGAAACCAAAAAATCATCAATTTTCAAAGTAAATAAGGGACATAACTCCTGTAAGATTTGTTGGACGAAAACCCTAGGTACAAGGGCATCCGTCCCCCCAAGCTGCCCTATCACCATACCAAAGAACATTAAAATCCGACAACTGATGTTCGAGTTATAATACAAAATGTACGTACGGACGGACGGAAAAAGTAAATAAGGGACATAACTCCTGTAAGATTTGTCGGACGAAACCCTAGGTACAAGGGCATCCGTTCCCCCAAGTTGCCCTATCACCATACCAAAGAACATTAAAATCTGACAACTGATATTCGAGTTATAATACAAAATGTTCGTACGGACAGATGGACAGACGGAGACCTCCACTATATACCCCTCGAAAAAAAAATTTCGGGGGCATAAAAATAGCGTCATTCAGCAATTCAAACATCCGTGAGACATTGCTGGACTGGACCGGATATTCAGGAACATCTTCCCTAACCTTGCCAAAGAAGTCAGTATCCAGTGACTCTATCAGTCTCTTATCCACTGTCCCAGCAACCTGGTCCGATGGAACAACGTCAGGAAGGTTTTGACGGATAAACTCCATCGCCACCTTATCTTGTTCCCGAAGGGAAAAATCCAGCTCTGTTATTTCCCTTTCTCCATCCAAGTGGACAAGATGAGAATCTCAGTCGTCCCTGTCTGACCTAGCTTAGGAACGAACTGATCCAGCTTCTTCCGATAGTTCCTTGATCTGAAACCATTGTAGGATGTTCTGTAGGATGCTGCGATGAACTGTGCTATCTGGAAGCTCCTGGGACGGTGTGTCCAACATAATTCTTTTATGTGAACGTCCCAACTGAAGAGGCCTCGAATCCTTGGCTACTGGATGGCGTGACCTAGACGACATGGAATACTTTGTCGGCGAAGCAGGCTGGATATCTGAGGTCACGAAGCCATTGTGCGGTTGTGTGTGCTGATGTGTGGAAGAGGAAGCCGATAGACTAGCCGAGGCTGGCTGTCTATAAGACGGAGCATCCCGAACAGGAGGTGTGGACGTATGCTCCGACTGACAAACATTATGAACAACAACATCTGGCCCCAGATGCTGTTATACAAGAGAGGGGCCTCTCTCACTCGCGGTCTGGAATGACCTGAACGAGCTTACTACTGAAGTGAGTGGCTTCCTCTTTTCCATCCTCTGTTCTGTCGTCACAGGGTGTGCGTCATCCGAGATTATAGTGCTCGCAACACCCGTATTCCTCTCATGGATCACAATGGACTTACCCGGCACCACACCACCCATTTGAGGGGTGATGCAACCGCCGGTCGAGCTAGCTGGCGACAAGGCCGTAAATCCCTTTTGGGACCTAGGCACTTGTCTAATTTCCGACAAGGCCCTAAATCCCTTTTGGGACCTAGGCACTTGTCTAATTTCATTGAGCACTTTTTCTGCTAGCTCTTCATTAGGCATCAAACAGGCATCGATCTCTCACCACTAAAAATGCACCGTGACACACGTCTCCAACGTTTGTCATCCCAATTGGCACAAACAGAACAAGAGTTAATATGAGTACAATAACTACAGCAGACACAATGAGTATGAGAATCCGAGGAAGACTTCCTCGAATTACAATTTGAACAAAACTCTTTCATAATTATACAATGTTATTAAGCCGTAGTAATGGAACGATGAACCCAAATGGATCCTAAAAAAGCCTAAGTGTGGACAAAAATTTTTAAACCATCTAAAAAATTAATGTAACACTTACGGAGTAAATTAATGTATCTGACTACATATATATCCAAACAGATGACAAGAAATTACTAAGGAAAGTAACCGTTGTCAACGTAAACAAATAATAATAAAAACCGGAAACAAGACTCCTGGCACTGAAAAACCCAGCCCGAGGTCAGTAACAGATTCTTAAGACTATCTGATGTAAAACAGAATCTTCATCTGAAGAAACTGGAATACATCAGATGGTAGATGCATGACCAACAACGCCTAAACACCCAAAGGATGAGGACGTAACCATGGGGATAACAGAATAAACATTCTGTAACTAAGTTGACTCCCAAGAAATTTTCCAGAAAAAAATTTCCAAAAATATTCCAAAAGCATGGGAGATTAACTAGGGGGTTTCAAGAAAAGGGAGAGAGGAAACACTAAACAAACAGTGGAGATTTCATAGCAAGAATGAAAACATCAGGCTCATGCCCCGAAATTAGGGAACATGAAATAATTTTGTATAAAAATTATAAGTTACAGCCATGAACACATCCAGCCACTGTTTCTTCCTCTCATCCTCTTATTGCATCCTTGGATCCACCATTTCCATCATGATATTGTATCTGGCATCATTTAACGGAGATTTATAAGCACAGAAGTCAATGAGATGTTACTGACAGAAGGGCCAAACAAAGAATGAGGCTTAGCGCCAATTTCGGTACTTCCGTGACACTGCGCATGCACAGTAGGCAAAAGTATGGAGGACCATATAGGACATCAGTTTTTTTTATTTGGATGCAAATTTGGGGGATTTGGAGGGCAAAATTTGTGTTTGGCCCTGAATATTTAAGAGTTAGCACCAGCTAAGTCTGGGTCATTGGTTACAGTATACAAATATAACATTTCCATGAAATCCAAGACGCAATGATTATTTTAATTGCCATGCAAGAGAAAAGCTCCTCAAATATGTTGTGCAGTTTTTGTTAGCTGAAGACCATACCAAACATTGGTTGAATTAATTAGCATGCAGCAGAAAAATATTCAGTTCTCTCAGGTTGCCATATTTATCTCCCTTTCATTTGAGAAGCCGATGATTATATTTTGAGTGTCATTTACATTTCATTAACTCCATATCCAACCTACTCTATAGGAAACAGTACCAAACTATTCCACAAAATTAAAGAAAAAAATGAGTTGTTTTTTTCTGATAACATAGCTTCTGATCCTTCCATGGAACAGGCTCAATGATCTTGTTTCTAATTAGGGTCATGAGACATGTTTTTGTTTTGAAAGAGAAAAAATTAAAATATTTATGATGACTTTCTCATACAAAACTGATAAGTTTTGACCATTATGTTGTCAAAGAATTAAACATTTTATGAACAACTTATTTCAATGACCCTGAAGGCTTAGACAATTTTTCACTGATTTTGCACACTTGACAAGCTGATCTTAGTGGCTTTTTCAGAGATTTCTAGTTCAAGACTACTAGACTACAAATCACTGCCAAGATATTTTTATTTTAATCATCATGTTAACACAAAGGCTGTAGGTTGAGGCACCTGTCCAGAGGCAGAAAAAATGGCCAAACTTGAGGCTGTTGAGGCAAAAAAGAAATGAAGAAAATTTAGGTGATAAGTGAGGTGGTTTTAACCTGCAAATACAATCAAGCAAAAAGCATCCTTGAAAATCACTTACCTCTGAAAAAAGCATCTCTACCAAACAATACTGTATATTTAAAAAGATATTAGTAAGAGGACCTACACATCTAAAAGCAATTCAACAATAA
Organism: Pictodentalium vernedei; assembly: GCA_031216915.1. NCBI lineage: Eukaryota > Metazoa > Mollusca > Scaphopoda > Dentaliida > Dentaliidae > Pictodentalium > Pictodentalium vernedei. Next base: position 181,594,052 of record CM062292.1, read on the forward strand.
TTAAGTATGCTACTAATAACTGTTTGGGGAAACTAAATAAATTAGACTCACTACATTGTTGAACTCAATTAAAAATAAAATTCAAACTACACAGAACATCCTGCCTTATTCAAGTTGTGTGTGATAAAAAAAGAGTGTACTACCACTAACAATGGAGCAGGCCTTCGAATACATTGCAGGTTGTATGGAGATTATGACCTTTTTGAAACATGTGAACTGTTTGTGCTCATTCACCAACAGCAGCTTGTTTATATTGGGGTTTAAGGTCACTTTCAGCATATATGACTATACTGTGACCACAACACATGAAAAAGTGAAGTTCAGCCAGTCATTTATAATTACATTGCCCACTTTCAAGGACTCTCACCCCAGGTCCTCTTCGAAGTCTTATTACACCAGAAAGGCAGAACTTGTTCGCTACTCCGAACATATACTGCCCCACTTCCCAGGTTTCCCACAACACCAGGGCTGTCATAATTAATCGATTGTTGATTGGTCATGGTCAAATCGATTAGTATTTTTTGTTGTTGAATAATCGGTAAATTTTACCGTTTTAGACGTTTAATAATTAAAAGAAAATTTTATGAAAAACTAATGTTTTTAAAGGTAAAGGGTTAAGAACATCGACATTAAACCTCAAGAAGCCATCAGAAGCATTTGTCTTTTAAGTACATTCAAAGCTTTGATGTTCTAAACTTTTGAACAGTCAGTGTAATAATCAAGACTGATCGGCAGTTGCAAACTTGCAAAGTTGCTACAGTGTGTCTGTGATCTTCTTCCTTCGAAAGTTAGAACCCTCACCTTTGAAATACTGATAAGATTCTTTCACTTGTTTAACTAAAATATATAAACTCAATCATTTAAACAGAGACATAACTGCTAACCACCCCCCTCCTCCCAAATTCAATCACACACAGAGTAACACTTGTTTCCATGTTCGACTGGATTTGATCTGCAGCGCAAATAGCGACCGTAAATATCTGCCAATCTTGTAGTGTATTAGCCCCATTTGTATGACGTCAGAACATGCACCTACAGAATGTAATCGAACAAAGGCCCGCCCTGGTATATGAGAAAGAATACAGAAACCGAAAGTACAGTTTTCTGAGAACAGCTTTTTCTAATAATAATTCTTGCCCCCTAAGAATTTCCCTTGTTTGTCCTAATGAATCAGTGTCACAAACCCAGTGCAAGATTTGTCTGTCAAACAATTATGACCGCAAGAGCAGCAAGACAACTACATCAAATTGAGTTACTGCAACACAATACGTAGCCACCTTTGGAGTTACGAAACTTCTTTTGAGTTTGTTTTCTCCTTGACCTACAATATTTTCCAGTATATATTTTCTAGTATATATTATCTGTGAGGCATTGGTTGTTCTAGAGGAAACCAGCTGAGAGTTCAGACATTTTTCTGGGTACTGCGTATACTGGATGGTGTTTTCAATATCTTTAAAATGCATTTTTATTTCCTTCATCCAGAACGTTGTGACTTGTCAGCCTTTGTGATTGTTTTACGCAATGTTTTACACACCAATGACACACTCAATAGGTTATCACCTGGGTTAATAAATAAAATGTGCAATGTAAACTATGTCAGAAATGATGCCAGGAGTCCAGCAGGCAAACAAGGATCGTCTTCGTTGTTTACTTGAGGTAGAACATCATTTTTAACATCTTCAAAGAGAGAGGAGAGGTATGATTAATCAATTATTATCAATTATTTGTGACAATTAACCGATTCCTAAATTAAAAAATCATGACAGCACTACACAACACTATAAAAAGTTTACACATCAGTTTAGAAAAATTGGTCCATCATTTTCTTTTTGCTAAATACAATGCTGTGTGATTTTTTACTTAGAATATGGTAATTCATGGGATGACAGTAGACTGATAGAAGACTGTAGACAAGAATTAAATACCCTACACATGTACCAAATCAATAATAAAGGATATTATTCAATCACAATGATACTGATCATTACTCTGTTCTCTAAATCTTTTGAAAATATTTTTTAAGTGCTCATCTATGTCCAAATATGATCATCTTTCAGAATTACCAGTTTCTGAGACAACAATGTTCTAAGTTTGCTCAAACGAGTTTCTGATCAATGATTCCCCTGCATGTGCTTGTCATGCTATGTTGTTGAAACTTTACTCTCATTTTTGGTTCAGTGAGTGAGGCAATTTCAGTCCCTTCATTACCTACAGGTACTTCTCATACATAAATGAGGAACTGAAATAATACAACAACCGTCACAATTAACTGCATACATAATTCTGAAATTCCTTACAGTTCAAAATAAAAATAGCTGAACTTCTGTTTTAAGGCCATCTTGGTTGCATTATGGCGGAAAGTCAATCTCACGACAATGTTGACAATTTGCATGTGTATTGCAAAAGATAACAATGAAAAAAATTCGGGTCTCAAGCAAGCATACCAATGCCTAGGACAGTGACAATCCTCCCATACACTCCCCCACTTCAAGCTAGATGCTTTGGGACATGAGTTACTGAACAGGCCGTATCCTATTCATTCAGGTAACTATATAAAATTAAACATGATCTCCTAGAAGAATATTAATCTTGAGGTCTACAGGAGTAGTAGAGTTTCCACCCTGATAATATCTTGAATGGAGTGAAAAAGCATAAGACACACAAGCAAAGTTTCACTGCATAGAATAATGCCCACCCAGATACCTGCCTAGACGCACACTGACCATCGGCCAACCATAGGTCTCAGTTGTTAACACAACTCGACTAATAAAGACTATGTAAGATTATATAAGGCCTAAAAAAATGAAAATCTGTTTCTCAGGCCCTTCCGCATGGTCCTTTTGACTGCCGCATGCTCTCTTTTTATAACCAATCCAAACTTAAAAAAACGAAAATCAAATGGTTTATGTCTGATATTTTACCCATGTTAATAAAATTGTCCCTTGAGTGCAAGAAGGCTTTGCAATGCTTTAGCATTGCAAAGCTTTCTTGCACTCAAGGGATGTAATACACCACTACCCATGCTATTCTGTAGGTTATGAGGCCTAAAACATAAAACAAACCAAGAACATGAACTTTTTAATGGTAAAGAAATAATTACAAAAATAAAAAAAAATAAAAAAACGCCCGCCCACATGCAATTTTACAAAAAATGGCCTGAGAAACAGAAGATCTACTTTGTGAGGCCTAAGAATATGTAGTTGACAGTATACATAATAATAACCACACTATTCTATGTTTAATCAACAACAAAGAACTTTCACCAAACAACAGAAATGCTCTCAGAAAAAGCAATCTGAATAAAAAGTTGAAACTGAAGTTTGAGTGTGACCCAAATCATTTTAATATGAATGTTAATTTCCATCCTCACTTATGAAATAAATTTGGTACCCACTTAACAAATCTAGATATCTTCTATTTAACATGCTGATAGCTAGATCAGGGCTTCTTCACTTGAATGAGAAGTTTCCAAGACCTCCCTGGTATATTTTCAAGGGTTTTAACCCTTAAATCACCATAGTCACAAACTGTCCCTTTTATATTGCTCTAAAAAAATGTTGTTTCAAATGTGTTCTTCCTTGAGAACTCGACATATGGGATGCTTTTATCTTGACAGTGTGCAGGCAGCCAACAATAATGTAAAAACACTGTTAAGCCATCATGTACATGTATATATAGAGAGTAATCGCTTGACTGGACTGGTTACGTGAAATAATTCATGAGAGGTGAGGGACGTTGTACAAAGACGAGAGAAAATGAATTATTTCATGTAACCAGTCCAGTCAAGCGATTACTCTGTTTATTACTTTTCATTATTAACGATAATTATATTATTTAATAATTATATTATTTAACCCTTTACCTAACGGCCAGCGCTATTCTCAAAAATCGTCAATTAATTTTCATTATTTTTTCATTTTTTGTCACTAAAACATAGGTTATGACCCCTCATTGGAACGACCTCATTGAACTCATTCCAATGAGGGGTCATAACCTATGTTTTTGAGACAAAAAATGAAAATAATAGCTATTCAAGAATTTTTTTTGTAAGTGTCGTCTGCTTTTCATATTAGGTAAAGGGTTAAAAAAAAAAAAAAATGAAGTCCCAATGACACCCACAACAAAGCGTCTTCGTTTGCGTGCACGGATACATGACACAATTGTTCATTGCATAATTCACTTGTGAAATTATCATTTATGATCAAACCTGGAAATCCCAGTAAATCACACTTTGGAAAGTAATAAATGGTAGTTATTAACATAAAATTAATCTGAGGCCTCAAGCCATAATAGAGAAATTCAAGGCTGCTCAAGGGCAAAAACAACAGAGCTCCCCTCAAAAAGTTATCAACGGTAGTTATTTATTCATTTATGTATTGGGGTGGAATGACACTTTCAACAGCCTAGGCCACCTAATGTCGGAACCAATAGTAGTTACATGTCCATTTAGCTGATGGTGTTCGTAATATTGCCAAATTTAATGCTATATCATAATCATATCCACAGGCTAATGCATGACTCTCATTCTGTCAGAAGATCCACTAGAGCTGTGAGGTTAACTGATTACTGCAAAAAATAAATCTCCTCCGATTGCCTTATATCTTCATTATCAAGTACTTCTAAGAAATATTTCAATATTCAAGCAGATTCCAGATACTTGAAACAGGATATCTTATTTTCACTGGCCTGGAAGTAAGAGCTTACCTCATAACCCACTGGGCAGGTTATACTGTAGAACATGGAGGTAACCTACAGGAAATAAGTGTTGTGGTGTTTTTCCACCTTCTCTGTTTTTTACTTTGCCAGCCGTGCTGTTTATGTCTTAACAGAATTTCCGTCAAAATAAATAGCAACAACTAACGTACACTCTCACAAAATGGCAAGATTGCGTTTTAGTTGTTGCTACTTATTTTATCAGAAATTCTGTAAATATATAAACAGCATGCCACTCTATTCATATGTGGATGCAATACACAACCCTTAAGTCGAGTTAGTCTTGGAAGGTTGTCAAAACATGTGGGATTATTATTACATCCAGTCCACAGCAACTGTACTGTACCTAACAAATGTGAAAAATACCTCCATTACTCTATACAGAAATTTCTATTCAAATGTTTCTAGTTTCCCATTTTTTATCTAAACCAATGGTTATGAACCCCTCAAAGAATGAACTATTCACACTTGTTCAAGGGAGGTTCCATAAGGTATGGTTTGGTAGGGAAAATGAAAGTATTTAGTTCTTTGCTTTACTTGGAAGGATATTTGGTTCAGCTAACCTTCCTCATCAGTCTTCCACAATAGTATGTGCTGCAAGGCATATTTATTGATGTTTAAAGTCACTTTCAGCATCTTTGGCTACATCATGACTGCAACACAAGTATAAGGTCAGGTTTAATCAATTGTTTATATTAATGCTGTTCACTTTAGAAGATTTCCAGCCCAGGAGTTGGTTACCAAGGCATATTTTACCAATAAAAGAAAATTTGTTGACCACCCAAAGTTAATAAGCACTGTTGAACCTCCATTGGCTTCCAACATGTTAGACTTAAATCAAAATTATGTCACTGAACATGCAGTGGCAGCAATATACATAAGATAATGATTTGGTTATCACTCATCTGATAAGTGACAATCAGGATCTGGACAAAAAGATCCCTGGACTAAAAATCCCAACATAGGAGATCCATGGACAAAAGCTCCATGCCACACCTCCCTCTTCCCCTCCCTAACCCAGAAGATCCCCTGAAAATTACGGGGTAGACAAAAGGTTCCCAGACAGATAGGCCTCAGCTGAAGATGCCCTAGGCAAATAAAACAGTTCCCCTTTACAAAAAAAAGAAAAAGTTAAAAAATTTATAGTAATTTATATAATTTTTATACTTACCAATGACCCAGACTTAGCTGGTGCTAACTCTAAAATATTTAGGGCCAAACGCAAATTTTACCCCCCAATCCCCAAAATTTGCATCTAAAACCCAAAAATACATGTCTTATATGGTCCTCCATACTTTTACTCCACTGCGCATGCGCAGTGTCAAGGAGGTCTCAAAACTGCCGCCAAAAGTCATTCTTACAACCAGTGCCTGGTAAGCGTTATGTACGCAGCGGGGAGGCAAGAGTTCCCAACTCCTGGGAACGCCATCCCCGTCTGGGTCATTGGTAAGTATAAAAAATATATAAATTACTATAAATTTTTTAACATTTTTATACTGTACCAATGACCCATACTTAGCTGAAGAGTAAAAAGGTTGGAGGGCCTAGGACATAAGGAAAATCCAATAGACTCAATTACCTATAACAGACCTATCCCCTCAATGAGAAAAGGAGAGATAGGCTACATGTAACTTTTTTATTTGTATCAAAAAAAGAAAGACACAACACCATTCTGTAATTGAGCACAATAATATCAACGATCTCTATAAACATCTAGTATAACCCTTTATACTAATATTTTTAAAAGGAAAGCCAATAAATACGGGAGTCTAGAGAAATGAGACTCAATATACTCATTTAAAAGTGTTTGAGGATTGTATATTAACACCCAATTAATCACGTGATACTTCACACCAATCAACACTTTAAAAAATATTACACAGACGAGTAAACATAGGCTTTACCCTTAAAATCCTCTCGGAACTGACTTGGAATTACTGACTCTAAGGGAGGTATTCCCTTGCTTTACACTACAAAGCAGGTGACCTAAGGGAACACCTGCCCTCCCACTTCTCCTTGCCCTGGATCAAATACACCAGAGCAAAGAGGGCAGCAGGATAGAGTCACTGCCGGAACCGAAGGCCTATACTCATATAGTCGCCACTGTTTATTAGACGACATTCTGAGTAAAAAATAGCGGACCTAAACAATGTAGATCTGCAGAAAGGACTCAATATTCTCAGATACAAAATCGTGAAAATGGAGGGCTAAGACCAATATGCAGCCCTCAATAGATCTGTAATAGCAACATTATTAGTCTAAGCCCATGATGTAGAAGAACTCTTACTTCATGAGCTTAAAACTAAAGCACAGACTGCTAAATGAAGATATAATCATAAGCAGAACTGATAGTAGATTGAATCCATCTGACCATAGAATGGACCGAAATGTGGAGGAAGCTTCCACTGCATGTCCCACAACAGACGCCTGAGTAAATTAATCCAGTCTTTGTGGAGCTAGAGAAGCTGCCAACAGAATTGCATTGAAAAAATTACATTTGAGCAATATCTGTTAAATCAACGGCACTGAAAGATACGTATATCTTATTATACCATCTCACAAGAACGATAGAGCGTTTACTGCAAATGCTCGAAGATCGAAACATTATGACATATACATCTGCAACTGATTGTTGAGATGCGTCGCAAATAAGTCGATCATTGGCCGCTCTCCTTGGTAGCAATCTGATTGAATACTCGTTTGTTGGAAGTCCATTCTGGTGGCAACAAACGGCCTCTCCGTGAAGGGAGTCTGCTAATACGTTCAGACGACCCGGAATATGACGGACCAATAGGAGAACTTGATGTTCTAGTACCAACCGAAAGATTCAATCCGTTAACATAAATAACAGGATGGAATGAGAGCCACCATAATTCCGAAAATACGCTAATACCGTCGAGTTGTCGGACAAAATTAGCATATGAACATTCTGAATAACGTTCCTCCAATAACGTAGCGCAAGCCAAAATGACCATCAATCTTGATGTTTGTGTGCTTGATAAGGAACTATGGAAACAAAAGACTCTGGCACTTTAATCCGTTGGGTTCAATGAAACTACCCAATCTGTTTGACTGGCATCCGTCAAAACTGAAAACGCGGATCCGGCAATTGCAGTGGAACTACTTGAGTTAAGCACTGAAAACTTGCCCAAGTCTGAATCTCTTATTCACTTGATTTGACAAGAAGATGTCCGTATCGAGCAAAAGAAACTTCACCTTCCAATTCTGAATTAAAAGAAATTTGGAGAGGGCAAATGCATAACCGCCCCATTGGAATAAAATCACGGCAGATCTGCACAACGTATCAGTCACATGAGACCTCTTGTCTGAGCGAAGACAATAGCGAGCTTAACGACTGATTAATTTCGCTCTGGTTAACAGCAGACGAACGAGAATGTTATGCGTCCCGAAGCTCATCCCCCGGTGGGTAAATGACTCGGACGAAACCAGATCCGACTTCTCGTTTACTTATGAAACCGAGACGTCAGATCAAAAGAAGCAGAATCTGCACATCGTTCTGAAGCGTTAACTCGTTGCCGTACCTCTGAAGAATGTCGTCCAGGAAGGCCGATGATACCGCAGACGAATGAGCTCGGAAATGAGTCATTACCGAGTTCGTTATTCGAGTGAAAGCCCAGGAACTAGATTCAGACCGGAACACATTGGTCGGTGCTGAAACACAATTCCTATGATAAAGAAGCAAAGATACTTTCTGAACGCCTGATGTACCATGACGTGAAAGTATGGAACTAGAAATCTATGCATGTAGCATAGTCGTACACCCGAATACTCGTTCTGACCGATCGGATGGACTCCATATAGAAACTTAGAGCCACGATCAGCTTGTTATCCAGCTCAGACTATGAGTGGACGGAACGAGCCACCAGTTTTGGAACCAAAAAAGGATGGTTGTAGAAACCTTAAAAATCCTGGATTTCTACGATCTCTATCGCGATCATTCCAGAAGAGACTGGACTTCTGATGGAAGCGAGCCTCTATTCTACTGAATGACGGCAGCTGAGTCCATCTTAGACTCCGAGTTAACAGAGGATTTCGTTTGAGGAACAATCTAGTCCTTCCGAAAACACCCCTTGAATCCAAGGTATGTCCGTAATCTAATCTCAAATAATTGAGAAACTCGATAGACTTCTGCTCACTAATACACGATAGAGGATAAAACCATTACCTCCTGGTCCTGCGAGGCTTGCGGAAGGAGATGCCATGTCCTCTACGACCCGCACCTCGCCTCGTCGACCTAGGGGCGTCTGACCAGAATTACGGCCCCTGAGTCGCTACTCTGACAGTCTCTAGAATAAGACCTAGAGGACGCATGGGAACCTCTATAGGAACTTCCCTTGGTCGTATTCGTCCCAGAAGTGCCTGTCCTACTCTTCTCTGCTGAATCCGACTATATGGAAGCGAATTTAAATAGCAGAGAGTCTAAAGCTTTCTTAGTTAATTGATTATAAACTGCGGAAAGCTTGCTGTCGAAGAAAACTCTCCGGAGATCGGAACGACTCTGAGAGAGTTTTTCACCTTACTATCTACACGCGTGGATGTAGCCAGGGCCACGTCACGTCCAAACAACTCCATAATGCCACTAAAGGATGGAGTTTATGTGAGGCCCTTGAAAGAACTCTTAACTGGTAGAGTGCTGGAAGCCCTATTTTGGGCTTTACTAAAAGTGACAGGCAATAACTGACTGCAGCTGCATTCTGACTGAGGAAGACTTTATTGTCCCTGATATGAATCAGATTTTTTATACAATACCTTGCTCTCTGACATTTAATTGGATAGTGCCTATAAGGCACTATCTAATTAAATGTAATAGAGCAGTATATGATGAGCTCTGATTTGTTGTCAGAAAAAACTCAGCACTTTACCAGTTAAGGAGGTTGTACATCCTAGAATTCTTTTCGCTTTGAGACGTAATGATAACGTCTACACGCGTGGATGTAGCCAGGGCCACGTCACATCCAAATAACTCCATAATGCCACTAAAGGACGGAGTTTACGTGAGGCCCTTGAAAGAACTCTTAAGGCGGTTGTACATCCTACAATTCTTTTTGCTTTGCGATGTAATGATAATGTTCTGGTAAGGTGATCTGCATACGATAATGTGTCTAAGCTGTCCCTGCTAGACAATATTGTTATTTCCAACATCATGGTTGGAACTGACATAGACGACAGATAAACAATACTAGTTCCTGACCTGGGCGTCTAGACGCAGAGAACTCTCAGAATGCTCTGCCCTGCCATTTTGAAATATTCGATGAATTGATGAAAGGCAATTGTAGAGCATATTGCCGATAAGAAACCTGACCTGCCCATTTAGGCAGCAAGTTATATAAAAAAAGCATCATTCAACAGATCAAATGTCCGTGAAACATATCTGGACTATGTCGGAAACTGAGGGATGATGTCCCTAAACTGATTAAGAATTCTGTGTCCAGTGGCACTATCCGTCTCTTATCCGGCAACACAGCATTTTGGTTCGGAGGAACAACGTCCGATGATAATGCCGGATGCACTCTACGGCAATTATGTTGTTCCAAAAAGGGAAAATACAACTCATCCGTATCCCTTTCACCATCCTGTCGGACCACTTAAAATTCTTGGTCGTCCGTCTCTGAACCTGCAGCGGAAAGAACCTACCTAGCTTCCTCGGATAATTCCTGATCCGACAGAGTTACTGTCGGTTGCTGGGATGCTGCGATAATTTGTGCTATCTGCGATAGCATGTCCGTAACAGAGGCCTGTGGAGCTGCAGTCTTATAGGATTTAGCTGCTGGAAGCTCCTTGGACGTCAACTCCTGCATACCTCTAATATGCAAACGTCCGGAGAATGAAGGCCTCATATCCTTGGCTACTGGATGGCGTGACCTGGTCGCCATTGAATCCCTGGTCAGCGATATTGATTGAATATCACAGGTCACGTAGCCAAGGTGCGGTCGCGTGTGCTGCCATGAGGATGAGGAAGCCGAAAGAGCAGTCTCTCTGGACTGTCTATATAACAGAGTGTCCCGAGCGGTGGACGTATACTCCAACTGAGGAACGTTTAGTACAACATTCGGGCTCAGATGTTGTAATACGAGAGAGGGACCTCTCTCACTCGCAGCCCGGATGGACCTGGACGAGCTAGGAACCGGACTAATAGGCTTCCTCCGTACCATCCTCATATCCGTCGTCACCGGGTGTGTACATTGTATTTTACAGTGCTCGCATCACCCAAATCTCCTTCCTGGACCACAACAGACGAACCCGGGTGCTGAGCCATTCGGTGAATGGTCGCGACACCGGGCAAGCTAGCGGACGCCAATGCCATCGATCCTACTAGGGAACTCCAGGCAATTGACGTATCTACATGAGTACTTTGCCGCTAACTCTTCATTTGACGGTGACAACGGAAGCACACTTACGAAGACATCACGGTAACAATACCTAGTTCATGTTACCCTATGAAACCTGTGCAGCCACGGTCCTACATGAATATCCGCTGGAAGCTCCCGGGACGTTCATTCCTGCATTTATATAATATGCGAACATCCCAACTGGAAAGGTCTTGTATCCTTGGCTAGCAGATGGAGTGACCTGGTCGACGTGTATTCCTTGGTCGACGAAGCAGGAGCACCAGGGACGTTCAATCCTGCATTTAGATAATATGCGAACGTCCCCTGGAAATCTGTGGTCACATAGCCAATGTGCGGTCGTGTGTGTTGACGAGGATGAGGAAGCCAATATAACAGCCGCGTAGGATTGTCATGTGACGGACCGTCTCGAGCAAGAGGAGTGGACGTAAGCTCCGACTAAGCGAACAACATACAACAACATCGCGTCGCAGATGTTGATGCAAGAGAGAGGGGGCCTCTCTCGCTCGCGGTCCGGGGGACATGGACGAGCTAGCTATCGGACTGACAGGCTTCCTCCGTACTATCCTCGGATCCGTCGTTGCTGGGTGTGCACATCTGAAGTTTTATAGTGCTCGCATCACCCAATTTGCTTATCTGGACCGCAAACGGACTAACCCGGGTGCTGAGCCATTCTTTCCTGATGAAAGGTCGCGACACCGGGCGACAATGCCTTCGATAGAACTAGCTAACTCCCAGCAATTGTCGTAATACCTTGAGCACTTCCCGCTAGCCTTGATATTGCAACAACGGAGACACACTTATTGAAGACATCACGGAGACATCACTCTGAGTTCTGAAAAAGAAACTGATAATATATAGTGACCCTACGGAGCGAGGACCGTAATGGACCTCTCACCGCAACAAAATACCGTGACACAAGTCTCCAACATTGTCATATCAATCAACACACACAGAGCAAGAATTAATGCGACTACATTGACTATAAGAAACACAATGAACTTGTGAATTAGAGGAAGATATCCTCGCATTACGACTGAAGAATATTTTTTCAACCAGAAAAAATATACACCATCATATTACTCGCACTAACTCTTGAAATAAATATACATAATATATTATAATTCATTATAACATTCAAAAGAAAATAATTTTCCCCCAAAAAAATTTTTTTAAAAAAATTTTCAGAAGAGTCCAAGTTCCCAAAGGGAACCCTGAGCCCAAAGGATCCCAAAAAAGCCTAAGTGTGGACAAAATTTTTTAATTATTTTGAAAAATTAATGTAACACTTACGGACAATATTAAAGTATCTTGCTATGAACTAAATTAAGCAGAAGACAAGTAATCATTGTCAGAAGTAACAGTTGTCAACATAAGCAAAAGTGTCAACAAACTGGAAACATGACTCCAGACACTGAAACAAACATGGCCCAAAATCAGTTACCAATTTAAACACTATCTGATGCAAAACAGAGACTTCCAGAGAAGAAACTGTAGAACATCAGATGGTAGATGCAGATCAAAACGCTTAAACACCCCTAGGGTGAGGACGTAAACAAGGTAAAAAAACAGAAAATAATTCTGTTTCCAAGCCAAAACTTCCAAGAAATTTTAGTAATAAACATTACAAAATGTAAGCCAAAAGCATGGGAGAATAGCTAGGGGGGAATAAAGGAAAGGGAGAGAGGAAACACTGATTAAACAATGGAACATTCATAGCAAGAATGACCACAATAAGGTCATGCCATGAAAATAGGTAACATGTAACAATTTCGTAAAATAATTATAAGTTACAGCCCTGAACATTTGTTTCCACTGTTTTCTCCTCTCCACGTTCTATTTCCACCATACATCCACCATTTCTCTCATAAATATGTGTCTGGCATCTTAAAAACTGAGATTTACAAGCACAAATAACAGTAAAGTGTAACTGTATTGAGGGCCAAACAAAGAATGACTTTTGGCGGCAGTTTTGAGACCTCCTTGACACTGCGCATGCGCAGTGGAGTAAAAGTATGGAGGACCATATAGGACATGTATTTTTCGGTTTTAGATGCAAATTTTGGGGATTGGGGGGTAAAACTTGCATTTGGCCCTAAATATTTTACAGTTAGCACCAGCTAAGTCTGGGTCATTGGTATAGTATAAAAATATGATAAATTTAAAGTAATTTGTACATTTTTTAAACTTACCAATGGCCCAGACTTAGCTGGTGCAAACTCAATAATATCAAGTGCCAAACACAAATTTTGAATTCCCCAATCCCCAAAATTTGCATACAATACCAAAATTTTTAAGTCCTATCTGGCCCTCCATACTTTTAGTACTGCACATGCACAGTACCCAGGAAGAGACCAGAATTGGCACCAAGCATCATTCTTCCTAGTTGTGCCTACTAATGTTATAACTCACCAGGGAGGTATGAGTGCCCACTCATGGGAGGGCCATCCCTGTCTGGGCCATTGGTAAGTATAAAAAATATACAAATTACTTTAAATTTATCATATTTTTATACCAGAACCAATGGCCCAGACTTAACTAAATGGTAAAATGGCAGGAGGCCCTAGGACTTGAATAGCAGACTAAAATTCAGCTCCTTAGCCTGCACTAGGACTTCCAAGGTGAATAGAAGATTAAAATTTTAGGAATTACATATATTCCTCTCTATACAACAATAGGGATGGACATACCACCAAAATAAGGAGCAAAATCCAAGTGATTCCTTATTACTTAGCATAAAAGATTACGCTAACTGGGTGTAACAAACCCCCAATTTTAAGGCTAGTCTGGAATAAGACACTTAAAATTAGGAAAAGCGTGTCCGAGAGTTGGAGGCTAATGCCCACGGCATATATAATGCAACAAGCTGTACATAAGATCAATATAATCTATAGACAATAACAGCTTCACTCATAGTTACACACTTATTATAAGGCCAGAAGAGGTAAAGAGAAATCTTCCCCCTCCTGTTATATATTTGTATCATATCATTGGGAATATACATGAAGAGAATAACAAACGACTGACCATCTCGAAGTCCACACTTTTTTTATTAATTATATTCTTGCTACATGCCTCGCTGGTCACCTGTTGTGATTAAAAAGTCCCCTGACGATCAAGTCCAGTTGTATTTCAGGCAATACAAACTGATAATATATTACACTTTTCTTCCCCAAGAAATAATGCTGAAAAACAGATGTCAATATGTTAGCCGTTCCGGGTAGCGTCTTTGTTGCACTACAGGCCGGGTGCTATGGTTGGAAATATCAGGAGAATGTTCATCACAAACTTGAGCACTGGGGGGTAAAGTTGTACCGGATTTTTCGTTGCTCAACGGTGGCATAACATTTTGAGGGACGGATAAATTTGCAGGCTTGTTATTTTGAACTAGTGGTAATGTGTCATCCATACTGTCAAAAGTGGCTTCATGTCTATGTTCAAAACTTAAATTAGGAAACTTTTCGGAAGTGGGTAAAATGTGATCAATATATACATATCTACTCTTACCAGATACTCTTACCAAATATGTAAGTTTACCACAACATTTAAGAATAATTCCAGGTAGCCAAATGGTCTTGTTTCTGCGGAAGTCGCGAACGTGTTCGTTTATGGCAAAACTGTGTGTGCATGTTTATCATAAAAGAATTTCTGTGGCTGTTGTTTTGAATCTATACCTAAACCTAAGTTTGGTTTCAATAAGCTCAGGTGAGTTCTGGGATGTCTTTTCAGGAAGAGCTCGGATGGTGTGCAACCTGTAACTGTATGAGGCGTGTTACGGTATGTGAAGAGAAAGTTTGATAAGCGGTGTGAGAGTGAAAGCTAGTTAGATCCATGCTTGCTATCTAATACTTGCTTGACTAGTGTTTTTTTCAAAATTTGGACAGATCTTTTCTCTGCGCTATTAGATGCTGGATTGTACGGGGGAACTAAGGTGTGTTTGATGGCATTTTCTTGACAAAATTTAGAAAATTCACCAGATGTAAATTGGGGGCCCATTATCAGAAACTAGATCCTTGGGCAGCCCATAAGCAGAAAAGAGTTTTCGAAACAAAGAAACATTTTTGCTTGTGGTAATAGCCTGCATATCAAATACTTCAATCCATTTGGAATGACTATCAATCAGAACTAAAAAATAAGGCAAAATCAATATGTAACCTTTGCCAGATACGAACAGGCCATGGCCATGGGTATAAGGGGGCAACAGGTGGTTTGTTTTTAACAGCCATACAAACACCACAAACTTTAACTAAGTTTTCTATCTCGGCGTCTAATCCTGGCTACCAAACATGGCTTCTAGCAAGCATATTCTATGCTTGACTGCATAAATACACATTTCTCTTTCTTGGCTCGGATGTTGTGATCTTCTAAACGCTGTAATACTAAATCAAGTCCAGTTGTATTGCAGGCAATACAAACTGATAATATATTACAACCCCCCCCCTTTTTTTGAAGGAACTCACCTTCAAAACAAAGAGGGAAGCGGCCTGGAATCAGTGAAAAAGCAGTACTGAATAATATATAGTCGCCTAAAAGGCTCCAAGTTACTAAAATCGCAAGCTTCTAAATGTTTGCCACATCTGGAACACGTAGATAGGTCAATAACTGGTGATATTAATATGTTCAACCTTAAACTTGTCCAATTGAATCCCAATGGAAAGTTATCTGATAGAACTTATACGCTTCTGGGCCAACCAACAGGCGACCACGTTCAGGTGTACAAGTAAATTCTAATAATGAACTTCCAAATTGTAACCGTTAAATCTACGAGAATGAGAGAGTAGGATTCCCCTTTGTGTACCGCTTCCGGTTGAAGACTGGATTCAGAACCTGGAACGGGATATGAATAACTTAGATGTGAGTCTTCCATGGAAGACGTGTGTCGCCTGCACTATATTTTAA
Organism: Pictodentalium vernedei; assembly: GCA_031216915.1. Lineage (NCBI taxonomy): Eukaryota > Metazoa > Mollusca > Scaphopoda > Dentaliida > Dentaliidae > Pictodentalium > Pictodentalium vernedei. The sequence continues at coordinate 181,610,032 of CM062292.1, forward strand.
TAGCGTGTCTTCAAATATTTACGTCAAACCTTGTTAATCAAGATCTTCTATGTAAGTTATATGGAATTCCAAGTCGAAAAAGGGACATAACTCTGAAAAAATGTGTGGATGATAACGGTTGTATGTGGATATCCTTTCCCCCATCCTGGTTCATGTGCATACCAAATATCATTAAAATCCGCCTGACAATGACTGAGATATATACACTCCAAGGCGTTTCAGACAGAATTCTAAGTGGAAAAGGCGCATAACTCTGTAAAAAATACAGCGGATCCAAAAATATAATAGGAGGTGCACAATGCCATTATGTGATAAAGAATCACTGAAAGTTTCATCAAAATCCATTCATAGGTTGAAGAGGAGTGGTGGATAAGAGACACTCCAAGGCGTTTCAGTCAGAATTCTAAGTGGAAAACGGGCATAACTCTGGAAAAAATACAGCGGATCAAAAAATAAAATAGGAGGTGCACAATGCCATTATGTGATAAAGAATCACTGAAAGTTTCATCAAAATCCATTCATAGGTTAAAGAGGATTGGCGGATAAGAGACACTCCAAGGCGTTTCAGACAGAATTCTAAGTGGAAAAGGGGCATAACTCTGAAAAAAATACAGCGGATCAAAAAATAAAATAGGAGGTGCACAATGCCATTATGTGATAAAGAATATACCACTCCAAAAATAGAGAACGTACGCATAGACGGCCTGTAGGAAAATCCATAAATGAGCAACTAGCCCAAAATTCTCATAAGCTCTTATACTGGCACTGAGCAAGAATTTAAGAGAATCTATTCAAGAAATATGCCTGCCTAATGATTAATACATATTATGCACGCAACCAACAGAATCCTGCATGTAACCTCGCCTTAATACAGCCTGTATCAACAGGGCGATACAAAATATAACCAGGAAACTGAAGGAATAAAACGATGTCAATGCGATTTAACCTGAGGAATAGACTCATATTTCGTAACAAAAGCAGACAACTCTGAGAGAAACTTCTCAGAGTGGACTAATTGCAATATTTGGAGAATGTCATCCAGATAACTGACATGCCTGCCACACAGGTACACGAAGGCTAGCAATATCAACCGAATGTATTCATGAAAGAATTCGGAATCCAAAAACAGTTACTGTTCAGGAATCATATGCTCGTATATGACTTATGAACGAACAACCACAGGAAGCAAACCAACTAAAGAGTGGGTGCACCCCTGAAGTCGCAGTTAGACCACAACCCACCCGCCAATTGAAGAGCAATGAAAGATATGCATATAACTGAATGCATACGAGGCTTACGGGAAGAGATGTTCTGCCATGTAATCGCCTGTTAACATATTGGCAGGGAGGGTGGGGGTGTGGGGGGGGGGGGTGGCAAATAAATCATATCGAAGCCCACTCACCCGCATTACTTGAATCGCAAGAAAAGCCAGTGCAGTAATACTAAAGCTTGGAATACTGACAAATTTCTATTTCACCATAGGAAGAGGTAACCTCACGTTACATTCCTAAAGCTATACTGCTGCTGCTATTCTCAAAAAAGAGTAATACAGCTAATAGAAGTTTATCATTAGTAAAAGCAAGCACGACCAATTTAACCTGGCATGACTGGTAATGCTTTAGTGTTAGTCATCTACAATAGTATAAAATCATAGGGCTCCTCACGTCTGACCAACTCCATAATGCCACTAAGGATGGAGAGTGACGTGATGAACATGGCACTATTGCAAGGAATACACCCGCTGATATAGCGTTGACATACCCCTTGAAAACAAGACAGTATGCCATGGCCCCAAACAATACACCATATAGACATAACATTCAAATCCTCCGAGTGGAAATATAATCCATGACAATAGATTGGATTTAAAATGAAGCAGGCGACGAAAAACTAAGTTCCGGCACCCGACCATAAAACCTAGATGAACTCTTTGCGTCTCATTTAGATTACAGCAGGAAATATATTCCTGAAAAAGGAGCTAACTACAGGCATCCGAAAGAACGCTCATTATTCTCACTAGATTAATATGGCTTCATCAATAGGGCTAAAAGCCACAGACAACTAACACAAAACAATACCGTTAAGGAGAGAACAACAACCTCTTCTCTCATAACGGTACTTTTCCGAAAGGACAGTGGTCTCAGCCTAGCTGAAGCAGATAAAGGTCTTCCTACTTGTGAAGACAATTATATGGCTGTAAACTGCGGCCCCAGAAGCTCACTCAAGGAGACTGACAACAATAGCTGCTAATGATAGGGAAAAAACATTGCTTATAATTCTGGCTAGGCTACTATGGTGTCAACAATAAGACTAAAGTCTGTGACACCTAAGAAAACAACACCTAGAAGGAAAAAATGTACTCTTTCCTTTTGGTGGTTCTATCCCCAGAAGACAGCGGTCTTAGAAGCCTTCATCTTCATGAAGACAGATATCTCGGTGCAATTTTGCGATTTTAGAAAGCTCACTAAATGGAGACTTACGACGTTAGTCGCTCAAGTTAAGGAAAAATGGCCCCAGAAGCTCACTCAAGGAGACTGACAATGATAGCTGCTAATGATAGGGAAAAAACATCGCTTATAATTCTGGCTAGGCTACTATGGTGTCAACAATAAGACTAAAGTCTGTGACACCTGAGAAAACAACACCTAGAAGGAAAAAATGTACTCTTTCCTTTTAGTGGTTCTATCCCGAGAAGACAGCGGTCTTAGAAGCCTTCATCTTCGTGAAGACAGATATCTCGGTGTAATTTTGCGATTTTAGAAAGCTCACTAAATGGAGACTTAACGACGTTAGTCGCTCAAGTTAAGGAAAAAGGGTCGCACTTGATTCTAATAAACAAAAGGACTAAAAGCCTCAGACACCTAAGAATACAACACAGAGAAAGAAAAAACATACTCTTTCCCTTTAACAGGCCTAATTCCAAAGAGACAGCAGTCTCAGATTAGCTAGCGCAGCTAAGAAGTCTTCATCTCCATGAAGACAGATATCTTGTGTAACTTGCGACCTTGAAAGTTCACTAAATGGAGACTTACGACATTTGTCATTTGTCGCTCAAGGTAAGGAATAAAGGACCGCTCTTCTAATGGCTGTAATTCCAAAGACAGTAGTCTCAGCTCAGCTAATGCAGCTTAGAAGTCTTCATTTCCATGAAGACAGATATCTGTGTCACCTGCGGCCTTGGAAAGCTCACTAAACAGAGACTTACGACATTAGCCGCAATGTATAAGAACAGACCACTGTAAAATATATAAGGCCACTGTGATGTTAGCTGCTAATGTTATAGAAACAGACCACTCTTAATTCATAAGACTACTAAGTCGATAACAACAGGACCAAATACCTGCGACGCCTAGGAATACAACACCGAGAAGGAAAGAATGCAATCTTCCCTTCTAACGGCCTTAATCCAAAAAGATAGCGGTCTCAGCAGACCTAACACAGCCTAAAAGTCATATATCAGTGAAGACAGATATGTGAGTGTTACCCTGTGGTCCTGGACAGCTCACTAAATGGAGACTTACGACGTTAACCACTAATGTATAAGAAAAGACCGTTCTAACAGTACATAAGGCTACTATGGCGTCAACAATAGAACTAAATGCCTCTGATACCTAGGAATACAACACCGAGATGGAAAAGATGGACTTTTTCCATTTGACAGCCCCATTCGAAACAAGACAGCTGTCTCAGCTTAACTGTGAGCTGGCAATCTTCTATTCGTAAAGAATAGAGCATTTGCCTTTCTTATACTATTGCTAAGCCAAGGGTGGCATCATTAATCGGACCAAAGGCCTTCAACACCTGAGCAGAATAACCCAGGAAGGAAAGAACTTCGTCTTTCCTTCGCTCGGTACTCTAAGCTGTTTTTTGCCTCACAAACGCAAACTTTTGTTCACATGAAACACGATCCGAAAGAACTTATGAAAATAAAATTCATAGTCTTAATGTGCTGTTCCATGAGGGATGGAGAATCATCCTCTGACACCCTCTCACCATCTGAATGTTCCATCTGAAAAACATGGTCAACACCAACCGAATGAACAAATGACTGGATCAACCCAGCACCGTCCAACAGCTCAGTACCGGAGACTGTTGACGACTGAACCTGCGACTACTGGGATGCTGCGATAAGCTTTCCAATCTGTGACAGCATGTCCGTGAATGAGGCTTGCGGTGCAGTGGTTATCCATTTCTTGACCATATGCTGCTCACGGGACGGAGATCTGACCCCAGATCTTTCAACGCATGTCCCGTATGAATATGCCTCGAACCACTAGTTGCAGGTTAATCCGACTTTGGTGGTGAAGACTGAGAATGTCTCCGTGGAACAGCTTGAACATGCAAAGTCGGACAGCTAGTCTGCAGTCTAACATGCTTCGTCGATGAAGCAGAGGAAGAAGCCATAGCTGCAACCGACCCTGGCTGCAGTGAGGATGAAGCATCCTGGACCGCAAGCATGAACAGATGCCCCAACTCACTAAAGTTTCTCAAAATGGAAACAGTCAACCCCGACTGCTGACAGAACGGAGAGGGCTCTCCAACTCGAGATCTGCTCCAGATCTCGCCGAGCATTTTGTTTAGAAACGTGTAGGCTTCTACCCCTTAGTATGCTTTTCCATGAAAGAAGAGGAAGCCATAACAACATAACAACAGCTGGCCCTGGCTGAAGTGTGGAAGGACCGTCCCGAACTGCAAGCGAGGATGGGGGCTCCAACTAATAGAAACAAGAGAGAAACAAGGGCGCTCACCTGACATGGTAGCCTAAATATCAACCCAGAGAATTGATTTCAACAAGTTGTATTTGCTCCTCCTAAGAAAAGCTTATACCAAATATCCAAAGATTCTGACAAGCGGATCTAAAAAAAAAAGATTTTTAAAGAATATTCCTCATATTGAACTAAGTTATAATTCGGGCTCCCACAGGGAGCCCATATATGAACCCAGGGACTTGGCTTTAACAAACTTGAATCTCACACCCTAAGGATGCTAAACACCAAATATAAAAACATTCCGACTGCTGGATCTGAAGAAGAAGATTTTTAAAGAAAATTCCACATTTTGAACTAAGTTACAATTCGAGCTCCCACAGTGAGCCCAAATATGGACCTAGGGATATGGCTTGAACAAACTTGAATCTTACCCCCCTAAGGATGCTGCATACCAAATATCAAAAGCATTCATCCGCTGGATCTGAAGAAGAAGATTTTTAAAGAAAATTCCTCATTTTGAAAAAAGTTATCATTCGGGCTCCCACAGTGAGCCCAAATATGAACCCAGGGACTTGAACAAACTTGAATCTCATCCCCCTAAGCATGGTGGATACCTAATATCAAAAGACTCTGCCTGCTGAATCTGAAGAAGAAGATTTTTAAAGAAAAATTCCTCATATTGACTAAGTTATAATTTGGGTTCCCACAGGGAGCCCAAATATGGACCCAGGGACTTGGCTTTAACAAACTTGAATCTCACCCCGTAAAGATGCTACACACCACATATCAAAACATTCTGACTGCTGGATCTGAAGAAGAAGATTTTTAAAGAAAATTCCTCATTTTGAACTAAGTTATCATTCAGGCTCCCACAGTGAACCCAAATATGGACCTAGGGACATGGCTTGAACAAACCTGAATCTCACCCCCCTAAGGATGCTGCATACCAAATATCAAAACATTCCGACTGCTGGATCTGAAGAAAAAGATTTTTAAAGAAAATTCCCCATTTTGAACTAAGTTATAATTCGGGCTACCACAGGGAGCCCAAATATAGACCCAGGGACTTGGCTTGAACAAACTTGAATCTCACCCCCCTATGCATGCTGCATACCCAATATCAAAAGATTCTGCCTGCTGGATCTTGAGAAGAAGATTTTTAAAGAAATTTGCCTGAAATGCACTAGGTTCAAATTTGGGCTCCATACCAGGGGGCAGATTTGAACAAACTTGAATCAGATCCACCCCACAATGTTGCATACCAAATATCAAAAGATTCTGCCTGCTGAATCTGGAAAAGAAGATTTTTTAAGAAATTTGCCTGAAATGCACTAAGTTCGAATTCAGGCTTCTATAGTGAGCCCAAATATGAATTCAGGGGGTCGATTTGAACAAACCTGAATCAGATCCACCCCATCATGTTGCATACCAAATATCAAAAGATTCTGCCTGCTGGATCTGGAGAAGAAGATTTTTTAAGAAATTTGCCTGAAATGCACTAAGTTCGAATTCGAGCTTCTATAGTGAGCCCAAATATGAATCCAGGGGGCCGATTTGAACAAACTTGAATCAGATCCGCCCCACAATGTTGCATACCAAATATTAAAAGATTCTGCCTGCTGGATTTGGAAAAGAAGATTTTTTAAGGAATTTGCCTGAAATGCACTAAGTTCGAATTCGGGCTTCTATACTGAGCCCAAATGTGAATCCAGGGGGCCGATTTGAACAAACTTGAATCAGATCCACACCACAATGTTGCATACCAAATATCAAAAGATTCTGCCTGCTGGATCTGGAGAAGATTTCTTAAGAAATTTGTCTGAAATGCACTAAGTTCAAATTCGGGCTTCTATAGTGAGCCCAAATATAAATCCAGGGGGCCGATTTGAACAAACTTGAATCAGATCCAGCCCATAATGCTGTATACCAAATATCAAATGATTCTTCCCACTTGTGCGGGAGAAGAAGATTTTTTAGTAATTTCTCTAATATACATAGGGTGCTATCAGAGTTATGCCTCCTATGAAGCCCCAAGTGGGCATGTCCATTTCATTTGAACAAACTTGAATTGACATATGATAATGAACATACATACCAAGTAAATCGACCTAGCGGTTTCAGAGGAGAAGTCGTTTGAAAAATGTTCATGACGACGGATGATGATGGACAACGGACGGCAAGTGATAAGTTTAGCTCCTTTCGGTGAGCTAAAAACAATAACTGTTTTTAACTAAACACTGAATTAGTATGTTTCCAAAACGTTGTTGAACAGACAACAACATCAAGAGAAAAAAACGGAAACAAACCAACAACAGGCATAACAGAGGCCCAAAGTCAGTAAACCACCTGATGCAAAGCTAGATCTTCATAGGAAGATAAAACAATGCATCTGGTAGAAGATGCAAGAATACAAAACGTCCTGAACAGAAAACAAACAGGACGAAACACAGGGGATAAAAGGAATACCTATTCCCTAAAACAAGTTAAACTCCCAAGAATTTTAATAAAAATTCTCAATAAAAAAGCCGAAAGAGCTTGGGAGTAAAATAGGAGGGTTCAGGAGAAGGAAGGGAATTAACACTAACAAAACAACAGTGGAGTCATATTATAATGACGACGTTCAGAGCATATCCCGAAAAGTTAAAAAATTTATAGTAATTTATATATTTTTTATACTTACCAATGACCCAGACTTAGCTGGTGCTAACTCTAACAAAACCAGGGCCAAACACAAATTTTGCCCCCCAATCCCCAAAATTTGCATCCAAAACAAAAAGAAATCATGTCCTAAAGGACCTCCATACTACGCCTCTACTGCGCATGCGCAGTGACGCAGACGTCCCGAAATTGGCGCCAATTATCATTCTTACTGGCAGTGCCTGGTCAGCGCTATGTACTCAGCGGGGAGGCAAGAGTTCCCAACTCCAGGGAGGGCCATCCCCGTCTGGGTCATTGGTAAGTATAAAAAATATATAAATTACTATAAATTTTTTAACATTTTTATACTGTACCAATGACCCAGACTTAGCTGAATAGTAAACAGGTTGGAGGGCCTAGGACATAGAGGAAAATCCAATAAGCTCAACTATATAGTAAAGAGGTAACCCCTTAAGGAGAAAAGGAGTATTAGGCTTTACATGTATCTTTCTTATTTAATATTAAATTAGAAAGATACACTACCCTTAATAATTGAGCACAATAACATTCATGTTCTCTATTAACATCCAGTATAACCCTTATACTAATTATTTTTAAAGCAAGCCAATAAATAAAGTAGTCCAGAGAATTGAGACTCTTTATAGTCATTAAAAGTGTCCGAGTATTGTATATTAAAGCCCGTTGACACTTGACATATACAAATGCTTCACACCGAGCTACACTTTAAAAATAAGACATGAATGAATTTAAACATTAATATTACACTTTAAAACCATCCCGGAAGCGACTCAGAAATACTGACTTGGAGGAGGCATTCCCTTGCTTTTCACTATAAAGCAGGTGACCTAAGGGAACACCCCCCCCCCCCCCCTTCCCCTTGCCCTGGGTCAAATACCCCAGAGCGAAGAGGGCAGCCGGACGGAGTCACTGCCGGAACAGAAAGCCTGCATAACTATAGTTGCAACTGTTTAGTGGACGACATTCTGAGCAACAGATAACGGACCTAAACAATGCAGGTCTCCAGAAATGGACTCAATATTTCTGAGATAAAAATTTGTAAATGTGGATGGCTGAGACCAATAAGCAGCCTTCATTAAATCTGTAATAGCAACACTATTAGCATAAGCCCAGGAAGTAGAAAGAGCTCTTACTTCATGAGCAGAAATCTTAAGCACAGACTGCTGAGAAGAAGATAAATCTTCATAAGCAGTACGGATAGTTAACTGAATCCATCTAGCAATTGAATGGACTGAAATATCCTTTCTATTAGGCATCAAAGACAGAAAGAAACGTTTCCGTCCCTTTCTGATAAACTGAGATCTCTGTTTATAGATACGTAATGCTCTAACAGGACAGAGTAAAGGCCTACGCCCGTCTGAAGTCGGAAGAGCCTTAATAACAATAGGTTCCGGATATTTATTAGGAGCCTGATTCTTAGCTAAAAAACCCACATTAGTAGTGAAGGTGATAGTGTTCCCAACACTACGATAATGAGAATCATCCACCGATAGTGCATGAAGCTCACTGACTCTTCTAGCAGAAGAGAAAGCTAAGAGAAAAGCTGTCTTATAAGATAAGAATTTGAAATCTACTGTCCCAAGAGGTTCAAATGGCTTTTCCTTCAATTTAAGAAGAACCCAAGCTAAATTCCACTTAGGAATTAATCTAAGAGTTCTGGGTCTATTTATCGAAAAGTTTCTAACCAACTTCGATAAAGAGACATTAGATCCAATTTGTAAACTATCATGATGTGCATAGGTATCAGATAACATAGATCTATAACCCTTTATAGTAACAGGCTGCAGTTTGATTTCGTCAAACAAGTATACTAGAAAGTTTGCAATGTCTGGTATAGAGGGATCGAATATATCTACAGAATGATCCCTACACCAACGACGAAAAACCTTCCACTTAGCCGCATAGTTTAGCGAAGAGGAGGTCCTCCTACAGTTAGAAATCGCGTCCACTGCTCGTCCTGTAAAGTGCTTGCCATGCAAGAAGGACCGCACAACGGAAAAACGTGAAGGTTGAGACCTTGCGGGTTGTGATGGAGTTGGCGCGATTTCCCCTGCGAAAGAAGATCCTCCCGTGGAGGAAGCTTCCGCGGTAGGTCCCACAACAGACACCTGAGTAGATTTATCCACGGTCTCTGTGGCGACAGAGATGCTACCAACAGAATCTTGCATTGAGATTGTTTTATCTTTAGCAATACTTGTTGAATTAACGGCGCTGGAGGATACGCATATCCTATCATTCCGTCCCAAGGGATCGACAGAGCGTCTACTGCAAATGCTCTTGGATCCGGACACGGAGACACATACGTCTGCAACTGATTGTTGAGATGTGTCGCAAATAAGTCTATCATTGGCCGTTCCCATTGGTAGCAAATCTGATTGAATACTTGTTTGTTGAGAGTCCACTCCGACGGCAACAAGCAACCCTTTCGTGAAAGGGAGTCTGCTAGCACATTCAGACGACCCGGTATGGGACGGACCGAAAGAAGAACGTGATGTTCTAATGCAAACAGAAGGATTCTTTCCGTTAGATTGAACAACGGAACTGAATGAGTGCCTCCCTGATTCCGTACATACGCCACTACTGTCGTATTGTCGGATAGGATTTGGACATGAGCATCGTGAATAATGTCCATCCAGTGACATAACGCAAGCCAAATTGACATCATTTCCTTGATGTTTATGTGCTTGCACAGGAATTGCGGATCCCAAAGACCCTGGCATCTCGAATCCGTTGGGATTAATGATGCACCCCAACCTGTTTGACTGGCATCCATCATAACGGTAAAACTCGGATCCGGCAACTGCAGCGGAACTCCTTGAGTTAACCACTGAATGTTTGCCCAAGTCTGAATCTCTTGTTTCACTTGATCTGACAAGAGAACGTCTACATCGAGCGAATGAATTTTCACACTCCAATTCTGAGTCAGGAAAATTTGAAGAGGACGTGTGCGTAACCGCCCCATCGGAATGAGATCCGCGGCGGCTCCGCACAGACCTATCAGTCTCATAAATTCTCTCGCCGTGACTTTGTCTGCGTGCAGACAATAGCGAGCGTAACAACTGACTAATTTCGCTCTAGTTAACGGCAGACGAACGAGATTGTTGTGCGTCTCGAAGCTCATTCCCAGATGAGTGAATGACTTGGACGGCACCAGATCCGACTTCTCCTCGTTTACTATAAAACCGAGATGTCGGAGCAATAGAAGAAGATTCTGAACATCGTTCTGAAGCGTTAACTCGTTGCCGTACCTCTGAAGAATGTCGTCCAGGTAGGCCGACGTTACCGCAGACGAATGAGCTCGGAAGTAGATCATTACCGAGTTCATTACCCGAGTGAAAGCCCAGGGTGCTAGATTCAATCCGAAGCACATCGCCCGGAATTGATACACCACTCCTAGGACTGCGAAGCGTAGATACTTTTGGAATGTCGGATGTACCATGACGTGAAAGTACGCATCTTTGAGATCTATGCTCGTTGCATAATCGTTCACCCGAATACTCGCTCTGACCGATCGAATCGTCTCCATATAAAACTTCGGAGCGACGATCAGCTTGTTTATCCAGCTCAAATCTATGACTGGACGGAACGAGCCGTCTGGTTTCGGAACCAGAAACAGATGGCTGTAGAATCCCGGAGATTCCTGGTTTTCTACGACCTCTACCGCGTTCTTCATTAAAAGAGACTGCACCTCTGATAACAGAGCGTCTCTTTTCTGCGGATTTGACGGAACATGAGTCCACTTTGGACTTCGAGTTAATGGAGGCTTTCGTTTGAAGGATATCTTTAGACCTTCCGAAGTCACTCCTCTCACCCAAGGGTCGTCCGTAATCGACGCCCATTCTTGTGAAAAGCTCGACAACCTTCCGCCAACCGGAACGCGATAGAGGTTTAAGCCATCACCTCCTGGACCTGTGAGGCCTGCGGTAGGAGAAACCACGTCTTCCACGACCCGCACCTCGCCCCGTCGACCTCGGGACGTCCGACCGATTGTCCCGGCCTGAAGGACGTCCCGAACGAGAGTCGCTATCCTGTCGGTCTCTCGAATAAGACCAAGAGGACGCACCGGAACCTCTATAGGAACCTCTCTTGGGCGCATTAGACCCAGAAGTGCCTGTCTTATTCGTGTCTGCTGTATCCGACTTCTTAGGAGCAGATTTGAACAACAGAGAATCCTTAGCTTTCTTTGTAATTTTATCATAAATAGCGGAAAGCTTGCCGTCAAAGAGAAGTTCTCCTGAGACCGAAGCGACTCTAAGAGAGTTCTTCACCTTAGAATCCACTAGTGTGGATGTAGCTAGGGCTGCGTCACGTCTAACCAACTCCAGATTTGCCACTGAAAGGGCGGAGTTACACGTGGAATAAGCTACTGCCCTTGAAAGAAGTCTTAAAGAGGATTGTATATCCTGAAACTCTTTCCCCTGAAGGCGCAGTGATAACGCCTTAGTAAGGTGATCTGCGTAAGATAAGGCATCTAAATTGGCTCTGTTAGACGCAATAGCTGTTTCCAACACCGCGGTTGGAATAGAAGCTGACGACGGTAATGATAGCTCTAAGTCTTCCGCCTCGTCGTCCATACGCAGAGGAACTCTTGGTATACCCTGTCCTGCCGTATCGAATTTATTCCTTGCATTAATGAAAGGCAGGTTGAGAGTATTAGCGGACAAGAAACCTGCTTTCCCCGTCCTGGAAGCAAGTTTAAATATAGCGTCGTTCAATAATTCAAATGTTCTTGCAACATTATTGGACTGCGACGGAAACTCGGGAGCGATGTCCCTGAACCGCTCAAAAAATTCAGAGTCCAATGACGCTATAATTCTCTTGTCCGGAAGTGCAGCAGTCTGGCCCGACAGAACAACTTGAGGGAGAAAGTGCCGGATGAAGTCCACGGCAGCTTTATGTTGTTCCGAAAGGGATAGCTCCAAGTCATCCGTATCCCTTTCACCATCCGGTCGGACCTCATGATGTTCCCGGTCGTCCGCCCCCGATGCTTCGGCGGAGCGTACCGACCCAGCGCCGTCGGATAATTCTCGATCCGACACCGTTTCAGTCGGCTGCTGGGATGCAGCGATAAGCTGTGCTATCTGCACAAGAATGTCCGGCGTCGAGACCTGCGGAGGCGCAGTCTTTCGCTGCTTCGCCGAGGGCAGCTCCGCATCAGATGGCTCCCGCATACTTTTCCTATGCGAACGTCCGGAGTCCATCGGTCTCGAATCCCTGGCTGCCGGATGGTGTGACCTGGTCGCCGAAGAATCCTTGATCGGCGAAGCTGGTAATATATCGGCGGTCACGCAGCCCAGGTGCGGTCGTGTGCGCTGACGAGAAGAGGAAGCCTTAAAGGTCTCTGCGGACTGCTTATACAACGGAGCGTCCCGAGCGACGGACGTATGCTCCGCTAAAGACACATTTTGTACCACAACATCTGGTCCCAGATGTTGTTGTACGAGAGAGGGGCCTCTCTCGCTCGCGGCCCGGCTGGACCTGGACGAGCTAGGAACCGGACTCAAAGGCTTTCTCCGTTCTCGCTTACTATCCGCCGTCACTGGGTGTGCATCTATTATGTTTATAGTGCTCGCATCACCCAAACTTTCCTCTTGGACCGCATCGGACGAACCCGGCTGCCGAACCATTCGGTGAATGGACGCTACACCGGGCGAGCTAGCGGACGACATTTGTCTAATCTCCATGAGCACTTTTGCCGCTAGCTCTGAATTCATTTGTGACGACGGACGCACACTTGAAGAAGATAACATGGAAACATCACCCTGTTCTGGTTCCTCTGCAATAGAAACTGAGAGAGTAGAGTGACCTTGCGGAAAAAGAGCCGGCATCGCTCTTTCTCCAGAAACAACATATCGTGACACACGTTTCCAATGTTTCTCATCCCAATGTTCACATATAGGACAGGGATTAATGCGAGAACACTGACTACAATTAATACAATGATCATGAAAGTCAGAGGAAGATTTCTTCCTATTACAATTTGAACAACGTCCCTTCATTGTGAAAGAACAACAATAAGTCCTAGTTACTCGCAAAAACCCCTGACACAAAGATACATAATAACATGATCCATTAATAAATGAAAAAACAATTGCAAAACAAAATAATTTTGAAAAAATATTTTTTCAGCGAAGCCCAAGTTGCTGAAAAGTAACATTGAGCCCCGATGGATCCGATGGCAAAGTGTGGTCAAAAATTTTAAATTTATATTAAATAATTAATGAGACACTTTCGGATAATATAAATGTATCTTATAGTGAGATAAACTACAGCAAAGGCAAACAGCCCCCCTCAAAAAAGGCTGTTGCCAATGAAAACAAACAGTGTAAAAACACCAGAAAACATGACTCCAGGCACAGAAAAAACTGGCCCGGAATCAGTCATCAATTACACTCTATCTGATGCAAAACAGAGACTCCCAGGGGAGAATCTGTAGAACATCAGATGGAAGATGCAGAACACAAACGTTATACACCCATGGGTGAAAACGTAACTATGGGGAAAATAACAGAAAACATTCTGTAACCAAGCAACTCTCCCAGGAAATTTTAGAAATGAAATTTCTCAAAAATATGCCAAAAGCATGGGAGAATTGCAAGGGGGGACTTTAGAAGGCTAGGGGAGAGGAAACACTGAATAAGCAGTGCAACAATTAGCAAGAATGACAACAAGAGGCCCATGCCTCGAAAATAGGCAACTTAACATAATTTCATCAAAAAATTTCAAGTACAGCCCTGATTATTTTTTGTCACTTCTTTTTCCTCTCCTCCTTCTATCCTCCTTAGAATCACATTTTCTCCAAAAATTACGTGTCTGGCATCCTTTAAACTGAGATTTACAAGCACAAAGATCAGTGAGATGTTGACTGATGAAGGGCCAAACAGAGAATGATAATTGGCGCCAATTTCGGGACGTCTGCGTCACTGCGCATGCGCAGTAGAGGCGTAGTATGGAGGTCCTTTAGGACATGATTTCTTTTTGTTTTGGATGCAAATTTTGGGGATTGGGGGGCAAAATTTGTGTTTGGCCCTGGTTTTGTTAGAGTTAGCACCAGCTAAGTCTGGGTCATTGGTACAGTATAAAAATATGGGAAACATGAATAATTTTAGATAAAAATTATTATTACAGCCAGAACATCCAAAACCACCGTTATTCACTTCCAACATCCTGTTACACTGTTGATTCCATGAAAACCATTACTGATTTGTGTCTGGCATCTTCAATGAAAGTGTCAATGACACTGTAGCTTATCTTGTGTGTAGTGTTTGATGAAAAGGATAATGTTCAATGTTTATGAAAGGATTATGAAATAAGACAAGAATTGTGATAATTGGGAATATGTTCATTTCTGTTCCCTGTATGCTGTGTTTATGATAAAAATAATATGAGGTGTACACTGTACTAAAGAGCTGAGGGGTGGGTTAATATGACCTCACAGTTAATGTATGTGGCCCTCACAGTTAACGTATATCAACAAAAGTTACCAAGTTACAGTGAAATTATTCCAAAACGAGTCATCCTATCAAGTTACATTAAAATCCCTTCATAAATATGGCCTGTAGACTGTGCTAAAGGTTTTCAGGCTTCGGGCCCCTGTAGCCATCAGTTTCCCAATTGCGTCCAAAGGGGACGTTCTCATCTAGACATTATATGAAGTCAACCTACCAAGTTACAATGAAATCTCTTAATAAATATGACCTGTAGACTGTGCTAAAGGTTTTTGGGCGTTGGGCTCTGCCAGCCATCATGGTTGAATGATCGCAACCAAAAGGGGACATTCTCATCTGGGCATCATCTGGAGTGATCCTATAAAGTTACAATGAAATCCCTTCATAAATATGACCTGTAGACTGTACTCAAGGTTTTTGGGCTTCGGGCCCCTGAAGCCGTCACAGTTGACCAATCACGACCAAAAGGGGATGTCATCATCTAGGCATTATATGGAGTCAAACTTATGGGTTACAATGAAGTCCTTCCATAAATATGACCAATAGACTATGCTAAAGGTTTTGGGGTTTTGGGTTCGGGCAGCCATCAAGGCTGAATGATCATGACCAAAAGGGGACGTTCTCATCTAGACATTATTTAGAGTCATCCTACCAAGGTACAATGAAATCCCTTCATAAATATCACCTGTAGACTGTGCTAAAGATTTTCGGGCTTTGGGCCCCTGTAGCCAACACAGTTGCCTAATGGTGTCCAAAAAGGGCTGTTCTCATCTAGACATTACATGAAGTCAACCTACCAAGTTACAATGAAATCCCTTCATAAATATGATCTGAAGACTGTGCTAAAGGTTTTTGGGCTTTAGGCTTGGGCAGCCATCATGGTTGAATGATCGCAACCAAAAGGGGACATTCTCATCTGGAGTGATCCTATGAAGTTACAATGAAATCCCTTCATAAATATGACCTGTAGACTGTGCTCAAGATTTTCGGGCTTCAGGCACATGTAGCCATCACAGTTGACAATCCACGACCAAAAGGGGATGTCATCATCTAGGCATTATATGGAGTCAACCTAACAAGTTACAATGAAATCCTTCCATAAATACGACCTACAGACATGCTAAAGGTTTCTGGGCTCGGGCAGCCATCAAGGCTGAATGATTGTGACCAAAAGGGGACGTTCTCATCTGGACACTATTTGGAGTCATCCTACCAAGCTACAATGAAATCCCTTCATAATTATGACCTGTAGACTGTTCTAAAGGTTTTCGGGCTTTGGGTCCCTGAAGCCGTCACAGTTGCCCAATCGTGTCCAAAAGGAGACGTTCTCATCTAGACATTATATGAAGTCAACCTACTAAGTTACAATGAAATCCCTTCATAAATATGACCTGTAGACTGTGCTAAAGGTTTTTGGGCTTTGGGCTCGGGCAGCCAACATGGTTGAATGATCGCAACCAAAGGGGACAATCTCATTTGGGCATCATCTGGAGTGATCCTGCAAAGTTACAATGAAATCCCTTCATAAATATGACCTGTAGACTGTGCTCAAGGTTTTCAGGCTGCGGGCAGCTGTAGCCATCACAGTTGACCAATCATGACCAAAAGGGGATGTCATCATCTAGGCATTATATGGAGTCAACCTAACAGGTTACAATGAAATCCTTCTATAAATATAACCTTTTGCCTATGCTAAAGGTTTTTGGGCTCGGGCACCCATCAAGGCTGCATGATCATGACCAACATGGGACGTTCTCATCTAGACATTATTTGGAGTCATCCTACCAAGTTACAATGAAATCCCTTCATAAATATGACCTGTAGACTGTGCTAACGGTTTTCGGGCTTTGGGCATCTTTAGCCGTCAAAGTTGCCCAATCATGTCCAAAAGGGGACGTTCTCATCTAGACATTATATAAAGTCAACCTACCAAGTTACAATGAAATCCCTTCATAAATATGACCTATAGACTGTGCTTTAGGTTTTCGGGCTTCAGGCTCGGGCAGCCATCATGGTTGAATGATCGCAACCAAAGGGGACAATCTCATCTGAACATCATCTGGAGTGATCCTGCAAAGTTACAATGAAATCCCTTCATAAATATGACCTGCAGACTGTGCTCACGGTTTTTGGGCTTCGGGCACTTGTAGCCATCACATCTGACCAATCACGACCAAAAGGGGATGTCATCATCTAGGCATCATATGGAGTCAACCTAATAGGTTACAATGAAATCCTCCATAAATATGACCTTTTACCTATGCTAAAGGTTTTGGGGCTCAGGCACCCATCAAGGCTGAATAATGATCGCGATCAAAGTGGGATGTTCTCATCTAGACATTATTTGGAGTCATCCTACCAAGTTACAATGAAATCCCCTCATGAATATGACCTGTAGACTGTGCTAAAGGTTTTCGGGCTTCGGGCACCTTTAGCCATCACAGTTGCCCAATCATGTCCAAAAAGGAACGTTCTCATCTAGACATTATATGAAGTTAACCTACCAAGTTACAATGAAATCCCTTCATAAATATGACCTGTAGACTGGGCTAAAGGTTTTTCGGGCTCGGGCAGCCACCATGGCTGAATGATCGCAACCATAGGGGACAATCTCATCTGGGCATCATCTGGAGTGATCCTAAGAAGTTACAATGAAATCCCTTCATAAATATGACCTGTAGACTGTGCTCAAGGTTTTCGGGCTTCAGGCACTTGTAGCCATCACAACTAACCAATCACGACCAAAAGGGGATGTCATCATCTAGGCATTATATGGAGTCAACCTAACAGGTTACAATGAAATCCTTCCATAAATATGACCTTTTGCCTATGCTAAAGTTTTTTGGGCTCGGGCACCCATCGAGGCTGCATGATCACAATCAAAATGGGAGGTTCTCATCTAGACATTATTTGGAGTCATCCTACCAAGTTACAATGAAATCCCTTCATAAATATGACCTCTAGACTGTGCTAAAGGTTTTCGGGCTTCAGGCCCCTGTAGCTGTCACAGTTGCCCAATCACGTCCAAAAGGGGACTTTCTCATCTAGACATTGTATGAAGTCAACCCACCAAGTTACAATGAAATTCCTCAATAAATATGACCTGTAGACTGTGCTAAAGGTTTTCGGGTTTTGGGCTCGGGCAGTCATCACGGTTGGCAGATCATGCCCAAATGGGGAAATTCTCATCTAGACATCATAAGGAGTCATCCTACCAAGTTACAATGAAATCCCGCCACATTAAACATGTCCTGCAGACTGTGCTAAAAGTTTTTGGGTTTCGGGCTTGGGCAGCCATCACGGTTGATAGATCATGCCCAAAAGGGGACGTTCTCATCTAGGCATTATACAGAGGCATCCTACCAAGTTACAATGAAATCCCTTCATAAATACAACCTGTAGACTATGCTAATGGTTTTCGGGTTTTGGGTTCGGGCAGCCATACAGGTTGCCCGATCGCGACCAAAAGGGGACATTCTCATCTAGACATGACCCCAAACCTGCATATGAAATTTCGTGACGATCAGACAAGAACTGCAGGGATGGCCCGTGCTAAAGGAAAATGTGAACAGACGTCACAGACTCACAGACTAACAGACTTCTGCACGCATGATGGCAATAGCTTATCTTGATTATGTCAAGTTAAAAAAAAATGAAAGTGTCAATGACACTGTAGCTTAACTTGTCTGTGTTATGTTTGATGAAAAAGATAATGTTCAATGTTTATGAAAGGATTATGAAATAAGGCAAAAATTGTGATAAATGGGAATATGTTCATTTCTGTTCCCTGTATGCTATGATTTCAATAAAAACAGGTGTTTGACCACCGAGGTGGTATTAGTCCCCTACGCCGCTTTAGTGACATAAGGTGTTTTTGTCACAGAAGACACTAGAGTACATAAGCATCTTGGATTTTGAAAAAAAAATATTGAGCGTGCATAATCCCCTCACAACCCTTTATCCATGTACCATATATGAAAGGCGTAGCTTGAACCATGTTGGAGGGAGGGGTGGTAACATAAAATAAAGAAAAAAGCTTAAAAAACACAACAAAAATGGCAGCCATTCTGCCATCTTGGATTTTGAAAAATAAATATTGACTGTGCATCATCCCCTCAGAACCATTTATCCATGTACCAAATATGAAAGGTGTAGCTTGAAGCATATTAGAGGGAGAGGTGGTAACATAAAACAGACAGACAGACAGACGGACAGACAGACAGATGTTAGATTTTGAAAAACAATATTGAGCGTGCATAATCCCCTTACAACCCCTTTATCCATGTACCATATATGAAAAGTGCAGCTTGAACCATGTTGTAGGGAGTAGTGGTAACAAAAAATAGAGAAAAAGGCTTAAAAAACACAACAGAAATGGTTGCCATGGCGCCATCTTGAATTTTGGAAAAAAAATATTGAACGTGCAACATCCCATTACAACCATCTATCCATGTGCCAGATATAAAAAGTGTAGCTTGAATCATGTTGGAGTGAGGGGTGGTAACATAAAATAGAGAAAAGAGCTTAAAAAACACAACAAAAATGGCTGCCAGCTTGAACCATGTTGTAGGGAGTAGTGGTAACATAAAATAGAGAAAAAGGCTTAAAAAACACAACAGAAATGGTTGCCATGGCGCCATCTTGAATTTTGGAAAAAAAATATTGAACGTGCAACATCCCATTACAACCATCTATCCATGTGCCAGATATAAAAAGTGTAGCTTGAACCATGTTGGAGTGAGGGGTGGTAACATAAAATAGAGAAAAAAGCTTAAAAAACACAACAAAAATGGCTGCCATGCTACCATCTTGGATTTTGAAAAACAAATATTGAACGTGCATCATCCCCTCCCAACCTTCTATCCATGTGCCAAATATGCAAAGTGTAGCTTGAACCATGTTGGTGGGAGGGATGGTAACATGAAAATAGAGAAAAAAAAAGCTTAAAAAACACAACAAAAATGGCCGCCATTCCGCCATCTTGGATTATGAAAAAAAAATTTTGAGCGTGCATCATCCCCTCAGAACCATTTATCCATGTACCAAATGTTAAAAAATTTATAGTAATTTATATATTTTTTATACTTACCAATGACCCAGGCATAGCTGCTGGTGCTAACTCTTAAAATATAGGGCCAAACACAAATTTTGCCCCCCAATCCCCAAAATTTGCATCTAAAACTAAAGAAAACATGTCCTGAGAGGCCCTCCACACTTCGCCCCTACTGCGCATGCGCAGTGTCAAGGACGTTCCGAAATTGGCGCCATTTATCATTCTAATAACCAGTGCCTGGTAAGCGCTATGTACTCAGCGGGGAGGCAAGAGTTCCCAACTCCTGGGAGGGCCATCCCCGTCTGGGTCATTGGTAAGTATAAAAAATATATAAATTACTATAAATTTTTTAACATTTTTATACTGTACCAATGACCCAGACATAGCTGAATAGTAAAAAGGCTGGAGGGCCAAGGACATAGAGCCAAATGGAATACGCTCAATAAAATAAAATAGAGTCATCCCCTGTAGGGAAAAGAAGAAATAGGCCTTACATGTATCTTTCTTATTTATGATAAATTAGAAAGATACAACACCTTCCAAAAATTGAGCATCATACATCCATGTACTCTATTAATATCCAATAATCCTTATACTAATAATTTTTAAAGTAAGCCAATAATAAAGTAAGTCTAGAGAATAGAGACTCTTATACTCCTAAAAGTGTGTGAGAATTGCATAATCATGTCCGTTGACATATGCAATATTCAAAAGCTATACTTTAAAAACTAAGACTTGAATGAATTTTATAAACTTAAACTTCTCACTAAACAACCATCCCAATAACAGCTCAGAATTACTAACTCCGGAGGAGGTATCCCCTTGTTTTCATAGTAAAAACAGGTGACCCAAGGGAACACCCTCCCCCCCCCCCCCCCCTTTTTCTTGCCCTGGGTCAAATAGCCCAGAGCGAAGAGGGCAGCCGAACGGAGACACTGCCGAAACAGACAGCCTACCTAGCTATAGTAGCAACTGTTAAGTGAATGACATTCTGAGCAGTAGATAATAGACCTAACAATAGAGGCCTCCAGAAATGGACTCGATATTTCTGAGATAAAATTCATGAATGGATGGCTGAGCGCAATGAGCAGCCTTCAAAAATCTATAATAGCAACACTATTAATGTAAGCCCAAGAAGTAGAAGAACTCTTACTTCATGAGCCGAAATCTTAAGCACAACTGCTAAGCCAATGATATACCATAAGCAGTACGCTAGTTAATAGAATCCATTAACAATAAAATGGAGCGTAACGTCCTTCTACTAGACATCAAAGACAGAAGAAGCTTACGCCCTTGTAATAAACAGATATCTGTTTATAAATACATAAACTGTACCCGGAAAGAGTAAAGGCCTATGCCCATACGAAGACGGAAGGACCTTAAAATAATAGGTTCCGGATAATAGGAGCCTAACTCTTATGCAACAATCCAACCTAAATAGTAACGGAAGTATTGATTCCGAAACTATGAAAGTGAAAATCATCCATCGATAGTGCATGAAACTCACTGACTCTACAGTAAAAGAGAAACCAACAGAATTACTGTCTAAAAGGTCAGAATTTGAAAACTACTGTTTCCAGAGGCTCAAATGATTACTTAGCTAAATAAGAACCTGAAATTAAAATCCGTATAGGAATTTAATCTAAAGATTCTAAGTCTATTTATCAAAAAGTTACTAACTGACTTAGATAAAGAGACAAAAGACTCAATTGTAAACTATCGTAGAGTGCATAGGTATGAGGTAACATAAACCTATAACCTAAATAACAACAGGCTGCAGTAGATCTTGTGAAACAAGTATACTAAAAAATAGCAATGAGTAGTATGGAGGGATCAACCATATGAACATAATGATCCCTACACCACGACGGAAGAGCCTCCACTTTAGTCGCATAGAATAGCGAAGAAGAGGATCTCCTATAGTAAGAAATCGCGTCCAAAGCTCGTCCAGTACAGTGCTTACAATGCAATACGGACCACACAACGGAATACATGAAGGTTGCGACCTTGCTGGTTGTGATAAAGATGACACGATTTACCCAGTGAAAAAAGATCCTCACATAGAGGAAGATTTCACGTTAAGATCCACAGTAGACAAGAGAGTAAATTACTCATGATCTCTGTGAAGATAGAGATGCTATCAACAGAAATGTATTGTGGTTGTTTATCTTAGCAATACCTGCTAAAAACAACAGCGCCGGAGGATACGCGTATCCTATCATTCCGTCCTATAGATCAATAGAGCGTTAACAGTATTAGCTCAGAGATCTGGACAAGCCAACACATACGTCTGCAATTGATTAGCCAGCTGTGTCATAAATAAAACATCATTGGGCGCTCCCATAGATAGCAAATCTGATTGAATACTTGTTTGTTGAGAGTCCATTCTGACAGCAACAAGCGACCCGTAAGAGAACGGGAGTGCGATAAAACAATCAGACGACCCAGAATATGACGGACCAAAACTGAACTTGGTGTACTATAACCAACAGACGGATTCTTTCCATTAAATTGAATAACGGAAACGAAAGAGTGCCTCCCTGGTTCCGGAGATACGCCACTACTGTCGAATTAAAGGACAGGAATTTGGGCATGCGTTTCTGAATAATGTTCATGCAATGACATAAAGCAAGCCTAAAAAACATTATTCCGCGGAAGTTAACTGATAGCTAAAAGACTGCGGAACCCAAAGACCCTGGCACTTCGAATCCGTAGGGATCAGTATATATCCCAATCTGTTTGACTGGCAACCGTCATAACAGCCACACTCGGGTCCGGCAACTGCGGCGGCACTCTCTGAGTCAACCACCGAATGTTTGCCCCAGTCTGAATCTCTTGTAACACTAGATAGACAAGAGAATGTATAAATCAAGCAATTCATGGATTGCCGGAAAGTTGCCGTCGAAGAGAAGCTCCTCCGAGAACGAAGCGACTCTGAGAGAGTTCTTAACCTACTATCCACGCGTGGATGTAGCTAGGGCTGCATCACGTCTAACCAACTCCAATCAGCCACTGAAGGGCGGAGTTATACGTGAACAAACTACTGCCCTCAAAAGAAATTACATTGAGAATAATATCCCGTAAATCTTTTCTTGAAGACGTAATGATAACGCCTCAGTAAGGCGGATTACGTATAATAAAGCGTCTAAGTTAAGTCTACTATACATAATGTCGTTCCCAACATTGAAATTGGAAAAGACATAAACGGTGAAAAAGAATATATGCAGTCTTTAATCACACCGTCTAGACGCATATGAACTCTCGGTATGCCCTGCTCTGCCAAAATAAACTATATGTAAAAAAGATAAAATGGCAGAAATGAGCCACGCGGACAAGAAACTAAACTATCATGCTTAGAAGCAGGCTTGTATATATATATAAATATATAGCGTCGAAAAATAAAACACATGTTGTAATGACAATATTGGACTGCGTCGGTAAGTCAGGGACAAAGTCCCTGTACCGATCGAAAAATCCGAGTCCAATGACGCTATAAGTCTCTTATCCAAGATCGCAGCAATGAAGTCCGAAAAATAATCACTGGAAGAAATGCCAGAAGATATGAAAGGCATCTTCCGATACTACTAAAGGGAAAACTCGAAATCTTTCGAATCCCTTTCGCCATCCTGTCGGACCCTATAAAGCGTTCGGTCGTCCGTAGCTTGATGCAACCGCGGACCGCACCGACCCAGCGCCGTCGGATAATTCCTGATTCGACCGAGAAACCGTCAATTGCTGGGATGCTGCGAAACAACTGTGCTAACTCGGATAGCACGTCCGTCACTGAGGCCTGAGGAGCAGCGGTCTTACGATGCATTGCCGCAGGAAGCTCCGAGATCGTTACCCCGTGCATACTTCCAATATGCGAGCGAACGGAGTGTATAGGCCTCGTGTCCCTTGGCTACCGGATGGCGCGACCTATTCGCTGTGGAATCACTGAATGCCGAAACTGATCGGATACTCGAGGTCACGTAGCCAATGTGCGGTCGTGTGCCCTGCTGTGAGGATGAGGAAGCATTAAAGACAGTCTCTCGGACTGTCAATATAACGGAGCGTCCCGAGCAACGGACATATGTTCCGAATGTAAAATATCTGAACCACAACATGCGGTCCCCTATGTTGTTGGCTTCCTCCGATCTGTCCTCAATCTGCCGTCACTGGGTGAGTACTAAAGTAATTAAAGTGCTCGCATCACCCAAATCTCCATCCTAGACCGCAACAGACGAACCCAGCAGCCGAACCATTCGATGAATGTACGCTACACCGGGTGAGCTAGCGAATGTCACTCCGTAAGCGATAGACATATTCCATGAGCACTTATTGCCGCTAACTCTTCATTAACTATGACGACAGAGGCACACTTTTGAAAGACATCTCCATAACTCTTCGAACAAGAAACCAGAAATGCTTGGATAGCAAGCATAAAATAATAATATATATAGCGTCGTTCAATAATTCGAAAGTTTGTGTGACATTATTGGACTATGTCGGAACTGAGGGACGATGTCCCTGAACCGAACCAAAAATTTCTAAGTCCACCGACGCTATCAGTTTCTTATCCGGCATCGCAGCATATGTTGTTCCGAAAGGGAAAGCTTGAAATCCACCGAATCCCTTTCGGTATCCCGTCGGATCGGATGAAACTTTCGGACGTCCGTACCCGCTTCCGCGGAGCGTCCCGACCCAGCATCGTCGGATAAAATATATGCGACAGATTCAGTTGATGATGGGATGCTGCGATAAACTGTGCTATTAAGGAAAGCACGTCCGTTCCCGAGGCCTGTGCAGTAGCGGACTTACGATGCATTGCCGCTGGAAGCTCCGTGTACGTTGACTCCCGCATACTTCCTATGCGAACGTCCGGAGTCTGCAGGCCTCGAGTCCCCGGCTACCGACCCAGCGCTGTCGGATAATTCTCGATCCGACACCGTTTCTGTCGGCTGCTGGGATGCTGCGATAAGCTGTGCTATGTGCACAAGAATGTCCGGCGTCGAGACCTGCGGAGGCGCAGTCCATCGCTGCTTCGCCGAGGGCAGCTCCGCATCAGATGGCTCCCGCATACTTTTCCTATGCGAACGTCCAGAGTCCATCGGTCTCGAATCCCTGGCTGCCGGATGGTGTGACCTGGTCGGCGAAGCTGGTAATATATCGGCGGTCACGCAGCCAAGGTGCGGTCGTGTGCGCTGACGAGAAGAGGAAGCCTTAGCAGTCTCGGCGGACTGCCTATACAACGGAGCGTCCCGAGCGACGGACGTATGCTCCGCTAACGACACATTTGTACCACAACATCTGGGGCCAGATGTTGTTGAACGAGAGAGGGGCCTCTCTCGCTTGCCGTCCGGATGGACCGGAACGAGCTATGAACCGGACTAAAAGGCTTCCTCCGTTCTCCCTCCGATCCGCCGTCACTGGGTGTGCATTAAGTTAATTTTATAGTGCTCGCATCACCCCAAAATTCCTTCTAGACCGCAACGGACGAACCCGGCTGCCGAACCATTCGGTGAATGGACGCTACACCGGGCGAGCTAGCGGACGTCAAAGGCCGTCGAACCTACTAGGGTCCTCTTAGGCAATTGGCGTATTACATGAGCACTTTTCCGCTAGCCCTTCATTAATTGTGACGACGGAGGCACACTGTTGGAAGACATCACAGATACATCACCCTAATCTTGATCGTCTGAAATAGAAATTGATAAAGTAGAGTGACCCTGCGGGGAAAGGACCGGAGTGTCCAAATCCCCAACAACATACCGTGACATACGCTTCCCATATTGTCATCGAAATCATACGATACAGAACCGGAGTTAATGCGAGTACACTGACCACATATAGAATGATAATAAGGTCAGAGGAAGACTTCCTCTTAAAACAATTGATCAATATCCTTTCAATGTGAAAAGAAAACAAGTCCTGGTACTCGCACTAACCCCTGGCAATCAAAATACATAATAATAATATGATCCATTAATATAGAAAAAATAATTGAAATCAAACTATTTTGAAAAAATATTTTTTCAGAACAGCCCAAGTTTCTGAAAAGTAACGTTGAGCCCCAATGGATCCCAAGCCTAAGTGTGGACAAAAATTTTAAAAATATTTTAAACAATTTATTCAACACTTACGAACAATAATAATGTATCTAGTTATGATTGAAATAACATAAAGATATTATTATTTAGAAATCCCCCCCTCACACAGAGGGCTATAAATGTAAACAATGAGTGTAAAAACACTAAAATAAGACTCCAGGCACCCAGGCCCGAAATCAGTTACCAAAAATACACCATCTGATGCAAAACAGAGACTTCCAGGGAAGAAACTGCAGAACATCAGATGGTAGATGCAGAACACAACGCCTAACCACCCGTAGGTGAAGACGTAAACATGGGGAAAGAACAGAATTCATTCTGTTATTCAGCTAAACTCCCAAGAAATTTTAGTAATAATAATTACAGAAATTATGCCAAAAGCATGGGAGAATAGCAAGGGGGAACTTAAAGGACAGGGAGAGAGGAAAAACACTTGAAAAAACAGTGTAACTAAATAATCAGAATGACAACAAAATGGCTGCTGCCTTGAAAATAGGTAACTTAACATAATTTCATTAAAAAATTTTAAGTTACAGCCCTGATAATATTCTGTCACACATTCTTTTCCTCTCCTCCTTTTCTATCCTCCTTAGAATCACCATTTCACTAATATTTATGTGTCTGGCATCATTTAAACTGAGATTTAAAAGCACAAAGATCAGTCAGATGTTAACTGATGAAGGGCCAAACTTAGAATGATAAATGGCGCCAATTTCGGAACGTCCTTGACACTGCGCATGCGCAGTAGGGGCGAAGTGTGGAGGGCCTCTCAGGACATGTTTTCTTTAGTTTTAGATGCAAATTTTGGGGATTGGGGGGCAAAATTTGTGTTTGGCCCTATATTTTAAGAGTTAGCACCAGCAGCTATGTCTGGGTCATTGGTACAGTATAAAAATATGAAAGGTGTAGCTTAAAGCATGTTGGAGGGAGAGGTGGTAACATAAAAAACAGACAGACAGATGGATGGACGGACAGACGGACGGATGGACAGACAGACGGACGTAGTGCAATCCTATAGTCCCCTTACGGTTCCCGTAGGGGACTAATAACAAGAGTAGACAGTACTAAAGAATTGAGGGGTGGGTTAATGTGGCCCTCACAGTTAATATATGTGGCCCTCACAGTTAACGTATATCAACAAAAGTTACCAATTTACAGTGAAATTATTCCAAAAGGAGTCATCCTATCAAGTTACAATGAAATCCCTTCATAAATACGGCCTGTAGACTGTGCTAATGGTTTTTGGGCTTTGGCCCTGTGTAGCCATCACGGTTGACCAATCGCAACCAAAAGGGGACGTCCTCATCTAGACATTATATTGAGTCATCCTACCAAGTTACAATGAAATCCCTTTATAAATATGACCTGTATTGTGCTACATTTTTGGGGGGTTTGAGCTTGGGCAGCCGTCATGGTTGAATGACCACGACCAAAAGGGGACGTTCTCATCTAGGCATTATCTGAAGTCATCCTACCAAGTTACAATGAAATCCCTTTATAAATATGATCTGTAGACTGTGTCAAAGGTTTTGGGGCTTTGGGCCCCTGTAGCTATCACAGTTGACCAATCGCGAGCAAATGGGGATGTTATCTAGACATTATATGGAATCAACCTACCAAGTTACAATGAAATCTTTCCATAAATACGACCTGTAGACTGTGCTAAAGGTTTTCGGGTTTTGGGCTCGGGCAGTTGTTACGGCTGAATGATCGTGACCAAAAGGGGACGTTCTCATCTAGACATTATCTGGAGTCATCCTACCAAGTTACAATGAAATCCCTTCATAAATATGACCTGTAGGCCGTGCTGAAGGTTTTTGGGCTTCGGGACCCTGTAGGCTTCACAGTTGACCAATCGTGACCAAAAGGGGACGTTCTCATCTAGACATTATATGGAGTCAACCTACTAAGTTACAATGAAATCCCTCCATAAATACAACCTGTAGACTGTGCTAAAGGTTTTGGGATTTTGGGCTCGGGCAGTCATCATGGCTGACAGATTGCGACCCAATCTGGAAGTTCTCATTTAGACATCATACGGAGTCATCCTACCAAGTTACAATAAAATCCCTCCATATTAAATATGATCTGTAGACTGTGCTAAAAGTTTTAGGGTTTCGGGCTTGGGCAGCCGTCACGGTTGACAGATCATGACCAAAAGGGGATATCTAGATATTATACAGAGGCATCCTACCAAGTTACAATGAAATTCCTTCAAAAATACGACCTATAGACTGTGTTAATGGTTTTCGGGTTTTGGGCTTGGGCAGCTGATCGTGACCAAAAGGGGACGTTCTCATCTAGACATGACCTCAAACCTGTATATAAAATTTTGTGACGATCGGATAAGAACTATGGGGTGTAGCCTGTGCTAAAGGAAAATGTGAACAGACTCACACATACAAGTTTTGGGGATTGGGGAGTTCAAAATTTGTATTTGGCCCTTGATACTATTGAGTTTGCACCAGCTAAGTCCGGGCCATTGGTTCTAGTATAAAAATATGTCTAAGATAAGCATTGAAAATTCATTAGTTTTTCTCATTGTTTAGTATTTGTAATGTTACTGATGTAACAGTTCAGAATGCTATGATTATTAGTGAATTTGTCCTTCATATATATCCTCTCATGTGAATGTTTTTTCTTGTGGAAACATTCTGTTGAAGACAAATTAAAATGCAAGGGGGGAAACAGGCTGTGAAAGAAATCACAATGTGTTCTCAAGATGGAACATATCATAATTGTTCTTAACAGAAACAGAAACACTCTTTGATGATTTTGCCCTTTTCAGTGAGAAATAATATGAAAAGGTGTTTTCATTGTTTCAATTAAAGATTCATTTATAAGTTTTTGAAAAACGTTTGAAAAACAAATGCATCGCCAATATACCGCGATCAAACAACAGTCTCCTATGGTAAGTAGTGTCACCAAATTTTGGAATATTGCTTTAAATTTTTTTACCAAAATCTAAAAAAATTACATGCATCAATTTTGTATAATGTCTGATCTGCGGTAAAAATTAAAAACATCTTCGAAGTGTCTCTGAGATAAGGTAGTAACAGAACACACAAACATATGTACAAATAAGACTGAAAAAAAACCTGTATGGTATGTTATTTGTCTTATGCTGCTAAACCTCCATACCTAACATTATTGATATCGGAAATGTCATTTAGAAGTTCTAGGTGGAAAACAAATTACACACAATTTCCAACAAAAATGGCTGCCAGTCGGCCATTTTGAAGTTTTTGACGTGCATCAATTTTCCATAATGTTTGATAATTGCTGAAAATTTGAAGCAAAAGCATCTCTGAGATGCAGGTGGCAACAGGACACACAAACGTAATATATACAATGATGGACAAAAGCTTTAGTTCGTCTAATTTGCATAATTTAAGCATGAGAAAAAAACCTGCATGATGTTATTTATCTTATGCTGCTACACGTTCATACCAAAAATTATTGAAATTGGAAATGTTGTTTAGAATTTGTAGGCAGAAAACTAATTGCATGCAGTTTTCATCAAAAATGGCCACCAGTTGGTCATCTTGAATTTTTTTTCTGTAAATTGACATACATCAGTTTTACAGAATGTCTGATCATTGCTGACAATTTGAAACAAATGTGTCAAAGTGTCTCTGAGATACAGATGGTAACAGGACAGATGGACAGACAGATGGAGTGCAATTCACAAGTCCCCTCATGGTAACCCGTAGGGGACTAAAATCTAGATTCGTCAGTAAGACATGTATGGCCCCGCAAACAGTAAAAAACAAAAAAAATCTGAAAAGTAAAAAAAATTATAGTAATTTATATATTTTTTATACTTACCAATGACCCAGATTTAGCTGGTGCAAACTCCATTAAATTCAGTGCCAAACATAAATTTTGCCCCCCCAATCCCCAAAATTTGCATCAAAAATGAAAATTAGATGTCCTGGTAGGTCCTCCATACTTTTACTGCACTGCGCATGCGCAGTGTCAAGGAGGTCTCGAAATTCCTGCCAAAATGTCATTCTTACAACCAGTGCCTGGTAAGTGTTATGAACGCAGCGGGGAGGCAAGAGTTCCCAACTCCTGGGAGGGCCATCCCCCTCTGGGTCATTGGTAAGTATAAAAAATATATAAATTACTATAAATTTTTTTAACATTTTTATACTGTACCAATGACCCAGACTTAGCTGAATAGTAAACAGGCTGGAGGGCCCAGGACATAAAGGAAAATCCAATAGGCTCAATTACATATAACAGAATTATCTCTGCAAGGAGAAAAGGAGAGATAGGATTTATATGTATCTTTCTTATTTGTATCAAAAAGAAAGACACAACACCATTCTGTAATTGAGCACAAATACATCAATGATCTCTATTAAAATCCAGTATAACCCTTTATACTAATTATTTTTAAAGGTAAGCCAATAAATAAAGACAGTCCAGAGAAATGAGACTCTTTATACGCATTAAAAGTGTCCGAGGATTGTATATTAACGCCCGTTTGATACGTGACATATACAAATGCTTCACACCGAGCTACACTTTAAAAATATTACATGACATGAGTAAACATTAGCTTTACACTTTAAAACCATCCCGGTACCGACTCAGAATTACTGACTCTGGGGGAGGTATTCCCTTGCTTTTCACTATAAAGCAGGTGACCTAAGGGAACACCCCCACCCCCACCCCCCCCCACCCCCCATTCCCCTTGCCCTCGGTCAAATACCCCAGAGCGAAGAGGGCAGCAGGACAGAGTCACTGCCGGAACAGAAAGCCTACATAACTATAGTTGCAACTGTTTAGTGGACGATATTCTGAGCAACAGATAACGGACCTAAACAATGTAGATCTCCAGAAATGGGCTCAATATTTCTAAGATAAAAATTAGTGAAAGTGGAAGGCTGAGACCAATATGCAGCCTTCATTAAATCTGTAATAGCAACACTATTAGCATAAGCCCAGGATGTTGATAGAGCTCTTACTTCATGAGCCGAAATCTTGAGAGCAGACTGCTGAGAAGAAGATAGCTTTTCATAAGCATGTATGTATAGTTAATTGAATCCATCTAGCAACAGAATGAACCATAATGTCCTTTCTATTAGGCATCAAAGACAAAAAGAAACGTTTACGTCCCTTTCTAATAAACTCAGACCTACGTTTATAAATACGAATTGCTCTAATAGGACAGAGTAAAGGCCAACGCCCATCTGAAGATGGAAGGGCCCTAACAACAATAGGTTCAGGATACTTATTAGGAGCCTGATTCTTAGCCAAAAATCCAACATTAGTAGTAAAAGTAATAGTATTACCAACACTACGATAGTGAGAATCATCTACCGATAAAGCATGAAGCTCACTAATTCTTCTAGCAGAAGAGAAGGCTAAGAGAAAAGCTGTCTTATATGTTAAGAATTTGAAGTCCACTGTATCAAGAGGCTCAAAAGGTGCTTCTTTTAGTTTAAGAAGAACCCATGCTAAATTCCATTTCAGAATTAATCTAAGAGTTCTAGGTGTATTTATCGAAAAGTTTCTAACTAATTTAGATAAAGAGACATTAGAACCAATCATTAATGTATCATGGTGAGCGTAGGTATCAGATAACATAGATCTATAACCCTTGATAGTAACAGGCTGCAGTTTGATCTCGTCAAACAAAGACCAGAAAATTAGCAATGTCAGGAATGGAGAGATCATATAACTCCACAGAGTGATCCCTACACCACTGGCGAAAGATCTTCCACTTTGCAGCATAATTTAGCGAAGAGGAGATCCTCCTGCAGTTAGAAACTGCGTCCACTGCTCGACCTGTAAAATGCTTAATGTGCAACGGAAATACATGAAGGTTGAGACCTTGCGGATTGTGGTGAAGTATGCGCAATTTCCCCTGCGACAGAAGATCCTCCCATGGAGGAAGCTTCCGCGGCATGTCCCACAACAGACACCTGAGTAGATTTATCCACGGTCTCTGTGGTAACAGAGATGCTACCAACAGAATCTTCCAGTGAAATTGCTTTATCTTGCGCAATATCTGCTGAATCAGCGGCGCTGGAGGATACGCATATCCTATTATCCCATCCCACGGGATCGACCGAGCGTCTACTGCAAATGCTTGAGGATCCGGACATGGGGACACGTAAGTCTGCAACTGATTGTTGAGGTGCGTCGCAAACAAATCTATCATTGGTCGCTCCCATTGGTAGCAAATCTGATTGAAAACCTGTTTGTTGAGAGTCCATTCCGACGGCAACAGGCGACCTTTCTGTGAAGGGGAGTCTGCTAACACATTCAGACGACCCAGAATATGACGGACCGATAGTAGAACCTGATGTTCCAGTACAAACAGAAGAACTCTTTCTGTTAGCTTGAACAATGGAATAGAATGAGTGCCTCCCTGATTCCGAATATACGCTACTACCGTCGTATTGTCGGACAAAATTTGAACATGTGTGTTCTGAATAACGTCCATCCAATGATGCAACGCAAGCCAAATTGACATCATTTCTTTGATATTTATGTGCTTGCCTAAAAATTGAGGATCCCAAAGACCCTGGCACCTCGAATCCGATGGGCATAGTGTCGCGCCCCAACCTGTTTGACTGGCATCCGTAATAATAGTAAAACTTGGATTGGCAATTGCAGTGGAACTCCCTGAGTTAACCACCGAATGTCTGCCCAAGTCTGAATCTCTTGTTTCACTTGGTCTGACAAGAGGATGTCTGCATCGAGCAAATGAGTCTTCACTTTCCAATTCTGAGTCAGAAAGATTTGGAGAGGACGAGTGCGTAGCCGCCCCATTGGAATGAGATCTACGGCAGCTCCGCACAGATCAATCAGTCTCATGAATTCTCTCGTAACCTTCTCTGAGTTTAGACAATAGCGAGCATAACAACTGACTAATTTCGTTCTGGTTAACGGCAGACGAACGAGATTGTTGTGCGTCTCAAAGCTCATCCCCAGGTGGGTGAATGACTTGGACGGCACCAGATCAGACTTCTCTTCGTTTACTATAAAACCGAGACGTCGGAGCAATAGTAGAAGATTCTGCACATCGTTCTGAAGCGTTATCTCGTTGCCGTACCTCTGAAGAATATCGTCCAGGTAGGCCGACGTTACCGCAGACGAATGAGCTCGGAAGTAAGTCATGACCGAGTTTATTATCCGAGTGAAAGCCCAGGGCGCTAGATTCTGACCGAAGCACATCGCACGGAACTGATATACAACACCTAGGACAGCAAAACGAAGATACTTTCTGAACGCCGGATGTACCATGACGTGAAAGTATGCATCCTTGAGATCTATGCTCGCAGCATAGTCGTTCACTCGAATACTCATTCTGACCGATCGAATGGTCTCCATATAAAATTTTGGAGCCACAATCAGCTTGTTTATCCAGCTTAAATCTATTACTGCACGGAATGAGCCGTCTGGTTTGGGAACCAGAAACAGATAGTTGTAGAAACCTGGAGATTCCTGGTTTTCTACGACCTCTATCGCGTTCTTCAGTAAAAGAGACTGAACTTCTGAAAGAAGTGCATCTCTTTTTAGAATATTCGATGGAAGTTGAGTCCATCTTGGACTTCGAGTTAACAGAGGTTTTCCTTTGAAGGACAGTTTCAGTCCTTCTGCAATTACCCTTCGAACCCAAGGGTCCTCCATAATCAATTCCCAATTTTGTAAATAACTCGACAACCTTCCACCCACAGGAATGCGACAGAGGTCTACACTATCACTTCCTGGACCTGCAAGCTTGCGGAAGGAGAAACCACGTCCTCCCTGACCTGCACATCGCGCCGTCGACCTAGGGGCGTCTGACCTATTATTATGGCCAGCGTTACGGCCCCTGTTAGAGTCGCTGCCTTGACGGTCTCGAGAATAAGGCCTAGAGGGCGCGTACGCACCTCTAAAGGAACTTCCCCTGGACATGCTCATCCCAGAAGATCCAGGCCTACTTTTTCCTGCTGGTTCCGACTTATTAGAAGCGGACTTAAAAAGCAGAGAGTCTGAAGCTTTCTTAGTTAACTTATCGTAAATAGCAGAAAGCTTGCCGTCAAAGAGAAGCTCTCCGGGGACCAGAGCGACTCTAAGAGAGTTATTCACCTTACTATCCACTCTCGTGGACGTAGCTAGGGTTCTGTCACGTCTAACCAACTCCAGATTAGCCACTGAAAGGGCAGAGTTATATGTAGGATAGGCAATAGCCCTTGACAGAACTCTCAAAGACATTTGTACGTCCTAAAATTCTTGCCCTTCAAGGCGTAACGACAATGCTCTGGTAAGGTGATCTGCGTACGAGAGTGCGTCTAAATTTGCTCTATTCGAAGATATTGTAGTTTCCAAGGTAGAGCTATGAATAGACATAGACGACAGCATGGATAATTCAAGGTCTTCAGCCTGGTCGTCTAGACACAGAGGAACTCTCTGAATGCCCTGTCCTGCCATTTCAAATCTATTCCTTGAATTAATGAAAGGCAGATTAAGAGCATTAGCCGATAGGAAAGCTGACTTGCACGATTTACCAGCAAGTTTATTGATAGCGTCATTCAAAAGTTCAAATGTCCGTGAGACATTCCTGGACTGAGACGGAAACTCAGGGACGGTGTCCCTAAACCAATTAAAAAATTTGGTGAAGATATTGTAGTTTCCAAGGTAGAGCTATGAATAGACATACACGACAGCATGGATAATTCAAGGTCTTCAGCCTGGTCGTCTAGACACAGGAACTCTCTGAATGCCCTGTCCTGCCGTTTCAAATCTATTCCTTGAATTAATGAAAGGCAGATTAAGAGCATTAGCCGATAGGAAAGCTGACTTGCCCGATTTACCAGCAAGTTTATTGATAGCGTCATTCAAAAGTTCAAATGTCCATGAGACATTCCTGGACTGAGACGGAAACTCAGGGACGGTGTCCCTAAACCGATTAAAAAATTTGGTGTCCAGTGGTGCTATAAGCCTCCTATCCGGCTGAGCAGCATCCTGGTCCGCTGGAACAACATCAGGAAGAAAAAGCCGGATTAACTCAATGGCGATTTTGTGTTGTTCTGAAAGGGAGAACTCTAATTCATCCATATCCTTTTCTCCATCCTGACGGACCTCCTGGATATCTTGGTCGTCCGCTCCCGATCCAGCTGCAGAACGCACCGACCCAGCATCATCAGATTCTTCCTGCTCTGATAGGGCTTCTGCCGGATGCTGCTATGATTTGTGCTATCTGCGATAGCACGTCCGTTAACGAGGCCTGCGGAGCTGCGGTCTTACGTGATTTAACCACAGGAAGCTCCGAGGACGTGGTCTCTTGCATACTTCTCTTATGCAAACGTCCAGATGAAGGTGGCCTCGAATCCTTGGCTATTGGATGGTGTGACCTGGCTGTCGAGGAATCTCTGGAAGGCGATGCAGGCTGGATATCGGCGGTCACGTAGCCAAGGTGCGGTCGTGACGTGAGGAGGAAGAAGCCTTTGATACAGTCTCTCTGGACTGTTTATACACTGGAGCGTCCCGAGGGGTGGATGTAAACTCCGATTGAGGAACGTTTTGTACAACAATATCCGGACCGCGATGTTGTTGTATGAGAGAGAGACCTCTCTCGCTCGCAGCCCGTGCAGAGCTGGACGAGCTAAGGACCGAACCCAAAGGCTTCTTCCATCCTAAACCAAGTTCCGTTGTCACTGGGTGTGCCTGTGGAATGTTTATAGTGCTTGCAACACCCTTATTTCCTTCCTGGACCGCAACGGTAAATAGACGCGACACCGGGCGAGCTAGCAGACGTAGACGCTAATGCTGTTGACCCTACTAGGGGCCTCTTAGGCAATTGCCGTATATCCATGAGCACTTTTGCCACAAGCTCTTCTCTGGATTGTGACGACGGACGCGCACTGGTAGACGACATCACAGAAACATCACCCAATTCTTGTTCCTCTGAAAAAGAGAGTGAAATACTTGAGTGACCCTGCGGAGAGAGGACCGGCATGTCTCTCTCCCCACTCACAACATACTGTGACAAACGTGTCCAACGTTTGTCATCCGAATTGCAACATACAGAACAAGGCTTAGTGTGGGTACATTGACTACAATTAAAGCAGAAATCATGAGAATAGGAGGAAGACTTCCTTCCATAACAATTTGAACAAGAATCTTTCATTGTAAAAATAATCAATCATAGTACCCACAATAAACCTTGTAAACAAAGATACATAATATAAAAATCCATTATAATAATATGAAAAAACAATTCAAAAAGAAAAAAAATTTTTGAACAAATTTTTTCAGAAGAGCCCAAGTTCCCAAAGGGAACCCAGAGCCCAAATGGATCCCAAAAAAGCCTAAGTGTGGACAAAAACTTTAAATCATTCTGAAAAAATTAATGTAACACTTACGGACAATATTAATGTATCTTACTATGAATAATCAAGGCAGAAGACAAGGAATCACTTACCAGAAGTAACCGTTGTCAACATAAACAAAAAGTGTAAACAAACCAGAAAACTGACTCCAGGCACTGGTAAACATGGCCCAGTAATCAGTGTCTAATTTAAACACTATCTGATGCTAAACAGAGCCTTCCCCAGAAGAGACTGCTGAGCATCAGATGGTAGATGCAGACCAAAACGCCTAAACACCCCTAGGGTGAGGACGTAAACATGGGGAAAGAACAGAAAATAATTCTGTTTCCATGCCAAAACTCCCAAGAAATTTTTATTAATAAAGATTACAAAAATAAGCCAAAAGCATGGGAGAATAGCTAGGGGGGAATGAAGGAAAGGGAGAGAGGAAACACTGAACAAAGAATGGAACATTCATAGCAAGAATGACAACAACAGGGCTATGCCTCCAAAATAGGCAACATGAATAAATTTTCATAAAAAATTGTTACGTTACAGCCCTAAACATCAGAAACCACTGTTTTTCTCCTCTCCCCATCCTAAATGTACTTCATATCCACCATTTCTCTCATAATTATGTGTCTGGCATCATTAAAACTGAGATTTACAGCACAAATATCAGTGAGGTGACACTATTTACAGGGCCAAACAAAGAATGACATTTTTGCGGGAATTTCGAGACCTCCTTGACACTGCGCATGCACAGTACAGTAAAAGTATGGAGGACCTACCAGGAGATCTAATTTTCGTTTTTGATGCAAATTTTGGGGATTGGGAGGGCAAAATTTGTGTTTGGCCCTGAATTTAATGGAGTTTGCACCAGCTAAGTCTGGGTCATTGGTACAGTATAAAAAACTGATTTTCTGAGCTTTCACATCATAAACTAAGTTCAAGGTCAATAACTCTGTGAAAAATCATCCACCCAGGACCAAATTTGAACTTCATTTGTAGGTACCCATGACAAAGCTACATACTAGAAATCAGCCAATCTCAATGTATGGTGAAAAAAGAAAACTGTTATTTCGAATGATAGAATGACAGAAAGATGGAATGACAGATGGACAAGAGTAACACTATATGCCCATGGACATTTTATGGCAGGGGCAGGGGCATAATAAATAGCTGAAATGAAATATGAAACTTAAGCTACAAACGATTTTGATTTGGAGATATTTTGTCAGTCCATTATTTTGATTTTGGACTGATATTTTATCAGCCCATTATTTTGATTTTGGAACCTTTTGTTTGCCCCCATTATTTATTTATTTTATTTTTGGGGGAATTCCTGTAACAGCAAGTAATTTGTCCAGTTCTCCATGAACTGCATGTTTGCCTGTTTGGTCCTCTAGTTTCTACTCAATTTGCAATTATCCAGAGATATAGATGTGTGTACTGAAATTTGGTTATACAATGAAACTTGTGTGAATGGAAAAGAGGTTATGCTAATATTAACATGCCACCCCTTGCATGAGCCAAAGAGGCATTTACAACATTTTGAGAAGTCTGAGGATAACAAGAAGGACGCCAACGCCCTATAGCTCACCAACATTTCTCTTTGATAGAAACTTTGGCAAACACAAGAACTGTATCAAACAGGCTCATAACATGCGACAAAGCTTACCTAAACACAACCTCTTAAAAGTAAAACACAGAAACTGACATAAACACTAAGTTAAACATGAAATTCTGAGCTAAACCGAAAACTAAATGCTAATAAATATGTCAAGAAAAATGTTTAAAATGCAGGGTATGAGGGGTTAATCATGGAACAATGATACTGAGGACCATGTATAATGAATATAAGTGCCATGGGAAGAGAAGGAGCACAGCAGCTGACCTAAACACTAAGTTAAACATGAAATTCCGAGCTAAACATAAAACTAAACGTAACTAAAAATGTCAAGAAAAATGTTTAAAATGCAGGGTATATGAGGGGTTAATCATGGAACAATGATACTGAGGAACATGCATGATGAATATAAGTGTCATGGGAAGAGAAGGAGCACAGCAGCTGACCTAAACACTTAGTTAAACTTGAAATTCTGAGCTAAACAGAAAACTAAACGCAACTAAAAATGTCAAGAAAAATGTTTAAAATGCAGGGTATGAGGGGTTAATCATGGAACAATGATACTGAGGAACATGTATGATGAATATAAGTGCCATGGGAAGAGAAGGAGCACAGAAGCTGACCTAAACACTTAGTTAAACATGAAATTCTGAGCTGAACAGAAAACTAAACGCAACTAAAAATGTCAAGAAAAATGTTTAAAATGCAGGATATGAGGGTTTAATCATGGAACAATGATACTGAGGAACATGTATGATGAATATAAGTGCCATGGGAAGAGGAGCACAGCAGCTGACCTAAACACTTAGTTAAACATGAAATTCTGAGCTAAACAGAAAACTAAACGCAACTAAAAATGTCTAAAAGGTAGGGTATGGGGGGTTAAATCATGGTCATGATAATAATCATCATATAGCAGCATTATAAAAGCCATGATATGGAAATAGGGTGAGTAAGTGACCTAAACAGAAGCTTTAACATTATTGGACACGTACGCTGATGCCGACCGATCGAGCCATGCCATAAACTCACACAGCTAAAGTTGGTGAGCTAACAACCGATACTGCCACTGAAACTTGTTTAAGAGGTTCAAGTCTTTTCATTAGATCATATCTATATTACCCCAAAACAATGACATACTGCAAGAACTGATCATTGTGCAAAGTCTAGAGAATATACCTACATTCATTCAGTAACCCCATCAGGACAAATCAACTTCATTTAAATAAACTTTACACTCTTCTTAATCTCTTTCCCAACTTAACAACCACTATTCACAAAAATCTGATTTTGAATGAGGTGTTTCAATTTCATGGAGCAGTTACCCAAGAACACAAACCCTTTTTCAGCCTTCATTGACCTCCCCTTATATCAACTACAGAATCAGCTATACCATGTTACCAAACTGACATCAAAGATACAATACTGTAATACGAGGGGTAATAGAGTAAGTTTACAAATTAAAAAAACAAAAATACAACAGTAGACTTGATATCAAAGTTCGGGTACAGTATCTTTTTGAAAAGCTGGGTAACAAAACAAACACTAATTCAAATCAGAATGGCATTTAATAACTATTTGTGGAAACTAACATGGATTTCATGCTCAATTTGTACTCACTTTTTGGGGATGAGACCTTTGATCGCAGAGTTTTCTGATTGGACACTTTCTCTGAAAATTAGAAATGAAAAAAAGTGTAAGTACAAAACTTTTCTTTTGTTTACTCTCCAGTGCAAAACAGAGGTTCACAACAGATTATATGAGAAATTAAAATTTATTGTTACTCAAGTTGATTTTTTACAGTGCTGTTCTCTGTTCGTGTTAAATAAAAAGCTAATTTCTGAAACAGGTCTACCATATTTGGTCTACATATACCTTACACAAAGTAGTTGTTCATTATTTTGTAACTGGATATGAAAACTTTTCTCTATCAATATTCAAAATGATGAGAGAGAGAGAAGAGAGAGAGAGAGAGAGAGAGAGAGAGAGAGAGAGAGAGAGAGAGAGAGAGAGAGAGAGAGAGAGAGAGAGAGAGCATGCAGTATGCGTGCCTGTGTTCATCCATACATATGTGCATGTGTGTGTGTGTGCATGGATGAATGGGGGTGGGGGGAAGGTGGGGAGCTATAACTGTATTCCATCTAATCTTCTTTAACCCTTGAGTAGCAAGACTGAATAGGTTAAATTCATACCGGAAGTTGCAAGGTGGGGAAAATTTGCTACCTGAAATTTTGTATTTTTGACATCAGGATGCAGAGGGTTTAAAATGTCTCTGAGAATGCAAGAAAGAAAGTATGAGCAGAGAGATGCCAGAAAGATACTGAATTTCATTGTTGTTTGGCTGTTAAGACCTGTAGACCCGGGGCAAGCATTTATCTAATAGTTTCTCTTTGCATGCAATTCAAGATTCAATTTTATTTTAATCCTTCACATGATCTGATTCAAGATTTGATTTGAGGCAAAAATGGAGATTCGCAGGCCTCTTGGTTTCACAGGTAGAATGCTTTATCAAAGGTGATTTAAAACAGTAGTATTTTTTTTATATTTCATGATGCCAGTGAGTGGAGTTTAGATAAATTTTTTTCATAAATAATTGTTTTGTTATTGGCTGTAACCAAACAATCTTGTTTGAACATTTTTGTCTACCACTGACAAACAAGTTAATGCATACAGTATAAAGCAATAAAGTTGCGGTTTCAGAACTTTTCAATAGAGCCATGATAGTGACTTCCAGCATTCAGCTAGTTAACTGGTAGAGTGTTAAATTATTTTGCAAAGGTGATTTGGAGTGCGAGTATTTTTTTTCAAAGATACCACACTACCAACAATGGAAGCCATTCTTTTGTAAAAGTCTGTTAAAAAAAATTGCCTTGTTAAAAGCAATTCTATCTAAACAATTTATTTTCAACTGCTGAGAAACCAACAAGCTAATACATACAGTGTAAAGCCACTAAAGTGGCTCTCAGCACTTTTTAGTAGAACCATGATAGTAGATTTTAGCACTGTACCAATTAATATCTGATAATGACAGCGAACTGAATATATGTGAGGTACTAAACACTGGTTGCTGGCAAGTTTTATACTAATTCTATTCACTATCAGGGTTTTTTTTCCTCATGCTCCTTATTCAGACACCAACACCACAGACACAAATACCATACTATAATTATACCTGCAATGACAATGGTGTGCCAGTTTCTTGAAGCCATGTAAGGCACTGAATGAAATGTTCCAAAAATTGGTCTTGGTATTGCAAAACACAAG
Source organism: Pictodentalium vernedei (assembly GCA_031216915.1). Taxonomy (NCBI): domain Eukaryota; kingdom Metazoa; phylum Mollusca; class Scaphopoda; order Dentaliida; family Dentaliidae; genus Pictodentalium; species Pictodentalium vernedei. The sequence continues at coordinate 181,651,214 of CM062292.1, forward strand.
TTGTTTGGACCACTTCCTTGTTCATTAAACACTGCACCCAAACGACCATTTTCACTGTTTCCAAAAGAATAGATCTGGTTATCTGAAAGAAAATAAAAAAAAACATCAGCAAATTCTTGCAGAAAAAATATCAAATCTTTCATCATAAAATAATCACTCTCTCGTAACTACAATTTACGCATATACTTTGTCTATATTAGCGCTTTATCATATGAAACATTGTGTGATCCATCAGCACAAATTACAGTTCAGCTGCGGTACGAAGCAAAATGAGCTGCAGGACAGTTTGTGAATTATGGCAGAGAAGAACCTAAAATTCAATCCATTTTGCCTGAGTACAAAGAAAGTCACACTAGTAGGTTGTCAGCTTGTGGCTAACACTTTCAATTACCGGTTAGAGAATTACATACCGGACAGTCAGTATAGTTTTAAATGCAGTTGGCCAGTCATCTTTCAGTTTCAGATAGCCTTTAATGCAATTATTGGCCTGCAGTCGGAATCAAAAAACATTCCATCAATGTAGGAATTAAGAGGAACACATACAAAGAACTTAAGCAAATGCTGATAGTAGGTATTAATTTCAGTTCCCAAACCTTCAAAATAAAAATGTCAGTCTGTTTTCCCTTTATCAGTCCTGTGACCATGTAGTTAAGCCTCTGGTACTTCTTGTTATTATGTTTCTGAACCATCCAAAGACTGACATTTTTAACAAGTAAAATCTACAGTCTTTATACACTGGGTGAACTCTATTTGGCTACCACATAAAAATCTACTCCACAGCTCTTCCAAATTATTTAAAAATTCCTCACTCCCTGAATTGATAATAATTGGGTGAAATGCCCTTCACCCAATACACAGGATATCAAAATTTACTATTTTAATTATTGTTTAACATCTTTCAAAAAAATTCAACAACACTGTATTAATTCTTAACCCGCTGAGTATTTTGAAGATATTTTTCATCAAATCTAATCATGGCTGCTGTGCAGCAGCCATGACTAGATTTGATAAAAAATTAATCCAAATGTGAAATAAGAAATCCTTGGTGATAAAATCCATTCAATGTGCAGGGTGAAATTTTATTATATGTGCCCAAATTATACTTATTTTGGTGACAAGAGAAACCCTGTGCTGGGCAGGAATACCCGCCAACAGCATGCAAAGAGTTAAGTGAACAATCACTGACACTTCACACCCATTGCCCATGTGGGGGCACAGTGACGTCGTGTACTAAGGCGTACTGCACATCGATGATACACTTGTCTTCAACCAATGCTAATCCTGCTTGGGTATAGCTAGTATGTTGGGAAGCTGACAGTTGCTCACCATTGCTCAGTGGTTCTCTCCGGGTACTCCAGCTTCCTCCACCCGTAAAACTGCCACAGTCATGGTTAGCCATTGTGCAGAAATATGTGACCTTAAACCTAAATAAATAAATAAATAAATAACAATCACTGGAACGAGCCAAATGATGGTTTTGTTGAAATGTTTTGAAATTTTTTTTTTTTAACAGCTTAATTCGTAAATTAAGTGGGTAGATGCATTCGATTCATTAAGGGTTAATTTAATAAATGAGGCAAATCAACCCAAAGGCAAATTATCCAAAGCAAACAGGAATGAGCATCTGGGAGAGTGTGGAAGCAGATGATTATGCAACAACTGCAATGCTGATGAACCTTTTCAAAAATAAAATAGAAAAAGTGTATTTCAATTTTATCAAATTTTTCCACAGAAAAGTAAGAGAGTCACATACAATTCAAAATCCAGTCAGGGATTATTAACTGTTACCTTGACTCATTTCCATATTTCAGGAGTAAGTGTTAGCGAGTGCTTGTCTGATGTACAGTTTCTAAACAAGAAGTCACTTGAAATGTTAAAGATTTCATTAAACATAACTTTGGTTTCTTAATATTCTTGTGGAGATAGTTCAATGTTAGTTTTGTAGCTCTCTTGAGGATTTAAATGACAAGGGAACATGATAAATTTAAAGTAATTTGTATATTTTTTATACTTAACAATGGCCCAGACGAGCTGGTGCAAACTTGATATTATCAAGGGCCAAACACAAATTTTGAACCCCACCAATCCCCAAAATTTGCATACAATATTGAAAATCAAAAGTCCTATCTGGCCCTCCATACTTTACCATCTGTGCATGGACAGTGGTCAGGAAGAGACAGGAATTGGGGCCAACATCATTTGTAGATGAGCGTACTAATAATAACTAAGTGGAGAGGTATGAGTGCCCACTCATGGGAGGGCCATCCCCCTCTGGGCCATTGGTAAGTATAAAAAAAAGTATAAAAAATATAGAAATTATCATATTTTTATTCTAATAACCAATGGCCCAGACTAGCTGATTTGTAAAACGGCAGAGGGCTAAGGACTTAAGAATTAGCAGACCAAATATAACTCCTAAGCCTGCATTCCAAGGTGAAAGGAAATTAAATTTAAAAGGAATTACATGTATGTCTCTCTATACAATAATAGAGAAGACATATCATAAACAAGAGGCCCCAGGGGGCATGAGGGCGCTCACCTGACATGGTAGCCTAAATATCAACCCAGAGAATTGATTTCAACAAGTTGCATCTGCTCCTCCTAAGAAAAGCTTATAACAAATATCCAAAGATTCTGGGGGCGCGGTGGCTCAGTAGGTAGAGGTGCAGGCTGCAAGCCGAGAGGTCCTCGGTTCAAATCCCACCTGTGGCAAACGCGTTGTGTCCTTGGGCAAGACACTTCACCCCCATTGCCTACGTGGGGGCATGGTGCCGTTGTGTACTAAGGCGTACTGCACGTCGCTGGTGCACCTGTCTTCAACCAATACTAACCCTGCTTGTGTGGAGTTCGTATGTTGGGGAGCTGACAGTTGCTCGCCGTTGCTCGGTGGTTCTCTCCGGGTACTCTGGCTTCCTCCACCCATAAAACTGTTCACGGTCATGATTAGCCATTGTGCAGAAATTTAAATTTTATAGTAAATTTCCTTTCTTATTATACCTACCACAATTGTTTACTACAGGCTTGCTCTACAGTGGAAGTCCCTAACTCGGATAATATACTCTCTATTTTATGTCTTTCCCAAGCAATTTGGGAAAGAAAAGTGGTGCAAAAGCACCAAGAAAAAATAAGCCAAAACTGGGTCGAGAGCAACCGGCACAGACCCAGTACGGGACGCTCTCTCCCAAGTACAACTCCACGACTTCCATTGCCAGTGCGCATATATGTCGCTAAAGACTCATTCTTTTTGAATCCGCCAACGTTAGAGTTATGTGATCAGTGGAGAGGAAGGATTCTTACCCGTATAAGACGGGAGGGCCTCCATGTAAATAATTGTGGTAGGTATAATAAGAAAGGAAATTTACTATAAAATTTAAATTTCTTATCAACCAACTCACAATTGTTTACTACAGGCTGAATAGACAATAGGCTGGAGGGAATCGCATAACCTACCCACACATAACCCCAGTGCACTGGAACCGTGAAGCAGAAGGAAGAGGTACCGAGGCTTATCAACCATAACGTCACCATCATTGGTAAAAGACAATGAAAGGAGACATATGGGTCTGTGTGACACACAGACAGAAAAGGGCAGTAACAGCGGAAGGTTGAAACTGACCTTCAAGAAGCCTAATGGCTAGGGCAGATAACAGCCTGAGCAGAAGAAAGAGGACCCAAGGCAAAAAGGTCCTCCGACTGCTCCTGCAACTGACGCAGATAGAAGGTGGAGAAAGTAGAGGCATTTCTCCAGTAGGCTGCCTGCATAACATCCGACAACTTGACGGAGTTAGAATAAGCCCAAGAGGTAGACAATGCACGCAGCTCGTGGACAGAAATACGATTGGTAATACAATCGCCAACTGCTAAATGACCGTAAGTTGTACGAATAGCAAGACAAATCCATCGAGAAATGGATTGAGGAGAGATCTTCTGTCGACCAGGAATAACAGGAATAAGAGACAGAAAAAAACGTTTCCTGTCTTTCCGTATGAATCGTGTCCAATTGAGATAAATGCGAATAGCATGGACCGGACAGAGCAAAGGGCGATTACCCTCAACAGAAGGAAGATCCCTGATACAGATAGGAGGAGGAGTAGTATCTGGTAACTGATTCTTGGCCCGAAAAGAGCAATCAGTGGTAAAAGTAACACTGTTGGGAGACCTCCTAAAAAAGGTCGGGTCCACCGAGAAGGCGTCAAGCTCACTAACCTATCTGTCAGAAGCAAACGCCTTCAGAAACAGCATCTTATATGCCCCCCTCCCCCCCCCCCCCCCCCCCCCCCCCCCCCCCCCCCCGAAAGATTCCATCGTGGGGTAAGCTGCAAAGTCCGAGGCCTTTTCAAAAAAAAGTGCCGAACAAGCTTGGAGAGGTAAGGATTAGTGCCAATACGACGCTTCCCCACATAAGAAAAAGTCTCTGAAAGCATGGACCTGTAACCCTTGATGGTAACAGGCTGGAGACCCCGAGAATCAAACAGATATACCAGAAACTCCGCAATCTGTGAAATCGAAGGATTGGCATAATCAACAGAGTGATCAGCACACCATCGACAGAAGACCTTCCACTTAGCTGCATAAGCTAAACCAGTGGAGTGCCGCCTTGAAGAAGAAATGCACTCCACTGCTCGTCTCTAAAAACCTCTACGGAGGAGACAGGACCTGGCAAAAGATATGCGTGAAGGCACAAGGAAGTCGGGTCGACGTAAAACCTCCTAGGGTGACCTTGGCAAGGAACGTTGCGACATAGAGGGAGACGTGCCGGAACCACCACCAGCACCGAGCGGAGCTGATTGATCCACACCCGCTGAGGCGACAGGGGAGCGATTAGAATGATTCGACAGCTGCAGGTTCGAATTTTGGCGAGAACCTGAGGCAGAATCGGAACTGGCGGGAAGGCGTAGCCGACTAGACTGTTCCAATCGAGTGCCAAAGCGTCACGGCAAAAGCCAGAGGATCTGGACACGGGGACACGAAAGTGTCCACCTGATGGTTCCGAGTCGCAAAGAGATCGATGTGGGGACGTCCCCAGAGATCGCAAAGCGACTGGAACACTGCCCTGTGAAGCATCCACTCGGTGGAAATAACCCTGCTCCGTCGGGACAGGGAGTCGGCTAGGACATTCAGACAACCGGGAACGAACAACCACCCCAGCGTGGACATCCTGAGCGAGCAGTAGAAGATCCCGAGCCAATTCATACATTGGAACGGAGGGCGTGCCGCCCTGGTTCCGAATGTAAGCAACCACTGTCGAATTGTTGGACAAGAGAAAGACCTGGTGATTTGACAGGTGAGGGATCCACTGCCTGAAACTCAGAAGAAGAGCAAGAAGCTCCTTCTGGTTGATGTGTAGAGCTGCCTGATCCGTGTCCCACATCCTGTGGAGGGAAAGACCTAGAGGATCCAACGTCGCACCCCATCTGAGATCGTTGGCATCTGCCGTCAGAACGCGATTGGACGTGGGTAAGTCCAATGGAACACCCTGCGTAATCCACTGGACATCCATCCAGGGGAAAAGGTGAAGAGATTCTGGAAACTGAAGCACCAGATCCAGAGAATCTACATTCGGTCTCCAACGACTGAGCAGAAAGTGTTGGAGAGGTCTGACATGCAGCCGACCTAGAAGAATGAGATCCGTCACCGAACCGCAAAGACCGATCAGCCGGAGAATACACCGTGTTGTCGCGGATGTGGACTGGGACAGAGTCAGAGCAAAAGCTGAGAGAATCAGAGCCTTGGCCTGGGGAACCGCTACCAAATTGAATTGGGTTTGGAAAGCCATCCCCAGATGACAAAACGACTGAGAAAGGACCAGGTCCGACTTCTCCTCGTTGACTCTGAATCCTAGCGACGTGAGCAAGCTCAACAGAGTGGGGACATCCGACTCCAGTAAGGCAGCATTGGAATGCCTCTGGAGGATATCGTCCAGATATGCCGAAGTAGTCACCCTGGACTGTGTGCGATGGAAAGCTATCATATGCGACATCAGTCTCGTGAAGGCCCAAGGAGCCAGGTTGAGGCCGAAAGGCATGGCCTTGAACTGGTAAACTCGCCCCAGAAAAGCGAACCTGAGATACTTCCGTGATGCCCGATGCATCGGAACGTGAAAGTAAGCGTCTCGCAGGTCGATGCTGGCAGCGAAATCTCCCTGGTGAATTGAACGGCAGACCGACCTGAAAGTCTCCATCCTGAACTTGGGAGCAATGATAGACTGGTTCAGGATACTCAGATCGATAACCGGTCGGAGTCGGCCGTCCTTCTTCGGCACCAAGAACAGGCAGGAATAGAAACCCACTGACTGAATGTTCTTGATGACCTCGATCACCCCCTTTGCTAGGAGATTGTCTATCTCCGTGGACAAGAGTTCCCGCCGTAAAACGTCTGAAGGAACTGTGGTTGGAAGAGGCACCCTGGACAGAGTGGGTGCCTTCGGAAGGATATTCGCAGACCGGACCGAACAACATCTAACACCCACGGATCAGATGTGATGGTGGCCCAATGGTCTGCGAACTCTGCTATCCTTCCTTCAATCTGGGACGAGTCGAGGTGAGGACCTTCATTTCAAGAGGAGAAACCACCTCCTCTACTAAATGAATCCTGAGACTACCAGCTAGTCTGCCGACCCTTACCCCTTGAGTAAAAAGTAGAAGCGGTGGCAGAAGGACCAGCCTTTTGCTTCGCAGAGGAAGCAGAAGGGTACTTGTTAGGCTTCGAATGGCCTCTGCCTCCCCTAGAAGGCTGATCAAGCTGACGAAACAGCAGCTGATCTTTGGAATGACGTAGGATGTCATCCCGGACCGTCGACATGGAACCATGGAAAAGATGTGGACCTGCCAAAGAAGCAGATCGAAGAGCAGCGTGCTGCTCCTCAGGAAGGGATCGTCCTGTGTCCAGCACAGCGTCCCTTCGAACTAATTCCAGATTAGCCGTGTTACAGGTATGCGTGTGAGTAAGATGCATGAGCGCCTCGGACAGCACATGCAAAGGAGCCTGTACCTCGTCAAACTTATCTGGAGGCAGATAAGCAGCTAAAGCTGAGACAGCGTGATCTGAGAGAGAAGCATGCCAAGTATCTCTCTCGATAAGCCCAACGTGGACTCCAGAGTCGTCATTGGAATGACGGCAGACTTGGGCTTGGAAAGCCTGAGGGAAATGGAGTCCTGATCCAGAACCATCAAAGTCTGGCAGCCTGACGGATTGGCGGAATCGTAGGAATGCACAGAAGGCAAAAAGGTGTCAACCCTGGTGAAGAACGGAGCCTTCATAGCCTTGGAACTCAGCTTGGAGTCCAATGCTGAAAATGCTTCAACCACCTGTACCGAATGGCACGGTCGAAGGTGTCCAAAAGCAGGTTGCTCCATAGGCTGTAGGCACGCGACCGATGATCGCGGCCTGGCTGACACTGTCGGCTGGTTAGCTGGTTTGAGATCAGGCAGAAATCCAAACACAAAGTCAAGAGTTGCCCCCAAGTCCGAAGACTGCTGGCCCTCGACCTCAAGCATGCCGGACTCCTCCCCAGAGTTGGAAGACACAAAGCCCATCGTGGGCAAACCAGCCGACGCCTCCCATGGTGTCGGAACACCAGGGGAATCAGAAACCGGCCTGTTTATAATCCCGGGAGGCGGCACCATAGGAGGCTCCTGGAAACCACTCGCTGCCTCGCTGGAAGCAACAGGAAGGCTCTTTAACGAGCTCTAAGCTCACTGCCCGAACTGGCTGGTTCGACAGGGGCGCGAACCGGCAAAGTGGATTCACCTCTGACCCTCTTAACCAGCGAAGGGTCACGATCCTCCAAAACACCCGACGCTGGACGGGCGGCAGCCAAAACGTCTGAAGGCAGACGTGTATAGGGGTACGAAGCACCCCGAGGATCAATATAGCGAGAACTCATGAGAGCCACCGCGGACCTCTGCGGGGCAGAAGGTCCAGGCTGCATAAAAAGGCGTTGGTCCCCCAAAACTGGTCGTGTGGCCAGAATGAGTGGACAGAAACGCCACAGATTTCATAGTGTCCCCACTAAGAACATCTGAATCCAATGACACAACTGTGGTGCTCGACGGTGTAGAGACCACAGTGGTGGGTTTGGCCAGCAGCCCCTTCCAACTTCGCCGAGTTGAAGTCAGGGAAGGCTGAGGCCGATATCCCACGTCCACACTACCAGACATACCTGCAGTCCCCTGCAGGGAAAAGCTGAAGCCGGCTGAAACTGACGACGAAGCAGACGGACCAGCAGTAATAGTAGATACATCGGGAGTCGTTGAGGCTGGTGGAATTGTGGAGAGAGCATCCCTGCTCTGCTCCGAAGGAGGAGTCACAGCCCTAGTGACAGCCTCAGATGTCGACTGGAGGGGGACCGCAGTCCCGGAACCACGCACCTCTTCACCAGAACACTCAACGGCTCCTGCAGAATCCACTACAGGAAAAGACTGCACATCCCCCACGGAGGAGGAATAACTCTCACCAGACATGGTCGGCTCGGGAGCCCCCAAACGACCGCATTCTCCTTTCCCTCGGGAGCGGGAGGTACGGCCACGAGAACGCACTACACGGTTCACTGACGCCCTGAAAGTGGATGACCAAGATCCACAGAGATCACACGGCCGCTCGGCCGAACACTCATTACATGAGGAGCATGAAGCATGTGAATCGTCCACATGCTTTGGAAGCAGACATTGCCCACAAGGAATAGTCCTGGGCATGATAGAGGTGAGAGGAGCAAAGAAGGTGAAATCAGATGAGAACAGAACACCCCCAAAGAAGAGAGAAAGGTGACAGAAAATTAGACCTCAGACGGTCGACCGGGAACCACACAACAGGATGACCACTCTCAAAGGAGAGAAGAAAAACTGCAGAAGCGTTACCCCGCTGACACCTAACTCTAACACAATTAGAAAAATGAACAATTTAAACATTTACAATTATAGTGAAAATAATTTAAGTCCGAACCGCATGGCACACAAAATTTGCGCGCGACTCGAGAAAGAACATATAAAATACATTATGGATAATAATTGCAAGAGAATATAATAAATAAACTGTTCCTGAGAATACAAAAGGATACTTGGATCCACTATGAAGCAGGAAACATCAAACAACGAATTGGATGAACACTGATAAGAGTGTAGGACATCTCGTCACATGGCGGACAAAAAAAGAAGGAGTCTTTAGCGACGTATATGCACACTGGCAACGGAAGTCGTGGAGTTGTACTTCGGACAGAGCATCCCATACTGGGTCTGCACCGGTTGCTCTCGACCCAGTTTTGGCTTATTTTTTCTTGGTGCTTTTGCACTACTTTTCTTTCCCAAATTGCTTGGGAAAGACAAAAAATAGAGAGTATATTATCCGAGTTAAGGACTTCCACTGTAGTGCAAGCCTGTAGTAAACAATTGTGAGTAGGTTGATAAGAAATATGTGACCTTAAAACACCAATAATTAAATAAATAAATCCAAAGATTCTGACCAGTGGATCTAAAAAAAAAAGATTTTTAAAGAATATTCCTCATATTGAACTAAGTTATAATTCGGGCTCCCACAGGGAGCCCATATATGAACCCAGGGACTTTAACAAACTTGAATCTCACCCCCCAAGGATGCTGCACACCAAATATCAAAACATAATGCTGGATCTGAAGAAGAAGATTTTTAAAGAAAAGTTAAAAAAGTTATAGTAATTTATATATTTTTTATACTTACTAATGACCCAGACTTAGCTGGTGCTAACTCTTAAAATTCTAGGGTCAAACACAAATTTTGCCCCCCAACCCCCAAAATTTAAATCAAAATCAAAAAAATCAAAATTCTAGTGCCAAACACAAATTCTGCCCCCCAATCCCCAAAATTTGCATCAAAATCAAAAAAATCAATGTCCTATGTGGTCCTCCATACTTTTATCCACTGTGCATGCGCAGTGTCAAGGAAGTACCGAAATTGGCACCAAATCCTCATTCTTACAACCAGTGCCTGGTAAGTGTTATGTAATCAGCAGGGAGGTATGAGTTCCCAACTCATGGGAGGGCCATCCCCGTCTGGGTCATTGGTAAGTATAAGAAATATATATTACTATCATACGCTCTTACCGACATACCCTAGTCGAAACCTGAGCGAAACTGGTTATACAGTCATGATTTATGATCTATTACCCTCTCACAGGATTTCCTGACCGATGTATATGGTCCCTACACACTTTATATTACTTTTTTCTTTCTCACTTATCTTTCTCCACATCTCTGTAATATCTCTTTTCTCGCAACTGAAAATATACCCGGCTTGCAACGTACAGTTTATGAGTTCTAAAACATGGATTATACTTATGTTCTTGCACATTCTAGAGATCTCTTCAATTACTATTACCCATGGCTAACAAACTCACACTAAATGAGATCCAGAGACAAAATAGGTATAACTTCCCAAAGCTTCTCAATGAACATACCGCGAGTGACCCCGAATATGAGTCTGATTCACCCTTCAACATAACTGCCCACAATTGTAATTATTACACACCACAAGACTTTAAGGCGATCGCTACATTAAAGCATAAAACCTTCTCACTCTTTAATTTAAACTGTCGCAGTTTAAATGCACATTGGGAACCTCTAAAGGATCTCTTGTGCAACCTACAAAGTGACACCAATCAGTTTGACATAATAAGCCTGACAGAAACTTTTACCGTTAATGAAAACATCTCATTCAAATTAGAGGGATACCACCCATTAGTTGCACGAACACGACCTGGTAATGACGACGGGAGGGGCGGTGTAGGCTTATTCATAAAGGAAACATTACCGTTCAACATTCGCAGTGACCTATCAATTTTTATCCCACATGTCTTCGAATCCGTTTTTATTGAACTTCAATTAAATAAAAAAATCTTGGTTGGTGTAATTTATCGGCCGAACACAGCCCCGAAAGCAGATATAGATTCCTTTTTGAATAACTTGTCCGATTTACTTGGTAAGATTAACAACGAACATAAATCAACTTACCTGATGGGTGACTTTAACCATGATTTATTAAACTTCCATAACCACCCCAAAACTAACCAGTACGTTAATAGTGTATTCAGTGCAGGATTTCTCCCGGTAATCACAAAACCGACGAGAGTAACAGACCATTCGGCCACGCTAATAGATCACATTTTATGCAATACTACTGGAAAAGTATTACAATCGGGGATTATAATCACAGATATAAGCGATCACTTTGCTACTTTTCTGATCGATGAAAATAGGATGTTACCCAGTTCCACATTGCCCCACCATCCAACAAGGTCCTTCAAAACTGTAAATGTTAATCACTTTAAAAGATTGCTTTCAGCCTCCGATTTTTCTAGCGTGGTAAATGAAACATCGCCCATTGTTGCATATTCGAATCTTCAGACCATTTATCAAAGAGCGTTTGAAGAAGCGTTCCCCCTCATAATCATTAACACTAGCAAGAAAAAAATTAGGAGAGAACCCTGGATGACAACAGGACTTCTGAATTCATCACTCCAGAAACACAAATTATATATGAAGAAACTCCGGTCTCCGACAGACGACAATGTCAGAATATATAAATCCTACTGTCGAGAGTTTAATAAGCTAAAAAGAACATGTAAAGTCAATTACTATAATACAGCTTCAACAAAGAATATATATGTCATAAAAAAAACATGGGCGATTATAAAGTATGCTATTAACAATCCAAAACGTGTACCTTGTGCACCATCATCTTTCAGTGATGGCGATAACCAGTTAACCGATAACAAATCAATTGCACATAAACTTAATTCATTCTTCTCCAACACTGGTAAAGTCACTAGTAAACTGATACCTCCCTCAACCAAACACTTTATGGACTTCTTGAAGGATAATAACACTAACAACGCCAACCTAACTAACAACAACAACAATATCCGTAGTGACAATAATTCTCACGGCGACAATAACAACAACAATAATAATAACAATAACAATAACAATGATAATAATATTAATAATAATAATTATAATAATAATAATAATAATAATAATAATAATTCGTCGTCCTTTTTCGCCTATCCAACAGATCTACAGGAAGTTATCTCAACAGTAAAGAATTTCCATACTAAAACAAGTAAAGATTGCACTAATATATCCACAAAGTTACTTAAAGAAACTATATCAGAGATAGCTGGACCTCTAACACACATAATAAATCTTACATTTTCATCTGGTGTAATACCCGACGGACTGAAAATAGCGAAGGTGATTCCTATCCACAAAGGGGGAGATTCCAGTATTTTTAACAACTACAGGCCAATCAGCATACTTCCAGCATTCTCAAAAGTTATGGAAAAGATAATGTATAATCGCCTGTTAAATTTTTTATCGGCTCATGATAGTTTATATCAGTTTCAGTTTGGATTCAGAAAAAAACATTCTACAATACATGATATATTACAACTCATCCACAACGTTGCCCTGAACAATGACAAGCCTACAAAGGACCGAACTTTATCAGTTTTCCTTGACTTTTCTAAAGCTTTTGATACTATAGACCATTCTATACTCTTACATAAACTCGAATACTATGGAATAAGGGGGATACCTAATTCATGGTTTAGAAGTTATTTGTCAGGTCGAAAACAGTATGTACAGTATAAAGAGTGTTCATCAACTTTTGAAAATATATCATGTGGAGTTCCCCAGGGCTCAATCCTGGGGCCACTTCTCTTTCTGATATATGTCAATGACATCAGTAAATCAACACTTCTAAACCTTTTGTCTTTTGCCGACGACACCACGATATCAACGGCCGACAACAACCTTGACATATTGACAGAAACAACAAATAAGGAACTTGACAAAATTGCAGACTGGTGCTCCGCGAATAAACTGTCACTCAATGCCACCAAAACAAGATGCATGCTACTACATCCCCCACATGACACATGGGACTTAGTTGCCACTCCCATAACTATAAACAATAAACATGTAATACAAGTAGGGAACAAAAACGAAGTCCAAACAGTAAAATTCCTCGGTGTTGATTTAGACGAAAACTTAAATTTCAAGCACCACATCTCTCATCTGAGCTCAAAGATAGCCAAATCCATCTGGGCTATTAATAGAGTAAAAAAGTTTTTACCATTCGATACCCTGAAAATTCTGTATTTTATGCTAGTGCAAAGTCATTTGATGTATGCGATACACATCTGGGGACACGTGCCGGCTATAAAGAAATTAAGTATCCTTCAAAAACGTGCCATTCGAATAATAAACAATAAAAAGTACAACACACATACTGAGCCCCTATTCAAGAAAAATAAAATCCTGAAACTGGACGATCTATATAAGCTAAATATCCTATTATTTATGCATGATTGGATCCACAACAACTTACCACTATCGTTATATAGTCTATATAATCTTAACAAGAACGAAACCGACAGGATTACCAGACACAGAGGTGAGATTAAACAACTCAAGCCCCGAACACAGTTCACGGCAAATCTCCCCTTACACACATTTCAAAAAAAGTGGAATGACATTGACCCACTGGTTCGAAATTTACCATGAGCACAGTTTAAAAAAAAGATAACCAACACGTTTCTAGGTTCGTATGAAGCCTCTGTCAAATGTAGTAACAGATCATGCCATGAATGTCGGGAAGTACCGACTCCCGCGACACTACATACTCACTGAATAAGTCCGAAAAGTCCTTATTAATTAGGGTTGGTTCCTGAAAACTCCATAACACAAACTGCCAACGAGGAACTCAAATCTCTCAGCTGGCTCTGGGCAAAATATCACATTCCCATGTATGCCCCCCTTCTCAGTGCAAGAATGAAACCAAATTCCACTTATCACCAGGACTGCAGAGTTCATTCCCTACATATATATATTTTACTTCATTTTTTCTACTGCACATGTTATTTTCAGTTGCAGCCGATTCTCCTCTCTCTCTCTCTCTCTCTCTCTCTCTCTCCCTCCCTCTTTCTCTCTCTCTCTTCATTTTTTTCCCTCATTCGTTGCTTTTTTATCTCCCACTTTTTTGTCTTCTCATACTCTACATTTTCCCTTTCCCTGAGGTGGGTGACAGTAATACAGCCAGCTGGCTATGTCACCTCCCTGCAGAAGACAAATATGTAGCTTCATAAATCCTAGATGTGATATATTATTATTACTATTTGTTGTTTCTTGGGCAATTATGTTATAAACATGTATTATAATGTCTTTTGCAAATAAAGTTATTACATTACATTACATTATTACATAAATTTTTTAACATTTTTATACTGTACCAATGACCCAGACTTAGCTGAATAGAAAAAAGGCTGGAGGGCCTTGGACATAAAGGAAAATCAAATAGACTCAATTACATGTAAACAGAATTATCCCCTCAAGGAGAAAAGGAGAACAGGCTTTACATGTATCTTTCTTGTTTATATCAAAAAAGAAAGACACAATACCATTCCGTAATTGAGCACAATAACATGAAGATCTCTATTGACATCCAGTATAACCCATTATACTAATTTTTTAAAGGAAAGCCAATAAATAAAGATAGTCCAGAGAATGAGACTCTTTATACTCATTTAAAAGTGTCCGAGGAATGTATATTAATGCTCGTATGATATATACAAATCCTTCACACCGAGCTACACTTTAAAAATATTATTGAAATGAGATAGACATTAGCTTTACACTTTAAAACCATCCCGGCACCGACTCGGAATTACTGACTCCAGAGGAGGTATTCCCTTGCTTTTCACTGTAAAGCAGGTGATATAAGGGAACACCATCCCCACCCTTTCCCCTTGCTCTGGGTCAAACACCCCAGAACGAAGAGGGCAGCAGGACAGAGTCACTGCTGGAACAGAAAGCCTGCATAACTATAGTTGCAACTGTTTAGTGGACGACATTCTGAGCAACAGATAACGGACCTAAACAACACAGGTGGCCAGAAATGGACTCAATATTTCTAAGATAAAAATTTGTGAACGTGGAAGGCTGAGACCAATATGCAGCCTTCATCAAATCGGTAATAGCAACACTATTAGCATAAGCCCAAGATGTAGACAGCGCTCTTACTTCATGCACCGAAATCTTAAGCACAGACTGCTGAGATGAAGATATTTTTTCAAAAGCAGTACGGATAGTTAATTGAATCCACGTTGCAATAGAATGGACCGTAATGTCCTTTCTATTAGGAAGCAGAGACCGAAAGAAACGCTTACATCCCTTTCTGATAAACTCAGATCTACGTTTGAAAATACGCATAGCTCTAACTGGACAAAGCAAAGGCCTATGACCGTCTGAAGACGGAAGAGCCTTAATAACAATAGGTTCAGGGTACTTATTAGGAGCCTGATTCGTAGGCAAAAATCCAACATTAGTAGTCAATGTAATAGTATTACCAACACTACGATAGTGAGAATCATCTACCGATAGTGCATGAAGCTCACTAACTCTTCTAGCAGAAGAGAAGGCTAAGAGAAAAGCTGTCTTATAAGATAAGTATTTGAAGAACACTGTATCAAGAGGCTCAAAAGGCGCTTCTTTTAGCTTCAGAAGAACCCAAGCTAAATTCCACTTAGGAATTAATCTAAGGGTTCTAGGTCTATTTATCGAAAAGTTTTTCACTAACTTAGATAAAGAGACATAAGATCCAATTTGTAAGCTATCATGATGAGCATAGGTATCCGATAGGATAGACCTATAACCCTTAATAGTTATTGGCTGCAGTTTGATCTCGTCAAACAAGTAGACCAGAAAATTAGCAATGTCTGGAATGGAGGGATCATAAATATCAACAGAATGATCCCTACACCATCGAGAGAAAACCTTCCACTTAGCAGCATAATTTAGCGAAGAGGAGGTCCTACAGTTAGAAATTGCGTCCACTGCTCGTCCTGTAAAATGCCTGCCGTGCAAGAACGGAAATACGTGAAGGTTGAGACCTTGCGGGTTGTGATGCAGTGTGCAGGATTTCCCCTGCGAAAGAAGGTCCTCCTCTGGAGGAAGCGGAATGTCCCACAACAGACACCTGAGTAGATTTATCCATGGTCTCTGGGGTGCTAGAGATGCTACCGACAGAATCTTGAAGTGAGATTGCTTGATTTTTAGCAATATCTGTTGTATCAAAGGAGCTGGAGGATACGCGTATCCTATCATTCCGTCCCAAGAGATCGAGAGGGCGTCTACTGCAAACGCTCGAGGATCTGGGCATAGCGACACATACGTCTGCAACTGATTGTTGACATGCGTCGCAAATAAGTCTATCATAGGACGATCCCATTGGTAGCAAATCTGACTGAATACTCGTTTGTTGAGAGTCCATTCTGAAGGCAACATACAACCTTTCCGAGAAAGGGAGTCTGCTAGAACGTTCAGACGACCCAGAATATAACGGACCGACAGAAGAACTTGATGCTCTAATACAAACAGAAGGATTCTTTCCATTAAGTTGAACAATGGAATGGAATGAGTGCCTCCCTGGTTCCGAATATACGCTACTACTGTCAAATTGTCGGACAGAATTTGAACATGCGAATTCTGAATAATGTTCATCCAATGACGTAGCGCAAGCCAAATTGACATCATCTCTTTGATCTGTTGGGCTCAAAGGTGCGCCCCAACCTGTTTGACTCGCATCTGTCATTATCGTAAAACTCGGATCCGGCAGTTGCAGTGGTACTCCCTGAGTTAACCACTGAATATCTGCCCAAGTCTGAATCTCTTGTGTCACTTGATTCGACAAGACGATGTTCATTTCGTATGAATGAGTCTTCACACTCCAATTCTGAGTAAAAAATATCTGGAGTGGACGAGTGTGTAGCCGTCCCATCTGAATAAGATCCGCAGTGGCTCCGCACAAACCTGTCAGTCTCATGAATTCTCTCGCTGTAACTACTTCTGAGTGAAGACAAAAGCGAGCGTAACAACTGACTAATTTCGCTCTGGTTAACGGCAGATGAACGAGATTGTTGCGTGTCTCGAAGCTCATTCCCAGGTGGGTAAATGACTTGGACGGCACCAGATCCGACTTCTTTTCGTTTACTATGAAACCGAGACATCGGAGCAGTTGAAGCAGACTCTGAAGTGTTAACTCATTGCTGTACCTCTGAAGAATGTCATCCAGGTAGGCCGACGTTACTACAGACGAATAAGCTCAGAAATGAGTCATTACTGAGTTCATTATTCGAGTGAATGCCCAAGGCGCTAGATTCAGACCGAAGCACATCGCTCGGAACTGATAAAAGACTCCTAGGACAGCAAAGCGAAGATACTTTCTGAACGATGAATGTACCATGACGTGAAAGTACGCATCTTTGAGATCCATGCTCGCAGCATAGTTGTTCACTCGAATACTCGCTCTGACCGATCAGATGGTCTCCATATAAAATTTTGGAGCCACGATCAGCTTGTTTATCCAGCTCAGATCTATGACTGGACGAAACGAGCCCTCTGGTTTTGGAACCAGGAACAGGTGACTGTAGAAACCTGGAGATTCCTGGTTTTCTACGACCTCTATAGCGTTCTTATCCAGAAGAGAATGAACTTCTGATAGAAGCGATTCTCTCTTCTGAATATTTGACGGAAACTGAGTCCAACGTGGACTTCGAGTTAACGGAGGTTTTTCCTTGAAGGACAGTTTTAGACCTTCGGAAATCACCCCTTGCACCCATGAGTCGTCCGTAATTGACAACCAATTGGTTAATAATCTCGACAGCCTACTGCTGACTGGAACGCAATAGAGGTTTACACCATAACCTCCTGGACCTGCGAGGCCTGTGGGAGGAGAAACCACATCCTCCACGACCCACACCTAGTCCCGTCGACCTAGGGGCATCTGATCTGTTATCTCGGCCAGTATAACGGCCCCCTGCCTGAGTCGCTACTCTGACGGTCTCTTAGAGTAAGACGTAGAGACTTTCTTAGAGTCTCTATAAGAACTTCCTTTGGATGTATTCGCCCCCGAAGTACCTGCCTTACTCTTCTCTGCTGAGTCCGACTTTTTAGAAGTGGATTTAAAAAGCAGAGAGTCCAAAGCTTTCTTAGTAATCTGATCATAGATAATAGAAAGCTTTCCATCGAAGAGAAGCTCTCCAGAGACCGGAGCGACTCGAAGAGAGTTTTTCACCTTACTGTCCACTCTAGTGGACACAGCTAGGGCAGCATCACGTCTGACCAACTCCAGATTTGCCACTGAAAGGGCAGAGTTATACATAGAATATGCTATAGCCCCCGAAAGAACTCTTAAGGAAGTTTGAACATCCTGGAGTTCTTTCCCTTCGAGACGTAATGATAATGCTCTGGTAAGGTGATCTGCGTAAGATAATGCGTCTAAATTAATTCTATTAGTCGAGATTGTCGTCTACAGTATACTGGAGTTAATAGACATGGACGCCGGCAATGACAATTCCAGGTCTTCAGCCGGGTCGTCCAAACGCAGAGGAACTCTCGGCACGCCTTGTCCTGCTGTTTCAAATCTATGTCTCGCATTGATGAAAGGCAGCTGTATATTCCTGTTCCAAAAAAGTTTCTGATGGCTGTTGGGATGCTGCAATGAGTTGAGCTATCTATGATAGCAAGTCCGTCATGGAGGCCTGTGGAACTGCGGTCTTACTGATTTAGCCGCTGGGAGCTCCTGGGACGTTATTCCTGCATACTTCTTTTATGCAAACATCCTGACTGGTGAGGCCTCGTGTCATTGGCTACCCCGGATGGCGTGACCTGATCGACGTGGAATCCCGGGTCGGTGACGCAGGCTGGATATCAGAAGTCACGTAGCCAAGTTGCGGTCATGTGTGCTGCCATGAGGATGAGGAAGCCAATAGACTAGTCGCGCCGGACTGTCTATACGCCGGAGCGTCCCGAGGGGGTGGACGTATGCTCCGATTGACGAACATTACGTACAAGAACATCTAGTCCCAGGTACCGGACTGATTGGCTTCCTCTGCACTATCCTCGGATCTGTCGTTGCTGGGTGTGCACGATCCATGTTTATAATGCTCGCAACACCCGATTTTCCTTCCTGGACCGCAATGGATGAACCCGGCTTCACAACCATTTCGTGAATGATTGCTACACTGGGCGAGCTAGCAGACGACAATGCCATCAATCCTACGATCCTACGTGGGACCTCTTAGGCATTTGCCGAATTTCATTGAGAACTTTTTCCGCTAGTTCTTCATTTAACTGCGATGACGGAGGCACACTTCGTGAAGACATCACAGAAACATCACCCTTATTCTTGTTCCTCTGAAAAAGAGACTGAAAAACTAGAGTGACCCTGTGGTGAGAGGGCCGGCATGGACCTCTTATCACTAATAATATACCGTGACACACGTCTCCAACATTTGTCATTCCAATTTGCACACACAGAGCAAGAATTAGTGCGAGTACACTGACTACAATTAATACACTGAACATGAGAATCAGAGGAAGACCTCCTCGACTTCCTCGAATTACAATTTGAATAAACTTCTTTCATACTGAAAAAAGTTAAACAGTCAACATACACGAACTAACCCTTGAAAATAAGGTACATGATAATAATATAACCCATTACAAACATTTCGAAAAATAATTTGAAAGAAAAAATTTTCGAAAAAATTTTCAAATTGAGCCCAAGTTCCCAATGGGAACAATGGGCCCAAATGGATCACAAAAAAGCCTAAGTGTGGACAAAAATTTTAAATCATGTCTAAAAATTAATGTTACACTTACGGACAATATTATGTATCTGGCTATGAGCAGAACTAAATAGATGACGAGGAATCACTGTGTGAAGTAACCGTTGTCAATGTAAACAAAAGTGAATAAAACTGGAAACAAGACTCCAGGCACTGTAAAATATGGCCCAAAATCAGTAACCAATTTTAACACTATCCGATGTAAAACAGAGGCTTCCTGAGAAGAAACTGCAGTACATCGGATGGTAGATGCATGACTGAAACGCCTAACCACCCTAGGGTGAGGATGTAACCATGGGGAAAAACAGAATTATCATTCTGTTACCAAGCCAAAACTCCCAAGAAATTTCATTGTAAAATAATTACAAAAAATAATGCCAAAAGCATAGGAGAATAGCAAGGGGGGTATTAAGGAAAGGGAGAGAGGAAACACTGAACAAACAATGGAAATTTCATAGCAAGAATGAAAATATCAGGCCCATGCCCCGAAATTAGGGAACATGAAATAATTTTTCATAAAAATTATAAGTTATAGCCCTGAACACATATCCTTCCACTGTTTCTTCCTCTCATCCTTTTATTTCATCCTTAGATCCACCATTTCTCTCATAATTATGTGTCTGGCATCATTTAAACTGAGATTTTAAGCACAGATATCAGTGTCATGTTACTGGTTGTAGGGCCAAATAAAGAATGAGGATTTGGCTCCAATTTCGGACTTCCTTGACTACTGCGCATGCGCAGTGGATAAAAGTATAAAGGACCACATAGGACATCTAATTTTTGGGGGGCAAAATTTGTGTTTGGCCCTAGAATATTAGAGTTAGCACCAGCTAAGTCTGGGTCATTGGTACTGTATAAAAATATGACCTGTAGACTGTGCTAAAGGTTTTCGGGTTTTGGGCTCGGGCAGTCGTCACGATTGGCAGATCACGCCCAAATGGGGAAATTCTCATCTAGACATCATAAGGAGTCATCCTACCAAGTTACAATGAAATCCCTCCATATTAAACATGACATGCAGAGTGTGCTAACAGTATTTGGGTTTCGGGCTTGGGCAGCCATCACGGTTGACAGATCAAAAGGAGACATTCTCATCTAGGCATTATACAGAGGCATCCTACCAAGTTACGATGAAATCCCTTCATAAATACGACCTGTAGACTGTGCTAATGGTTTTGGGCTTGGGCAGCCATACCGGTTGACCGATCGCGACCAAAAGGGGACGTTCTCATCTAGACTTGACCCGAAACATGCATATGAAATTTCATGACGATCAGACAAGAACTGCGGGGTGTAGCCCGTGCTAAAGGAAAATGTGAACAGACTCACAGACTAATAGACTTCCGCACGCGTGATGGCAATAGCTTATCTTGACTTTGTCAAGTTAAGCTAAAAATAACTAGAGGCCCCAAGGAGCCTTAATCGCTCACCGGCCAAAGTGGTTCCAAGAAGTATTTGGGGTCACATTTAGTTAGACATGTTTCATCAACACTACAAAGGAATGAAGTCATGAGAGACAAATTTTATGGAACTAGGGACATGGCTTGAACAAACTTGAATCTTACACCCCTAAGGACGCTGCATACCAAATATCAAAAGAATTCATCTGCTGGATCTGAAGAAGAAGATTTTTAAAGAAAATTCCTAATTTTGAACTAAGTTATCATTCGGGCTCCCACAGTGAGCCCAAATATGAACCCAGGGACTTGGCTTGAACAAACTTGAATCTCACCCCCTAAGGATGCTGTATGCCAAATATCAAAACATTTCGACTGCTAAATCTGAAGAAGATTTTTAAAGAAAAATTCCTCATATTGACTAAGTTATAATTCGGGCTCCCACAGGGAGCCCAAATATGGACCTAGGGACATGGCTTGAACAAACTTGAATCTCACCCCCCTAAGGATGCTGCATACCAAATATTAAAACAATCTGACTGCTGGATCTGAAGAAGAAGATTTTTAAAGAAAATTCTTCATTTTGAACTAAGTTATCATTCGGGCTCCCACAGGGAGCCCAAAAATGGACCTAGGGATATGGCTTGAACAAACTTGAATCTCCCCCCCCAAGGATGCTGCATACCAAATATTAACATTCTGACTGCTAGATCTAAAAAAGATGATTTTTAAAGAAAATTCCTCATTTTGAACTAAGTTACAATTCAGGCTACCACAGTGAGCCCAAATATGAACCCTGGGACATGGCAAGAACAAACTTGAATCTCACACCCCCTAAGCATGCTGCATACCCAATATCAAAAGATTCTGCCTGCTGGATCTTGAGATGAAGATTTTTAAAGAAATTTGCCTGAAATGCACTAAGTACAAATTTGGGCTCCTATACTGAGCCCAAATATGAACCCAGGGGGCCGATTTGAACAAACTTGAATCAGATATACCCCACAATGTTGCATACCAAATATCAAAACATTCTGCCTGCTGGATCTGTAGAAGAAGAGTTTTTAAGAAATTTGCCTGAAATGCACCAAGTTCAAATTCAGGCTTCTACAGTGAGCCCAAATATGAATCCAGGGAGCCAATTTGAACAAACAAGAATCTTCCCTGCCCGCCCCCCTCCCCCCCACCCCCCCCTTGAATCTGACACCCTAGAGATGTCGCACACCAAAAATGAAAAGATTCTGACTGGTGGATTCGAAGAAGATTTTTCAAGAAATTTTCTCACATTGCACTGAATTAAACTATGGGCCCCAATAAAGAGCCCAAATATTAACCCAAGGGCCAATTTGAACAAACGTGAATCTGACCCTCATAAGAGATGTTGTATACCAAATATCAAAAGAATCTGACTGGTGGAACTGAAGAAGATTTTTAAAGATTATTCCACATATTGCACTAAGCTGAAATTCAGACTCCCATGGGGTGCCAAATATTGACTCAATTTGAACAAATTTGAATCTGACCCCACTAGAGATGTTGTATACCAAATATGAAAGGATTCTGACAGGTGGACCTGAAGAAGATTTTAAAAGAAATTTTCTCATATTGCACTAAGTTCAACTTTGGGCTCCAATAAAGAGCCCAAATATCAACCTAGGGATCCGATTTGAATAAACTTGAATCTGACCTTCCTAGAGATGTTGTACACCAAATATGAAAAGATTCTGACTGGTGGATTCGAAAAAGATTTTTCAAGAAATTTTCTCACATTGCACTGAATTAAACTATGGGCCCCAATAAGGAGCCCAAATATTAACACAAGGGCCGATTTGAACAAACATGTATTGAGCCCAAATATTAATTGGGGGAGGGGGGTTGTGCTGGGGTGCAGGGGGGGGGGGAGCCTTAATTTAAACACACTTGTATCTGACCCCCCCCCCCCCCCCCCCCCCCATGGATGCTGTATACCAATTATCAAAAGATTCTGATCAGTGGTTCTGAAGACAAATTTTTTTTTAAAATTTTGCAAATATGCTGTATTTTTTCGATGCCCCTGTACAGAACAGCCTGACACAACCCCGATGGCAATGTTTTTGTACGATTCCATTCTACTGGTCTGAGGATGCTTCATACCAAAAAACAGTTGCCTGTTCCATGTGGTTCGGGAAATATGGGTGTTTTAATTTTTTTCTATTTTTTAGCCCCTGGGGGTTGCCACGGAGCTGTGAACAATTTTTTTTTTTGGGGGGGGGGGGGGGGGGCATCATTCAATTACTTAGGACCCACTTATACTACATGCCAAATTTGGTTCAAATCGGCCCACCGGTTGTTGAAATACAAATTTTGGGCAAAGCCCAAAATGGACATGCTCCCACAGAGAATCCAAATATTGACCTACCAACTTCCCTTGAACAAACTTTAATCTTCAACACCAAATGATGTTCCATACCAAATATCAAGGCATTCTCTCTGGTGGTTCATGAGAAGATTTTCAAAGATTTTTAGGCTTTTGAGGCATTAACCACAGCCCGAAGATGGCAGCTGCTTTATTTAAATGAAATAGAAAGCGTATACTCCATATTTGGTCTGTGCAATATATGTTTGAATTTGGCGTAGTGGTTGTGAAGATGTCAAGTTTGCAAAAGTTGACAGACGACAGACAACAGACGCCAAGTGACGGCAATAGCTCACACTGACTTGCAGTCGAGTGAGTTAATAAATGTTTTATCTTATCTCCATTAAACCATAGCACCAATACAACAGGCCACCAAATGTGTTCATGGGACTCTGATGCTCCAACTTTATGATAAACTATATTTAGTGGTTAACAAAGTCCAAAAGGGGGCCATAACTAGGATTAAAAATATCGCACCAATCGCAGAATCAAACCTGTCTGTTATATTGTCTACAAAAAGCAATATACCAAGTTTGCTTGAAATTTAACACCTACAACTCAAGTTACCAACCAGAAACCAACATGAACATGACTTCTAAGTCAGAAAAGGGCCATAATTAGTGCATGGAATTTTTTTTTTCCAGGTTTGGTTTCTGTTTTATTTTTTTTAAAACCTCGGTTTCAGTTTGGTATTATTTCCAGGCCCTTCAATTAATCTAAATCACTATCGTCTTACTAGAAAAGACCATAGAAATGTCACCTGAGAGCTATTTAAAGTGTGCTATGTCCTACTGGCAGTAACTGCACATGGCACACTTCACTAGCACTCAGTTGACAAATATGTCTTTTGTTTATGTTCTTGTTGTATATGTTCTATTTGGTAACTGCTATACATCAGTGGCAGAGCTGGGGGTGGGCCCCCCCCCCCCCAATATTTTCCTTCCCCCCCCCCCCCAAAAAAAAAACAAAAACAAAAAAAACAAACAAACTTCAAATTGCTATCTGACACAATCTGGGCATCTTTGAAGACCACGTTGGGCATTGTAGAAATGCTCAGATATCGCCCCATGGAATCCAAGTTATCCAAATATGAATTTTTTTTCCTGTACAAATTCAAAATCAACGGGTGGCGGACACACCCTCCCATACCCACACAACTGGCTCAGGCCTCCGACCTTGTACCCCCACAACTTACTTAGCACACCCCCCCCCCCCCCCCCACACCCCCAAATCAAAATCCTGGCACCTCCACTGCTGTATACCTGTTTAGTTATTTTGTGTTCTGTTTTAATTTCGATAAAACACTTAGTTTGGACTTGTAACTTTTCTGTTTTGTTTAACATCGCCATAATACAATGACTCCATCCCCTGTCCTGTTCTTCAATCCCTCACTGGATCTCTCACCTCCTTTTGAAGTAGTGAGTATTATCTCTCCCTCATGTTGTTATGTGCAAAATAAAATGGATTTACAACATCAACGAGTATTACATGGGGAATAAATGGTCAAAGTAAATAACACTATATAATTTTTATGATTATTTTATTTTATGCATTTAATATGGGATAAATATGACAAATGGAATAAAAAAAAAAAACAAAAAAAACCCAAAACATTCATGTGTTCCAACACCTAATTTCATGCAGTAAAAAAAGCTCACACTCACTGGCCATAGTCGTTCTTGTGTTGGCCCCACCAGCTATTCTCACAGTCAGGGTGCGACTTATGCAAAGGTAATAGTCGCAGAGGAGGTATTTGGTTGAAAATATCACATATATATGGGAGCAACTCATACACGAACATATACAGAAATAATCGCTTTTGGATTTGCCCCTTGGATTTGGATTTGCCCCTTCTGCTGACGTCCACTGCCATTTTCAAAATGAAATTACAAGAGGGTCATGTAAATTTCAAAGTTTAAGGTCAAAGTATGAAAAAAAACGTATGGCTGGGGGTTTTTTTGTACCTGTCGGTTCGGTTTTTCAGTTTGCGGCAAAAACCTAAACGGAACCGAAAAACTTCCATGCTCTAGCAATATGGCTGCAAACCTAAACATGAAACACTGCAAAGCTACCTGGATTCACAAAGTTTACTTACAAGAATCAATTTGAAGATTCCCGTGGAATCTAATGGCCTACAAAGAATGATTTTTGATCTTCAACACTGACATTCATGGGTAAGTTTGACCTTCAAGTTGCAAACCTAACTATAACGCATGGCACACTTTCTCACTGTTCTTAACATTCAGGTGAAGTCTGAGGATTGTTTCTGTGACAAATTTAGGTACATCCACGAGTGGATTATTATGCATCACACAACTTCTCGCTAACATTAAAATTTTGTAAAGTTTGATGATTATACTTCCTGTAATTTTTGAGTTTCTCACTGAGACAAGGTAAGAAGAACTAATGTATACATGCATGTATGCATACTTACACACACACCCACTAATGCACACCTATACTGGTGCAGGCAAATGAATGAGGTACTCTGGGACATACTTAGTTATGTTGGTGAAAGGCTAGTCTGTGTGTTTCTTTACAATTTCTATTTGTACCAGGTATGAGTTTACATGACATGAAGTGTCACGTGACCTCAGTTAGTGAATATGAAAAGGCAAAAAATAACCATTTATATATTCCAGTGCTTTTCCAACTGATATTCTCAGTAACACATTTGCCTTATACACTAGTTACTAGCAGAAAAAATAGTCATGGAAATCTGATGCACATGATTTTTTTTTGCATGTACAGCTCCCCCAATTTTAATCCCAAGTAAACTTTCAGTCATTTTCAAAATTGACGGTATCTCAGACACTCTCTTTCTTTTGGATTGTGGTGTTTCTCACATGCACCGATTTAAGAGAAGTGGACATTTTGGCCTTTGGGGGTTGATATTTTTCCTGTCATATGTAAAGCATTTTTTATCACCTGTTTTAATTCCATTCGGAAATTTCGTGGGAATAGACATCCTAACCATGAACCATTACAAAAGAATAAAAAAACAGCCTGAATGCCCATTCACAAATGCATCCATTATGTATTGACTTCAGCCAAAAGTTTTCAAGTTGAATATTTAATTCTGAATTGAGATTTCAAGGTTCATTGACTACACTGGAATCTGTTTACCGTTAAATATCTTGCAACTTACCATTGGTAGAAACAACTGTAAAACCATCACCACATGTAACGCCAACCACTTTTTTCCCACACAATATATTTCTGACTTTACAAACTCCAAGTCGCTTCTTGAAATCACCAACTCCAAGCTGACCATATTTATTTGACCCAAATGTATAAAGATATCCATAAACTAAAAATTGAACAACAAAAATAAAATAGATCTGGTGAAGACTTTATGAACAAGCAATAATTGAACAACCAAACAAAATGGTGAAAATCACAACTGGAATTAACCCTTTACTTAACACTTGTACTCATGATATAATTTTTCAAATTTTTTAAAAAATTAAAAAAAAAAAATCATATCATGTGACCCTTAACTGGGACAAGCTTGGCAAGGTCATTCCAATGATACTTTTTTGTAGAAATTCTTTAACACTTTCTCTGTTTGTAATTTACGTGGGTGGAATCTGATTTGTTAGACAAAGGGTTAATATATAGTGTTCCATGTGAGACACTAATGACCCCACCTGCCGGCCTTTGTGCTAAAAATCCAAAATAATCGGAAGTTTTGCACAACCATGGGTCATAACTACCACATAACTCAAAGGAAACTAGAATGAAAGTATCCATGGGAAGCTAATGTCCCGACCAACCACCCACCCACCTGTCCACCCTTGTGACAAAACTATAAAACAATTAACTGCCCAAATCATGGGCCATAACTACCAGTTCAACAGAAAGAAAAAGCTGAAAAATGAAAGTGTCAATGACACTGCAGCTTAACTTGACTGTGTGTAGTGTTTGATGAAAAGGATAATGTTCAAGGTTTATGAAAAGATTATGAAATAAGACAAGAATTGTGATAATTGAGAATATGTTAATTTCTGTTCCATGTATGCTCTGTTTTCAATAAGATTAATTTGAGTGTGGACTGTACTAAAGAATTAAGACCGGGGTTGATGTGGCCCTAACAGTTAATGTATGTCAATCAAAGTTACCATTCCAAAACGAGTCATCCTACCAAGTTACAATGAAATCTCTTCATAAATATAACTTGTAGACTTTGCTAAAGGAATCTAGGTCACGTGACAGTTCGGCGGTCACGGTTGACCATTCATGACCAAAATAGGAGAGTCTAATCTAGATATCATACCAAGTTATCCAACCAAGTTACAAAGAAATTCCTTCATAACAACAACCTGTAAGCAGTGCTAAAGGAATCGAGATCAAGTGACCAGGTGGGAGTATCGGCTGACCGATTGTGACCATAATATGACAGTCTCACCTAGACATCATACCAATTTACCCTTCCAAGTTACAATGAAACTGCTTCATAAATGTGAACTGTAGACTGTGCTAAACAAATGTAGGTCATGTGCCTGTGTGGCTGTCATGGTTGACCAATAAAGGCCAAAATAGAACGTTCTCATCTAGACATTATACTGAGTCGTCCTACAAATTTGCAATGAAATAGCTTTATAAATGCAAGCTGTAGACTGTGCTAAAGGAATCTGAACTCAAAAAAGGACATTCTCATCTAAACATTATACAGAGTCTTCCTACGAAGTTACTATAAAATCCCTTCATAAATACAACCTGTAGAATGTGCTAAAGGTTTTCGGGCTTCAGGTAGACAAGGCACGCACCTCGTTGGCAGAAATACGATTGGAAATACAATCTTCAGTCGCTAGACAAGCATAAGCCACGCGAATATCAAGACAAATCTATTTAGAAATGGATTGAGGAGAGATCTTCTGTCGACCAGGCAGCCCTCAAGAAAGATTCCATCTTGGGGTCAGCTGCAAAAAATCCTAGGTCATTTCAAAGAAAAGAGCCAAATAAGCTTGGAGAGGTATGGATTAGTGACAACGCTTTCCCACATATGAAAAGGTCCTCAAAAGCATGGACCTGTACCCTTTGATGGTTACAGGCTGGAGACCCCGGGAATCAAACAGATATACCAGAAACTCCACAATCTGCGTTATTGAAGGGTTGGCATAATCAACAGAGTGATCAGCACACCATTGACAGAAGACCTTCCACTTGGCCACATAGGCTAAACCAGTGGAGTGCCGCCTTGAAGAAGAAATGCACTCCACTGCTCATCTCAAAACACCTCTACGGAGGAGACATGACCTGACAAAAGATATGCATGAAGGCACAATGAAGTCGAGTCGACATGAAACCTCATCGGGTGACCTTGGCAAAGAAGGTCGCGATGTAGAGGGAGACGTGCCGGAACCGCCGCAATCAGAGGCAACAGGGGATCGATCAGAATGATTCGTCAACTGCAGGTTCTGATCTTGGCCAGAACATGAGGCAGAATCGGAAATGGCGGGAAGGTATAGCTGACTAGATCGTTCCAATCGAATGACTGAGCGTCCACGGT
The DNA here is from genome assembly GCA_031216915.1 of Pictodentalium vernedei. NCBI lineage: Eukaryota > Metazoa > Mollusca > Scaphopoda > Dentaliida > Dentaliidae > Pictodentalium > Pictodentalium vernedei. Next base: position 181,680,178 of record CM062292.1, read on the forward strand.
GAAAGACAAGGGATCTGGACACAGGGACATGCAAGTGTCCACCTGATGGTTCCAATAGGTCGCAAAGAGATTGATGTGGGAATTACCCCAGAGACTGCAAAGCGACTAGAACACTGCCCTGTGAAGGGAGTCGGCTAGGACGTTCAGATGACTGGGAATCTTACGAACAACCACTCCATTGTGCACACCCTGAGTGAGCAGTAGAATATCCCGAGCCAATTCATACATGGGAACTGAGTGAGAGCTGCCCTGGTTCCAAATGTAAGCGACCACTGTCTAATTGTCAGACAACAGAAGGACCTGAAGATTCGAAAGGTGGGGGATCCACTGCCGGAAACTCAGAAGAAGAGCAAGAAGCTCCTTCTGGTTGATGTGAAGAGCTGCTTGATCCTGGTCCCATACACCTTGAAAGGAAAGACCTAGAGGATCCAACGTCACCCCATCCAATATCACTGGCATCTGCCATCAGAACACGATCGGACGTGGGCAAGTCCAGCGGAACTTCCTGCATAATCCACCGAATATCCATCCAGAGGATTGACATTCAGCCTCCAACGACTGAGCATAAAGTGTTGGAGAGGTCTGGCATGCAGCCGACACAGAGGAATGAGATCTGTCACCAAACGTCAGGGTGAAAGCTGAGAGAATCACAGCCCTTGCCCAGGGAACCGCCACAGTATTCAGCTGAGTATGGAAGTCCATCTCCAGGTGACAAAACGAGTGAGAAGGGACCAGGTCCGACTTCTCATCATTGACTCTGAACTCTAACGATGTGAGCAAGCTCAACAGTGTATTGACATCTGACTCCAGAAGAGCAGCATTGGAGTGCCTGTGGAGGAAATCATCCGGATATGCCGAAGTCGTCACCCAGGACTGTGTGCGATGGAAGGCTATCACATGCAACATCAGTTGCGTGAAGGCCCAAGGAGCCAGGCTGAGGTCAAAAGGCATGGCCTTGAACTGGTAAACTCACCCCAGAAAAGCGAATCTGAGATACTTTCGCGATGTCCGATGAATCGCAACGTGAAAGTAAGCGTCTCGCCGGTCGATGGTGGAAGAGAAATCTCCCTGGAGAATGGAGCGGCAAACTGATCTGAAAGTCTCCATGCTGAACTTGGGCGCAATGGTTCAGGATACTCAGATCGATAACCAGTTGGAGTCGGCCATCCTTCTTCGGCACCAAGAACAGGCGGGAATAAAATCCCACTGAATGAATGTTCTTGACGACCTTGATCGCCCCCTTTGACAGGTGATTGTCTATCTCCGTGATCAAAAGTTCCGGACATGAAACGTCTAAAGGAACTTGAGTTAAAAGTGGCACTCTCAACAGAGTGGGATGCCTCCGGGAGGATATTCGCAGCCCGCACCAAACAACATCTAACACTCAAGGATCGGATGTGATTGTGGCCCAATGGATTGCAAACCCTGATATTCTTCCTCCAACCTGGTATGAATCGAGGTGATCTTCATCTCGAGCCCTGGCGAGGTCCGCGAGAGGAGAAACCACCTCCTCCACTAGATGAATGATCCTGAGTCTGCCGACTCTTACCCTTACCATGTGAATAAGAAGTAGAAGCGGTGACGGGAGGATCATCCCTTGGCTTCGCAGAGGAAGCAGAAGGGCGATTGTTAGGCTTAGAATGGCCCCTGCCTCCAACAGAAGGCTGATCAGGCTGGCGAAGCAGCAGCTGATCTTGGGAATGACGCAGGACGTCATCCTGGACAGTCGCCACCGAACCATGGAAAAGTTGCATACCCACCAAAGAAGTGGATCGAAGAGTAGCTCGCTGCACCTCGGGAAGGGAACGACTTGTGTCCAACACAGTGTCCCGGCGAACTAATTCCAAGTTCACCGTGTTACATGCATGCGTGTGAGTAAGATGCATGAGCGCCTTGGATATCACAAGCAAAGGAGCCTGTATGTCGTCAAACCTATCTGGAGGCAAAGCAGAGACAACATGATCTGAGAGAAAGCATGTCCAGCATCTCTCTCGATAAGCCCAACAGGGACTAGAGAGTTGCCATAGGAATAACGGCCGACTTGGGCTTGGAAAGCCCGAGGGAGGTGGAGTTCTGATCCAAGACCATCAAAGTCTGGCAGACTGATGGATTAGCAGAATCGTAGGAACGATAACACACTGGAGGCAAAAAGGTGTCTCAGCCCTGGTGAAGAACGAAGTCTTCAAAGCCTTGGAACTCAGCTTAGAGTCCAGAGCTGCAAGCGCTTCAACGACCTGTACCAACTGGTACGGTCAAATGTGCCCAGAAGCGGGTTGCTCCACAGGCTGGAGGCGTGTGAGCGATAATCTCGGCCTGGCTGACACCGTCGGCTGGTGTGACGGTTTGAGATCCGGAAGGAACCCAAACACAAAGTCAAGAGCTGCCCCCAAGTCAGACGACTGTTGGCCCTCAACGTCAGGTATAGCTGACCTATCCTGGGAGTCGGAAGACACATAGCCCATCAAGAGCAAACCAGCCGATGCCTCCCATGGTGTAGGCACACCAGGGGGATCAGAAAGCGGCCTGCTTCCAATCCCGGCTGCGTCTGGAAACCACTAGTAGCCTCGCTGGAGGCAACAGGAAGACCCTTTGAAAGAACCTGAGTGAGCAAGGAGAGGGCCTCCCTAAGCTCATGGCCCGTGGCAGCCGGTTCTAAGTGGTAACGAACTGGCAAAATGGCTTCACTCCTGACCCTCTTAACCACTGAAGGGTCACGATCCTCCAGAACAGATCCTCCAGAAGACCAGATGCAGGGTGACTGGTGGCAGTCGAAACATATGCAGGCAGATGGTGATATGGGTATACCAGACCCCGAGGGTCTACAGTGCGGGAACTCAGGAGAGTCGCCGCGAACCTCTGAGGGACAGGTCCAGGCTGAACAAAATGCGTCGGTCCCGCAAAACTGGCCATCAGACCAGAGTGCATCGACGGAAACACAACAGAGTCCATGGTGACTCCACCACGAACATCCTAATCCAAAGAGAAGACGGACTTTGCTGAGTTGAAGTCAGGGAAGGCTGACTTTGCCGAGCTGAAGTCAGGGAAGGCTGCGGCCGGTACCCCACGTCTACACTACCCTGCAGGGATAAGCCGAGGCCGGCTGAAATGGAGACCGACGATGCTGCAGATGGAACAGCAGTAAGTAGCTGCAGATATGTCAGGAGCTGTTGAAACTGGTGGAAAGGTGGAGATAGCAACTGAGCTTGGCTCCAAAGGAGGAGTCACAACCCTAATGACAGCCTCAGATGTCGACTGGAGAGGGACCACAGTTCTGAAACCAGGTACCTCTTCACCAGACAATTCAACAGCTCCCGCAGTATCCACCACAGGAAAAGACTGCACTTCCCCCACAGAGGGGGTATAACTCTCACCAGACGTGATCAGGTCGGGAGGCTCCGAAAGACAGTGATCCCCTTTCCTGCAGGTGTGGGAGGAACGATCACGAGAGAGAACCACATGGTTCACAAAAGCCCAAAAAGTGGATGACCAAGACCCACAGGGATTATCAGAAGAACACCCATTACAAGTGGCACAAGAAGCATGGGAATCGTCCACCTGCTTGGGCAAAAGGCATTGCCCTCAAGGAACAGTCCTGGGTATAACAGGAGTGAGAGTAGTAGAAGAAAAGGTGACCTCAACAGATTGAAGTAGAAAGTAGAACACCCCCCAAATACAAGAGAAAGGTGGCAGAAAATAAAGGACCAGCGGGAACACAACTGAACCCAGACAGCCGACAGGGACCCAAAAAACAGAAATTCTGCCCTCAACACAGAGGAGAAATCCTGTCCATACAGCCCCCACACTTACATCTAACTCCAGTAATAATAATAATATCCAAAAGGATAACATAAATTAATCAACCAAAAGAAATTACGCGAAACTCGCGTGCAAACACAGAGAATACACAAAATACAATAAAAATGTGGTTGAAATTAATAACGAGAATATATAAAACACAGTCCTGTTATTATAAGATACTCAGATCCATAATTCCTGTCACAGGTAACCAGTATAAACTAGTTGAATTATCACTTTTTCGTAAAGGAAATGGCCGCACATCTTTCCAGGATGGCGGAAGGAAAAAGAAGGAGTCATTAGCTACAGGACGTCGCTCTGGTACTGGAAGCCATGGATCTGTACTAGGAGAAGAGTGTCCCCAACTGGGCATGCGCTGCTAGCACACGACCTAGTTTTGTCTTATTTTTTCTTGGTGCTTTTGCACCACTTTTCTTTCTCAAATCACTTGGTAAATATCAAAATAGAGAGCATATTTTCCGAGTTAGGGATTTCCACGGTAGTGCAAGCCGGTAGTAAGCAATTGTAGGGTAGGTTGATAAATTTTGGACAGAGCCAAAAATTTTGCCCCTCCCATTATGAAGGCAAATATTGATCCACGAACTTCGTTTGAACAAACTTGATTCTACACCTCGAAAGGAAGTTCCATACCAAATATCGAGTCAATGTACCCACTGGTTCATGAGAAGAAGACTTTTTTCGAATTTTGGAACATTTTCCTCCACCCCCTACGTATGGAGCGGGGAAACATTATTTGAACAAACTTGAATTGTCATATGATAATAATGACCATGCATATCAAATTTGGTTCAAATTATCCCAGGGTTTTAGGAGAAGTTGATAATGTAAAGTTAACGACGGACGAAAATGGAGAGAAAGTAATCAGTAAAACTCCCACTGAGCTTTGCTCAGGTGAGCTAACAACAGTGCTGATAAACAAAAGGCCCCACGGGGCCTGAAGTGCTCATCTTGTACAGAACACAATTTAAACCAAGAGTCCAAGAATGAGTCTACATTAAGCAAGCCATCTCCATAGGCTACACTGTCAATCCTTGAGTCCCCCAGGAGTGACAAAAATAATCTGGGTATCATGCCTTTTCTTCAGTTGATCATAAGTAAAATGTAGAGCTCCCCTATGAAGCCCCTTCATACAACCTATGTGGATTAATCTTAGTACCTCTAGAGGGAACTGAATACAAAATTTTTAATTCTTCAGCAAAATGGCCAATTCCGGCTCCCATAGAGAGCCCAAATATTAACCCAGGCTCTTGATTTGAAAACAGTTAAATCTGACTTCCCTAGAGATGTTGTGTACCGAATATGAAAGCATTCTGACTGTTGGATCTGAAGAAGAGAAATAGTCAAGAAATTTCTTCAAATTGCACTAAGTTCAAATTTGGGCTACCATAGCGAGCCCAAATATTAACCTATGGATCCGATTTGAACAAACTTGAATCTGACCCCCCTAGAGATATTGTGTACCAAATGTGAAAGCATTCTGACAAGTGAATCTGAAGAAGAAGATTTTTGAAGAAATTCTCTCATATTGTACTAAGTTAAATTTCATGTTCCCATATGGAGCCCAAATATTCACCTAGGCACTCAAATTGAACAACCTGAAATCTGACCCCCCTAAAGATGTTGTATACCAAATATAAAAGCATTCTGACTGGTGGATCTGAAGAAGATGATTTTTAAAGAAATTTCCTCATATTGCACTAAGTAAAAATTTGGGCTACCATAGTGAGCCCAAATATATACCTAGGAATCTGATTTGAACAAACTTGAATCTGACCCCCATAGAGATGTTGCATACCAAATATCAAAGCATTCTGACTGATGGATCTGAAGAAGAAGATTTTTTTAAATTACCCTCCATATTGAACAAAGATAAAATTTGGGCTTCCGCAGGAAGCCCAAATATTAACCTAGGGACTTGGTTTGAACAATCTAGAATCTGACCCTCATAACAATGATGTATACCAAATATTAAAAGATTCTGACTGGCGGTTCTGAAGAAGAAGATTTTTAAAGAATATTCCCCATATTACCCTATGTTAAAACTTCGGGCTCCTGTAGAGAGCCCAAATATGAACCAATGAGCTTTATTTTAACAAACTTTTATCTGACCCCCCTATGAATGCTGTATACCAAATATCAAAAGATTCTGATGATTGGTTCTGGAGAAAAGATTTTTTTTAATTTTTGCAAATGTGCTGACTCAGCATTTTTTCGATGCCCATTACAGAACACCCTAACATAACCGATGGCAATTTTTTTTTACCATTCAATTCTACTGGTCATAAGGATACTTCATACCAAATAAAAGCTCTCTGTTCCGTGGGGTTTGGGAAATATGGGCGTTTGAAAATATTTCTATTTTTAGCTCCCAGGGTTTCCATGGGGATGCGGGAATTTTTTTTTTTGCATGGGTCAACTACTTATAACCCAATACTACCACAAACCAAATTAGGTTCATACCAGACCATCGGTTCAGAATGTTAAAAAATTTATAGTAATTTATATATTTTTTATACTTACCAATGACCCAGACAGCTGGTGCTAGCTCTTAAAAATCTAGGGCCAAACACAAATTTTGCCCCCCAATCCCCAAAATTTGCATCTAAAACCAAAGAAATCATGTCCTGAATGGCCCTCCATACTTCGCCTCTACTGCGCATGTGCAGTGTCAAGGAGGTCCCGAAATTGGCGCCATTTATCATTCTTACAATCAGTGCCTGGTCAGCGCTATGTACTCAGTGGGGAGGTATGAGTTCCCAACTCCTGGGAGGGCCATCCCCGTCTGGGTCATTGGTAAGTATAAAAAATATATAAATTACTATAAATTTTTTAACATTTTTATACTGTACCAATGACCCAGACAGAGCTGAATAGTAAAAAGGCTGGAGGGCCTAGGACATAGAGGAAAATCCAATAAGCTCAACTATATAAAATAGAGTCATCCCCTCGAGGAGAAAAGGAGTATTAGGCTTTACATGTATCTTTCTTATTTATGATAAATTAGAAAGACACAACACCCTCCATAATTGAGCATCACAACATACATGTTGTCTATTAACATCCAGTATAATCCTTATACTAATTATTTTTAAAGTAAGCCAATAAATAAAGTTAGTCCAGAGAATTGAGACTCTTTATACTCTTTCAAAAGTGTCCGAGGATTGTATATTAACGCCAGTTTGACACGTGACATATTCAAATGCTACACTTTAAAAATATGACATGAATGAATTTTTTTCACTTTAAAACCATCCCAGTAACAGCTCAGAATTACTGACTCCGGAGGAGGTATCCCCTTGTTTTCATTATAAAACAGGTGACCCAAGGGAACACCCTCCCCCCCCCCCCTTCCCCTTGCCCTGGGTCAAATACCCCAGAGCGAAGAGGGCAACAAGACGGAGTCACTGCCTGAACAGAAAGCCTACATAACTATAGTTGCAACTGTTTAGTGAACGACATTCTGAGCAGCAGATAATGGACCTAAACAATGCAGGTCTCCAGAAATGGACTCAATATTTCTGAGATAAAAATTCATGAATGTGGATGGCTGAGACCAATATGCAGCCTTCATTAAATCTGTAATAGCAACACTATTTGCAGAAGCCCAAGATGTAGAAAGAGCTATTACTTCATGAGCCTAAATCTTAAGCACAGACTGCTGAGTTAAAGATAGATTAACATAAGCAGTACAGATAGTTAATTGAATCCATCTAGCAATAGAATGGACCGTAATGTCCTTTCTATTAGGCATCAGAGACAGAAGAAGCTTTTACGTCCTTTCTGATAAACTGAGATCTTGTTTATAAATACATAAAGCTCTAACCGGACAGAGTAAAGGCCTATGCCTATCTGAAGACGGAAGGGCCTTAATAACAATAGGTTCCGGATATTTATTCAGTGACCGTTGGGAGCGGGAGAGCAGGAGAGTGGAAATTCACTCTCCACTTTTAGATTTTACGAGAGTGAAAAATTTTAGGAGAGTGATTTTTAAAATAATGCCTCGGGCCAATTCGCCCCCAGGTGGAATAACGAGGATTGGTGGTGATTGCTGTTGAGAAATCAGTATGCCTAATAACGCGCAATTTCCAAAATAATTGGTTTTATGACGTTTCGGCCTTGAGACGTTTCGGCCCTAAGAGGCCAAAACGTCTTAGAAATCACGACCATTTTTGGCAAGTCCCAAGGGTGGTCGCTCATGACCAGGGGTCAGCCTGGCAGCTGATTTTAGGGAGAAGTGACGTCTCCCTTCAGAGACTTTAGGGAGAAGTCAGGACCCAGGAGGGAGAAGTCAGTGGACATGAAGGAGAAATCAGAAAAAAACAACATAAAACGTATATGACATCGTGACAAAATAAATGAACATAGAGGACACAATTGTGGAGAAAAAAATAAATAAAAGTTTATACAAACACACACAAAACTAAGTCAGATGGTTACATAACAGAATGTAGGTTAAAATCCCCCACCCCACCCTACAAAAAACTGTGTCGTTCATGGTTTCTGAATACCCCCTAACTCTTTGCCTAACAGTGATGACTAAGGTTACCTTGCAGTTGATTTTGTATTTGCCTCAACGATGTGGATTTGAAATTTAGTATGACCCATGGTGAGAGTGTTCTTCTCTGTAACAGAAGGTATATTCCTTTTAAAAAAATATTTAAAGTGTTTAAAATAAATTTCAAGTTCATATAAGAAGCTGGGTCATTCATGGTTTCTGAATACCCTGAGTTGAAAAGCGTAGTTAAAAAAGTTTTCGATATCCTTCGTAAATTAAGCGTTATTAACAATTTGAGTTAATTAATATCTTTGGTAAATGACAAAACATTTCAGTTGTCTCCCTTCCCGGCTGCGCTGGGTAAACTAATAATACACTGTTCAGAAAACTGACAATTTCTGCCAACCATCTTTCACTGACACGTGCGATTGGTGCTTTGAAGGTCTGCCATTCTTATCCATCCAAATACCTGTGATTTCTATTGTAGCCTTATTACATTTAACCCCCTTCCAACAAACTTCACAAGTTTTCAAAGAAAAACATTCAATGCAAATTGCGGGGCGAATTTCAATGCAGCCAATTTTTCAGTGGAACAGAGCGTAACCGCAAGCAATTTCGATATGGACGAACTGTCTCCAATACATTTTTTTTTGTTTTGAAACGATGGTTAACTTTAATAAATTCTAATTAACTCGATGCGTGTCTTGTGTGATTCGTTGTTGTCTGGTACTTTGTTTTTAAATAGCCATTTTGTGCTGGTTGCTATCAGTTGGGGCGAATTGTTCGAAAGACTTCGCCATTGCAATTCTTTTCAGAAATATAAAATTGGGCTAGTTTAGGCTATTTTCATAGCCGTGTGACGGACTTTAACAGCAACCGTGTTTACTGTTTTTTGCGGAAGCGTGTGTTTTTAAAAAATAAAACATAAGAAAATACAGTAAACTGCCATGTCTCCCTAGGAAGTTTGGGAGGGCGACTTGAATTTCGCCCCCAATGTAAGCCAAGGCGACTTCTTCGCCCAAGTCGTCCACTCGGCTGACCCCTGCTCATGACAGGTTCTTCTGTACTTTGCACTTCTCCGACGAAGGCTTTGAACACGACCGGAAGATAAACGTGCGCGACTAATTACTCGCGGAAAACGAAAAAGCGGTGCGCGATGGTGCGCTGGCGCGATCGCTCGCCGTTCCCAACGGTCACTGTTTATTAGGAGCCTGATTCTTAGCCAAAAATCCAACATTAGTAGTAAAGGTAATAGTGTTCCCGATACTACGAAAGTGAGAATCGTCCACCGATAGTGCATGAAGCTCACTGACTCTTCAGCAGAAGAGAAAGCTAAGAGAAATGCTGTCTTATAAGACCAGAATTTGAAATCTACTGTCTCAAGAGGCTCAAATGGTTTTCTTTTAGTTTAAGAAGAACCCAAGCTAAATTCCATTTAGGAATTAATCTAAGGGTTCTAGGTCTATTTATCGAAAAGTTTCTAACTAATTTAGATAAAGAGACATTAGATCCAACTGTAAACTATTATGGTGTGCATAGGTATCAGATAACATAGACCTATAACCTTTAATAGTAGCAGGCTGCAGTTGATCTCGTCAAACAAGTATACTAGAAAGTTTGCAATGTCTGGTATGGAGGGATCAAAAATATCAACATAATGATCCCTACACCAACGACGAAAGACCTTCCACTTTAGCCGCATAGTATAGCGAAGAGGAGGTCCTCCTACAGTTAGAAATCGCATCCACTGCTCGTCCTGTACAATGCTTGCCGTGCAAGAAGGACAGCACAATGGAATACATGAAGGTTGAGACCTTGCGGGTTGTGATGAAGTTGACACGATTTCCCCAGCAAAAGAAGATCCTCTCGTGGAGGAAGTTTTCGCGGTAAGTCCCACAGCAGACACCTGAGTAAATTTATCCACGGTCTCTGTGGAGACAGAGATGCTACCAACAGAATTGTATTGTGATTGTTTTATCTTAGCAATATTTACTGAATCAATGGCGCTGGAGGATACGCATATCCTATCATTCCGTCCCACGAGATCAATAGAGCGTTTACTGCATATGCTCGGGGATCCGGACATGGTGACACATACGTCTGCAATTGATTGTTGAGTTGTGTCGCAAATAAGTCTATCATTGGCCGCTCCCATTGGTAGCAAATCTGATTGAATACCTGTTTGTTGAGAGTCCATTCTGACGGCAACAAGCGACCCTTCCGTGAAATATGCTAATACATTCAGACGACCTGGAATATGACGGACTGAAGCAGAACTTGGTGTTCTAGAACAAACAGAAGGATTCTTTCTGTTAAATTGAATAACGGAACGGATTGAGTGCCTCCCTGGTTCCGGATATACGCAACTACTGTCGTATTGTCGGACAGGATTTGGACATGCGCTTTCTGAATAATGTTCATCCAATGACGTAGTGCAAGCCAAATTGACATCATTTCTTGGATGTTTATGTGCTTGCCTAGAAACTGCCCAAAGACCCTGGCACTTCGAATCCGTTGGGATCAATGTTGTACCCCAACCTGTTTGACTGGCATCCGTCATAATCGTAAAACTCGGATCCGGCAACTGCAGTGGAACTCCCTGAGTCAACCACTGAATGTTTGCCCAAGTCTGAGTCTCTTGTTACACTTGATTGACAAGAGAACGTCTATATCAAGCAATTCATAGACTGCTGAAAGGTTGCCGTCGAAGAGAAGCTTCTCCGAGACCGAAGCGAAGAGAGTTCTTCACCTTACTATCCACGCGCGTCAATGTAGCTAGGGCTGCGTCACGTCTAACCAACTCCAGGTTTGCCACTGAAGGGCGGAGTTATACGTGGAAAAGCTACTGCCCTTGAAAGAAATCTCATTGAGGATCATATCCTGGAATTCTTTCCCTTGAAGACGTAATGATAACGCCTTAGTAAGGTGGCCTGCGTATGATAAAGCGTCTAAGTTAAGTCTGTTAGACATTATTATCGTTTCCAACGTCGTGGTTGGAATTGACATAGACGGCGATATAGACAATTCCCAGTCTTCAGCCTCGTCGTCTAGACGCAGAGGAACTCTCGGTATGCCCTGTCCTGCCATTTCAAATTTATTCCTTGAATTGATGAAAGGCAGATTTAGAGCATTTGCGGACAAGAAACTAGACTTGCCTGTTTTGGTAGCAAGCTTATATATAGCGTCGTTCAATAATTCGAATGTTCTTGTGACATTATTGGACTGTGTCGGCAACTCAGGGACGATGTCCCTGAACTGATCAAAAACTCTGTGTCCAATGATGCTATTAGTCTCTTATCCAGCATCGCAGCATTCTAGTCCGACGGAACAACCTCTGGAAGATAATGCCGGAAGAAATCTATGGCAGCTTCTGTTGTTCCGAAAGGGAAAGCTCGAAATCCTCCGAATCCCTTTCGCCATCCTGTCGGACCCTATGAAGTGCTCTGTCGTCTGTACCTGATGCTTCAGCGGAGCGAACCGACCCAGCGTCATCGGATTATTCCTGATCCGACAGAGATTCTGTCGTTTGCTGGGATGCTGCGATAAGTTGTGCTATTTTGGATAGCACGTCCGTCACTGAGGCCTGTGGTGAAGCGGTCTTACGTTGCTTTGCCGCTGGAAGCTCCGTGTACGTTGCCCCGTGCATACTTCTATTATGCGAGCGTCCGGAGTCTACAGGCCTTGTGTCCCTTGGCTACCGGATGGCGTGACCTGTTCACCATGGAATCCCTGATTGGCGAAGCTGGCAGGATATTCGAGGTCACGTAGCCAAGGTGCGGTCGTGTGCGCTGCCATGAGGATGAGGAAGCCTTATCGACAGTCTCTCGGACTGTCTATATAACGGAGCGTCCCGGGCGGCGGACATATGCTCCGAATGCGAAACGTTTGTACCACAACATCTGGTCCCAGATGTTGTTGTATGAGAGAGGGACCTCTCTCGCTCGCAGCCCGGATGGACCTGGACGAGCTAGGAACCGGACTAATAGGCTTCCTCCGATTTCTCCTCTGATCCGTCGTCACTGGGTGTGTACTTTTGTCTTATTATAGTGCCCGCATCACCCAAATCTCCTTCCTGGACCGCAACGGACGAACCCGGCTGCCGAGCCATTCGATGAATGGACGCTACACCGGGCGAGCTAGCGGATGTCAATGCCGTCGATCCTACTAGGGACCCGTCACTGGGGATGTACTTTGGTCTTATTATAGTGCTCGCATCACCCAAATCTCCTTCCTGGACCGCAACGGACGAACCCGGCTGCCGAGCCATTCGATGAATGGACGCTACACCGGGCGAGCTAGCGGATGTCAATGCCGTCGATCCTACTAGGGACCTCTTAAGTGATTGACGTATTTCCATGAGCACTTATTGCCGCTAGCTCTTCATTTAACTATGACGACAGAGGCACACTTTTGGAAGATATCATGGTAACTTTTGCGAACAAGAAACCAGACTTGCTTGTTTAATAGCAAGCACATATATAGCGTCGTTCAATAATTCGAAAGTTCCTGTGACATTATTGGACTGTGTCGGAAACTCAGGGACGATGTCCCTGAACCGATCAAAAAAATTCTTGTGTCCGCGGAAGCAATCAGTCTCTTATCTGGCATCGCAGCATTCTGGTCCGACGAAACAACCTCTGGAAGATAAAGCCGGATGAAATGTACAGCAGCTTATGTTGTTCCGAAAGGGAAAGCTCGAAATCCACCGAATCCCTTTCGCCATCCTGTCGGACCCTATGAAATTTTCGGATGTCCGTACCTGATGCTTCAGCGGAGCGTACCGACCCAGCATCGTCAGATATTACCTGATCCGACAGAGATTCTGTCGTTGCTGGAATGCTGCGATAAGTTGTGCTATTTGGGATAGCACGTCCGTCACTGAGGCCTGTGGTGTAGCGGTCTTACGATGCTTTGCCGCTGGAAGCTCCGTGTACGTTGACTCCTGCATACTTTTCTTATGCGAATGTCCGGAGTCTACAGGCCTCGTGTCCCTGGCTACCGGATGGCGTGACCTGGTCGCCGTGGATTCTCTGATTGGCGAAGCTGGCTGGATATCCGAGGTCACGTAGCCAAAGTGCGGTCGTGTGCGCTGCCATGAGGATGAGGAAGCCTTATTTACAATCTCTCCGGACTGTCTATATAACGGAGTGGCCCAAGCGGCGGACGTATGCTCCGAATGCGAAACATTTTGTACCACAACATCTGGTCCCAGATGTTGTTGTACGAGAGAGGGGCCTCTCTCGCTCGCAGCACGGATGGACCTGGACGAGCTAGGAACCGGACTAATAGGCTTCCTCCGTTCTCTCCTCTGATCTGCCGTCACTGGGTGTGCACTTAGTTGATTTATAGTGCTCGTATCACCTAAAACTCCTTTTTGGACCGCAACGGACGAACCCGGCTGCCGAACCATTCGATGAATGGACGCTACACCGGGCGAGCTAGCGGACGTCAAAGGCCGTCGATCCTACTAGGGACCTCTTAGGTAATTGACGTATTTCCATGAGCACTTTGCCGCTAGCTCTTCATTTAATTGTGACGACGGAGGCACACTTTTGGAAGACATCACGGATACATCACCCTGTTCTTGTTCGTCTGAAATAGAGACTGATAAACTAGAGTGACCCTGCGGAGAAAGAACCGGCATGGCCATTTCCCCGCTAACATACCGTGACACACGCTTCCAATGTTGTCATCCCAGTTGACACATACTGAACAGGAGTTAGTGCGAGTACACTGACTACAATTAATACAATGATTATGAAAGTCAGAGGAAGATTTCCTCTTATTACAATTGAACAATATCCTTTCATTGTGAAAAGAATATAAAAGTCCTAGTACTCGCACCAACCCCTGAAAACAAAGATACATAATAACATGATCCATTAACATAGAAAAAATAATTGAAATCAAAAAAAAAAACTTTTTGAAAAAGTTAAAAAATTTATAGTAATTTATATATTTTTTATACTTACCAATGACCCAGACATAGCTGGTGCTAACTCTTAAAAATCTAGGGCCAAACACAAATTTTGCCCCCCAATCCCCGAAATTTGCATCTAAAACCAAAAGAAATCATGTCCTGAAGGACCTCCATACTTTGCCCTTACTGCGCATGCGCAGTGTCAAGGACGTTCCGAAATTGGCGCCAATTATCATTCTTACAAGCAGTGCCTGGTCAGCGCTATGTACTCAGCGGGGAGGTTTGAATTCCCAACTCCTGGGAGGGCCATCCCCGTCTGGGTCATTGGTAAGTATAAAAAATATATAAATTACTATAAATTTTTTAACATTTTTATACTGTACCAATGACCCAGACATAGCTGAATAGTAAAAAGGCTGGAGGGCCTAGGACATAGAGGAAAATCCAATAAGCTCAACTATATAACATAGAGTCAACCCCTCAAGGAGAAAAGGGGTATTAGGCTTTACATGTATCTTTCTTATTTTATGATAAATTAGAAAGATACAATACCCTTCATAATTGAGCACAATAACATTCATGTTCTCTATTAACATCCAGTATAACCCTTTATACTAATTATTTTTAAAGTAAGCCAATAAATAAAGTTAGTCCAGAGAATTGAGACTCTTTATATTCTTCAAAAGTGCCCGAGGATTGTATATTAACGCCCGTTTGACACTTGACATATACAAATGCTTCACACCGAGCTACACTTTAAAAATATGACATGAATGAATTTTTAACATTAATATTACACTTTAAAACCATCCCAGAAACGACTCAGAATTACTGACTCCGGAGGAGGAATTCCCTTGCTTTTCACTATAAAGCAGGTGACCTAAGGGAACACCCTCCCCCCCCCCCTTCCCCTTGCCCTGGGTCAAATAGCCCAGAGCGAAGCAGGACGGAGTCACTGCCGGAACAGACAGCCTGCATAACTATAGTTGCAACTGTTTAGTGGACGACATTCTGAGCAACAGATAACAGACCTAAACAATGCAGGTCTCCAGAAATGGACTCAATATTTCTGAGATAAAAATTCGTGAATGTGGATGGCTGAGACCAATAAGCAGCCTTCATTAAATCTGTAATAGCAACACTATTTGCGTAAGCCCAAGATGTAGAAAGAGCTCTTACTTCATGAGCCGAAATCTTAAGCACAGACTGCTGAGAAGAAGATGAATTTTCATAAGCAGTACGGATAGTTAATTGAATCCATCTAGCAATAGAATGGACCGAAATGTCCTTTCTATTAGGCATCAGAGACAGAAAGAAACGTTTTCGTCCCTTTCTGATAAACTGAGATCTCTGTTTATAAATACGTAAAGCTCTAACAGGACAGAGTAAAGGCCTACGCCCGTCTGAAGACGGCAGCGCCTTAATAACAATAGGTTCCGGATATTTATTAGGAGCCTGATTCTTAGCTAAAAATCCAACATTAGTAGTGAAGGTGATAGTGTTCCCAACACTACGATAGTGAGAATCTTCCACCGATAGTGCATGAAGCTCACTGACTCTTCTAGCAGAAGAGAAAGCTAAGAGAAAAGCTGTCTTCTAAGACAAGAATTTGAAATCTGTCCCAAGAGGCTCAAATGGCTTTTCCTTCAGTTTAAGAACCCAAGCTAAATTCCACTTAGGAATTAATCTGAGAGTTCTGGGTCTATTTATCGAGAAGTTTCTAACTAATTTAGATAAAGAGACATTAGATCCAATTTGTAAACTATCATGGTGTGCATAGATATCAGATAACATAGACCTATAACCCTTAATAGTAACAGGCTGCAGTTTGATCTCGTCAAACAAGTATACTAGAAAGTTTGCAATGTCTGGTATGGAGGGATCAAAAATATCAACAGAATGATCCCTACACCAACGACGAAAAACCTTCCACTTAGCCGCATAGTTTAGCGAAGAGGAGGTCCTCCTACAGTTAGAAATCGCGTCCACTGCTCGTCCTGTAAAGTGCTTGCCATGCAAGAAGGACCGCACAATGGAAAAACGTGAAGGTTGAGACCTTGCGGGTTGTGATGAAGTTGACGCGGTTTCCCCTGCGAAAGAAGATCCTCCCGTGGAGGAAGCTTTCGCGGTAGGTCCCACAACAGACACCTGAGTAGATTTATCCACGGTCTCTGTGGAGACAGAGATGCTACCAACAGAATCTTGCATTGAGATTGTTTTATTTTTAGCAATATTTGCTGAATCAACGGCGCTGGAGGATACGCATATCCTATCATTCCGTCCCATGAGATCGATAGAGCGTCTACTGCAAATGCTCTTGGATCCGGACACGGTGACACATAAGTCTGCAACGGATTGTTGAGATGTGTCGCAAATAAGTCTATCATTGGCCGTTCCCATTGGTAGCAAATCTGACTGAATACTTGTTTGTTGAGAGTCCACTCCGACGGCAACAAGCGACCCTTCTGTGAAAGGGAGTCTGCTAGTACATTCAGACGACCCGGTATATGACGGACCGAAAGTAGAACTTGATGTTCTAGAGCAAACAGAAGTATTCTTTCCGTTAAATTGAATAACGGAACGGAATGAGTGCCTCCCTGGTTCCGTATATACGCCACTACTGTCGTATTGTCGGACAGGATTTGGACATGAGCTTTGTGAATAATGTCCATCCAATGACGTAACGCAAGCCAAATTGACATCATTTCCTTGATGTTTATGTGCTTGCTTAGGAACTGTGGATCCCAAAGACCCTGGCATCTCGAATCCGTTGGGATCAATGATGCACCCCAACCTGTTTGACTGGCATCCGTCATAATCGTAAAACTCGGATCCGGCAACTGCAGCGGAACTCCCTGAGTTAACCACTAAATGTTTGCCCAAGTCTGAATCTCTTGTTTCACTTGATCTGACAAGAGAACGTCTATGTCAAGCGAATAAATCTTCACACTCCAATTCTGAGTCAAGAAAATTTGGAGAGGACGAGCGCGTAACCGCCCCATCGGAATGAGATCCGCAGCGGCTCCGCACAGACCTATCAGTCTCATGAACTCCCTCGCTGTGACTTTGTCTGATTGAAGACAATAGCGAGCGTAACAACTGACTAATTTCGCTCTGGTTAATGGCAGACGAACGAGATTGTTGTGCGTCTCGAAGCTCATTCCCAGATGAGTGAATGACTTGGACGGCACCAGATCCGACTTCTCCTCGTTTATAACAAAACCCGAGACATTGGAGCAATAGAAGCAGATTCAGCACATCGTTCTGAAGCGTTAACTCGTTGCCGTACCTCTGAAGAATGTTGTCCAGGTAGGCCGACGTTACCGCAGACGAATGAGCTCGGAAATACATCATTACCGAGTTCATTACCCGAGTGAAAGCTCAGGGTGCTAGGTTCAATCCGAAGCACATCGCCCGGAATTGATACACCACTCCTAGGACTGCGAAGCATAGATACTTTCTGAATGTCGGATGTACCATGACATGAAAGTACGCATCTTTGAGATCTATGCTTGTAGCATAATCGTTCACCCGAATACTCGCTCTGACCGATCGAATCATCTCCATATAGAACTTCGGAGCGACGATCAGCTTGTTTATCCAGCTCAAATCTATGACTGGACGGAACGAGCCGTCTGGTTTCGGAACCAGAAACAGATGGCTGTAGAATCCCGGTGTTTCCTGGTCTTCTACGACCTCTACCTCGTTCTTCATTAAAAGAGACTGCACCTCCGATAACAGAGCGTCTCTTTTCTGCAGATTTGACGATAAACAAGCTGATCGTCGCTCCGAAGTTCTATATAGAACTTTGGAGCGACGATCAGCTTGTTTATCCAGCTCAAATCTATGACTGGACGGAACGAGCCGTCTGGTTTCGGAACCAGAAACAGATGGCTGTAGAATCCCGGTGTTTCCTGGTCTTCTACGACCTCTACCTCGTTCTTCATTAAAAGAGACTGCACCTCCGATAACAGAGCGTCTCTTTTCTGCGGATTTGACGGAAGTTGAGTCCATTTTGGACTTCCAGTTAATGGAGGCTTTCGTTTGAAGGATATTCTTAGACCTTCCGAAATTACCCCTCTCACCCAAGGGTCGTCCGTAATCGACGCCCACTCTTCTGAAAAACTTGACAACCTTCCGCCAACCGGAACATGATAGAGGTTGAAACCATCACCTCCTGGACCTGCGAGGCCTGCGGGAGGAGAAACCACGTCCTCCACGACCCGCACCTTGTCCCGTCGACCTCGGGGCGTCCGACCAGTTGTCCCGGCCCGAAGGACGTCCCGCACGTGAGTCGCTGCCTTGACGGTCTCTTGAATAAGATCAAGAGGACACACCGGAACCTCTATAGGAACCTCTCTTGGGCGCATTAGTCCCAGAAGTGCCTGTCTTACTCTTATCTGCCGTATCCGATTTTTTGGAAGCGGATTTAAACAGCAGAGAATCCGAAGCTTTCTTAGTAATTTTATCGTAGATTGCAGAAAGCTTGCCATCGAAGAGAAGTTCTCCGGAGACCGAAGCGACTCTGAGAGAGTTCTTCACCTTACTATCCACGCGTGTGGATGTAGCTAGGGCTGCGTCACGTCTAACCAACTCCAGGTTTGCCACTGAAAGAGCGGAGTTATACGTGGAATAAGCTACTGCCCTTGAAAGAAGTCTTAAAGAGGATTGTATATCCTGGAATTCTTTCCCTTGAAGACGCAGTGATAACGCCTTTGTAAGGTGGTCTGTGTAAGATAAAGCGTCTAAACTGGCCCTGTTAGACGTAATTGTCGTATCCAACACCGCGGTTGGAATGGATGTAGACGACGGTAATGACAATTCTAAGTCTTCCGCCTCGTCGTCAAGACGCAGAGGAACTCTCGGAATACCCTGTCCTGCCATATCGAATTTATTCCTTGCATTAATGAAAGGCAGGTTAAGAGCATTGGCGGACAAGAAACCAGCTTTGCCTGTTTTGGAGGCAAGCTTGAAGATAGCGTCGTTCAATAATTCAAATGTTTTTGTGACATTATTGGACTGAGACGGAAACTCAGGGACGATGTCTCTGAACCGCTCAAAGAATTCTGTGTCCAATGATGTTATCAGTCTCTTATCCGGTACCGCAGCAGTCTGGCCCGACGGAACAACTTGAGGAAGGAAGTGCCGGATGAAATCCACGGCAGCTTTATGTTGTTCCGAAAGGGATAGCTCCAAGTCATCCGTATCCCTTTCGCCATCCGGTCGGATCTCATGATGCTCCCGGTCGTCCGCACCCGGTGCTTCGGCGGAGCGTACCGACCCAGCGCCGTTGGATAATTCCCGATCCGACACCGATTCTGTCGATTGCTGGGATGCTGCGAAAATTTGTGCTATCTGAGCTAGCATGTCCGTCATCGAGGCCTGCGGAGTAGCGGTCTTTCGCTGCTTAGCCGTGGGAAGCTCTGCATCAACTGACTCCCGCATACTCTTCCTATGCGAACGTCCAGAGTCTACCGGCCTCGTGTCCCTGGCTACCTGATGGCATGACCTGGTCGCCGATGAATCCCTGATCGGCGAAGCTGGTAGAATATCCGCGGTCACGTAGCCAAGGTGCGGTCGTGTGCGCTGATGAGAGGATGAGGAAGTCTGAGCAGTCTCAGCGGACTGCCTATACAACGGAGCGTCCCGAGCGACGGACGTGTGCTCTGCTTGCGACACATTTTGTACCACATCTGGTCCCAGATGTTGTTGTACGAGAGAGGGGCCTCTCTCGTGGCCCGGCTGGACCTGGACGAGCTAGGAACCAGACTAGAAGGCTTCCTCCGACCTCTCCTATTATCTGCCGTCACTGGCTGTGCACCTTGTATGTTTATAGTGCTCGCGTCACCCAACATTTCCTCCTGGACCGCAACGGACGAACCCGGCTGCCGAACCATTCGGTGAATGGACGCTACACCAGGCGAGCTAGCGGACGACAGCACCGTCGATCCTACTCAGGACCTCTTAGGCAACTGTCGTATCTCCATGAGCACTTTTGCCGCTAGCTCTGCATTCAATTGTGACG
The DNA here is from genome assembly GCA_031216915.1 of Pictodentalium vernedei. Classification (NCBI taxonomy): domain Eukaryota; kingdom Metazoa; phylum Mollusca; class Scaphopoda; order Dentaliida; family Dentaliidae; genus Pictodentalium; species Pictodentalium vernedei. The sequence continues at coordinate 181,700,434 of CM062292.1, forward strand.
ACGAAAGCACACTTTTGGAAGATAACATGGAAACATCACCCTGTTCTTGTTCCTCTGAAATAGAAACTGATAAACTAGAGTGACCCTGCAGAGAAAGGACCGGTATAGCCCTTTCTCCACTAACAACATACCGTGACATGCGTTTCCAATGTTTGTCATCCCAATATTCACATATTGAACAGGAGTTAGTGCAAGTACACTGACTACAATTAATACAATGATCAGTATGCGTGCGACTGTGGCCGGTCCATAGAACTGGTCACATTGACGTGCACTCTGGTGTAAGGTGGCTAGCAATAGTCATTAGATATTTAGTGTCATTAGCCACGGGCTAGTTGCCACATCTCACTCTGAACCTCGTTCGAGATTCCAAGTTGGGCTTGCTCGCTTGATAAGTGGATCAGGCCTAACGAGGAATTATTTTCACAAATTCGACAGGATTGTAGATAATATCACACTCCAGAAACCATCTACAACAGTCTTTCATATACAAGTCTGACACAAATCAGCAGCATTTTCTCAGGGGGGGCGGCAGGTAGACAGCCAATCTGGCTATGCCACCTCCCCACGGCATACATGTTTTTTTTTAATATCTCATGTTATTTTATTAACACTATACATTATTCTCCTCATGTATTATTACAAATAGATTGTACCACTTTGTTTGTCTAAACGGAATGTATACTGTATACCGTGAAATAAAATCATTATCATTATCATGAAAGTCAGAGGAAGATTTCTTCCTATTACAATTTGAACAATATCTTTTCATTGTGAAAAGACAACAAGTCCTAGTACTCGCACAAACCCCTGAAAACAAAGATACATAATAACATGATCCATTAACATTGAAAAAACAATTGAAATCCAAAATAATTTTTGAAAAATATTTTTTCAGCGAAGCCCAAGTTTCTGAAAAGTAACGTTGAGCCCCAATGGATCCCAAGGCTAAGTGTGGTCAAAAATTTTAAAACTATTTTAAATAATTAATGCAACACTTACGGATAATAATAATAATGTATCTTGTAATGAGATAAACTACTCCAAAGGCAAAAAGCCCCCCTCAAAAGAGACTGTTGCCAATGTAAACAAGAAGTGTATAAACACCAGAAAACATGACTCAAGGCACTGACAATACTGGCCCGAAATCAGTTATCAACAATACACACTATCTGATGCAAAACAGAGACTTCCAGGGTGGAATCTGCAGAACATCAGATGGTAGATGCAGAACACAACGTCTAAACACCCATGGGTGAGAACGTAAACATGGGGAAAATAACAGAATTCATTCTGTAACCAAGCTAATTCTCCCAAGAAATTTTAGTAGTAATCTTACTCAAAAATATGCCAAAAGCATGGGAGAATAGCAAGGGGGGACTTACAGGATAAGGGGAGAGGAAACACTGAATAAGCAGTGCAACTTCATAGCAAGAATGACAACAACAGGCCCATGCCTCGAAAATAGGCAACTTAACATAATTTCATTACAAAATTTTAAGTTACAGCCCTGAATATTTTCTGTCACTCATTTTTCCTCTCCTCCTTCGATATCCTTCTTAGAATCACCATTTCTCCAATATTTATGTGTCTGGCATCATTTAAACTGAGATTTACAAGCACAAAGATCAGTGAGATGTTAACTGATGAAGGGCCAAACAAAGAATGATGATTGGCACCAATTTCGGAACGTCCTTGACACTGCGCATGTGCAGTAAGGGCAAAGTATGGAGGTCCTTCAGGACATGATTTCTTTTGGTTTTAGATGCAAATTTTGGGGATTGGGGGGCAAAATTTGTGTTTGGCCCTAGATTTTTAAGAGTTAGCACCAGCTATGTCTGGGTCATTCGTACAGTATAAAAATATATTTTTTCAGAAAAGCCCAAGTTTCTGAAAAGTAACACTGAGCCCCAATGGATCCCAAGCCTAAGTGTGGATAAAAATTTTAAAACTATTTTTAAAAATTAATGCAACACTTACGAATAATAATAATGTATCTTGTTATGATTAAACTAACACAAAGACAAGAAATCCCCCTCCACAGAGACTGTTGTCAATGTAAACAAGAAGTGTAAAAACACCAGAAACATGACTCCAGGCACTGATAACCATGGCCCGAAATCAGTTACCAATAATACACTATCTGATGCAAAACAGAGACTTCCAGAGAAGAAACTGCAGAACTTCAGATGGTAGATGCAGAACACTACGCCTAAACACCCATGGGTGAGGACGTAAACATGGGGAAAAGAACAGAATTCATTCTGTTACCCAGCTAAAACTCCCAAGAAATTTTAGTAATAATACTACAGAAAATATGCCAAAAGCATGGGAGAATAGCAAGGGGGGACTTAAAGGAAAGGGAGAGAGGAAAACACTGAACAAGCAGTGTAACTTTATAGCAAGAATGACCACAACAGGTCCATGCCTCGAAAATAGGTAACTTAACATAATTTCATTAAAAAATTTAAGTTACAGCCCTGATTATTTTCTGTCAGTCATTTTTCCTCTCTTCCTTCTATTTCCTCTTTAGATCCACCATTTCTCTAATATTTATGTGTCTGGCATCATTTAAACTGAGATTTACAAGCACAAAGATCAGTCAGATGTGAACTGATGAAGGGCCAAACAAAGAATGATAAATGGCGCCAATTTCGGGACCTCCTTGACACTGCGCATGCGCAGTAGAGGCGAAGTATGGAGGGCCATTCAGGACATGATTTCTTTGGTTTTAGATGCAAATTTTGGGGATTGGGGGCAAAATTTGTGTTTGGCCCTAGATTTTTAAGAGTTAGCACCAGCTATGTCTGGGTCATTGGTACGGTATAAAAATATAGAAATTTTGGGCGGGGCCAAAAATCTTACCCCTCCTATTACAAAGCCAAATATTACTTCACGAACTTCGTTTGAACAAACTTGATTCTACACCTCATATGGAAGCTCCATAGCAAGTATCAAGTCATTGTACACACTGGTTCTTGAGAAGAAGATTTTTAAAATATTTTGGAGCATTTTCCCCCACTCCCTCCCTATGGGGCTGGGCATGCTGAGTTGAACAAAAATGAAATGCCCCTTTGGGACCATCACTCACACAAACTTTCACTTGAATTGGCCCAGTGGCTTTGGAGGAGAAGACCAAAACATGGTGTTGACGGACGCCGGACGACAGACGACGGACGGAGAGCGATGAGATTAGCTCAGCTTGACTTTGTCAAGATGAGCTAAAAAAACAAAGGAGCAAGGGTAACATATTAAAATCCTAGGCATTTAAATAATAATATTAGTAGGTAGAAGCTATTCATCACTAATTGTTTTGTTGAAATTTGATGAAGAGTGTCTATTTGTACTCCTAAAAAATACAACAAAACATATACATATAAAAAAAATAGAATTTGCTTTTGAATGAAGATGAAACACACCAGAAAATTTCTTTCCTTTATTGTGGTGCTATTTTTTATTCAACAGAGTCCTGATTGTCCCTTCCAGCAATTTTGACAGCTATTCCTCTACAAGCTGATGCAAAAACAAGAAATTTTTGTTAACTGGTAGAGTGCTGGATGCCCATATTTGAGTTTTAATCTTAAGTGCAGGTACTGCAACTTAAAGGCTTCAAATTCAGTGGCTGTGCTTCATATTATCTTTGAAGTGATCTTATATAAGATCTCTGTTAAGATTTGCCTTGTCACAATTTATAGGAGAGTGCCTGTCGGCACTCTTCTATAAACTGTAACAAGGAGACATGCACAAATTCTGGTAGCCAAAAATAATTTAGCACTCTACCAGTTATTAATTCTACAATATTCTGTCATAAACTATAAATAAAAGAAAACATCTATTACACAATCTATACTCACAATCTATCACAGCTGTATGTGTCTTTCCAGCAGATAAAGACATGATATTATACCTACTGAGAGGTTTCACAACCGAGAATGCACATATACAAGGAATGTCATAAACCTGTAAAATAGAAAAACAAGAAAATATCAACTGAGCTGATGGATGCTCCCCAAATATGAGCACAAAAGAGAAGGCATGAGGCAACAGTTTCAGGTATAAAGGAGAGAGCCTCAATCAAACAAGAGGCTCCATGGGGCTTGAGGCACTCATCTGACCAAAGATGTTTAAAGAAGGATTTAATTAGCATCTGTGGTTGGTTAACCCAACAGTGGAATGAAGTTGTTTAATTATTTATACCTCTGTAGGCCATGTCAGATGTTTTTTTCTACTACTGGGATACTACCATAGAAATAATGCCCAGATTTCCAGTAATGTAAAACTAGGGAGCCCAAATATCAACCTAGGGACTTAATTTGAGCACACGTGAATCTGACCTTCTTTGTTCACCCCCAGAATGCCCTATACCAAATGTCAATAGTTTATGAAGGTGATGCTGAAAAGGAGATTTTTCAAGCCCATAGCAACCCCAAATATGAATCCAGGGACTTGATTTGAACAAACTTGCATCTGAGCCTGGCTAATGTGTTGTATACCAAATATCAGAACAGTCTGAATGGTGGTTCTCAATAAGATTTTAAAGATTATTTCTCTTTTGCACAAAGTAAAAATTTGGGCTCCCATAGGGAATGCAAATTAGTGTTGAAACGACTAGTAAATCTCCAGTCGACTAGTCGCTGACTAGCCAAGGAGTCATTTTTTTTTTGCATGTAATCACTCTAAATCCTTCAAAATGCATTTTGAAGCAAAGAAAAAAAAATTGACTAATTGGCAAGGCAGGCAGGGTGGTGTAGGGGTGGGGGGTTTGGGTGGGGGTGGATGGGTGTGGGTTATGGGGCGTGGGGTTATAGGGAGTGCAGGGTTAGGGCAAAAAGAGACATATACCAAGAACTGAAATCCGTTAAATATTGTTAAAGTTATGCCATAAACAAGCATTACACTATATTTTTTATTAAACAAAAGAAAATAACTCCCATAATTTTCATTGGATATCGCTGGTCATCGAACTTATGTACACACTGTTGCTATAGAAACATTTACCGAAAAGAATTGAAATTTGTTAACTATTGTTCAAGTTATACCATAAACAAGAGCGCACGTATCGCTGAAGCAATACAATGTCCCCTACCGTACTAATGAGCATTAATAATTATACAAATGTTATAACCTAGATGTGATCAGCATGAATTCCGTTGAAGCATTTCCAAAAAAAGTCCAGAAAACTGATATTTTGGCACTTTTCCATATTTCCAAGGGCCATAACTCACACAAGAATAATGCAATCAGCATGAAACTCAAACTTGATCTGTAAGTCATCGTTCTATAGTAGGTTACCAAGAATGAAATCATTCGGTTGAAGCATTTCCAAAAAAAGTCTGGAAAACTAAAGTATGACTGACAGACTGACTGACAGAGTACAAATGAAACTTGATCTGTTAGTCATCGTTCTATAGTAGGTTACCAAAAATGAAGTCATTCGTTGAAGCGTTTCCAAAAAAAGTCTGGAAAACTAAAGTATGACTGACAGACTGACTGACAGACTGACAGATGGATGGACAGAGTGTAAATGAAACTTGATCTGTAAATCATCGTTTTATAGTAGGTTACCAAAAATGAAATCATTCCGTTGAAGCGTTTCCAAAAAAAGTCCGGAAAACTAAAGTATGACCGACAGACTGACTGACAGACTGACGGATGGATGGACAGAGTGTAAATGAAACGTGATCTGTAAGTCATCGTTCTATAGTAGGTTACCAAAAATGAAAACATTCCGTTGAAGCGTTTCCAGAAAAAGTCCGGAAATCTGATATTTTGGCACTTTTCCATATTTCCAAGGGCAACAACTCACACAAGAATAAGGCAATCAGCATGAAACTCAAAATTCATCTGTAAGTCATTGTTCTATAGTAGGTTACCAAAAATGAAATCATTCCGTTGAAGCGTTTCCAAAAAAAGTCCGGAAAACTGAAATTTTGGCACTTTTCCATATTTCCGAGGGCAATAACTCACACAAGAATAATACAATCAGCATGAAACTCAAACTTGATCTGTAAGTCATCGTTCTATAGTAGTTTACCAAAAATGAAATCATTCCGTTGAAGCATTTCCAAAAAAAACTCCGGAAAACTGATATTTTGGTGCTTTTCCATATTTCTAATGGCCGTAACTCACACAAGAATAAAGCAATCTGCATGAAACTCCCACTTGATCTGTAAGTCATCGTTCTATAGTAGTTTACCGAAAATGAAATCATTCCGTTGAAGCGTTTTAAAAAAAAACTCCGTAAAAGTGATATTTTGGTGCTTTTCCATATTTCCAAGGGCCATAATTCACACAAGAATAATGCAAACAGCATGAAACTCAAACTTGATCAGTAAGTCATCGTTCTATAGTAGTTTACCAAAAATGAAATCATTCCGTTGAAGCGTTTCCAAAAAAACTCTGGAAAACTAAAGTGTGACTGACAGACTGACTGACGGATGGACGGAGTGCAAACCTATAGTCCCCTCCGGCGATGCCGGTAGGGGACTAACAAGCTTTACACGATAGTTTTTATTAAACAAAGGGCAATAACTCCCATAATTTTCATCAGATATTGCTGGTCAACGAACTTGATGTAGACTTTGTTGCTATAGAGACATATACCAAGAAGAACTGAAATGCGCTAACTATTGTTGAAGTTATGCCGTAAATAAGATTTACAGAATATTTTTATAACAAAAGGCAATAACTCCCACAATTTTCAAGAGATATCGGTGGTCATCGAACTTGACATAGACATTGTTGCTGTAGAGACATATACCAAAAAACATTGAAATCCATCATCTATTGTTCAAGTTATGCCATAAACAAAGTTCAGACAGATGGATGGAAAGACAGACAGAGCTCTACGCTATATCCCTCCCTTGTGAGGGATAACAAGAACGTGTTGAAAAAGCATGAACTTCTGAAGACGTACTTCCGCTGTCAGCATTAATTAAAATGACACAACAGTTTGCATTTATACTGTTGACACCTCATTTGTGTTTTAATCAGTGTGATGGAATCTCGAATCTTTGCCTCGTAATTTGATCTATTTTTTTCAAAATTAGAGAAGCATGAAAAAAGAGAGCTTCTTGTTTCCAATTTAGAAGCACAAAGAAGCATGAGTGTGATTGCACTCCTCAAATCGACAGCACTGCAGCCTTTTCATGATTTGCAAATTATTCCCTCCAGAAATTCTGATTTCAAGAAATTGGTAAACATCAAACTGTTTGTGATATTTATTTATTTATTTATTTATTGATGTTTAAGGTCACATGTTTGTGCACAATGGCTAATCATGACCACAACATGAGTATCAACTCAACTGTTTGTGACATTTATCTTAAAAGTGAATAGAAAAAAAGATAATCAACATACTGCGTGCATGTGATTTTCAAATGGCAAGGCCTTTTATCAACTTACGGAATACAAACTTTCATTTGATTATTCATGACTAGTCAACTGCTGATTTTATTGTCGACCTGTGCCGAAAATTTAACCGACAATGATTAGTCATTTCAAAGCTAACGCAAATATTAACCCAGGGACTTTAATGGAACAAACTTAACATTGCTCCAATAGGGAGCCCAAATATTAATCAAAGGACTTGATTTGAACAAACATGAATCTGACCCACTACCAGCTTATCAGGTTATTGGAAATGCTACCAACAACATCATTTTAAGAAAATCAACTGTGTATCTACTTAAGAAACCAAATGAATAGAGGATTGCATACAAAAATTAAGGTTTCTAAGATCAAAAAAGACAAGGTAGACGAGTACCTTCAATGTGTTATCTTTTGAGGTCAAAAACAGCACATGCCCATGAAGAAGCCAGGGCCCCAACTTCATGAGTTATAATGTGATAGAATATACTATCCACTGGGAAATACATTTCTATGCAATGCAATGCTGATGGCTGCCCAAATCCAATATGAAGGAGTCTTATTCGTAATTATCATTATCAATAACCTCTTAATGCCTTTCGTAAAAAAACAGATTAAATTAACATACATCCAGAAAGCTCCAACTGGCATAGAGCTGGCCTATTCCCAGATTGGTCTTCTGAAGGTGGAGCCCTAATACATAGGTGTAAAGGCTACATCTGGTACTAGATTCTAAGCCAGAAGTTAAACAAATTTATAGTAATTTATATATTTTTTATACTTACCAATGACCCAGACTTAGCTGGTGCTAACTCCTTAAATTCTAGGGCCAAACACAAATTTTGCCCCCCAATCCCCAACATTTGCATCAAAATCCGAAAATTCAATGTCATATGTGGTCCTCCATATCTTTTATCCACTGCGCATGCACAGTGTCAAAGAGGTCTCGAAATTGGCACGAAATGTCACTCTTACAACCAGTGCCTGGTAAGCGTTATGCAGGCCTGGCCGTTTGAGGGGAACTATTGCTCCGGCTCTCCTAAAGGCAAATTGAGGAGAGCCATAATTGCCCTCCTTAAACTGTAATGGCTCTCCTCAATTTTCATATTAATAACCTTGTATAATTGATATTAGTGTAGAATAGATCCCTGAAACCGATTTAGGAGGGCCATAGTGGCTCCTCTGGATTTTTCAAAAGGCCAGGCCTGGTTATGTAATCAGCGGGGAGGTATGAGTTCCCAACTCATGGGAGGGCCATCCCCATCTGAGTCATTGGTAAGTATAAAAAATATATAAATTACTATAAATTTTTTAACATTTTTATACTGTACCAATGACCCAGACTTAGCTGAATAGAAAAGAGGCTGGAAGGCCTAGGACATAAAGGAAAATCCAACAGGCTCAATTACATGTAAACAGAATTATCTCCTCAAGGAGAAGAGAACAGGTTTTACATGTATCTTTCTTGTTTGTATCAAAAAAGAAAGATGCAATACCATTCCGTAATTGAGCACAATAACATCAATGATCTCTATCAACATCCAGTATAACCCATTATACTAATTTATTAAAGGAAAGCCAATAAATAAAGGAAGTCCAGAGAATGAGACTCTTTATACTCATTAAAAGTGTCCGAGGATTGTATATTAACGCTCGTATGACAAGTGACATATACAAATGCTTCACACCCAGCTACAATTTAAAAATATTACATGAATGAGTTAAACATTGTTAGCTTTACACTATAAAACCATTGCGGGTACCGACTCAGAATTACTGATTCCAGAGGAGGTATTCCCTTGCTTTTCACTATAAAGTAGGTGACCTAAGGGAACACCATTCCTCCCCCCCCCCTCCCCTTGCCCTGGGTCAAATACCCCAGAGCGAAGAGGGCAGCAGGACAGAGTCACTGCCAGAACAGAAAGCCTGCATAACTATAGTTGCAACTATTTAGTGGACGACATTCTGAACAACAGATAACGGACCTAAACAATGCAGGTCTCCAGAAATGTAAAATGTAAAATGTAAAAGATAAAATTTCGTGAATGTGGAAGGCTGAGACCAATATGCAGCCTTCATCAAATCTGTAAAAGCAACTTTAATAGCATAAGCCCAAGAAGTAGACAGTGCTCTTACTTCATGTGCTGAAATCTTAAGCACAGACTGCTGAGTTGAAGATAATTTTTCATAAGCAGAATGGATAGTAAATTGAATCCACCTTGCAATAGAATGGACCGTAATGTCCTTTCTATTATGCAGCAGAGACAGAAAGAAACGTTTATGTCCCTTTCTGATAAACTCAGATCTACGTTTGTAAATATGTATAGCTCTAACAGGACAGAGTAAAGGCCTATGCCCGTTTTAAAACAGAAGAGCCTTAATAACAATAGGTTCTGGATACTTATTAGGAGCCTGATTCTTAGCCAAAAATCCAACATTAGTAGTCAAGGTAATAGTATTACCTACACTACGATAGTGAGAATCATCAACAGATAGTGCATGAAGCTCACTAACTCTTCTAGCTGAAGAGAAGGCTAAGAGAAAAAGGCCACCATGTCAAGAGGCTCAAATGGCACTTCTTTTAGCTTAAGAAGAACCCAAGCTAAATTCCACTTAGGAACTAATCTAAGGGTTCTAGGTCTATTTACTGAAAAGTTTTTCACTAACTTAGATAAAGAGACATTAGATCCAATCTGTAAACTATCATGATGTGCATAGGTATCAGATAGCATAGACCTATAACCCTTAATGGTAACAGGCTGCAGTTTGATCTCATCAAACAGGTAGACTAAAAAATTAGCAATGTCTGGAATGGAGGGATCATAAATGTCAATAGAATGATCCCTACACCACCGATAAAAAACCTTCCACTTAGCAGTATAACTTAGTGAAGAGGAGGTCCTCCTACAGTTAGAAATTGCGTCCACTGCTCATCCTGTAAATTGCTTGCCGTGCAAGAAGGACTGCACAACAGAAATATGTGAAGGTTGAGACCTTGCGGGTTGTGATGCAGCATGCATGATTTCCCCTGTGAAAGAAGATCCTCCCGTGGAGGAAGCTTCCATGGCATGCCCCACAACAGACACCTGAGTAGATTTATCTGGAGTGACAATGTACTCGCACTAATATAACATTTCGAAAAAATAATTCAAAAAGAAAATAAATTTTCGAAAAAATTTCAGAAGAGCCCAAGTTCCCAATGGGAACAATGAGCCCAAATGGATCCCAAAAAAGCCTATGTGCGGACAGAAATTTTAAAACATTTTTAAAAATTAATGTAACACTTATGGACAATATTAATGTATCTGGCTATGAGCAGAACTAAACAGAAGACAAGTAATCACTATCAGAAGTAACCTTTGTCACTGTAAGCAAAAGTGAACAAAAACCGGAAACATGACTCCAGGCACTGTAAACATGGCCCAAAATCAGTTACCAATTTAAACACTATCCGATGTAAAACAGAGACTTCCAGGGAAGAAACTGCAGTACATCGGATGGTAGATGCAGACCAAAACGCCTAACCACCCAACAAGCAGTGCATGGCGTTCACTAACTTGACGAAACCCAGAAGGAATGCAGTATTGTACATCAGGAGGCTCATATCAACATAAACAAGATGCTCGTAAAGGCACCCCCACAACAAGCAAAGTAAACCCAATATAATTTAAAAATAGGCTTTAGTTTAGGGGTTTTATATCTTAAAGAATAAGTTGCTTGATAAGATAAGCCAAGAGGGGAGCAGAACCTGAAAAGATCTCCTAGTGCTCAAGCACATTTCTGATAACACAGAGCAATAGTTCAAAATGTTGAAAGGTGAATGCTCACAGTATCATTATAGATCAAGAAATTTGTTACCTTAGCACTGGACATATGTGAGAAACGGGCATAATTTTCCTGACATGATCTAGTAATGTTAGTGTCAGTGACACTGTAGCTCAACTTGACAACCTTGAACTTGGTAAGTTATAAATGAAATTGCAAAATTGAAGATCATTGGTACCAATGTTATTTGATGAAATTTCAACATAACAGCATTGTGTGTGCACAACGTCAGAGTAATCCATGTATTTTTAAATGTAAACTGTAAGACTGGCTAAAGGAAGAATGTTGATACATAAATGCAGTATGTTCAAAGGTTATTGTAAATGTCAACTTTTTTCACAGAAATGAACGCTAATCAACAGCTCTTATCTTGAGTTCTTGACTAATGAGCACACCAAGTTCAAAAACAATCCTATGATAAATGTGGTCGGTAGGCCATGTCAAAGAATGTTGATGCACAAATGCAATAAATTCAAAGATTGTTGCTAACAGCAACAGTTTTTGATGGAAATGAAAAGAAAATCAATAACTCCTATCTTTGTCACCCTGCATAAGCATACAAAGTTTCAAAACAACATGATAATGAATGTGCCCTCAGAGAAATGCCAAAGGAAGATGTTAAAGCACAAATGCACTAAGTAGAAGGTCATTGCTTTGTGGCAATGATTTTGTTTTGTTTTTTGTTTTTTTTAATTTTTTTTTGGGGGGGGGTGGGTTATGGAAATTCATAAATATATCCTACAGAAAGGGATAAGTTGATGCACAAATGCAGTAAGTTCAAAGGCTGGTGGTAATGACAACAACTTTTTATGGAAATTAAAAAATAGCTCACATCTAGAGGTCACCCCAAACACACATACCAAGTTTCAAAGTGATCCGATCATAAATGTGCCCTGAAGGGTGTGTTAAACGGAAATATTGAGGTCTGACTAAACTAAGTTCAAAGGTCAGCAGCAACATTTTTTGACAGAAATGGAAGAAAATCGACAGCTCCCATATAGATGTCATGTCAAATGGAAATATTGATGCTTAACTGCACTAAGTTTTTATTAAGTTCATCGAAGGTCATTTCCAGTGGCAACATTTTTTGACGGAAATCGAAGAAAATCAACAGCTCCCAACTAGAGGTAACCCCAAACAAGCATACAAAGTTTCAAACCGATCTGATCATAAATGTGCCCTGTAGGGCATGCCAAAGGAATATATTGATGCCTGACTAAGCTTAGTTCAAAGATTGTTGCCAGTCGCAACATTTTTTGACGGACAAAACTGGACGAAAATCGATAGCTCCAATCTAGAGGTCACCCCAAACAAGCATGCCAGGTTTCAAAGCAATCCGAACATAAATGTGCCCTGTACGGTGTGCCAAAGGGAAGTATTGAGGTCTGACTAAACTAAGTTCTAAGAATGTTGGCCGCGCCAACATTTTTCAACGGAAATGGAAGAAAATCGATAGCTCCCATCTAGAGGTCTCTCCAAACAAGCATACCAGGTTTCAAAGCAATCCGATCATAAATGTGTCCTGTAGGGTGTGCCAAAGGGAAATATTGAGGTCTGGCTAAACTAAGTTCTAAGAACGTTGGCCGTGGTAACAATTTTTGACGGAAATCGAAGAAAATCAATAGCAAATGGAAATACTGATGCTTAACTGCACCAAGTTTTTACTGAGTTCATCGAAGGTCATTGCCAGTGGCAACATTTTTTGACGAAAACAGAAGAAAGTTAAAAAATTTATAGTAATTTATATATTTTTTATACTTACCAATGACCCAGACATAGCTGGTGCTAACTCTTAAAATATAGGGCCAAACACAAATTTTGCCCCCCAATCCCCAAAATTTGCATCTAAAACTAAAGAAAACATGTCCTGATAGGCCCTCCACACTTCGCCCCCACTGCGCATGCGCAGTGTCAAGGACGTTCCGAAATTGGCGCCATTTATCATTCTAATAACCAGTGCCTGGTAAGCGCTATGTACTCAGCGGGGAGGCAAGAGTTCCCAACTCCTGGGAGGGCCATCCCCGTCTGGGTCATTGGTAAGTATAAAAAATATATAAATTACTATAAATTTTTTAACATTTTTATACTGTACCAATGACCCAGACATAGCTGAATAGTAAAAAGGCTGGAGGGCCAAGGACATAGAGCAAAATGGAATACACTCAATAAAATAAAATAGAGTCATCCCCTGTAGGGAAAAGAAGTAATAGGCCTTACATGTATCTTTCTTATTTATGATAAATTAGAAAGATACAACACCTTCCAAAATTGAGCTTCATACATCCATGTACTCTATTAATATCCAATATAATCCTTATACTAATAATTTTTAAAGTAAGCCAATAATAAAGTAAGTCTAGAGAATAGAGACTCTTATACTCCTAAAAGTGTCTGAGAATTGCATAATCATGTCCGTTGACATATGCAATATTCAAAAGCTATACTTTAAAAACTAAGACTTGAATGAATTTTATAAACTTAAACTTCTCACTAAACAACCATCCCAATAACAGCTCAGAATTACTAACTCCGGAGGAGGTATCCCCTTGTTTTCATAGTAAAACAGGTGACCCAAGGGAACACCCTCCCCCCCCCCCCCCCTTTTTCTTGCCCTGGGTCAAATAGCCCAGAGCGAAGAGGGCAGCCGAACGGAGACACTGCCGAAACAGACAGCCTACCTAGCTATAGTAGCAACTGTTAAGAGAATGACATTCTGAGCAGTAGATAATAGACCTAACAAAAGAGGCCTCAAGAAATTGACTCGATATTTTTAAGATAAAATTCATGAATGTGGATGGCTGAGCGCAATGAGCGGCCTTCAAAAATCTATAATAGCGACACTATTAAAGTAAGCCCAAGAAGTAGAAGAACTCTTACTTCATGAGCCGAAATCTTAAGCACAACTGCTAAGTCAATGATATACCATAAGCAGTACGCTAGTTAATAGAATCCATTAACAATAAAATGGAGCGTAACGTCCTTCTACTAGACATCAAAGACAGAAGAAGCTTACGCCCATGTAATAAACAGATATCTGTTTATAAATACATAAACTGTACCCGGAAAGAGTAAAGGCCTATGCCCATACGAAGACGGAAGGACCTTAAAATAATAGGTTCCGGATAATAGGAGCCTGACTCTTATGCAACAATCCAACCTAAATAGTAACGGAAGTATTGATTCCGAAACTATGAAAGTGAAAATCATCCATCGATAGTGCATGAAACTCACTGACTCTACAGTAAAAGAGAAACCAACAGAATTACTGTCTAAAAGGTCAGAATTTGAAAACTACTGTTTCCAGAGGCTCAAATGATTACTTAGCTACATAAGAACCGAAGTTAAAATCCGTATAGGAATTTAATCTAAAGATTCTAAGTCTATTTATCAAAAAGTTACTAACTGACTTAGATAAAGAGACAAAAGACTCAATTGTAAACTATCGTAGAGTGCATAGGTATGAGGTAACATAAACCTATAACCTAAATAATAACAGGCTGCAGTAGATCTTGTGAAACAAGTATACTAAAAAATAGCAATGAGTAGTATGGAGGGATCAACAATATGAACATAATGATCCCTACACCACGACGGAAGAGACTCCACTTTAGTCGCATAGAATAGCGAAGAAGAGGATCTCCTATAGTAAGAAATCGCGTCCAAAGCTCGTCCAGTACAGTGCTTACAATGCAATACGGACCACACAACGGAATACATGAAGGTTGCGACCTTGCTGGTTGTGATAAAGATGACACGATTTACCCAGTGAAAAAAGATCCTCACATAGAGGAAGATTTCACGTTAAGATCCACAGTAGACAAGAGAGTAAATTACTCATGATCTCTGTGAAGATAGAGATGCTATCAACAGAAATGTATTGTGGTTGTTTATCTTAGCAATACCTGCTAAAACAACACCGCCGGAGGATACGCGTATCCTATCATTCCGTCCTATAGATCAATAGAGCGTTAACACTATTAGCTCAGAGATCTGGACAAGCCAACACATACGTCTGCAATTGATTAGCAAGCTGTGTCATAAATAAAACATCATTGGGCGCTCCCATAGATAGCAAATCTGATTGAATACTTGTTTGTTGAGAGTCCATTCTGACAGCAACAAGCGACCCGTAAGAGAACGGGAGTCCGATAAAACAATCAGACGACCCAGAATATGACGGACCAAAACTGAACTTGGTGTACTATAACCAACAGACGGATTCTTTCCATTAAATTGAATAACGGAAACGAAAGAGTGCCTCCCTGGTTCCGGAGATATGCCACTACTGTCGAATTAAAGGACAGGAATTTGGGCATGCGTTTCTGAATAATGTTCATGCAATGACATAAAGCAAGCCTAAAAAACATTATTCCGCGGAAGTTAAACTGATAGCTAAAAGACTGCGGAACCGAAAGACCCTGGCACTTCGAATCCGTAGGGATCAGTATATATCCCAATCTGTTTGACTGGCAACCGTCATAACAGCCACACTCGGGTCCGGCAACTGCGGCGGCACTCTCTGAGTCAACCACCGAATGTTTGCCCCAGTCTGAATCTCTTGTAACACTAGATAGACAAGAGAATATATAAATCGAGCAATTCCTGGATTGCCGGAAAGTTGCCGTCGAAGAGAAGCTCCTCCGAGAACGAAGCGACTCTGAGAGAGTTCTTAACCTTACTATCCACGCGTGTGGATGTAGCTAGGGCTGTGTCACGTCTAACCAACTCCAATCAGCCACTGAAGGGCGGAGTTATACGTGAACAAACTACTGCCCTCAAAAGAAATTACACTGAGAATAATATCCCGTAAATCTTTTCTTGAAGACGTAATGATAACGCCTCAGTAAGGCGGATTACGTATAATAAAGCGTCTAAGTTAAGTCTACTATACATAATGTCGTTCCCAACATTGAAATTGGAAAAGACATAAACGGCGAAAAAGAATATATGCAGTCTTTAATCACACCGTCTAGACGCATATGAACTCTCGGTATGCCCTGCTCTGCCAAAATAAACTATTTGTAAAAATGATAAAATGGCAGAAATGAGCCACGCGGACAAGAAACTAAACTATCATGCTTAGTAGCAGGCTTGTATATATATATAAATATATAGCGTCGAAAAATAAAACACATGTTGTAATGACAATATTGGACTGCGTCGGTAAGTCAGGGACAATGTCCCTGTACCGATCGAAAAATCCGAGTCCAATGACGCTATAAGTCTCTTATCCAAGATCGCAGCAATGAAGTCCGAAAAATAATCACTGGAAGAAATGCCAGAAGATATGAAAGGCATCTTCCGATACTACTAAAGGGAAAACTCGAAATCTTTCGAATCCCTTTCGCCATCCTGTCGGACCCTATAAAGCGTTCGGTCGTCCGTAGCTGATGCAACCGCGGACCGCACCGACCCAGCGCCGTCGGATAATTCCTGATTCGACCGAGAAACTGTCAATTGCTGGGATGCTGCGAAACAACTGTGCTAACTCGGATAGCACGTCCGTCACTGAGGCCTGAGGAGAAGCGGTCTTACGATGCATTGCCGCTGGAAGCTCCGTGATCGTTACCCCGTGCATACTTCCAATATGCGAGCGAACGGAGTGTATAGGCCTCGTGTCCCTTGGCTACCGGATGGCGCGACCTATTCGCCGTGGAATCACTGAATGCCAAAACTGATCGGATACTCGAGGTCACGTAGCCAAAGTGCGGTCGTGTGCCCTGCTGAGAGGATGAGGAAGCATTAAAGACAGTCTTTCGGACTGTCAATATAACGGAGCGTCCCGAGCAACGGACATATGCTCCGAATGTAAAATATCTGAACCACAACATGCGGTCCCCTATGTTGTTGGCTTCCTCCGATCTGTCCTCAATCTGCCGTCACTGGGTGAGTACTAAAGTAATTAAAGTGCTCGCATCACCCAAATCTCCTTCCTAGACCGCAACGGACGAACCCGGCAGCCGAACCATTCGATGAATGTACGCTACACCGGGTGAGCTAGCGAATGTCACTCCGTAAGCGATAGACATATTCCATGAGCACTTATTGCCGCTAACTCTTCATTAACTATGACGACAGAGGCACACTTTTGAAAGACATCTCCATAACTCTTCGAACAAGAAACCAGAAATGCTTGGATAGCAAGCATAAAATAATAATATATATAGCGTCGTTCAATAATTCGAAAGTTTGTGTGACATTATTGGACTATGTCGGAACTGAGGGACGATGTCCCTGAACCGAACCAAAAATTTCTAAGTCCACCGACGCTATCAGTTTCTTATCCGGCATCGCAGCATATGTTGTTCCGAAAGGGAAAGCTTGAAATCGTCCGAATCCCTTTCGGTATCCTGTCGGACCGGATGAAACTTTCGGACGTCCGTACCCGCTTCCGCGGAGCGTCCCGACCCAGCATCGTCGGATAAAATATATGCGACAGATTCAGTTGATGCTGGGATGCTGCGATAAACTGTGCTATTAAGGAAAGCACGTCCGTTCCCGAGGCCTGTGCAGTAGCGGACTTACGATGCATTGCCGCCGGAAGCTCCGTGTACGTTGACTCCCGCACACTTCCTATGCGAACGTCCGGAGTCTGCAGGCCTCGAGTCCCCGGCTACCGACCCAGCGCTGTCGGATAATTCTCGATCCGACACCGTTTCTGTCGGCTGCTGGGATGCTGCGATAAGCTGTGCTATGTGCACAAGAATGTCCGGCGTCGAGACCTGCGGAGGCGCAGTCTATCGCTGCTTCGCCGAGGGCAGCTCCGCATCAGATGGCTCCCGCATACTTTTCCTATGCGAACGTCCGGAGTCCATCGGTCTCGAATCCCTGGCTGCCGGATGGTGTGACCTGGTCGCCGAAGAATCCTTGATCGGCGAAGCTGGTAATATATCGGCGGTCACGCAGCCAAGGTGCGGTCGTGTGCGCTGACGAGAAGAGGAAGCCTTAGCAGTCTCAGCGGACTGCCTATACAACGGAGCGTCCCGAGCGACGGACGTATGCTCCGCTAGCGACACATTTTGTACCACAACATCTGGGGCCAGATGTTGTTGAACGAGAGAGGGGCCTCTCTCGCTTGCCGTCCGGATGGACCGGAACGAGCTATGAATCGGACTAAAAGGCTTCCTCCGTTCTCCCTCCGATCCGCCGTCACTGGGTGTGCATTAAGTTAATTTTATAGTGCTCGCATCACCCCAAAATTCCTTCTAGACCGCAATGGACGAACCCGTCTGCCGAACCATTCGGTGAATGGACGCTACACCGGGCGAGCTAGCGGACGTCAAAGGCCGTCGAACCTACTAGGGTCCTCTTAGGCAATTGGCGTATAACATGAGCACTTTTCCGCTAGCCCTTCATTAATAGTGACGACGGAGGCACACTGTTGGAAGACATCACAGATACATCACCCTAATCTTGATCGTCTGAAATAGAAATTGATAAAGTAGAGTGACCCTGCGGGGAAAGGACCGGAGTGTCCAAATCCCCAACAACATACCGTGACATACGCTTCCCATATTGTCATCGGAATCATACGATACAGAACAGGAGTTAATGCGAGTACACTGACCACATATAGAATGAAAATAAAGTCAGAGGAAGACTTCCTCTTAAAACAATTGATCAATATCCTTTCAATGTGAAAAGAAAACAAGTCCTGGTACTCGCACTAACCCCTGGCAATCAAAATACATAATAATAATATGATCCATTAATATAGAAAAAATAATTGAAATCAAAATATTTTGAAAAAATATTTTTTCAGAACAGCCCAAGTTTCTGAAAAGTAACGTTGAGCCCCAATGGATCCCAAGCCTAAGTGTGGACAAAAATTTTAAAAATATTTTAAACAATTTATTCAACACTTACGAACAATAATAATGTATCTAGTTATGATTAAAATAACATAAAGATATTATTTATTAGAAATCCCCCCCTCACACAGAGGGCTGTTGTAAATGTAAACAATGAGTGTAAAAACACTAAAATAAGACTCCAGGCACCCAGGCCCGAAATCAGTTACCAAAAATACACTATCTGATGCAAAACAGAGACTTCCAGGGAAGAAACTGCAGAACATCAGATGGTAGATGCAGAACACAACGCCTAACCACCCGTAGGTGAAGACGTAAACATGGGGAAAGAACAGAATTCATTCTGTTATTCAGCTAAAACTCCCAAGAAATTTTTGTAATAATAATTACAGAAACTATGCCAAAAGCATGGGAGAATAGCAAGGGGGAACTTAAAGGACAGGGAGAGAGGAAAACACTTGTAAAAACAGTGTAACTAATAATCAGAATGACAACAAAATGGCTGCTGCCTTGAAAATAGGTAACTTAACATAATTTCATTAAAAAATTTTAAGTTACAGCCCTGATAATATTCTGTCACACATTCTTTTCCTCTCCTCCTTCTCTATCCTCCTTAGAATCACCATTTCACTAATATTTATGTGTCTGGCATCATTTAAACTGAGATTTAAAAGCACAAAGATCAGTCAGATGTTAACTGATGAAGGGCCAAACTTAGAATGATAAATGGCGCCAATTTCGGAACGTCCTTGACACTGCGCATGTGCAGTGGGGGCGAAGTGTGGAGGGCCTTTCAGGACATGTTTTCCTTAGTTTTAGATGCAAATTTTGGGGATTGGGGGGCAAAATTTGTGTTTGGCCCTATATTTTAAGAGTTAGCACCAGCTATGTCTGGGTCATTGGTACAGTATAAAAATATCAATAGCTCCCATCTGGAGGTAACCCCAAACAAGCATACAAAGTTTCAAACCGATCTGATCATAAATATGCCCTACAAGGAATATATTGATGCCTGACTAAACTTAGTTCAAAGATCGTTGCCAGTGGTAACATTTTTTAATGGACAGAATTGGAAGAAAATCAATAGCTCCAATCTAGAGGTCACCCCAAACAAGCATACCAGGTCTCAAAGCAATCTGAACATAAATGTGCCCTGTAGGGTGTGCCAAATGGAAGTATTGAGGTCTGACTAAACTAAGTTCTAAGAAAGTTGGCCGTGACAACATTTTTCGACAGAAATGGAAGAAAATCGATAGCTCCCATATAGATTTCACCCCAAACAAACACACCAAGTTTGCAAGCGATCCGATCATAAATGTGTCCTGTAGGGTGTGCCAAAGGGAAATATTGAGGTCTGGCTAAACTAAGTTCTAAGAACGTTGACCGATCTGATCATAAATATGCCCTACAAGGAATATATTGATGCCTGGCTAAACTTAGTTCAAAGATCGTTGCCAGTGGTAACATTTTTTAATGGACAGAATTGGAAGAAAATCAATAGCTCCAATGTAGAGGTCACCCCAAACAAGCATACCAGGTCTCAAAGCAATCTGAACATAAATGTGCCCTGTAGGGTGTGCCAAAGGGAAGTATTGAGGTCTGACTAAACTAAGTTCTAAGAAAGTTGGCCGTGACAACATTTTTCGACGGAAATGGAAAAAAATCGATAGCTCCCATCTAGAGGTCTCTCCAAACAAGCATACCAGGTTTCAAAGCAATCCGATCATAAATGTGTCCTGTAGGGTGTGCCAAAGGGAAATATTGAGGTCTGGCTAAACTAAGTTCTAAGAACGTTGGCCGTGGTAACAATTTTTGACGGAAATCGAAGAAAATCAATAGCAAATGGAAATACTGATGCTTAACTGCACCAAGTTTTTACTGAGTTCATCAAAGGTCATTGCCAGTGGCAACATTTTTTGACGGAAACAGAAGAAAATCAATAGCTCCCATCTAGAGGTAACCCCAAACAAGCATACAAAGTTTCAAACCGATCTGATCATAAATATGCCCTACAAGGAATATATTGATGCCTGACTAAACTTAGTTCAAAGATCGTTGCCAGTGGTAACATTTTTTAATGGACAGAATTGGAAGAAAATCAATAGCTTCAATCTAGAGGTCACCCCAAACAAGCATACCAGGTCTCAAAGCAATCTGAACATAAATGTGCCCTGTAGGGTGTGCCAAAGGGAAGTATTGAGGTCTGACTAAACTAAGTTCTAAGAAAGTTGGCCGTGACAACATTTTTCAACAGAAATGGAAGAAAATCGATAGCTCCCATATAGATTTCACCCCAAACAAACACACCAAGTTTGCAAGCGATCCAATCAATAAATGTGCCCTGCAGGGAGTGTCAAAGGGAAATATTGATGCCTATCTGCACAAAGTTTTTACTAAGTTCATCGAAGGTCATTGCCAGTGGCAACATTTTTTTGATGGAAATTGACAAAAATTGATAGCTTCCATCTAGAGGTAACCCCAAACATGCATACAAAGTTTCAAACCGATCTGATCATAAATGTTCCCTGTAGGGCATGCCAAAGAAATATATTGATACCTGACTAAACTAAGTTCAAAGATTGTTGCCAGCGGCAACATTTTTTGACAGACAGAAATGGAAGAAAATTGATAGCTCCCATCTAGAGGTCACCCCAAACAAGCATTCCAGGTTTCAAAGCAATCCAATCATAAATGTGCCCTGTAGGGTGTGCCAAAGGGAAATATTGAGGTGACGTCTGACTAAACTAAGTTCTAAGAACAGTGGCTGTGGCAACATTTTTTGAGGGAAATTGAAGAAAATCGATAGCTCCCATCTAGAGGTCACCCCAAACAAGCATACCAGTTTTCAAAGCAATCCGATCATAAATGTGCCCTGTAGGGTGTGCCAAAGGGAAATATTGAGGTCTGACTAAACTAAGTTCTAAGAACGTTGGCCGTGGCAACATTTTTTGATGAAAATTGAAGAAAATTGATAGCTCTCATCTAGAGGTCACCCTAAACAAGCATACCATGTTTCAAAGTAATCCAATCATAAATGTGCCCTGTAGGGTGTGCCAAATGGAAATATTGTGGTCTGACTAAACTAAGTTCCAAGAACGTTAGCTGCGGCAACATTTTTTGACGGAAATTGAAAAAATCAATAGCTCCCATCTAGAGGTCACCCCAAACAAGCACACCAAGTTTCAAAGTGATCTGATCATAAATGCGACCTGTGAGGTGTGCCAAAGGAAATTGTGGACGTACGTACGTTCGTTACGTACTAACATACTAACGTACGTACGAGAAGTGATGGTAATAGCTCAGCTTGACTTTGGAACAAGCATTCCAGGTTTCAAAGCAATCCAATCATAAATGTGCCCTGTAGGGTGTGCCAAAGGGAAATATTGAGGTGACGTCTGACTAAACTAAGTTCTAAGAACAGTGGCTGTGGCAACATTTTTTGAGGGAAATTGAAGAAAATCGATAGCTCCCATCTAGAGGTCACCCCAAACAAGCATACAAGGTTTCAAAGCAATCCAATCATAAATGTGCCCTGAAGGGTGTGCCAAAGGGAAATATTGTGGTCTGACTAAACTAAGTTCTAAGAACGTTAGTCGCGGCAACATTTTTTGACGGAAGTTGAAGAAAATTGATAGCACCCATCTAGAGGTCACCCTAAACAAACATGCCAGGTTTTAAAGCAATCCAATCATAAATGTGCCCTGTAGGGTGTGCCAAAGGGACATATTGAGGTCTGACTAAACTAAGTTCTAAGAACATTGGCCGCGGCAACATTTTTGACGGAAATTGAAGAAAATCAATAGCTCCCATCTAGAGGTCACCCCAAACCAGCATACCAAGTTTCAAAGCGATCTGATCATAAATGCGACCTGTGAGGTGTGCCAAAGGAAATTGTGGATGTACGTACAACCGTACGTACATCGATGGATGAGAAGTGATGGCAATAGCTCAGCTTGACTTTGTCAAGTTGAGCTAAAAATTGATAGCTCCCATCTAGAGGTCACCCCAAACAAGCATACAAGGTTTCAAAGCAATCCAATCATAAATGTGCCCTGTAGGGTGTGCGAAAGGGAAATATTGTGGTCTGACTAAACTAAGTTCTAAGAACGTTGGTCGCGCAACATTTTTGGACGGAAATTGAAGAAAATTGATAGTACCCATCTAGAGGTCACCCTAAACAAGCATGCCAGGTTTTAAAGCAATCCAATCATAAATGTGATCACTGGTGAAGTGGTCTGAACTGATCGGTCCATATTTCTTGAGGAGTTAGAGGAACAATCAGTAGAAGTGCAGAGTCTAGGTCTTGTTAAGGACACACCGAGCTGTAGGTGTCGTGGGAAAAACACAACCACTTGTCCCATAATGAACAGAACAATGTGGGGAATTTTCCATCCTGACATATCAATCTGCACACCTCCTTGTAAAATATCAATACTGACGACATAATCCTACCATTGGGATAGAAGTGGGCCAGTAGGTTGAGGTGGCCTCTTATGTTTCTAGCAAGCATTTGAATATCAACATATAGTACTAGATGAAACAATTTTCTCATAATACATACAATGGTAAAGAATATATACCTCCTTGATTCCTGATGTATGCCACAGCTGTTATAGTGTCCAAAAGAGTAAGAATGTTGTGATTTGATGAGAGGGATATCCAGTGCCTCACTTCCTGACCGCTAACAATTCCTTCTGTCTGAAATACATATAAACTTGATCTGCAGACACTGTCCTTGTATTTACAGGTTGACAGGATCAAGAATCATTCATCAGTCATGATCCTTGGCACTTGTTAGAATTCGATCTGGATCAGGAGAAAAACAAGAAAACTTCTTGCGTCAACAACTGAAAATCCAAACGTCTGACACCTGACAGACTAGAGACTCCTAAGGCATAATGAATTCACTCAGAGTCTAAGTATTGGAACGGATAAAACTGAAGCAAGAATATATGAAAACTGCTCAGTAGAAAAAAGGTCTATTCTTTGATGTGAAGTGCGATGAGATGAAGCATTCCCTATTTAATCAGTAATGCTAGTCGCTTTGGTGAATTCTATTGCAAATGCTCGAAGAATTCTGGCACTTGCTAACAGGACCTGAACTAGGTTCTAGTGAGTAGCAAATTCCATCTGCAGGGATGTGAACATTAGTGGTGGAATCGGATCTGACTTCTCCATGTTGGGCTAAAAGCCTAGAGATTGTACTATATGTAGCATATGACTGAAAATTTTCTCCAGTAGAGTCAAATTTGCATATCTCTGAAGAATGTTGTCAAAATAAGCCAAAGGCAATTCCAATGAAAGCATCCAGTGATAAGCCGTCACTTCATTCATCAAGCAGGTGAATGCCCAAGGAGCTAAATATGCTGAAAACAGGCATTGGTCTAGAATGGATAGGCTATTTCTCAGAACACAAACCATAGGTACTTCTGTAATGGTGTGTGAATTAGAACATAGAAGTAATAATCCTTTATATCGATGATGGCAGCAAAATTGTTCTCCTGAATGGAGCTCCTTATGGACCTGAATGTTTCCATACCAAATTTTGAAGCTTTTATAACAAAATTCAGACTTCTCAGGTCTATGGCTAGTTTTCTTTAGTACGAAAGAGATTCAGTTGTAAAACCCTGGCAACTCTTGTATATGATAGATTTGATCGTTTCCCCCTGCAAACATGTTGCTATCTCATGGAGAGTATCACAAGCAGGATTGGCAGAAACACATGTTGGAACAAGATTGCACATCACAGGAGGATGATCTGTAAGTATGAGTAAAATCTGAACTGGACTAACTGTACAAATGATGGATCAGTTGTAAATGTTGTCCATTGATACGTGAAAAGATAAATCCGTCCTCTTGCTGGAAGAGAAAGGAGGTGGGAGACAGCTATTAGAATTTGTGTCATATCCCACATCAACTAAGCCAGTTAAAGGAGAAAACCTCCACTTCTCTCCCAGAGTCCAAATAAATCTACTGGATGGCCTAAAAGACTTTGACATTCTGTCAAAGGAGAGCAATGGTATAAATGATCACAACGGCATCTACTAGCCCTAGCCCTAGATGATGTTCTATCCCTATATAATCATCTATCAAAAGTTGATCCGAGTTGTGTCATAGTACAGGTTCCCAGACAGAAAAAGGATGCTGAAAAGTAGATCAGGAAAGAGAAGTTGAATGAAAGTAGTGGTATTGCTGCTCTGGTAGACAGTAATTTGAATTCAGTTTATTTTTTCTTTGCAATGGTTCAAGAATACCAGCGTTAGTTGTCTGCATACATAAAAGAATCCATACATGCATACAACAATGGACAAACTGTTGTGTAAAGAAAATAATTTCAGATTGTACTTTGTCCATAAAAAGAATGGAAATAATTTTTTTGAAAGAAACATATGGATGGTCAAGCAATTAGTTAATAGTTGAATTATGTTTAATTAAAACTATAATGAATGTATCCATAAGATACTAATCCTTCCCTCTGCTTGCTCCTGTGCAGAAGTCCCCAGAATATAGGAAGTTTTGCTCAGTCCTAGGACATAGACACTACATCACTCAAAAAAGAAGCTAAAATAGAACTTGGCCTTCCTTAAGTAACAACAAGTGAAACTTTGAAATTTCAGATTATTAAATTTGTTATTTCAACTTTCTTTTCTTCCAATTTTCATAAATTTCAACCAAACTATATCATATGACCCCCTCATGAGAATGAGCACATCAATTTTGTTCCATTAAGGGCTCACATGATTTTGCCAATATGGTTTTAAAATATTTTAAAAATTAATTTTTGTGCCACTGCTCAATCTGTGAATTATATGGGCAGATGTGTTAATCTGTTAGGTAAAGGGTCAAGACAAATGAAAAACAAATTACTGTGTGAAAATCCCAAGTAACAATTTTTTTGTTCAGTCAAGGACCATTTTACTGGCAAGATAAGCTGAAAATAGAATTAGTGCTACGGCAATTTGATTTTAAGCGATCATTACCCGATATTTCTTTTACTTGAAGCATCTGTTTCAGGCAATAATATTTATAACAAGTTCGAATCAAGCTTAGAGAGTTAACCCTTTACCCAACATCACGGCCAAAACCGGCCAGCGCTATTCTCAAAAATCGCCAATTAATTTTCAAAATATTTTCATTTTTTGTCTCAAAAACATAGGTTATGACCCCTCGTTGGAACGAGCTCATCGAGCTCGTTCCAACGAGGGGTCATAACCTATGTTTTTGAGACAAAAAATGAATTATTCAAGAATTTTTTTTGCAAGTGTCGTCTGCTTTTCATGTTAGGTAAAGGGTTAAATCAGAAAGCTGTTTCAAGAAATTTTGAATATTAAACTATGTCTGAAAATACACCAAAACAACTGTACTACCTTTGTCTGCCTTTTCCGTAAGCCAGAAGCTTCCGAGTAAAGCCCTAATTTGTTATGTAAATTACTGCCACACGCCATCACTCTACCATCTTCTGTAACAAGGAACGTGCTGTCTGCTCCAGCATATACATGGCAAATGTGATGCTTGCCTGGTGTTTCTGCCTACAAAAGAATAAATTGTGAAGCTCAAACAAGACCTCATGCTCAAATATGTAACACATTAATTTTGTCACAGTGAAAAATATCTGGTAATATTAAAAAGTGTTTCCCTCTTCATGACTTTGCTGCATGTTCAAAACATCCGAGGTTTTACATTGTATTCCTTACTTGCTAACTCTCTATATAAACATTGACTGAATCTGTCCAATCGAAAATTTTGAAATTGCCACATTATTTTATAAAGAACATTTTAAATAAATTTTTAAATATTCATTTTTCTCATTGAGCCTTAGAGGCTTTCAGAACTTTTCAATTGAGTCATGATAGCGACTTTTAGCACTTAACCAGTTAACTGTTCACATTGGAATACTGTGGAAAAGTTTCAAAACAGGAAAAAAGAATACTCCGAGTAATGTTTGTATTTATCATATCTACCACTGACCCAGACATGCTGGCACGCTATTCATCAGAATTTTGGACACCCCTCCTCCACACTCCAAAATTAAGTAAAAACAAAACAAGAGGCCCCATGGGGTCGTAATCGCTCACCTGATAAAGTGGTTCAAATAAGTATTTTAGGTCACATTCAGTTAGTCATAGTTAATCAACACTACCGAGGAATGAAGTTATGAAATTATTCATAACTCTGGTGTCCATGTCAAATGATTATGATCATAGGTCTTCCTGACTGCTTCCAATTCTATTAGCTGTAGATGAGCCAAACTTCTAAAGGTTGTTATGTGTCATTGCAACACCCCCCCCCCCCCCCCCCCCCACACACACACACCAATTATTAACCCAGAGACTCAATTTGAACAAACTTAATCTTACCCACATAGAGATGTTGGATACCAAATATGAAAGCATTCTGACTGGTAGATCTGAAGAATCAGATTTTTAAAGAAATTTCTTCATATCGCACTGAGTTATTGCAATACGTTAAAATTCAGGCCCCCCCACCCCCCCATATTAGAGATACTGTATACTAAATATCATTGATTCTATCAATGATTGCACTAAGTTAAAAAAATAAACTTGAATCTGACTTCCCTAGAGATGCTGTATACCAAATATTAAAGCATTCTGACTGGAGGATCTGAAGAAGATTTGTAAAGAAATTTCCTCATAATGCACTGAGTTAAAATATGGGCTCCCATAGGGCACCCAAATATTAACCCAGAGACCTGATTTGAATAAACTTGAATCTAACCCACCTAGAGATGTTGTATACCAAACATGAAAGGATTCTCACTGGTGAATCTGAAGAAGAAGATTTTTAAAGAAATTCCCAAATATTAACCCAGGGACTCGATTTGAACAAAAGTGAATCTGACCTCCCTAGAGATGTTGAAAGGTTTCTGACTGGTGGATCTGAAGAAGAAGAATTTTAAAGAGATTCCCTCATATTGCACTAAGTTAAAATTCAGGCTCCAACAGGGACCCCAATTATTAACCCAGGGACTGGATATGAACAAACTTGAATCTGCCCACCTCCCCCCCCACCCCCACCCCCCACCCCAAGATGTTATATACCAAATATCAAAAGATTCTAACTGATGGTTCTGGAGAAGTAGATTTTTTTTAATTTTGGAAAACAATTTGTGAGTGCTATGGGTGCTATCAGAGTAATGCCCCTGGTGGTGCCCCCTGTGGGCATGGCAACTTTATTTGAACAAACTTGTATTGACATATATGGAACACGCACATCAAATTTGGCCCAGTGGTTTATGAGAAGTGTAAAATTCACGCCGGATGGAAAGACGAAGGACAGACTGATGACAGATGGATGACGGACAAATAGTGATCACTTAAGCTCCCCCTGACTTTTAGTCAGGTGAGCTAAAAACTAAGAGTTCTGTACAGTCCTCTACAGATGGCTTCTGTGCATGTGCACAGCTAAGGAAGTGTACTCAAATCTTGCCAATAACCATTCTTTTGCGAAGCCTGTTGAGTGTAATTGTTGAGGTGTGAGTGAATAACTCACTGGAGGGTACTTCCTGTCTGGACCACCAAAGGCAGGTATGATAAATACAGAAATTACTTGAAATTTCCATTATTTATCCACTAAAACCACTGGGCCAGACATGCTGAATAGATAATAGGATGAAGGCTTAAAACAGGACTGAAAGGAAAAACAAGTGCAACGCTGATTGCCAGCGATCAGACAATCGGACCCCACGGTAGGTGGATTACTGTGAAATATATTGATATTTCCTCAATAAACCCAAACAAATATGTATATCAAAGGAACAACTCAACAAACTAGTCCCAATGTTACCCATATTTCTGTGACTTTACTGGAAATAGTCATAAAGGTAGAGAAATATGAAAATGAGGTAAAAATTTTTTTAAATTGTCTTTAACTGGTAAAGAGTTAATAAAGTTGTGTAGTTATTTCTGGCATTGGAATTGGATATATTAACCAATTTTTACCCCCAAAAAAGGTTAAGTAAGGCTAATTTGCATAATTTATGCACGAGAAACAATCCTGTATGATATGTTCATTATCTTATGCTTCTAGACCTTCATACCAAAAATTATTGAAATTGGAAATGTCGTTCAGAAGTTCTGAGCGTATAATGAATTACACACAATTTCCAACAAAAATGGCCACCAAATATGAAAAAATTTCGAATGTTGGATCTGAAGAAATTTTTTTAAGAAATTTTCTCATATTGCACTAAGTTAAACTTTGGGTTCAACATAGAGCCCAAATATAAACCAAGGGACACAATTTGAACAAACATGATTCTTGCATTTAACAACCACCCCCCCCAACCCTTCCCACCCACCCCCAAATCTTGCCCTTCCCATTACAAAGGCAAATATTGCTCCACAAACTTCGTTTGAACAAACTTGATTCTACACCTCAAAAGGAAGTTCCATACCAAATATTAAGTCATTGTACCCACTGGTTCATGAGAAGCAGATTTTAAAAACATTTTGGAACATTTTCCTCCACCCCCTCCCTATGGGGCTGGGCATGTTGATTTGAACAAAAATATAATACCCCTTCAGGACAATCACTCACACAAACTTTCACTTGAATTTACCCAGTGGTTTTGGAGAAGAAGACTCAAACACAACTTAATATGTGACAACAGACGCAGGATGACTGACAAAAAGTGATGACGCTGCCTCACCGTGACTTTCAGTCAGGTGAGCTAAAAATGTGAACAGCAGTTTTTTTTAATAGTGCTGACGGGTTATTCCATTACATAAGATAAAGAGATGATATGGTGCGCTCCTCGACCTCATATTTTAAGGTAAGGCCCTACGAATCACACATTTTCAATTCAAATTAAATCTCATATTGAAGTGGGTTTATTATTCGAAACTGAACATCAAATCAAATTGGAGCAGTCTCGAAGACAACCAATGGGGTGTGGGTGGGGGAGGGTACTGGAAATCTGACTTGTTTCAACTGTGATGATTCAAGTCCCAATTGATAAAATAGTCCAACTACATCATCAAGGCATGCCTTTGTCGAAGGCATACATCGATGATGTAGTTGGAATATTACCCAGAAAGGTTTATAGTTCAAAACCAGAACAAGTGCAAGAATTATCGTTAGTAGGCACTGCACAGAGCAAGCTGGTAGAAACAGCTCATCATTGACATTGTTTGGAAACTTTAAATTGGCTTTCAACAGAGGTAGTGACTAGTAAGGCTGGAATTAGCATACACGGTGGCATGAGTGCAGTTGCTATTTATGTTAATGCAGCAGAAATTACACTCAATTTTTATTTTTAGCATTATTTATGTACAATTTCAATCTGAACTATATGCTTTGTGAGATGAAGTATTTGACAAATACCAAGCTATATTCCTGTGAAAAAATTTGAAAGGGAACAAATCTGGGAGCCAATTTCGAATTGAACCAAATAGCAAATTAAGATTTTAAATCGAATCGAGAAGCTTTGCAGGGCTCTATTTTAAAGGGCTAAAAACCGCATGGGGGTATGTATGGTTATAGTGAAGGCATTAGATGGAAAAACACTTACTTTATGTGGTGAGGAATAGTCACATTCAGAACCAAGACCAAGTCGACCTAAAGAAAAAAAAATAAAGAAATATGTTTATTTTTTATCAACAATGCTGACAATGCTATACACGCTATAACTTTTTAACAAAAAAGAAGTAGTTGCATCCTATGGAGTCTTTAAAAACCACCATTATAATCAGCAATAAACATTTGCCATTGATAAATAAAAACACAATTTGCCTAAACTTAGCCAGAAAAGTGACTTACTGAAAATTAATTATAGGAACTTTGGTGAGTTCTTTTTTGCAGATGAGGGACTGAGACATTTCCAATAGTGTGAAATAGGATGTTATTAAAACTACAGAATTTAGGATTGATATTCACAGCCACATCAACCAGATTTAAAACAAGAGGACCCAAGGGGCCTGAGGGCGCTCACCTGACATGGTAGCCTAAATATCAACACAGTGAATTGATTTGAACAAGTTGCATCTGCTCCTCCTAAGAAAAGCTTATACCAAATATCTAAAGATTCTGACCAGTGGATCTAAAAAAAAAAGATTTTTAAAGAATATTCCTCATATTGAACTAAGTTATAATTCAGACTCCCACAGGGAGCCCATATATGAACTCAGGGACTTGGCTTTAACAAACTTGAATCTCACCCCCCCCCCCCCCCCCCACCCCTAAGGATAAGGATGCTGCACACCAAATATCAAAACATTCAGACTGCTGGATCTGAAGAAGAAGATTTTTTAAAGAAAATTCCTCATTTTGAACTAAGTTATCATTCGGGCTACCACAGTGAGCCCAAATATGAACCCAGGGACTTAGCTTGAACAAACTTGAATCTCACCCTCCCTAAGCATGGTGCATACCTAATATCAAAAGATTCTGCCTGCTGGATCTTGAGAAGAAGAGTTTCAAGGAAATTTGCCTGAAATGCACTAAGTTCAAATTTGGACTCCTATACTGAGCCCAAATATAAACCCAGGGGGCCAATTTGAACAACATGAATCAGATCCACCCCACAATGTTGCATACCAAATATGAAAAGATTCTGCCTGCTGGATCTGGAGAAGAAGATTTTTGAAGAAATTTGCCTGAAATGCACTAAGTTCGAATTCGAGCTTCTATAGTGAGCCCAAATATGAAACTAGGGAGCCGATTTGAACAAATTTGAATCAGATTCACCCCACAATGTTGCATACCAAATATCAAAAGATTCTGCCTGCTGCATCTGGAGAAGAAGATTTTTTAAGAAATTTGCCTGAAATGCACTAAGTACAAATTCAGGCTTCTATAGTGAGCCCAAATATGAATCCAGGCGGCCGATTTGAACAAACTTGAATCAGATCCACCCACAATGTTGCATAACAAATATCAAAAGATCCTGCCTGCTGGATCTGGAGAAGAAGATTTTTTAATAAATTTGCCTGAAATGCACTAAGTTCGAATTCGGGCTTCTATAGTGAGCCCAAATATGAATCCAGGGGGCCCATTTGAACAAACTTGAATCAGATCCATCCCACAATGTTGCATACCAAATATCAAAAGATCCTGCCTGCTGGATCTGGAGAAGAAGATTTTTGAAGAAATTTGCCTGAAATGCACTAAGTTCGAATTCGGGCTTCTATAGTAGGCCAAATATGAATCCAGGGGGCCGATTTGAACAAACTTGAATCAGATCCACCCTACAATGTTGCATACCAAATATGAAGAGATTCTGTCTGCTGGATCTGGAGAAGAAGATTTTTGAAGAAATTTGCCTGAAATGCACTAAGTTCGAATTTGAGCTTCTATAGTGAGCCCCAATTTGAATCTAGGGAGCCGATTTGAACTAACTTGAATCAGATCAACCCCACAATGTTGCATACCAAATACGAAAAGATTCTGAGTGCTGGATCTGGAGAAGAAGATTTTTTAAGAAATTTGCCTGAAATGCACTAAGTTCGAAATCGGGCTCCTATACTGAGCCCAAATATGAACCCAGGGAGCCGATTTGAACAAACTTGAAACAGATCCACCCTACAATGTTGCATACCAAATATCAAAAGATTCTGTCTGCTGGATCTGGAGAAGAAGATTTTTTAATGTTTTTCCCATTGCCTACAGTGTTAAAAAGTGCTGACTCAGCACTTTTTCAAAGTCCTGAAAAAAGTACCTTGTGATCAAACCGATAGGGATTTTTTTTAACCATTCATTTCTACTGGATAAAAGTAAGCTTTATACAAAATAAGAATTCTCTGTGCCATGTAGTTTTGGAGATATGGAAGTTTTAAGGTTTTTCCTGGGTTTTTCCCACGGGGCAATGAGAAAATTTTTTTTTGCATCAATCAACTACTTATGACCCATTATCATCTCATATCAAATTTGGTTCAAATCGACCTCATGGTTCAGAAAATAGAAATTTTAGGCGTGGCCAACATGTTTGCCCCTCCCATAACAAAGGAAAATAATGCCCGACAAACTTCTCTTGAACAAACTTGATTCTAAACCTCAAAAGGACTCTGTATACCACATATCAAGTCTCTGCTACTGGTGGTTCATTAGAAGATTAGAACATTTGGCCATTTTTTCCCCACACCTCTGCTCAATATGAGCCGAAACCTAATTTGGATAAAAATCAAAATGCCCCTATATAACCACTACTTACATGAAATTTAATTAAAATGTGGCCAGTGGTTTAGGAGAAAGAGGCTCAAACACCACCTTCACGACGGACGACGGACGACAGGCGACGGACGAAGAGTGATAAGAAAAGCTCACCCTAACTTTCAGTCAGGTGAGCTAATAAGAAATGGTAAACTATATGTGTACTTGAAAGAAAATCATACATTACTGATTTTTTTTTAAAATACTTCGTAGCAGCCCCTGTATTTAGCAAAAATACCCTCGACAAAAACTTTGCTGACAATAAATGAGTATCCTCGGCAAAAATCGAGTTTTCCTCCGCAATTTTTACAAAATGACTATTTCAGGTAAATATCTACTGGGGAAGTACTGTGTGTCTGTATGCGTTCTCGGACGTACACCCGGTGCATCTTGGAGATGTTGTATAATTTTTGGGGTAATAAACTCACATTTTACAGAGATATCTCAAAGACGTATACCGTAATATTGTGCCACATGCACTCCAGTATATCCACATAAAGACCACAAACATGTTCATGAACGACGAGAAATTTGTGCAGCCTACTACTCTTCCATTGTTGTACTTTGTTTTTAATAGTCATTACTGACGTCACTCAAATTGTCCTCGGCAAAAATACTGCCGTGGAAACATCTAAAATCCCTCGGCAACTCGTCGGCAATTGCCGTTGCCGAGGACTAATTACAGGGGCTGGTGTAGTGATCAAACAGTTAACTGAATCGGCTGACATAATCGGCTGATTATAGGGTATCGGAATTGAATCGGCACTACCAGAAAAATATCGGTTCTCACCAATCGTTATTTTTTTCGAACACAAGTCACAAATCATGGATGGCAATTTCGCAAAATGCCTGGTGACAGCAAGAAATCAACTGAGTACTATTTTACTACCAACTGAAGCTCCAATAGATTTACTATCCACTGTTTCGATGAATTTATCATCAAATTAACGAAATGCTGGTCTATTGGAATCACGTCCAGAGCTGGCTGCAATTTACGTCACGTTTTGTGAATGGCACAGCCATGATTGTGATGAAAAAAGGAAACGACATTGACACCAATCAATAATTCTATCCTGGCAAATGTGAGGATACAGTGACACCTAGTCATAATAACTCTATTATTAAACAACACTAATACTCTATCAGAGATAATGAAAGAAGCATTGACGGGAGAAAATCAAAATATCAAATTATCAATATCAGAATTTTCAATGGAGAATTGAAAAAAAAAAAAAGCAGACTCAACGTGTACATCTATCAAAGTAAGCTCTGCCCACCAAGTGGGTGACACCATGTCATCATAATGATCAGTTAAATCAACTTAAATGCTTTTATTTCCCTTGGTTTCTGTCACAGGTACTTATCCTCCCATAATATTTTTATATACCACTATGGGGCACGTCAGCATCGATTCAAAAATGCTATCAGATATCATTTTTCTTTCGATTTCTCAGTATGTTCAGAAAAATACTAGGGTTCACTGGGAATTCTTCAGTGATGTAATCAATTTTGTGTCACACAATGCAAACACTTCCAAGATTGCAATTTTTGGTGTCAATAAATTCCACATCGATAATAAAATTATTGGATTTAAAATGGCAACAATTAACATGGATTATCAATAATTTGTTCACAGTAACTTCATCCAGTACAGAGTTTAGGTATAACAACATCCATTTCATGAGATAATATGTGAGGATAAAGTCAAAGTTACTCTCTATTTTCGTGATATGAACAATGAATATGAAGGATAACAGGTAACCTGAAATGTTACGTGCCCCTCGTGGACCAATATCATCATTCAGTGGTATGATGTACATGGCTAAAATATAGTCGACTATGAAAAATAATAGTCGACTATAACATCTTCTGACGGTAAGTCGACTCAATCAAATAATCGTGGCAGCCCTAACCATGGGTACTCAATTAATAATCGGAATCGGTATCGGAATTGGCTGATTATGACTCTGAATAATCGGTAATCGGTTCATGGGCATATAATATAATCGCTTGATCACTAATACTGTGGAAATCGGTTTACTGTGCATGTGAAAAATACTCAATCTACAGGAATAATTAAATATCAAATATTCCATTATTTTCCACCATTGTGGTGATAAATTGAGAACTCATTCTATTATATATTCTTTGACAGAAGCTCATGGAGCACTGTCAACCAATGAAATGAAATATAATAGAGTAAATACTCACTGGTATATCGGAAGTAATGATCTCCAAAACTCTACATTGCTGGAGAAATTGGGTTTAACAGTATAATGTTTCACTGGATAAGAGTTATTCTCTAGAACAATATCCACCGAGGATGGGACAAATTGTTCTATTATACCTCATTCTATGACACTATGGTAATTTCCCATAGCATAATGTTAGTTATTCTCCAGAACAATATCCCCTGAGGATGGCATAAACTGTTCTATTATACCTCATTCTATGACACTATGCTAATTTCCCATAGTGTATTGTTAGTTATTTTGCAATATTTACCACCCTTGGAACATTGCCAGTCAACATTTTTTGCAATGTTTACCACTCAGACCGAGATGTCCCGATGACACGTCATGGAAATTAAAATTTTATACCAAATTTGTTTCTTGGTATACTTACCAAACAAATACAAATGCCTATCCCCATAATTAATTATTCACTGGAAAAGAGCAATTTCAAATGTTTTCCAAGAGAAGAAACCTTTGCAGAACTTAAAAAGTAAAACAATGACAAATTTATAGATAACCAGACCAACCAGGGGCAAAAAAGCAAGGTGCACACAACTCAGTGTCCAAGGGAACATCCTAGATGGTCATCCATTGTCCATTATCCAATAGACATGCACGATCATTTTCTGAAAATTAAGACATAACCATACATGTACATATTTATATGAAAATAATGATGGCTTGTCTCCCCTTGGAATCATTGTCTCCCAAGGCTAATGCCTCAGGGAGACAATCTCAAATGTCCACACCAAACAAGGTCATCATTTTTATATTCTTTTTCAAAGCATTATTACCCCCTTACTAAACGTGTACAGAACAAAACAAATTCTTGAATAAGGCTGTCAACAAAAGATTTTTTGTTTCTCTGACACCTCTCTTATCACTGAAAATCTACCTCATCTCATCTTTTTTTTCTGGAAATCTCTTCAATAATACTATTTTGCACTTGTGGCACTAAACATTTGACCTAAACATTTGACCAATTACATTTTGTTTGATAGAACTCACTAAATTTTCAACTGCATTATGTGAAAGTTTCAGTGCAGTGGTGAAAACATTGTTTTTTTCACCTAATAGTGTAGAGATTCCAACTATTTTCTGGACTGTTAAGAGGATTAACAAAAATAGAAAAAGGCCTCCCACTCTCATCATAAAATTGTGGAAAAATTGTTGGAGAAAGGAGAATTTTCACTTTTTTAATGGCTTAACTACAAATCAAATTTTAACATTCTGCTGCTTCATCAAAAACATAATTAGGATCCCTCATCAGAATGAGTTTAACAAGCTTCTTCCAATGCAGAGTCCTGAGCAATGTTCTTGAGGCAGAAATGAAAAAAATAATAAAATTCCCGCTCGCAAAATTACATTTGCACCGCTCCTAAACTCAGCCTATATCTTTGCACCTCATATAACTAAACATTTCCATTCCACATTCATACTCCAATAAAGCAACAGATAATTCTTTTCAACTCTTATTTAACTCTTTCAACATGAGAGGCCTTTTTTTCCGGGCCAGGAACACGATACATCATAATTTCATTAAGTAGCATGACTACTAAGTGAATGTGTGTGGTAGAACAATTAATATTTTCAACGAGCAGCCCTAAGGCTGCACCTTGAAAATATTAATTGCTCTACCCCCAAATAATGGATATGGACTCTTCCAATTTCAGCCATTTGACTGGTATGGAAGATACCACCAGTATTGAAAGGGTTAAACAAAATTATCTTGTTACTGAAGGACATTGGTGCTCAATCTTCTCTAATAGGATGTAAGAAAACAGATTATCCAAACATTTTCTTGGATAATATCAAGAACATGCATGACATCACTAATATGCTTGCGACATATATTGGTCAGACCCCCATTCTGGCTTCCAGCAATAAAGTAGTGAAGTTAGCCAACTTGAACACAAATTTTGACTCATCTAATATATAGTTAGATCCATAACAACATTTCAAAGTAAACTATGTGTTAATTATATTACCAAACTCTCCACACCCCCAGGTGTAAACATCACCATCTTTAGTCAATGCTACAACATGGCTTTCACCAGCTGATATCTCTTTAACAGGAATTCTGTTGAAGAATGAAACTGGAATAGGTGAGTACACTTCATCTCCTTCCTCCTCATTACAACCAAGACAACCATAATAATCAGAGCCAAATGAATAAACAGACCCTTCATCTGAAAATTAAAAGCAAAATATCGGAACTGAAAAAAAGATTTTCTTGTAGACAACCTTAACCCTTTTAACTCTAGTGGTATCATCCATGCCAGATCAATCGCAGAAATTAGAAGAGTCCACATTCATTATCTGGGGTAGACCAATCAATATTTTCAATGTGCAGCCATGGGGCTGCATGTTGCAAATATTGATTGGTCTACCCCACACATTTACTGAACAACCATCCTATATAAAGACGTTATGATGTATCGTGTTCCAGGCCGGAAAACAGCCACTAAGTTCAAAGAGTTAATTATTTTTAAACCTACTCACCAAGGATAACTTGGCATTTTATCATGCGCTGCTGATAAGGCCTAAAAAAGTTTCTCTGGCTCTCCTGCATGCTCCTTTTTGCTGCTGCAAGGTCTCTTTTTATAACCAATGCAAACATCAAAGAATAAAAATTAATTGGTTTATGTCTGATATTTTACCCAAGTTAATAAAATTTATAAATTTGTCTCTTGAGTGCAATAAGCTAAAGCACTGCAAAGCCTTCTTGCACTCGAGATCCAAAATACATCACCACCCATGCTATTCTGTAGATTATGAGGCCTAAAACATACAACAAACCAAGAACATGAACTTTTGAAGGCAAGAAAATAATTACAAAAATAAAAAAAACACCAGTTCACGTGTAATTTGAACAAAAATGGTCTGAGAAACAGAAGATCTACTTTGTGGGGCCTAAGTTGGTAACATAACACAGGAGTTTAGAAAACAGGATTTGGAGCAGTATAAAAGTGCAAAGCACTGCCAAATATTGGGGAAAAAAGAACTAAACAACAAAGTGAAAAAGTTTTCTGTATATGAAATGCATTGCATTCCAAGTTTGCGAGCAAAGTATCAAAGAATGCCACAAAATGCATCTAATTTATTGTGTGCAAATACTGACAGTACTCTTGTAGACAAATTTTTCAGAAATATCAACACTACTCACTGCTATATCATGATAAATCAGAAGTAACTTCCTCAATATATACAGCAGAATGGACTATGAGTGTACTCCACCGACTGGTTTACCTCTTTACCTAACAAAACAGATGAATCTATTTGGTGCTATGCAGAAGTTGAAATTTTATTTTTTCCTTTCCATAGGGATTGCACACATTTTTTGAGTGAAATTCCATTACTTTTCCAGTACTAAATTATGAGAGTTCCAGTATTTTAAGATGCAAATGAATGTTATATTGAATACATCTAATACCATGTTATTTACCCTATAATCACAAAAAAAAACATTTTGCTTAATGCCAATTAGTCCAAACTTGGATGGTGAGGAGGGAAAATGATTTGTTGGTGTGATACATAGTTTTTATTAAGGGACAAGTCCAAAGGCTAATACCTGTAATGTGGCTCTAGATTAACCTATCGTAAATCCTGGATGTATAAGAAATATATTTTCTCTTAATTTGATGTCCAACTTCATCCTAACAGGTGCTTGTGGGTATGCATTTACTTATCCACTTCCTTTTAAAGATGCTGCCTGTGGTTATTATCCGCTGTGTTTTGTTGTTCACAAAAAGTTTACTAGTTATCACCATCAATGGACTATGGAGCTTACTGATCAGTGAACAATATGCTGCTTTGCATTAGACTGAACAACAACAAGGGGAAGTTAGCTTCCAAAACATAATATACTTTGTATTAAATGTAGGTTTAAGCCCCCGGCATGGCAATGACCTTGATCTGTGACTTTGACCTCCATCAAACAAACAAAAGTTTTGTCCGTGACACATCGTCTCCTCATAAGCAACATGTATGCCAAGTTTCAACAAAATCAAATGGAGCATCTCAGTTATGGAGCGGACACAAAAATCTTCCTGATGGACAGATAGATAGACAAATTCTTTCGGGAGCATAAAAATATGAAATTATTATTCTGACATTGTTTTAGTTATAGACCATATGATTCCAACAAATTAAAACTATTTATCAGAAAAACTATCTTGTTTGTTCACTAGAAACACTTTTAGCCCTTTACCAATTACACACAGTATCAAAATTTATTATTTTAATTTTTTCACACATTTTCAACAAATCAATTATAATGTGACCTCCTCCACTGGAACGAGCTTGACAAGCACATTCCAATGAGGTGTTACAGATTTACTGAAATATTTTTATACTTTTTTTTTCAATGGCTCAATTTGTATATTGTAGGATGGGGAATGTGACTGATTTGTTAGGAAATGGGTTATCCCTTTATCCAAGATAACAACCCAGAGTTATTCACAAAAATCGCCTTTCAAAATTTAGGTATCTACTTGTACCATACTGTATTTACCTGTGAGACAGATGGTAAAGTCTTCACCACAGCATGCTTGTTTTATTGGGATTCCATCCAGAGCATCAACTTTTTTAGGTGCCTTGTATGCAGCTGTGTCTCCATGCCCTAACTGCCCAACTATTCCAGTAGTTCCTTGCATGTTCTGCAGGAAAATAAAAAAAAAATAGCCCAAAGTATACAAGCAACAGGCTTATCAGACATGTTAACTTCAGAAACAATTTTTTAGGGAAATTGAGAGTGATTTTCAGGGAAATTGGATGAATTTCAGGGAAAAATAAGCACACAAACAAAACACAAGAAAATCTAGAAATGTTCAGTCCTTAGACCACCACTGGCACCAGGCTGCACCCAGTGGTTTATGGGCTAAAAATATGCTGATGCCCTTTATGCCATGTTAAACAAGAGGCCGCCATGGGCCCTGAGGCACCCACTTGACAATAGTTGCTTAAAGAAGGATTTAATTAGCATCTGTATTGCTAGTTAACACTACAGAGGAATGAAGTTATTTAATTATTTATAACTCTGTTGTCCATGCCAGATTATTTTTTTCCAGTACTGATTTGCTGCCACAGAAACAATGCCCAGATTTCTAGTAATGCAAAACTAGGGAGTCCAAATAACTTAACTTGGAACAAACTTGAGTCTGAGCACTTCTCTCCCTGCACCAGGATGCTGCATATCAAATGTGAAAGTATTCAGACTGGTGGATCTGAAGGCGAAGAAGTTTAAAGAAATTTCCTCATATTGCACTAAGCTGAAATTTGGAATGCCATTGGGAACCCAAATATTAAATAAGGGAGCCAATTTGAATAATCTTGAATCTCACCTTCCTAGAGATGATGCATACCAAATACGAAAGCATTCTGACTGGTGGGTCTGGAGAAGATGATTTTTAAAGAAATTCCCTCATATTCCACTAAGTTAAATTTCGGGCTCCCATAGGGAGCCCAAATATGAACCCAGTGACTCGATTTGAACAAATTTGAATGTGACCTCCCTAGAGATGTTGTGTATCAAACATGAAAACATTCTGACTGGTGGATCTGAAGAAGAAGATATTTAAAGAAATTTCCTCATATTAAACTAAGTTAAAATTCAGGCTACCACAGGGAGCCCAAATATTAACCCAGGCACTTGATTTGAACAAACTCGAATCTCACCCCCCTAAAGATGTTGTATACGAAATATGAAAGCATTCTTACTGGTGGATCTCGAGAAGAAGTTTTTTAAAGAAATTCCCTCATATTGCACTAAGTTCAAATTTGGTATCCCATAGGGAGCCCAAATATTAACCCAGGCTCTCAAATTGAACAAACTTGAATATGACCTCCCTAAAGATGCTGTATACCAAATATGAAAGCATTCTATCTGGTGGATCTGAACAAGAAGATTTTTAAAGGAATTTTCTCATATCGCACTAATTTAAAACATTAAGCAAGAGATCCGTTTGAACAAGCTTGAATCTAACCCACCTAGAGATGTTCTATACCAAATATGAAAGAATTCTGACTGGTGAATCTGAAGAAGATTTTTAATGAAATTCCCAAATATTAACCCAGGGACTCAATTTGAACAAAATTGAATCTAACCTTTTTTTCTTTTTTTTTAGATGTGGTGTTTCTTTACATGCACCAATTTCATTGAGGGGATGTTTCGGCATTCAGGGTTGAGATTTTATCTCATAGTGTGTGATTCATAATTTTGTTTTCACCTGTGCAAATACCATTTAAAACATTCCAGGAATGTTAGATGAACCAACTATGATGCCATACAACAGAACGAAATTCAGTGTTATTAACTATTCAAAAATATGTCTGTTGTCTATCAAAATTCAGTTCTAACTTTTCAGAATACCACAGGAGCAAGGTGAATTTTTGTGAGCAAATTGTGACACATTTTTTAACTGTATTCTTCTGCTAAGCTATAGTGGATTACGGATCGCTTGGATAACTGAACAAGAGGCCCCAGGGGGCCTGAGGGTGCTCACCTGACATGCTAGCCTAAATATCAACCCAGAGAATTGATTTCAACAATTTGCATCTGCTACTCCTAAGAAAAACTTATACCAAATATCCAAAGATTCTGACCAGTGGATCTAAAAAAAATGATTTTTAAAGAATATTCCTCATATTGAACTAAGTTATAATTCGGGATCCCACAGCAGGCACTGACAATTCAGGATTTTGGTTAACCTGTCAATAGGTTATGTGTTTTGAGTTCATTAACCTTTTTTAAAGGTTACGCAATTTTTTATTGTTAACCTGTTGGTTAACCAAGGATTTCTGACACTATCATAATGGTGACTCACTGTTAAAATATACTAAACCATAGAATATACTCTACACAGTACAATAAATTGTAAGATGTGGTACGATGTACATTAAAATCAGCATTATTGCAATGGAACCTAGACTATTGGGGTTAATTTATTATCATTCAACTGGTACATAACGACTGTTTACCTTAAGTATAGGAGTCAAAATTCAATAAATACCAGGCCTGGCGGCGGCCGTTTGAAAAATTGACGGGAGTTATAACATCGCCCATGTTAACCCACTGACGAGGGCTATTAGCCCTCGTCCCAAAACTTTTTCTTAGAATCATAGCACCCAAATCCCGAAGGGATCTGGCTGCAGGCCTGGTGTTTTGAAAATTCCAGGGTGGCTGAAAATCGCTCACCTGTCACTGGCTGTGACTTACTTAAGGGGGCAAATTGCTTAACTTCGATTGATTACGATACTTGCCC
The DNA here is from genome assembly GCA_031216915.1 of Pictodentalium vernedei. NCBI lineage: Eukaryota > Metazoa > Mollusca > Scaphopoda > Dentaliida > Dentaliidae > Pictodentalium > Pictodentalium vernedei. The sequence goes on from CM062292.1 coordinate 181,743,100, forward strand.
TATTTGTGAATTATTCAGACTTTCATGCCTGTTCCACTCGAACAGAATGAACAAAATTGCCACAATGTGGCAAGACGGGCGGGGGACGTTTTAAAACTGGAACCCCAACCCAGCCATCTACCAGCTGAGTGGAAAACCCGCTACGTGCAATGCTGGTGTCTTAACTAGCCCATGAAACGTTGGAATGTTTCTATAAATTTGAAGGACTGTCAGCTTAGCAATACAGCGGTGACTTGGAATATTCAATAACTGAAAACGTTTATTAGAAATGTATTTATTATATTAAAACCTGTGATGAGGTTATGTTTACCCAGAGTTCGATATAAATGAAAGTGTCAATGACACTGTAGCTCAACTTGTCAAGACAAAGACATGTACATGTATAGTATGTGACACAGCAATGACAAACATCTAGGTAATGACCTGATAACAAAGGTACATATAAAGTATTGTAACGGTCTGTACATAAATACTGACCGTTGCCTGTAACAAATGTATAGGTAAAGTATTGTAAAGGTGGGTGACAGTCAGATGCTAAACTAGAAAAAAATCTTTGAGTCCCAGAGTGGGTTTGACTGAACCCCAAAATATTTGTTCTCATAGCACAGTGATAACAAAGGCACCCCAAAACACACTCATTCCTGTCCCAAGGTGAAAACAAAGGTACCCAAGAAGTTTCATGAAGATCAGTTCATAAATATGAGCTGTGTAGAAGTTGTGACAAAAAACTGATTGGACCTAATTTCGGTACAAAATGGCCACTGGCAGCCATCTTCAATTCTGGACTGCACCCAGAAACACTCGTTCTCGTCCCAAGGAGATAACAAAGGTACCCAAGAAGTTTTGTGAAGATCGGTTCATAAATACTGCCTCTAGCCCGAGCCGTATTGACATGTGCACTTACAGTGTATAAGTAGCACTGAATAAATCAAAGTTCATCTAATTTGCATAATTTCTGCACGAGAAAAAAACCCGTACCATATGTGATGTATTCCATGTTACTAAACATTCATACAAAAATATATTCAAATCAGAACTTTCATACAGAAGTTCTGCACAAAAGACTGATTGCACTAATTTTGGTACAAAATGGCTGCTGGTGGCCATCTTGAATTTTGGACCACACCCAAAAACACTCGTTCTCATCCCACGGTGATAACAAATGTACCCAAGAAGTTTCGTAAAGATCGGTTCATAAATACGGCCTCTAGCCTGAGCCGTATATAGAAGTTGTGTACAAAAAACTGATTAGACCTAATTTCGGTACAAAATGGCCACTGGCAGCCATCTTGAATTTTGGACCGCACCCAGAAACACTCGTTCTCGTCCCAAGGTGATAACAAAGGTACCCAAGACGTTTCGTGAAGATCGGTTCATAAATACAGACTCTAGCCCGAGCCATATTGACATGTGTACTTACTGTGTGTAAGTAGCACTGAAAAAATCAAAGTTCATCTAATTTGCATAATTTCTGCACGAGAAAAAAAACGTATTATATGTGATGTATCCCATGGTACTAAACATTCACACAAAAAATTATTCAAATCAGCGCTTTCATATGGAAGTTCTGTGCAAAAATCTGATTGCACCTAATTTTGTACAAAATGGCTGCCATCGGCCATCTTGAATTTCGGACCGGACCCAAAAACACTCGTTCTCGTCCCACGGTGATAACAAAGGTACCTAAGGAATTTCGTAAAGATCGGTTCATAAATACGGCCTCTAGCCCGAGCCGTATTGGCATTTGCACTTACAGTGCTGAAAGTAACACCAAAAAACATCAAAGTTAGTCTAATTTGCATAATTTACGCACGAGAAAAAAACCCGTATTATATGTGATGTATCCCATGGTACTAAACATTCATACAAAAAATTATTCAAATCATAGCTTTCATATGGAAGTTCTGTACAAAAACAGATTTCTGCATCGTCGGTACAAAATGGCGGCTGGCAGCCATCTTGAATTTCGGACCAAACCCAAAAACACTCGTTCTCATCCCACAGTCATAACAAAGGTACCCAAGAAGTTTCGTAAAGATCGGTTCATAAATACAGCCTCTAGCCCGAGCCGTATCCAATTGTTGACGGACAGACGGACAGACAGATGATGGACGACGGGCCATGGCATAAGCTCAAATTTGGCTTCGCCAAAGTTGAGCTAATAAAATGGGGTGTGACGTAACTGTAACGATGATATTGATAATGTTGCTTTTATCTATTTATAATATTCTGCCAATAAGTGCACTTGCATATACTTCAAATGCTTTGCGAGTTAACTTGATTACTTCCCTTGGATCATGTTCTTGATAAAAATGCACGAATTGAATTTTGAGCATCTGACCGTGTTGACTGTTGTTATGATCGTTACCGAGAAATCCTCAGGTCTGGACAGTTTATTGGAGAATGCCCGAAGGCATTTGTCAACAAATTGCCACAAAACAGATTTGATGAACATGCATACATACTAATATTTCTCATTGATTCTATTCGAGGAATTGCGACTGACAGGTGCAGTTGATCGAACAAGTGTATAAAGTTTGACTTTCCAACAATGCGATAATGCTTGAGATTTATTGGCTCCGATATCATATGGAAACCCAATTTATCTATATTCTGCTGTTCATACAGGTTGACCATAGGACAGTGACCAAGTAGCGGACGAATCGTCCCGGGGACGAAATGACCTGGACCCGTTCACAACACATGCGCGATTTGTCTGAAGTGTAAGTCATCAATTTTCCTCAGATAAACTTTGCCACGATTTTAAAATAATAAAATTCACAAAAAAAGTTTGGATGTGATTTTATTTTTAGTGAAAGACTAATTTTTTCAAAGAGAAAGCAGATTGTTGTTAGAAATACCAAACACCAGTTTTTTTTCAACTTTTGAACCAACTGCAGATGCATCGTGAAAAAAACGTCCATTCGACCAGTGTTATACAGTTGACCTACGCAAGCAATGTTCTTGAAATTAAGAGCCCCAGAAAACCACTAATCGAACTAGTTCACCGCAGATTCACAATTCTCTGTCTCAAACACTTATCCGAATACCGTACCGCGAACGTTCGGACTTTGATAATTTAAAAAAAATGGTTAACCGATTTATGATTTTGATTAACCGGACATCCGTTCGCGGGTTTTTATGTTTGCATAACCTCCAGGCGAACGGTACAACCGTTCGCCTCAATTGTCGAGGCCTGCCACAGGGAGCCCATATATGAACCCAGGGACTTTGCTTTACCAAACTTGAATCTCACCCCCTAAGGATGCTGCACAACAAATATCAAAACATTCCAACTGCTGGATCTGAATAAGAAAATTCTGCCTGCTGGATCTGAAGAAGAAGATTTTTTAAGAAATTTGCCTGAAATGCACTAAGTTCGAATTCAGGCTTCTCTAGTGAGCCGAAATATGAATCCAGGGGGTCGATTTGAACAAACTTGAAACAGATCCACCCCATAATGCTGTATACCAAATATCAAATGATTCTGCCCACTTGTGCTGGAGAAGAAGATTTTTTAGTAATTTCTCTAATATACATAGGGTGCTATCAGATTTATGCCCCCTATGAAGCCCCAAGTGGGCATGTCCATTTCATTTCAACAAACTTGAATTGACATATGGTAATGAACATCCATACCAAGTTTCGAGCAAACTGACCTAGCGGTTTCAGAGGAGAAATCGTTTGAAAAATGTTCACGCTGCCAGACGGACAACAGGCGACGGACGGCAAGTGATAAGTTTAGCTCCCTTCAGTGAGCTAAAAATGAGTGGACATTGAAACTAAATAAAAAAATATGTGTTGTATAATTCTTTTGTGTACATTTTATTCATCGGGAATCAGTATTTAAATGAAGGTGGATGTCAAGAAGTGATGTGGTAAAGTCACCTATTTTCACTTTGGCACACATAAATTGCCCATACAGCTAAATTGAAATGAATACAAGAGGCCCCAGGGGGCCTGAGGGCGCTCACCTGACATGGTAGTCTAAATATCAAACCAGGGACTTGAATAAGCTGCATACGCCCCTCCTAAGAAAAGCATATACCAACTAGATGAAGCGATTGTGCCCACACAATACACAGGATTTTCCTTCTATTTTCAGTTCCTGCACTTTTACGTCCCAAAATTGAGATAAACGCATAAAAACAGATTTTTTTTCCAAACAAAATATTTTCAGCCTAAATTTTTTTGTTCCTCTTAAAACGCATAAAAAACTAATTTCCGGATTTTGGTCCAAAATTTTCTAAGTCCCACCTGGACCTCAAATTTTCAGAGTAAAAAAAAAAAATTTTTTTTGTCTTAAAATTACCCGAAATGCATAAAAAACAAAAACAAACATTTCTGGATTTTGGTCCAAAATTTTCTTAGTCCCACCCGGACACCAAATTTTCAGTGTAAAAAAAAATTTTTTTTTTGTCTTAAAATTGACCAAAACGCATAAAAAACAAAAACAAAAATTTCCAGATTTTGGTTCAAAATTTTCTTGGTCCCACCTGGGCCCCAAATTTGCAGTGTGAAAAAAATACATTTTTTTTGTCTTAAAATTGACAGAAACGCATAAAAAACAAAAAAATTTTTTACAGATTTTGGTCCAAAATTTTCTAAGTCCCACCCGGACCTCAAATTTTCAGTGTAAAAAAAAAAAATTTTTTTTGTCTTAAAATTGACCGAAACGCATAAAAAACAAAGAAAAAAAATTTACGGATTTTGGTCTAAAATTTCTAAGTCTGCAACGGGACCCCAAATTTTCAGCCTAAATATGAACCCAGGGACTTGGCTTGAACAAACTTGAATCTCACCTCCCTAAGGATGCTGCATACCAAATATCAAGATTCTTATTGGTAGATCTGAAGAAGATTTTTAAAAAATACTCCTCATACTGCACTAATTTAAACATTTGGGCTCCCATAGAGAGCCCAAATATCGACCCAGGCAATTGATTTCAATAAACCTGTGAAACAATCTTCCAACGATGTTATATGTGAAATTTGAAAGCTTTTGGACCAGTGCTTTGGGAGAAAAGTAATCTTATATGTTTTTCCCATTACCCACGGTGTTAAAAAATGCTGACTCAGCACTTTTTCAAAGTCCCCAAAAAGCACCCCATGATAAAACCGATGGCAATTTTTTTTTACCATTCCATTCTGTTGGTCCTAAGGAAGCTTCACAACAAGTAAAAATTCTCAGTGCCGTGTAGTTTTGGAGATATGGACATTTTAATTTTTTTCTATTTTTAACTCCTGCGGTTCCCATGGGGCAACGGAAAAAATTGTTTTTGCATAAATTAAGTACTTATGAGCCAATAAGCCTTCATATCAAATTTGGTCCAAATTTGCCCTCTCGGTTTGGAAAATATAAATTTTGGGAGGGGCAGATATTCTTGCCAATCCCATTACGACGCCAAATATAGCCCCACAAACTTATCTTGAACAAATCTGAGTCTACACCACAAAAGGAAGCTGCACACCAACTATCAAGTCTCTGCTACTGCTGGTTTATGAGAAGAAGATTTTTTAAGATTTAAGCACACCTTTTGGGCATGGCCTTACCGAGGGGCGAGGCAACTTGATTTGAACAAAATCAAATTGTGATGTCATAACTATTATCTCAAATATCAATTAAATTGGTTTAGCGGTTTGGGAGGAGAAGACACAAACACCATGTTCACGGACAACGGACGGTGAGTGATCACTATAGCTCTCCTGACTGAAAGTCAGGTGAGCTAAAAAACAAGAGGCCCAGGGGCCTGAGGGCGCTCACCTGACATAGTAGCTAAACATAAAACCCAGGGAATTGATTTCAACAAGTTGCATCTGTCCCTCCTTAGAAAAGCTTATACCAAATATCCAAAGATTCAGACCAGAGGATCTGAAAAAAAATTTTTTTTAAAGAATATTTCTCATATTGAACTAAGTTATAATTCGGGCTCCCATAGGAAGCCCAAATATGAACCTAGGGACTTGGCTTGAACAGACTTGAATCTCACCCCACTAAGAATGCTGCATACCAAATATCAAAATATTCTGACCGCTGGATCTGAACAGACTTGACTCTCACCCCCAGTGGGATGCCGTTTTCCAAATATCAAAAGATTCTGACTGGTGGATGTGAAGAAGAAGATTTTTGAAGAATATTCCTCATATTGAACTAAGTTATAATTCAGGCTCCAACAGGGAGCCCAAATATCAACCCAGGGACTAGGCTTGAACAAACTTGAATCCCACCCCCGTAAGGATGCTGCATGCCAAATATCAAAACATTCCGACAGCTGAAGAAGAAGATTTTTGAAGAAAAATCCCTCATACTGAACCAAGTTATAATTTAGGCTCCCACAGGAAGCCCAAATATGAACCCAGGGACTTGGCTTCAACAAACTTGAATCTCACCCCACTAAGAATGCTGCATACCAAATATCAAAATATTCTAACCGCTGGATCTGAAGAAAATTTTCAAAGATTCAGACCAGAGGATCTGAAAAAAAAATTTTTTCAAAGAATATTCCTCATATTGAACTAAGTTATAATTCAGGCTCCCAAATATGAACCCAGGGACTTGGCTTGAACAGACTTGAATCTCACCTCCAGTGGGATGCCGTTTTCCAAATATCAAAAGATTCTGACTGGTGGATGTGAAGAAGAAGATTTTTGAAGAATATTCATCATATTGAACTAAGTTATAATTCAGGCTCCCACTGTTAGCCCAAATATGAACCTAGGGACATGGCTTGAACAAACTTGAATCTCACCCCACTAAGGATGCTGCATGCCAAATATCAAAACATTCCAACTTCTGAATCTGAAGAAGAAGATTTTTAAAGAAAATTCCTCATTTTGAACTAAGTTATAATTCAGGCTCCCACAGTGAGCCCAAATATGAACCCAGGGACATGGCTTGAACAAACTTGAATCCCCCCCCCCAAGCATGCTCACCCCCCTAAGGATGCTGTATACCAAATATCCAAAGATTCTTATTGGAAGATCTGAAGAAGAAGATTTTTAAAGAATATTCCTCATACTGCACTAATTTAAACATTTGGGCTCCCATAGAGAGCCCAAATATGGACCCAAGGAAATGATTTCAATAAACATGTGAAACAATCTTCCAAAGATGTTATATGTGAAATTTGTAAGCTTTTGGAGCAGTGATTTGGGATAAAAGTAGTCTTAAATGTTTTTCCCATTACCTACAGTGTTAAAAAATGCTGACTCAGCACTTTTTCAGCGCCCCCCCCCCCCCCCCACCCCAAAAAGTAACCCCATGATAAAACTGATAGCAATTTTTTTTTACCATTCCATTCTGTTGGTCCTAAGGCAGCTTCACACCAAATAAGAATTCTCAGTGTCGAGTAGTTTTGGAAATATGGGTGTTTTAATTTTTTTCTATTTTTAGCTCCTGCGCTTCCCATGGGGCGACGGGGAAAAAAAAAATTAGCATAAATTAAGTACTTATGACCGAATAAGCCCTCATATCAAATTTGGTTCAAATCTGCCTCTCGGTTTGGAAAATAGAAATTCTGGGCGGGGCGAAAATTCTTGCCCCTCCCATAACGAAGACAAATATAGCTCCTCCAACTTCTCTTGAACAAATCTGACTCTATACCTCAAAGGGAAGCGGCACACCAAATATCAAGTCTCTGCTACTGCTCTTTTATTAAAACACCCATATCTCCAAAACTACTGCTGGTTCATGAGAAGAAGATTTTTAAAGATTTTGGTGCCCCTTGGGAGCGTGGCACCACCCAGGGAGAGGGGCAACTTCATTTGAACAAATCCGAATTGGCATTAGGTAATAAACATTTACCCAACATTTGAATAAAATTGGGCTAGTAGTTTTGGAGGAGAAGTCGGTTTTGTAAAGTGTACGACGGACGGAAAGTGATCAGTAAGGCTCCCTTTGAGCTTCGCTCAGGTGAGCTAAAAACATGCAGATATAAGTGAAATATTTATAATAAAAACTCTTTTATTAAATATTATCCACTCCTATGTATATTTTTTGTTCATTCATCATGAATGGAGCTTCAAAGGCCTATGATTTGACACTGAATGTATCAAAATTACTCAACTGAACTGTCTTTAGGATTTTTGTCCAAGAATTGGTTCCCTTTCAGGAGGCCTGGTACTACACTGAATTTACAGAATTTTCCCAGGCATTCTGGGAGAGTTAACATGTCTAAGCTTATAATCATATATCTGTTGTTCTCAGTTAACTTTTATACAATAAACAAGGTTTCTGAAAAATTCTTTTGTCTTCCTTGATTGCATTGCTATTTTGCCATGGATGCTAAAATTGATCCTAAACTGAATAGACCATCTTAAACTCAGTTCTATCTGGACATTATGTTTTAAAAAATAACAATATGATCTAAATTCACAAAAAATTTTGTACTGTATTTGTAACTAATTTTTGTGAACTCAATATTCCTCTTAACCCTTTGAACACTGGTGGTATCTTCCATGCCAGTTAAATGGCAGAAATTGGAAGAGTTTCATATCCGTTATTTGGGGGTAGAGCAATTAATATTTTCAATGTGCAGCCTAAAGGCTGCACAGTGAAAATATTAATTGTTCTACCACACTCGTTCACTTAGTAGCCATCTGACGTATTGTGTTGCTGGGCCACAAATGCGGTCTCTCGTGTTGAAAAAATTAACTGAATATTCAAAAACATTTGGAGAGCTGATTGTCTAAAAAAATTAAAAAAAAGACCCAAACAATACTAGCTGATTTTTTAAAAATTGTTTTGGAGCTGGTTTCCTGAAGTCAGTTTTAAAATCAAAGTTATTGGATCACCTTTTAGTGACACGGATAGAGTTGGAGCAATTGACTGGTTAACTGTTAATGATTTGGTAATTGGTATGATCAGTCAAAAATTTGTAACCATGATTAAATGCCACACAACTCCATCTAACCTGACCTGAAGCATGTTGACTCATAAACTGACAAACATTACGTGAATTTCATGAGAATGTCTTTCGAAACCACTTTTGTATCAGTGAAAGGCTTAATGGTTTGTATTTGTTTACTGGATTCAAGTCTGGAGATAAGTAATCTGTCATCTGCAGAATGAGGTCCACAGAGGATGAATTTGCTGATGTTATCCCATACAGCAGTCCAATTTAACCTCTAGGTTCTGCTTTCTGTTTATGCATGAGACTTTGATTCAGACTGAGGTTCACATAGGGTAAATTTAGTGATGTTACCCTGCTGTACAAGGTAGCATCACCAAATTCACCCTCTAGGGACCTCATTCTGTAGATGACAGTCAGCTCATTTCCAGGCTTGATTGGACAACTTATTCAATTCAAATTTGATGAAAATGAAAAAAATTAAAGTAATTTATATATTTTTTATACTTACCAATGACCCAGACTAGCTGGTGCTAATTCAAAAATATTTAGGGCCAAACACAAATTTTGCCCCCCCAATCCCCAAAATGTGCACGCAAAACCGAAAATTAGAATACATTTACCCTCCATGCATGCGCAGACGCCAGGAAGACACTGAATCTGGCGCCAACATCATTCTTTGTAAAAAGATTATAATATAATAATTCACCGGAGAGGTATGAGTGCCCAGTACTGCCCACTCATGGGAGAGCCATTCCCGTCTGGGCCATTGGTAAGTATAAAAAATATATAAATTACTTTAAAGTTTTTCATATTTTTATACTGTATACCAATGGCCCAGACTAGCTGAATCGTAAAAAGGTGGAGGGACTAGAACCCTCCGAAATAGTAGATCAACATAGATCAAATCCTTCAATCCATGATGAAGAAAATTAGAATAATTAGAATTTACATGTATGTCTCTTTATACCATAATAGAAGAGACATATCCTAATATGGATCCCAATTATGTAAATACTAAATCTAAGCATGAAATCATGCTAAATAGGATGTAACGAGTTCACAAATTTTTAAGGCTAGTCTGGACTAAGCCCTAAAAATTAGGATGGCATATTTGAGAATGAGAGAAAATTGCCCATAAACCTACGCTATACAATAATACTACAGTTGAACGCTGAATATAGTATGGACAAAAACAGCTTCCTTCATAGTTACATACCCATTAAGCCAGAGAAGTGGACAAAATGCCTCCCACCCCTTTTTTTGAACATATCTTCAAAAGAAAGAGGGGAGAGCTCTGGAATCAATAAGCGGTACCCGGAAACGATATAAATAATTATCGATAAGGCACTCAAAAATTAATTCATGAATAATAAATGGTGCTTAACACCACTTCACAAGCCAAGGCTATAGCGACAATTTGATGAATAACATTATTCGCTACACAAAATGCACTGCAGACGGCGTATACAGGTACAATGAAATCAGTGAAATAATAATATAACATACACATATAAAAGCGAGATACGATGAACAATCTCTGCAGAGAAAACACGCTTCAAAGATCATTCACAGGAGGCCTCTGTACAATTAAATCCTGTAAGAACACTCTCCAATGTGTACTATTTGGTATCTACAATTTTAAACACGTGAGAATATGTGATTTGAGAACCGACAAAACAGAGACCAGGATCTAGAAATGGAGGTAGGTATGATTATCTGGCTCCAACACAGACCACCTCCAAAATATATAATAATTTCTAGGTCCATCAAAGTGATAGCGTAATAAAATATTGCACGAGTGAATTAAAATCCAGCCTGTAATCATGTAATCATCTAAAAACCACTAAATGGTTATGCAGTCACCTATGAACTCAAATAGCAAAATAGCAGCAAATATGATGATTAAACAAGTTCTTGTATATTAGAAATCAGAAAATAAACACCGGAAACTAATGCAACAGAACTGTGTATATGCCTATGAGAGCGCCATGCAACATGATATATATACGCGACAGTGTGTGAGTGTGGGGGGGGGGGCATTCGACTTCATGTCGAAATCTCCTCACCCACATTACTTAATCATTGATGGTCCAAACAGCAATAATATAGTAACCACAAAGCTCCCTCACGTCTGACATACTCCATTATGCCAATGAGAGTGGAGAATGGCGTGAAGAAGAACACTTCCCATGAAGAAAACTCTCTTGTGTGGGAAGCTTCTGGCAAATGTTCAATAACAGACACTTAACGTCAATGTAATCAATAGAAACAAATGAATAGTAGGATACACATATCCTATCATTCATTCCCATGAAAACGGCTGAGCGTCAAATGTATGCATTCAAAAGCCTAATACTGGCGACACAAATAATGGAAACTATTATTCACGTGCGCCGCAAACTCAACTATCCTCAAGTGATCCTACATAAGATCATGTAATAGCCATACAGTTAGAATAAGCTCAAGATGCTGCCAGCGCTTTACTTCATGCGCTGAAGTCTTAAGCACTGACTGCTGATTGGAAGATAAATTTTCCTAAGCAGTACTTATAGCTAACTGACTCCATCTAGCAATAGAATGAACCGAAATGCATTCAAAAGCCTAATACTGGCAACACAAATAATGGAAACTATTATTCACGTGCGCCGCAAACTTAACTATCCTCAAGTGATCCTACATAAGATCATGTAATAGCCATACAGTTAAAATAAGCTCAAGATGCTGCCAGCGCTTTACTTCATGCGCTGAAGTCTTAAGCACTGACTGCTGATTGGAAGATAAATTTTCCTAAGCAGTACGAATAGCTGACTTCATCTAGCAATAGAATGAACCGAAATGTCCCTTCTGTTGGAAATTAATGACAAAAGAAGCATTTCTTCTCTACTGATAAACTCTAATCTGCGTCTATAAATACAGGAACGGTAATAATATGTGGTCTCCAAGAACCGAGGGTCGCAAGATCCCTGCATAGAGAGACCATCGGACTCAGGATTGTAACCCAATATATGAACTCACATCCATCATAATTGAGAAAACCAATAAATATATGCCCAAACTTGACCTTATGTTAAAAGATTCTCTAAAACAAAACAGGTCTAGAGCGAAAAACGTCTTCCACTCCAGTTAAGAATAACTGGAGGGGACATGTGCGTAAGTGACCCATCGAAATAACATTCATAGCCTCTATGCAAAACCCCATCTGACGCATAAAATTTTCACTGTTAATGCGCCAGATAAAAGATAAAAGCGAGCCAAACAACTGGCTAATTCGCTCTGTGAAACAACAGACGAACCAGCCTGTTGAAAAATGAAATGTAGGATACATATATCTTACCATTCATCACATGAGACATTATCTAGTTCATAATTCAAGTGATCTAAAGAACTATACACGCTATATCACCGAACGCTCGCTTTTAGACTGAAAGATTATCATACATAACCTAATTATCCAGTACCAATCAAAATCGGTCGGACAGAGCTCTATAAGAGCCTCGAGCCTCCGGATCAGGGGTGTCTGATCAGTAAACTCAAACAGACCTAAACCCCCTATCCAAGTGGCTGTATAGACAATCCCTAAAGTAATATATAGGAGGGATACCTATACCTTCACTATGAGTCCTAATAGACGATCAAAGTCAAGGACAACCTCTCCTACTCTTTCTGCTGGCATTTGTCGAATAGACCCCAACTTGAAGAGTCGAGTATCTTAAAGAGTCGAGTATTAATGCTTTCTATCAAAGACTTAGTGTCTGGAAAACTAAAGCGACCTGTAGCAAGTTTTCCACCTAATCAAATGTTAAAGATGACGACGCAAGACTTCGTCACATCAGAATAGCTCCCACTTAACATTTGTTTAAGACAGAGATATATATTATAATAGGTCTGGAAAGAATTTTTAAAAGGTACAAACGTCCACAAAATTCCTTTCCAAATAGACGTTGCTTCACAGTACTTAAAAATGAAGTTGCATATTATAGTGCTCACTCCACCCTATATCATCTACTAGCCCGGAGCGGACACATCCGGTGTCACAGTTCTCAGAGGCCTGAGTAACCGCTTCATCGGTCGAGCTAGCTGGCAACAACAGACTTTGTGTGGTCGTGTGTGCTTTTCGAACATAGAGGAAGCCATAAGACTAGCCTACCCCGGCAGCCTATCAGAAGGAGCGTCCCGTCAGGAAGGCATGGACATAAGCTCCAACTGACACAAGTTCCTACCAACAACCTCTGACCCCAGATGTTGTAATAAGAGAGAGGGGCCTCTCTCTTGCTCGCGATCATGGTAGACCTGGACGAGCATACCTCAGAACTTGTCTGCTTCCTCTTTCCCATGCTTCCTCCTTTACGTCGTCGCAGGGTGAGCATGTTCGTATTTTTATAGTGCTCGCTACACCCTTATTCCTCTTCTCGACAGCTAAGGACATACCCGGAGTCACACCACATTCGACGTGATAGATCCGCCAGTTGAGCTAGCTGGAGACAAGGGACGTAAACCTTAGTTCAAAAGCCTAGCCCTTGTCTTATATCATTGAGCACTTTTCCACTAGCTCTAATAGTATAATGCGACGACGGAAGCACAATCCCTGACAGCATCACGAAACCACACCATGTTCTTGTTCCTCTGTAAATAGAAACTAAAAAACTATAGTGACATTTTTGGCGAGAGGACCAGCAGTGTCCCCTCGCCGCGATAGGACCGATAGTGTCCACTCACCTAACACAAACCATGACACCCATCATCAACATTGTCAAAACCTGGCACATGGAGCAAGAATTAGTGGTAGTACATCGAGTATACACAAGACAACGACCATGTAAATGAGGAAAGGCTTCCTCTATCTGCCCTACTATTAGATAAATATTATATCTAATATCTAACAAAGGTCAATTGTACTACCACCAAAACTACATAAATATAAGATAACATTAAAGTACAATCGATGAAATAAATTCATCCAAAAGAAAAAATTCCTTCAAAAATTTTTTTTTAAATTTTGAACAAATTTTTCTTATTTTAGAGCAAAAGTTCCCAAAGGGAATGATGAGCCCAAAAAAGCCTAAGTGTGGACAAAATTATAATAATATGTCATAAAATTAACTACCACTCTATCAGGATATTTAATGTTACTTACAGCTGTCATTCCTTAAAAATAATAGGCAACTACCTAGAGCAGTGTCAATGTAAACAACTTCAAAACCGTAAACATGACCCCAGGCAACACGGCCTGAAGTCAGTAACAGAAACAAGACTATCCGATGTAAAGCAAGATCATCATCAGAAGAAAAAACAATACATCGGATAAATGATGCATGACCAAAATGCCTAAACACCCTAAGGGTGAGGACGTAACACTGGGGATGTACAGAATATTTTCTGTATAATACGTTAAACTCCCAAGAAATTTTATAAAAAAATTTCAATAAAACAAGCCAAAAAGCTTGGAAGCTTAACTGGGGGGAATCAAGGGAAGGAAAGGAAGGAATACTAAACAAACAGTGGACAAATCATTATCAATGAATAATGACGTCAGGCCCATGTCCCGTAATTGGGGAACATGAACTAATTTTTATAAATATTATAAAATTACAGCCCTGAACATTTCAAACCACTGTTTCTTCCTTCCTTCATCCAGTTGTGTCCTTGGATCCACCAATTTAACCATTGATTTGTGTCTGGCATCATTATTAACTGAGATTTAAAAAGCACAAATGTCAGTTTGTTGTTATCTGACAAGGGCCAAACAAAGAATGATGTTGGCGCCAGATTCGGTGACTTCCTGGCATCTGCGTATGTGTGGAGGGTAAATGTATGAAGGGCCAGATAGGACTTCTAATTTTTGGTTTTGCATGCAAATTTTGGAGATTGGGGGAGGGGGGGGGGGGGGGGCAAAATTTGTGTTTGGCCCTAAATATTTTTGAGTTAGCACCAGCTAGTCTGGCCCATTGGTATACAGTATATAGTGTTAATTGCACACAGGGATGAATTAGAAAAGTGATACATTAAAGTGAACTTTTCCTCAGTCTAAGTAGCTGACCAACAGAACTGCAGCACTGCCAGTTATTAAGGCATCTGCATAAAATACCCTTTACTTTTATTGACTGAAGGAATTGGTTGGTTCTATTTATCAGTCATGCAAAGTTAAAAGTGAAAAAGTCAGGAAAATTCCATGTTGTCTAGTGCAATGCAGATCACAATCAATAAATTTAATTGTTTTTTTTTAATAATAAGTGAAAAAATGATAAATTTATACCAATTTGTATATTTTTATACTTACCAATGGCCCAGACATAGCTGGTGCTAATTCTAAAATATCTAGGGCCAAACACAAATTTTGTCCCCCAATCCCCCAAATTTGCATGCAAAACCGAAAATTAGAAGTCCTAACTGGTCCTCCATACATTTACCCTCTGCACATGTGCAGACGTCAGGAAGTGACCGGAATTGGCGCTAACACCATTCTTTGTAAAGTATTACATAATAATTCAGCGGGGAGGTGTGAGTGCCCACTCACGGGAAGGCCCTTCCCATCTGGGCCATTGGTAAGTATAAAAATATACAAATTGGTATCAATTTATCATATTTTTACACAGTATACCAATGGTCCAGACATAGCTTAAGAAGGGCTTAAGACTTGAAATAATTCCAATCCTGCAATCCATAATGAAGGAACTTACATGTAGAACAGTTAGGAATTACATGTATGTCTCTCTATACAGTAATAAAGGAGACATATTCTAAACAAGGAGCCCAATGAAGTAATTCCTTAATGTAAGTATGAAGGCAAGTTCCTAATTTTCCAAGGCTAGCCCAGACTAAGCCCCCAAAATTAGGATGGCGTATCTGAGAATAAGAGAAAATCTCCCATAAACATACGCCTTACAATAACATTTCAGCTGTATGCAGGATATAAATACGGATAAAAACAGCATCCTTCAAAGATACATACATTTTAAGCCAGATTGGGTAAAAACACTCCCCCCCCCCCCCCACCCACACACTTTTTTGAAGAAACCTACGAAATAAAAAAGGGGGAGAGCTCTGGAAACAATAAGAGTGGGACCCAACAACAATATAATTAATTGTCGAACACACACTCAGGTATTAATTCATGATTAATAAATGGTGCTTAACGTTACTTCAGAAGTTATGGCTATAGCAAAGATCCTGGAAATTAGTATTGCACAGTAAATAGCATACACCGAAGACAACATACACAGATACGTCGAAAATCGAAGTCATAACAAAATCCCCTCACCCGTATTATTTAATTGTACCTGTGTCAGTTAAGATAAAAAAAATAGGAACCGAAATGGTTCCCTCACGTCTAACCGACTCCATATGCCACTATGGACAGAGAGGAACATGAAGAATAAAACATCCCCTGAAAGAATACCCTCTCTGGGAGAAAGCTTCTGGGGAGCATCACATAACCGACACTTGAGAATATTGATCCAAGATTCTTGTGACAACAGAGGCGCTACCAGTAGGATTCACTGTTTAAACTTGAACATAAGCTATTAAATTAAATTAATAGGAGGATACGAATACCCTAATATTCCTCCCCATGAATTTGCAGAGCGTCTACTGCCTGCGCTCAATAATCTGGGCATGGCGACACAAATGCCAGTAACAATTGTTCCGGTGCGTCGCAAACTAAAGAATCATGGGGTGATCCCACTGATAGCAAAACTGTACAAATAAATGCATGTTGATCGTCCATACATATGAAACAGGCGACCTTTCCGAGGAGCGAGTCTGCTAGTACTTTCAGACGACCCGGTATTTGACGGATGGAGAGACATGAAAGTTAAAAAATTTATAGTAATTTATATATTTTTTATACTTACCAATGACCCAGACTTAGCTGGTTCTAACTCTTAAATTCTAGGGCCAAACACAAATTTTACCCCCCAATCCCCAAAATTTGCATCTAAAACCGAAAATTACATGTCCTATATGGTCCTCCATACCTTTCCTCCACTGCGCATGCGCAGTGTCAAGGAGGTCCCGAAATTGGCGCCAAAAGTCATTCTTACAAGCAGTGCCTGGAAAAGCGTTATGTACTCAGCGGGGAGGTATGAGTTCCGAACTCATGGGAGGGCCATCCCCGTCTGGGTCATTGGTAAGTATAAAAAATATATAAATTACTATAAATTTTTTAACAATTTTATACTGTACCAATGACCCAGACTTAGCTGAATAGAAAAAAGGTTGGAGGGCCTAGGACATAAAGCAATCCAATAACTCAACTATATATATACAGAATTATCCCCTCAAGGAAAGCCGATAAATAAAGTAGTCCAGATAAATGAGACTCTTAAATTCATTAAAAGTGACCGATAATTGTATATTAACATCTGCATGATATGTGACATATACAAATACTGCACTCCGAGGTACACTTAAAAATATTACATGGATGAGTAAAAAGATTATCTTTACACTTTAAAAATCATCCCGGTACCGACTAGAATTACTGACTCTAGGGGAGATATTCCCTTGCTTTTCACTATAAAGCAGGTGACCTAAGGGAACACCCCCACCCACTTCCCCTTGCCCTGGGTCAAATACCCCAGAGCGAAGAGGGTGGCAGCACAGAGACACTGCCGGAACCAAAAGCCTACACAACTCTAGTTGCAACTGTTTAGTGGACGACATTCTGAGCAACAGATAACGAACCTAAACAATGCCGGTCTCTAGAAATGGACTCAATATTTCTGAGGTATAAATTCGTGCAAGTGAAAGGCTAAAACCAATATGCAGCCGTCATTATAACTGTAATAGCAACGCTATTAGCATAAGCCTCTGAAGTTGAAAGAACTCTTACTTCAAGAGCTAAAATCTTAAGCACAGACTGCTGTGTTGAAGATATTATCATAAGCAGTACTGAAAGCTAATAGAATCCATCTAGCTATAGAAGGGACCGAAATGTGGAGGAAGCTTCCACAGCATAAGCCACAACAGACACCTGAACAGATTAATACACAGTCTTTGTGGAGACAGAGGTGCTACCAACAGAATTGCATTGAGATTATTTAACTTAAACAATATCTGCTGAATCAACGGCGCTGGAGGATACCCACATCCTATTATCCCGTCTCACGAGATGGATAGAGCGTCAACTGCAAACGCTCGAGGATCCGAACATGTTGACACATACACTTGCAACTGATTGTTGAGATGCGTCGCCCAAAAAAATCCCTCATTGGCCGCTCTCATAAGGTAGCAAATCTGATATAAATACTCGTTAAAAGTCCATTTGACTGCAACAAGCGGCCCTTTCGTGAAAGGGAGTCCGCTAATACATTCAGACGACCCGGAATACGACGGACCGATAGGAGAACTTGATGTTCTAGTACCAACAGAAGGATTCATTCTGTTACAGTGAATAACAGAATGGAATGAGTACCTCCCTAGTTCCGAAAATACGCTTATACCGTCGAATTGTCGGACAGAATTGCCTGTGGGCATTCTAGATAACATGCAATGACGTAATGCAAGCCAAAATAACATCAGTTCCTGATGTTTATGTGCTTGATTAGGAACTATGGATCCCAAGGACCCTGGCACTTAAAAACCGTTGGGCTCAATGTTGGGTCCCAACCTATTTAACTGGCATCCGTCAAAACTGTAAAACTCGGATCCGGCAATTGCAGTGGAAGTTATTTCCCTGAATAAACCACTGAATATCTGCTCAAGTCTGAATCTGTTTCACTTGACTTACAAGAGGATGTACGTAACGAGCGAAAGAATCTTCACCCTCCAACTCTGTTCTTTTTGAGTCAAAAATATTTGGAGAGGACAAGTGCGTAGCCCCCCCATTGGAATAAAATTTGCGGCAGCTCCACACAACCCTATCAGTCTGATGAATTCTTTCGCTGTAACTTTGTCTGAGTGAAGACAATAGTGAGTGTAACAACTGATTAATTTCGCTCTGGTTAACGGCAGACGAACGAGATTGTTGTGCATCTTGAAGCTCATTCCCAAGTGGGTGAATGACTTGGACGGCACCAGATCCGACTTCTCCTCATTTATTATAAAACCGAGACATCGGAGTAATAGAAGCAGATTCTGCACATCGTTCTGAAGCGATAACTCATTGCCGTACCTCTGAAGAATGTCGTCCAGGTAGGCCGACGTTACCGCAGACGAACGAGCTCGGAAATGTATCATTACCGAGTTCATTATTCGAGTGAAAGCCCAGGGCGCTAGGTTCAAACCGAAGCACATCGCTCGGAACTGATATACAACTCTTAGGACTGCGAAGCGTAGATACTTTCTGAATGTCGGATGTACCATGACGTGAAAGTACGCATCCTTGAGATCTATGCTTGTAGCATATTCGTTCACTCGAATACTCACTCTGACTGATCGAATTGTCTCCATATAGAACTTCGGAGCGATGATCAGCTTGTTTATCCAGCTCAGATCTATGACTGGACGGAACGAGCCATCTGGTTTCAGAACCAGAAACAGATGGCTGTAGAAACCCGGTGATTCCTGGTCTTCTACGACCTCTACCGCGTTCTTCTCCAGAAGAGACTGTACTTCTGATAGAAGAGCGTCTCTTTTCTGCGGATTTGACGGAAGCTGAGTCCATTTTGGACTTTGAGTTAATGGAGGCTTTCGTTTGAAGGATATTCTTAGTCCTTCTGAAATTACCCCTCGAACCCAGGGGTCGTCCGTAATTGACGCCCAATTATTTATAACTCGACAATCTTCCGCCTACCGGAACACGATAGAGGTTCATACCATCACCTCCTGGACCTCTCCTGACCTGGCTTGCGGAAGGAGAAACTACGTCCTCCACGACCCGCACCTCGCCCCATCGACCTAGGGACGTCTAACCGGTTATCTCGGCCAGAATAACGTCCCCCACGTGAGTCGCTGCCTTGACGGTCTCTAGAATAAGACCTAGAGGACGCATAGGAACCTCTATAGGAACTTCTCTTGGACGTACTTGTCCCAGAAGTGTCGGTCTTACTCTTTTCTGCTGTATCCGACTTTTTAGAAGCGGATTTGAATAGCAGAGAATCCGAAGCTTTCTTAGTTATCTGATCATAGATTGCTGAAAGCTTGCCGTCGAAGAGAAGCTCTCCGGAGACCGAAGCGACTCTGAGAGAGTTTTTCACCTTACCATCCACGCGCGTGGATGTGGCTAGGGCTGCGTCACGTCTAACCAACTCCAGGTTTGCCACTGAAAGGGCGGAGTTATACGTGAAATAAGCTATTGCCCTTGAAAGAACTCTTAAGGAAGATAGTATATCCTGGAATTCTTTCCCTTCAAGGCGTAATGAAAACGCTTTAGTAAGGTGATCTGCGTACGATAATGCGTCTAAGATAACTCTGTTAGACATTACTGTCGTTTCCAGCATCGCGGTTGAAATTTACATAGACGATGGTATAGATCATTCTAGATCTTCGGCCTGATCGTCTAGACCCAGAGGAACTCTCGGTATGCCCTGTCCTGCCGTTTCGAAATTATTCCTTGAATTGATGAAAGGCAGATGTAGAGCATTCGCCGATAAGAAACCTGACTTGCTCATTTTGGTAGCAAGCTTATATATAGCATCCTACAATAGTTCAAATGTTCTTGTGACATTATTGGACTTCTTGTGACATTATTGGACTGTGTCGGAAACTCAGGGACGATGTCCCTAAACCGATAAAATTATTCCGTGTCCAGTGATGCTAACAGTTTCTTATCCGGCATCGCAGCCTTTTGGTCCGACAGAACAACTTCTGAAAGATAATGCCGGATGATATCTACGGCAACTTTATGTTGCTCCGAAAGGGAAAAACCAACTCCTCGGTATCCCTTTGCCATCCTGTCGGACCACTTGAAATTCTCGGTCGTCCGTACCTGATGCTTCAGCAGAGCGTACCGACCCAGCGTCGTCGGATAAATCCTGATCCGACAAAGATTCTGTCATCTGCTGCGATAATTTGTGCTATTTGTAATAGCACGTCCGTTACGGAGACCTGTGGAGCAGCGGTCTTACGTTACTTAGCCGCTGAAAGCTCCCTGGATGTTAACTCCTGCATATTTCTTATTCGAACAACCGAAGTCTATAGGCCTCGTATTCCTGACTACCGGATGGCGTGACTGGTCGCCGTGAAATCCTTGGTCGGTGAGACTGGCTAGATAACAGTGGTCACGTAGTCAAGGAGCGGTCGTGTGCGCTGCCGTGAGGATGAGGAAGCCATTAGAGCAGTCTCTCCGGACTGTCTATATAACGGAGCATCCCGAGCGGTGGACGTATGCACCGAATGAGAAACATTTGTACCACAACATCTGTTCTCAGATGTTGTTGTATGAGAGAGGGACCTCTCTCACTCGCAGCCCGGGTGGACCTGGACGAGCTAGGAACCGGACTTAAAGGCTTCCTCCGTACCCTCCTCGTATCCATCGTCACTGGGTGTGCACGTAGTATATTTTATAGTGCATCACCCAAATCTCCTTCCTGAACCGCAACGGACGAACCCGGTTACCGAACCATTCGATGAATGGACACTACACCGGGCGAGCTAGCGTACGTCAAAGCCGTCGATCCTACTTGGGACCTCTTAGGCAATTGACGTAATATCATGAGCACTTATCCGCTAGCTCTTCATTTGACTGTGACGACGGAAGCACACTTTTTGAAGACATCACAGAAAATCACCGCATTATTATTCCTGAATGAGGCCTGTGGAGGCATGACTTACATAATATCCACTGGCAGCTCCAGGGACGTTCATTCCTGCATTTATATAATATGCAAACGTCCCATCAGGAAAGACCTCATATCCTTGGCTAACAGATGAAGTAACCTGGTCGACAATATTCCCTGGTCGGCAAAGCAGGAGCTCTAGGAACGTTCATTCCTGCATTTATATAATATGCGAACGTCCCCTGAAACTCTGTGATCACAAACCAAGGTATGGTGGTGTGTGTTGACATGAGGATGAGGAAGCCCATAACACAGCCAGTTCGGACTGTGTATGTGACGGAACGTCCCGAACAGGAGGATTGGACGTATGTTCCGACTAACAAACAAACATACAACAACATTGCGGCTCAAATGTAGTTGTAAGAGAGAGGGGGCCTCTCTCACTCACGGTCCGGATAGATCTGGACGAGCTAGCTACTAGACTAACAGGCTTCCTCCATACTATCCTCGGATCCGTCGTTGTTGGGTGTGCACGTTCCAAGTTTATAGTGCTCGCATCACCCACACTGCTTCCCAGAACCGTAATGGACAGACCCGGCTGCCGAGCCATTCGATGAATGGTCGCTACACCGGGCGGACTAGCGGACAATCAATGCCTTCGATCCTACTAGGGACCTCTTCGGCAATTGTCGTATTACCCTGAGCACTTAGCCGCTAGCCCTAACACTGCAACGACGGAGACACACTTGTTGAAGACATCACGAAAACATCACTCTGAATTCTGAAAAATAAAATGATAGTATAGTGTGACCCTACTGAGAGATGACCGGTATGGACCCCTTCCCGCAAACACAATATCGTGACACACGTCTCCAACGTTATCATTTCAATCAACACACACAGAGCAGGAATTAGTATGAATACATTGAACCTGAGAATTAAAGGAAGATATCCTCGCATTATAAATAAAAAATATTTTTTTCATCAATAAAAAATACACAGTCATATTAGTCACACTATCCCTTGAAATAAAGATACATAATATAACATAATCCATTATAATCTTTGAAAGAAAATAATTTTCAAAAAAAAATTTTTTGAAAAAATTTTTTTTTAGAAGAGCCCAAGTTCCCAATGGGAACACCGAGCCCAAATGGATCCCAAAAAAGCCTAAGTGTGGACAAATTTTTTTAAAACATTTCAAAAAATTAATGCAACACTTACATACAATATTAATGTATCTTGCTATGTCTAAACTAATGTAAAGACAAGAAATCACTATCAGTTGTCAATGTAAACAAGAAGTTGTACAAAAACCGGAAACATGACTCCAGGCACTGATAAACATGGCCCGAAATCAGTTACCAATTTAAACACTATCTGATGCAAAACAGAGATTTCCCTAGAAGAAACTGCAGAACATCAGATGGTAGATGCAGATCACAACACCTAAACACCTAAGGGTGAGGACGTCAACATGGGGAAAAGAACAGAAATTCACTCTGTTACGAAGCCAAAACTCCCAAGAAATTTTAGTAATAATTATTACAGAAAATATGCCAAAAGCATGGGAGAATAGCAAGGGGGCAATAAAGGAAAGGGAGAGAGGCAACACTGATCAAGCAGTGGCACTTTCATAGCAAGAATGATAACAACAGGCTCATGCCTCAAAATTAGGGAACATAACATAATTTCATAAAAAAATTTAAGTTACAGCCCTGATTATTTCCTGCCACTGAATTTTCCTCTCATCCTTCTATTTCCTCTTTAGATCCACCATTTCTCTCATATTTATGTGTCTGGCATCATTTAAACTGAGATTTATAAGCACAAATATCAGTCAGATGTGAACTGATGAAGGGCCAAACAAAGAATGACTTTTGGCGCCAATTCGAGACCTCATTGACACTGCGCATGTGCAGTGGATGAAAGGTATGGAGGACCATATAGGACATGTAATTTTCGGTTTTAGATGCAAATTTTGGGGATTGGGGGGTAAAATTTGTGTTTGGCCCTAGAATTTAAGAGTTAGCACCAGCTAAGTCTGGGTCATTGGTACAGTATAAAAATATGATTCTCCGTTAGGTATCATAACAAAAGTGAATGGGTGCCGGTCTGGTTCCTGATGTACGCTACCACTATTGAGTTGTTCAACAAACTCTGAACAAGCGTGAACACATTGATGCAGCGCTAACAATATTGACATCATTCTTGATGATTATGTGTTTCTACAGGAACCAAGGGTCTCAGACCCCTGCAATTATATTCTGCAGGACTCAGGGCCGTGCCCCAAACTATAGACTCATACCCGTCATAATCGTGAAAGCCGGATCTGGCAGTTGCAGCGGAACTAATGAGTTAACCACTGAAAATCTGCCTCAATATGGACTTTTTTGTTTACTATATCCGTTAAAACAATACTGGTCCTGAGCAAATGCGTTGTCACACTCCAGTTCTGTGTAAGAATAACTAAAGGGGGTGTGTGCGCAAGCGACCCATCTAAACAAGATGCGTAGCCGCTCAGCACATCTCCATCAGTCGTATAAAACTAATTCGTTCTGGATATGGCAGACGAACCAGATTGTTATGAGACATTACCAAGTTAATATTCGAGTGACAGCGCAGGGTGCTATCTCCAGACCAAAGCTAGCCTTAGATCTATGCTTATAGCATAGTCAATCACTCTAACACTCATTTTAACAGACTAAATGATAATCATAAACAAACTTTTAGAGCTTTGATAAACTTGTTAACAAGCTCCAGTCTATTATCTGTCGGAACGAGCTCTTAGGCTTCAGTACGAGTAACGGGTGGCTACAGAATTCCAGAGAATCTTGATTCTCGACGACCTCAATTAACATCATTGTTAAGAGAACCTTTATCTCCGATTGGAGAGACTCTTATGCAAGAATTAGATGGAAGCATTGTCCATCTCCGTAACAGTTATCCAGATTGATGCTCATCGTGATAACCATCCGTCAAACGCAAAACAACAGAGGTCCTAACTCACACCTGTAGCACCTGCAAGGCCTTCAGAAGGAGGAACTGCGTCTCATTCGCAGAAGTCTCGATCAGATGTAAGCCTCGTATTCAAGTCGCTAAATGACGATCCCTAGAGTAATTATAGGAGAGTAAACTATACCCTCACGAGGAGTCCTTATAGGCGACCTTCTGTCTAGGATGTCCTCCCTTACATCACCATGTTCTTGTTCCTCTGTAAATATAAACTAATAAACTAGAGCAACCTAGGACGAGAGGACCAGTGGCAGCCTCTCATTACGAGAGGACCGGCAGTGGTCCCTCGCTAACAATGTACCGTGACACCCGTCAGCAACGTTTGTCATCCCATGCAACACATATGAGCAAGAATTAGTAGAAGTACATCGACTACAAGCAAGGCAGCCTACAAGAAAATAAGAGGAATGACTTCCTCGCCTTGCTTAAAGAGCAATATGTTTACATAATGACACAGACTAAGTCGACATAAGGAGTAGAGTATTGATGCTTTCTTTATAGCTTGTTCATAAACCAATGAAAGCTTATCGTCAAAAACTTAGTGTCCAGAAATCGGAGCGACTCTAAGAGAGTTTTTCGCCTTGTCATCTATTAAGGGCTCTGCCACGTCTATTTAACTCCGAATTAGCAAATTGTTAAGACAGAGTTATACGTGATAAATATATAGCCCTGGAAAGGACTCTAAATGAGGTACAAACATCCTCCAATTCCTTTCCGTAGAGACGTGGCATCACAGTACTTAAAAGTGATCTGCGTAATACAGTGAGTCTAAATTCACTCCGAATGAATAAATAACGTCTCAATTGTGACCAAGCGAATAATGAATGATGAAGGTAAGGCCATAGCTAGGTCCCTAGCCTACTCATTCAAACACAGAGGAACTCTCAATACATCTTCACTGTTTTCCGACCAGCGGAACTACAGAAGAAGATGACAATAAATCGCCTTACTTCTTTCCACTGGAAAGTTGAATGTGGAGTTATCTAAAAGGCTAAAAGCCTGCAACATCTGTCTATACTTAACCGGAAAAGACATTCCTTCTCTTTTTCTGGATAATTTAGCGTGCAACAACGCTAGCGGTTTCTTGTAAATAGATGCAGCATTCTGATTCGTTGGAACACTTTCAGGGTAGTGTTGATGGAATAAATCCTCTCAACCTTGTATTGTTCTGAATGTGGAGGGTAAACTCCCTCCATATCCCTTCATCATTCGACTGAATCAGTTGATATCACGATCAACGATATCTGAACGTGCAGATAACTGGACCGACCCAGCACCATGCGACAGCTCAGATTTTGAGACTGCCGTCGATTGCTACTGCACTTGCTGGGATGCTGCGAGGAGCTGCACATCTGCGTCAGCAAAACCGTAACGGAGGCCTAAGGAGCAGCGGTCTTCTGGCCGCCGGCTGCTCCCGGGACAGTATGTCCGAGACGGCACTTTCTCCGAATGTCCTGATGTATGAGACCTCGTCTAAGCTATTGAATAGTGCTACTTTCGAGCTGTCGCAGCATTCTGATTCTCAGGAACAAACTCAGGGAAGTATAGATGCATAAGCACTATCGCCCCCAGTTGTTCCGAAAGGGAAGGGTAATTCTCCTCCAAATCCCTTTCATCCTCCAACTGAATCAGATTATACTGACGGTCATCGGCATCTGAACGTGCAGATGACTGGACCGACCCATCACCTTCCAACAGCTCAATTCTGAGTATGTCGTCGTCTGCTTCTGCATTTGCTGGGATGCTAAGATGAGCTGCGCAATCTGTGACAGCAAGTCCATTACGGAGGCCTAAGGAGCAGCGGTCTTCTGTTGCATGGCCACCAGCTGCTCCTGGGACAGTGTGTCTGAGATGGCTCTTTTCTGCGGACGTCCATATAAATGAGGTCTCGTCTCCTTGGCTACTGTATGGTGTGACTTCTCTGATGAAGAGTGACATTCCCGGCGATGCAGGCTGGATATCAGAAGTCACGTAGCCAAGGAGCGGTCATGTGTGCTTGGTAGACATTGAAGAAGCTGTAATTATAGCCCCCCCCCCCCCCCCCCCCCCCCCAGGCTGTAAACTGAACAGAACGTCCCAGACGGGAGGCATGGATGTATGCTCCGACTGACGTAAGTTCCGATCCATAACATCTGGCCCCAGATGTTATAATAAAAGAGAGAGGGGGGGGAGGGGGCCTTCTCTCGGTCGTGGTCCTTCAGACCTCGCTGAGCTTCTTGCTGAACTTGCCGGCTTCTTCCTTTCCACTGTCGCAGGGTGAGCCTTTATTGATATTATATTATAGTGCTCGCTCTACCCTTTCCATTCTCCTTGAACACAACGGACACATCCGGCATCATGGTACCCTCAGGCGGTGTACCTCATCACCGGTCGAGCTAGCTGGCGACAGGGATTTGAAACCACACTGTGGTTTATTGCCCTGTCTAATATTCATGAGCACTTTTGCCACTTGCTCTGATTGACTAATTAATGCAACGACGGAAGCACACTATCTGACGGCGTCACATAAACATCACCATGTTCTTGTTCCTCTGTAAATATAAACTAATAAACTAGAGCAACCCAGGACGAGAGGACCGGTGGCAGCCTCTCATTACGAGAGCACCGGCCGTGGTCCCTCGCTAACAACATACCGGGACACCCGTCAGCAACGTTTGTCATCCCATGCAACACATATGAGCAAGAATTAGTAGAAGTACATCGACTACAAGCAAGGCAGCCTACAAGAAAATAAGAGGAATGACTTCCTCGCCTTGCTTAAAGAGCAATATGTTTACATAATGACGCAGACTAAGTCGATTGTACTCCCACCAATTCCACATTAAATACAAATAAAAAGGTACATAACAAAACATTCAAAATATAAATCGAAAAATAGTTCACACCAAAACATTTTTCGAAAAATTTTGGCAAGAGCACGAAGTGCCTAAATGTATCCCAAAAGAGACCAAGTGTGGACAAAATTAATTTTTTTCCTCCCAAAAATTAACTGCCATACTACGGGACTGTATAATGTATCTTACAACAGACATACCATATCAGAAATAGGAACCTACACATAAATAACAAACGCTGCTAATGTAAACAACGGCCAACTGAAAACCGGAAACGAGATCCCAGACAACACGGCCCGAAGTCAGTAACAGATTTTGAACTATCCGAAGTAAGGCAAGATCTTCATCAGAAGTATGATACAGGACTAAAAATGTCTAAACAACCTAAGGACAAGGACGTAACCCTGGGGAAGTACAGAAAAAACTTTCTGTATAACACGTTAAACTCCTAAGAAATTTTATACAAAAAATTTAACAAGAGCACCGCTGGGCATTGCATCATACGCCCGTGAACTCTTCAAATTGTACCATTTTAACACATTTGCAATTTTTTTAGAGTGCGAGAAATTTATACTGGCATATATATATATGTTACAGTCAGACTTTGAAATCAGTGATTTTGTGAAATGACTAAATTTTTCAGTCATTTGAGAAAAAGACTAACAAGTTTGAAGCCAATCGAAAAACAAATACTAAAGTTATCATCCGGAAACCAAATATTTGACGAAGAATTCTAAGTCCAACAGGGGCCATAATTCAGGCAAAAATTGTTCAGACCGACCCCATATTCGAACTTAACCTGTATGTTGTTGTGATTAAACCACATACCAAATTTGGAGCTGATCGGAAAACAAATACTAAAGTTATCATCCGGAAACCAAATATTTGACGAATTCCAAGTCCAACAGGGGCCATAATTCAGGCAAAAATTGTTCAGACCAACCCCATATTCGAACTTGACCTGTATTTTGTTGTGATTAAACCACATACCAAATTTGGAGCCGATCGGAAAACAAATACTAAAGTTATCATCCGGAAACCAAATATTTGACGAATTCTAAGTCCAACAGGGGCCATAATTCAGGCAAAAAATGTTCGGACCGACCCCATATTTGAACTTGACTTGTATTTTGTTGTGATTAAACCACATACCAAACTTGGAGCCGATCGGAAAACAAATACTAAAGTTATCATCCGGAAACCAAATATTTGACGAATTCTAAGTCCAACTGGGGCCATAATTCAGGCGAAAAATGTTCGGACCGACCCCATATTCGAACTTGACCTGTATTTTGTTGTGATTAAACCACATACCACATTTGGAGCTGATCGGAAAACAAATACTAAAGTTATCATCCGGAAACCAAATATTTGACGAATTCTAAGTCCAACTGGGGCCATAATTCAGGCGAAAAATGTTCGGACCGACCCCATATTCGAACTTGACCTGTATTTTGTTGTGATTAAACCACATAACACATTTGGAGCCGATCGGAAAACAAATACTAAAGTTATTGTTCGGAAACCAAATGGATGGACAGACGGACGGACGGACGGACAGACGGACAACGCCATACTATAATACGTCCCGTTTTTCAAACGGGCGTATAAAAAAAACAAGCCAAAAAGCTTGGGAGTTTAACAGGGGGCATCAAGGGAGGTTAGGGAAGGAATACTTAACCACCAGTGGAAAAATCATTATCAACAATGATGACGTCAGGCTCATGTCCCGAAATTAGGGAACATGAACTAATTTTTATAAATATTATAAAATTACAGCCCTGAACGTTTTCAAACCACCATTTCTTCCTTCCTTCATCCAATTGTGTCCTTGGATCCACCAATTTAACCATTGATCTGTGTCTGGCATCATCATTAATTGAGAATTAAAAAGAACAAAAGTCAGTTTGTTGTTATCTGACAAGGGCCAAACAAAGAATGATGTTTGTGCCAATTCTGGTCAATTCCTGACGTCTGAGGGTAAATGTATGGAGGACCAGTTAGGACTTTTCGGTTTTGCATAAAATTTTGGGGATTGGGGGCAGAATTTGTGTTTGGCCCTAGATATTTCAGAGTTAGCACCAGCTATGTCTGGGCCATTGGTATACTGTGTAAAAATATTGAGATTTAAGATTTTTCTCTTTCTTATGTGATTTCCAGACTAGTGTTAGGAAACTGTACAAGTTAATCATTCCATATATCATTTACGACATTAAATGTATTTTATGTAGGGTTAGATGGGAGCACGGTGGCTCCGTGGTTAAAGCATTGAACTTCAAACCAAAAGGTCCACAGATTGATTCAGACCAGATATAACTGCATTGTATCCTTGGGCTAGGCACTTAATCCTGATTACCCACAAGGAAGCATGGTTGCCATGTGTACTAAGGTATACTGCATGTCAATGATGCACTTGCCTTCAACAAATGCTAACCCTGCATGTGTGAAGTTAGTATGTTGGGGAGTCTGACAGTTCCTCGCTAGTGCCCGGTGATTCTCTCCAGGTACTCTGCCTTCCTCCACCCGTAAAACCCAATTACATGAAGTGACCCTGGCTGTCGAAAGTGTTGTTAAAACCCCCCCAAATATTTGTAGGGTTGCATGAAAGGTTTGATTGGAATGATGTATTTGGAACAAGTCAAAAGATGACTGTGGCTGCAATTTGCAATAGCAAAATGGTGCTGCTATTAAACTCTGTGATCTGGGCAAATTAGATATAAAAGAACCTGAAAAGTTAAAAAATTTATAGTAATTTATATATTTTTTATACTTACCAATAACCCAGACTTAGCTGGTGCTAACTCTAAAATATTTATAGTCCAGGCACATTAGACATAAAAATGAGAAAGTAAGGAAAAAAAATCGGAGAAAGCTGATTTTTTTATATGTTTCCGGGACACACATTGTGGATAAAGTGTGAAAAGTCCCAGCGAATCCGAGTTGAGCTTTTTTAGTTATAGCGTTTTTTTGATGAAAAAAAAAATTTAAAAAAAAATTCGACCCAGCTCCATATTTCTCATTCTTATTCGCCTTAGTAGGGTGAGAATCATAAATATCGTGCTGAATTATATTGAGAATACATATCCCCAACAGAAAATGCCAACTTTGTACCAATCCTCACACTCAATGGTGAAATATTCATGAAAATGTACAAAATTACGAAAAAAAATTTATTGTTTTCATACACACAACGGTACACAACGTCCATTAAATCAAATCTACGACTACTTTGGGAGTTAAATTATATATCAAAAATTGCAGAAAAGCAGTGGCTTTATAATGATATATAACAATAGTCATTTATTCCATAATGAACTGGTGAAACGTGTGAAATATTAACCATACCCCCTAAACTCAAATTCAAACGGCATCGACTTTTCTCATTCAAATACCGTATTATAGCATCATTGTTTCAATTTCCATGTTCGATTAAATCACATAATGGAAACAGGGACTGAACGTTTGTCCAGTGACGTTTGACCAACCACTTTATATCAAAGCAGTGGAGATTGTGTCTTCGTCAGATAAGTTGACAAAAGTTTTCGTTAGACTCGGCGGCTTCCATATGATTATGTCATATTTAGGGGCAATTGGTTCGATAATGGCTGGTAGCGGCTTGGATGAACTTTGGGGGGCTGTTTATGCTGGTGGGTCAATCCATCATTTGATCAGTGGTCATGCATATTCAAGAGCAGTTCGTGCCCATTTGCTAACACAAATTGCCATTACAAAACTTGTGTTTGAAGAAAGCCGAACACTAGATAACATAGACTGCACAGAAGTCAATGAAATATTCTGTGGACTTGCCAGAGGTGACTGTACAACAGCTGATGCTGTCAATCAAGAAAGTGTCAACCATCTACTGTCAAAATTACAAGAACTGCTCCAGAATGCGTCCGTAGGACGCACAGGAAAGCTTTGGGTACAATACTACGAGCAAATAGGTCTTCTCCAGTTGTTCTTGAGAGCAGAGGGCACAGGCGACTGGGAACTCCACACATATTGTGTTCGCAATATGATTCCAGTATTTCACGCAGGTGGTCATTTTGCATACGCAAAAAGTTCTCATCTCTATTTGCAGCAGATGAATGAGCTAACAGAAATAATGCAACAGGATGATTTGAAGTTGTTCACTGAGAAAGGTTACTTTACCATAAGGCGCTCAGATAAATTCTGGGACGGGATATATTCTGATCAGACCATAGAGCAGTGTTTAATGAGAATGTTCAAGCTCCCTGGTGGTCTCACACATGGCAGGGGAATAACCGATAGCACTGTTGTGAAATGGGTACATGGACTACCTCTTTGCCTTCCGATATGTAATGCTCTCGAAAATTTTGTTCATGTTCACATTGGTCATGGCGAACAACATCGGGATCTCCGTCAAAGTTCACAATTGACTGATGCCAATGATATCACCAAATTATTGAACTGGCTCAGAGTGCATTCCCCCTTTCAGAATAGAGATCCACTACAATTAGTCTCTATAGCGACTGGGCTTGTGGCCGACGAAACTGTGAACTGTGACCAAGTTCGCAAAATTGGTGAATGTTGCGTATCGAATGTTGTAAGCAAAACGTTCAACAGCATCAAACTACGACGTGTTGACACTGTGAAGTCTTTCGCATCGATGGCAAATAGCATCAAAGTCCGTGGAAGTAAGGTAGTGATTGACCCCACAATTCTGTTCAACCGCATCACATGTGTTATTCAGTCACAAGCAGAGATGGAAGAGTATCTCAAATATGAACTCGCCCCGAAACCACCAGCATTGTTTGATTCTGCTGGAATGAGGAAGACACAGAAAAGCACGCTCGGTAAGATCCTCAAAACATACGGTTCCGAGCAAACTAAAATCCCAGAACATTCTCTGTTTGTTGTAGATGGTGGATTTTTATTGAGGGCAGTTGTATGGCCTAAACAATCGTCATATAAGGACATATGTACATCATATTCCAATTATCTAGTGAGACATTTTGGGGCGAACGTCGTGGTTGTTTTTGATAGTTATGCTTGTACAATGTCGACAAAGGGCATGGAACAAGCCCGTAGATCTAAAGACAGATATTCCATTGATATCAATATCTCACCCGAGTTACCAGCCACCACACCCCAATCCGATTTCCTTGCAAATGCCAAGAACAAAACCCAACTGATCGATCTTCTAATGCAGGAGCTATCTGCTATCAATATTCAGTCCAAGCAGGCCGAGGCTGATGCTGATGTACTGACAGCCGAAACTGCACTTGACATCGCTCAAGATGACAACAATGTTGTCGTTGTGGGAACAGACACAGACTTGTTAGTCATTCTTACCTCTCGAGTTCAACCGGGATGTAATATTCACATGATGTATTCCATTACCCCAAACTTACTAGTTTCAGTTAGTGAAATAGCAACCAAAATGGGTCACCATAGAAGCAACCTCCTTGTAGCACATTCTATAAGTGGTTGTGACACTACTTCTGCACTCTTTCGAGTTGGTAAGAAGAAAGTATTCAGTACAATTGTCTCCGATGTTACTAGCGACTCACAACAGTATGTCAACACAATTTTGGCGGATGACAGTACACCAAGTGCAGTAGCCACTGCCGGGGAACAACTTCTCCTGATCTTATACGGGAGTAAAACTGTTTCCTCTCTCGACCAATATAGATATGTCACTTACAAGCGTTATGTAGCAAAATCTAAACTGAATAAACCCATCGACCTAGCCTCACTCCCACCAAGCAGCGATGCTGCACAACAACATGTCTACAGATGTTATCTCCAGGTCCAACAATGGCTGGGCACTTCGCTTCCTCCGACGGATTGGGGGTGGTCACTAGACAATGGACTTCTTGTACCGACTGCAGCCACAAAGCCATGTGCCCCCGATAACCTACTGAATCTGATCAGTTGTGGTTGCAAGAGTGCTTGTACAAAAAGGTGTGGGTGTAAGAAGGCAGGACTCTCTTGCTCAGGTTTGTGTACTTGCAGTTCGGATTCTTGTAACAACCACAGAAACACTGTCCTGTCGGAAATTTCTGAGTTCAATGAATAATATGTATATAGGTCATGTCATTTCTGTATATAGCGTTGATAATAGTCAATGTAACTTAATCCATGTTGATTGATTTGTACATTCTGTAAATATTATTTATTGATTTTTGTACATTCTGTAAATATTATTTATTGATCTAATGCTGCCAGACACAGACGTGTCTGTTCGGTCCCAAGCCCGAAAATAGTTGAGTTCTCATGCCGACGAATTTTATGCCAAAAGGGGAACTCGGCCAGAAGCAGAGGGGGTCTTCCATAATGTCTATTTTGTAAGCAATGATAAAAGTCTTCAAATGGTGGTGGATTTTTTATCGTCTGTCCAACTAACATCCCGTTCTGTACTACGACCCTTTGGGCAAATCCGTTAGGAAAATCGTCATTTTTTGCGTAAATCCGATACTTTTTTGTGAATTTTCAATAATTTTTTGCAGAAATTGTCACAGAATGCACATTTTCCTCTAGGTAAATGTATATTAGACATTATGTAGCTCGAAATACGCGTAAACAAAAAATACAGTTGGATCAATTCGAGGTTACAAAGTTCGTGCGATTTTTTTTTATTTTTTTCAAATGCGTTTTCGAAAAAAGGCTGTAGAAAAAAAGCTCAACTGGGATTTTAGGGGACTTTTGTCTAATCGTTCAGTGACATGTACTCGACATTCCCTGAAAAAATCAGCTTTCTCCGATTTTTTTCCCTAGTGAAACCTAATGTTCTTGGGCTATTAGGGCCAAATGCAAATTTTACCCCCCAATCCCCCAAATTTGCATCTTTTATTTTCAAGGGTTGGTGCGAGTAATTTGACTGTGTATATTTTTTTATGTTGAAAAAATATTGTTCAGTTATAATGAGAGGATATCTTCCTCTAATTTACAGGTTCATTGTGTTTCTTTTAGTCAGTGTATTCACGCTAATTCTTGCTCTGTGTGTGTTGATTGGTATGACAACGTTGGAGACGTCTGTCAACAAATTTTTCAACATTTTTATACTGTACCAATGACCCAGACTTAGCTGAATAGTAAAAAGGTTGGAGGGCCTAGGACATAAAGAAAATCCAATAGACTTAATTACCTATAACAGAACTATCCCCTCAAGGAGAAAAGGAGAGATAGGTTTTACATGTATCTTTCTTATTTGTATCAAAAAAGAAAGACACAACACCATTCTGTAATTGAGCACAATAACATCAATGATCTCTATAAACATCCAGTATAACCCTTTATACTAATATGTTTTAAAGGAAAGCCAATAAATAAGGGAGTGTAGAGAAATGAGACTCTATATACTCATTTAAAAGTGTTCAAGGATTGTACATTAACGCCCGATTAATCACGTGACATATACAAATGCTTCACACCAAGCAACACTTAAAAAATATTACACAGATGAGTAAACATTAGCTTTACACTTTAAAATCATCCCGGAACCGACTCGGAATTACTGACTCCAAGGGAGGTATTCCCTTGCTTTATACTATAAAGCAGGTGACCTAAGGGAACACCCCCCCCCCCCTTCCCCTTGCCCTGGATCAAATACTTCAGAGCAAAGAGGGCAGCAGGACAGAGTCACTGTCGGAACCGAAAGCCTATACACATATAGTTGCCACTGTTTAGTAGACGACATTATGAGTAAAAAACAACAGACCTAAACAATGCAGATCTGCAGAAATGGACTCAATATTCTCAGATACAAAATCGTGAAAAAGGAGGGCTAAGAACAATATGCAGCCCTCATTAGATCTGTAATAGCAACATTATTAGCGTAAGCCCACGATGTAGAAGAACTCTTCCTTCATGAGCTTAAAACTCAAGCACAGACTGCTGAATGAAGATATAATCATAAGAACTGATAGTAGATTGAATCCATCTGACCAAAGAATGGACCGAAATGTGGAGGAAGCTTCTACGGCATGTCCCACAACAGATGCCTAAGTAAATTAATCCACAGTCTTTGTGGAGCTAGAGATGCTACAAATAGAGATAATTAACTTGAGCAATATCTGCTGAATCAACGGCGCTGGAAGATACGTATATCTTATTATTCCATCTCACAAGATCGATAGAGCGTTTACTGCAAACGCTCGAAGATCCAAACATTGTGACACATATGTCTGCAAATGATTGTTGAGATGCGTCGTGAATAAGTTGATCATTGGCTGCTCTACTTGATAGCAAGTCTGATTGAATACTCGTTTGCTGAAAGTCCATTCTGGCGGCAACAAGCGGCCCCTCCGTGAAGGGAGTTCAGACGACTCGGAACATGATGGACCGATAGAACTTGATGTTCTAATACAAACAGAAAGATTCATTCCGTTAACATGAATAACAGAATGGAATGAGTGCCTCCTTAATTCCGAAAATACGCTAATACCGTTGAATTGTCGGACAGAATTAGCATGTGAGCATTCTGAATAACGTTCATCCAATAACGTAGCGCAAGTCAAAATGACATCATACTTGATGTTTGTGTGCTTGATAAGGAACTACGGAACTGAAAGACCCTGGCACTTCAAATCCGTTGGGCTCAATGAAACGACCCAACCTGTTTGACTAGCATCCGTCAAAACTGTAAAACTCGGATCCGGCAATTGCAGTGGAACTTCCTGAGTTAAGCACTGAAAACTTGCCCACGTCTGAATCTCTTATTCACTTGATTTGACAAGAAGATGTCCGTATCGAGCGAAAGAATCTTCACTCTCCAATTGTTGTCCAGGTAGGCCGACGTTACCGCAGACGAATGAGCTCAGAAATGAGTCATTACCGAGTCCGTTATTCGAGTTAAAGCCCAGGGGCTAGATTCAGACCGAAGCACATTGCTCGGGGCTGAAACACAATATGATAAAGAAGCAAAATTACTTTCTGAACGCCTGATGTACCATGACGTGAAAGTATGCAACTTGAAATCTATGCACGTAGCGTAGTCGTATCCCCGAATTCTCGCTCTGACCAATCGGATGGACTCCATATAGGAACTTGGAGCCACGATCAGCTTGTTATCCAGCTCAGATTTATGAGTGGACAGAACAAGCCATCTGGTTTTGGAACCAGAAAGGATGGTTGTAGAAACCTGGAAATTCCTATATTTCTACGATCTCCATCGCGATCCTTCCAGAAGAGACTGGACTTCTGATGGAAGCGAGCCTCTTTCCAGTGGACTTGACGGAAACTGAGTCCATCTTGGACTTCGAGTTAACGTAGGTTATGTTTGAAGGACAATTTAGTCCTACGGAAATCACCCTTCGAACCAAGGGACATTCGTAATCTACTCCCAAATGGTTGAGAAACTTGACAATCTTCCGCTCACTGGTACACGATAGAGGATAAGACCAATACCTCCTGTCCTGCGAGGCTTGCTGAAGGAGAAACCATGTCCTCCACGGCCCGCACCTCGCCCCGTCGACCTGGGGGTGTCTGACCGGATGTCTCGGTCAGAATTACGGCCCCTACCTGAGTCGATACCCTGACGGTCTCTAAAGTAAGACCTTGAGGACGCATAGGAACCTTTATAGGAACTTCCCTCAGATGTAATCGCCCCAGAAGTGCCTGTCCTACTTTCTCCGCTGAGTCCGACTATATGGAAGCGGATTTGAATAGCAGAGAGTTTGAAGCTTTCTTAGTTATCTGATGATAGATTGCGGAAAGCTTACCGTCAAAGAGAAACTCTCCGGAGACCAGAGCGACTCTGAGAGAGTTTTTCACCTTACTATCCACACGTGTGGATGTAACCAGGGCCGCATCACGTCTAACCTACTCCATACTGCCACTAAAGGGCAGAGTTCTACGTGAGGCTCTTGAAAGAATTTATAAGGAGGATGTACATCCTGGAATTCTTTTCCTTTGAGACGTATTGATAATGCTCTGGTAAGGTGATCTGCGTACGATAATGCGTCTAAGCTTATCCTGCTAGATGATATTGTCGTTTCCAACCTCGTGGTTGGAATTGACATTGACGACGGTAAAGACAATATTAGTGTTTATTATCATAACTCACCAAATATGCAGAGCAGGTGAACATGTTTACTTCCACCATATTGGTTCTCCATAACTTCCTTCACCTTATCCAGATGCCTGATGGACCTTCTGTGATGTCATTTTTTTTTACCTGTTCTCTAAACATGGATATGGACATGACTCCTACTCTATGTACACATTAACAATAACAATCTCACACTGTCTTCTTTATTAAAAGTCCCATGTTACACTATATACATACATACAGTAAGTGATGTTACTATAATACATCTGGATTCTGGACTGTCGCAAGACATCCAGAAGTTTACTTCTTGATGCATTGAATTTAGTGAGGCAGTCTGCTAGCTGATTGTCTTTCTGAACATGTGTGATATCTGTAATTTCTTTCTTCTGTAACATTTCTCTTAAAATGCTAATATCCATCCTCAGATGCTTGTCTTGAACTAGTGTGGATGAATGCACTGTGTCAACCAATGATTTATTGTCAGTCACACATGTGATAGGTAGAATGTCTTTTTGATTTTCAGCATTAACTCCTAACAGTTCATAAAGTGTACACTTTAACAGGAAACTAAATTCAGCTCCTTCAAGAACAGAAAGGGATTCTGCTGCTAAAGTACTCTTAACTATTCTTTTGATTTTGGTGGACTTCCATGCAACTGGAGCAATAGTGTTGTTGTTCATCATGAATATTATGAAACCACCTTGTGATCCATTGTCTGGCAGATTACCCAATGAAGCATCACTGAAGCAGACAATTCTATTTCTGAGGATATCACCAAGATCAGGAAAGATAATTTGAACAGTGTCGTTTTTGAGTTTCTTGATAATTTTGTTTGCAAGGATCAAATCAGCAACAAGTACTGTTTCCTAATGTCACACTAAGCTCACAGGCATCATATGCCATGTCAGGACGACTTTGACTGGTGATCCAGTTTAGCTGTCCAATAACTCCACGGAGTTGTCACAGTTCTATATTTGATAATTTATCGGTTTTCTCTTGTTTACGTTTAATACTCAATGGGATAAGTTCAATACCATTTATATACTGATGCTGATCAAGAGTAACAGAATCAGGAAGTTGTACAAGATTTAGTCCTAAATATTTAAACACATCTGTCTCTTCCTTGCTGATGGCAAATTTCTCCTTGATTGATTTAATTACTCGTTCTTTGAATAAATGAGAGCCAGACCAAAGGAAGTCATCAACATGGCAAGCAATTAAACCATGCAATTCACCATTATGACGCCAGTAGAATAAGGCCTGGTCATACTTACATATTTGTGCATTAAGTAATAATAGTTCTGATCTTACAGTCATGTACCACATTCTTGATGCATCACCAAGACCATAGACAGCTGAATTAAGTTTCCACAGTCCATGACTAGCTGCCTCTTTTGGAGGCCTGAGGTAAACGTCTCTTCCTATGTCTTTGCCTTGAAGGAATGCAGCCCTGAAATCTAACGAGTTGATTTTCCATTTCTTTGATAGGATAATACATAATATTAGTCGTATGCTCTCTTTGGAGCATGTTGGAGAATCAGTTTTTAAGCATGACTTGTCCTCTTCAAATCCTCTGGCCACAAGCCTGGCCTTAACTACTGTTTTACCATCCTTCATCTTCTCAGTGACGACCCATCGCACAGACAATGATTTTTGTCCTTCATCAGGAACATCAACAAAGACATTATTGTTTTTCCAGTTGGTTAGTTCTTGATGCTTGGCATCAAGTATTTCTTTTGCTTCAAAAGTACTCAAGTCTATAAGAATTTCCTCAGATTTTGGATGCCATGCTACTACATTTTCAAAGTCAATAGATTTCTCCTCATCATTATCAACATCCTTAACGTTCATCCAACTTTTATATTTTCCTGATGCTTTTCCTCCACGACCTAACACTGTAGCTTCTTTCCATGGTGATTCATTTGAGGCTTTATACATAATTATGGATGATTTACTTGGTAATGTACCAGATATAATAGTAAGATTAGTCAATTGTGACTCTGTGACATCACAGTTATTAGTCTGATCAACATTTCTGCCTAATCCACCTAACTGTTCATCCTCTGTATTTAAAGTTTCAGAATCTGTATCATTTTCATCCAGATAAGGACTGTTAGGTAAAGGAACAGTACCTTCTGTAGCGTCACTCTCATACTTATCTACCTCAACTTCTGGTGTAATGACAGATACAAGTTTCAAATTACATGGGCTGATGCAATAGAATTCACCTCCATGTTTGATGAAGATTTGGTGAGCATCTTTGCTAATCACAGTTGCAGGCCCTTGCCAAACTTTTGAGTTTAATCTCTTGTAGAAAATTTATCTCCTGTTTGATAAATCATTGAATGTGAGTTTCTAACATTATGTCATAAGGCACGTCTTATTTTGTCTGATGCTTCAGACCTCACAAATGACTCACGTGCTAAGTGCATTGCATTTAGGTGATCACTAATAAGTTTGCTTGCAGTACGTCCCTCCAATGCAGGAAGCTGATCAATGAGAACAGATGGAAAATTTGGGTTTTCTCCGAACACCAACTGATTTGGACTGAAGCCATATACATTATGCAGGGCATTCTTGGCACTTACTGCCCAAGCAAAAGCTACTTCAATAGAACAATTTGAATCTTCCAAGATTTTATCAACCATGTTGCCAATAATAGCATTATGACGCTCCGTTATCCCATTTGACCTAGGCGATTCAGCTGCTGTGGTCATTACAGTGATATTAAGGTTCCCACACATATCTCTAAAGAGTTGATTTTGGAATTCACGTCCATTGTCAGATAAGAAACGATCAGGAGGACCAAAAATAACAATCCAATACTTAAATATATTGTCAATTATGGTTTCAGCTTTCTTGTCTTTAATAACAACTGCAGAACTAAATCGCGTTGTATGATCTATCATGTGCAAAAAATATTTATCTTTGAAAACTTTCAAATCCATCGACACACATTCATTAAATCTTTCAGATAATGATAATCCGACAACTGGTCATGGATTGGATCTTTTATATTTCACACACACAGAACAGTTCTTTTCAGTGTCTTCAATTAAGTCACATAATGATGAATCATGCAAACCACTGTTTTTAACAAGTTTATTGAGCCTAGAACTATTCAGATGCCCAAACTGCTTATGTAATTTCAATGCAACATTTTTCTTTTCACAAACTGACATCTGTGATATGTCATGTACAGAGATCAATGATGACTGATTTGTAGAATCACATGAAATACAATCATTCTCACTTGGTACAGAAAGATTGGTGTTCAACAGTGGAACAGCATAATGACAACTGGATGTAAAATTCAGTTTTACTTCTTGTCCTAGAATATTAGCTGTATCAGTCGTGAAGTCAATAGTTGTGTTAGCTTTTTTCATAGAATATTTGCTGAGCAATAATGGCAAATCATTTTCGATCACTTCAGCCTCAATTAGAACAGACTGATTTGCCAGAGTAGCAGGAATGGTAACATGACGAGTGGATTTTACAACACGACCATTTCTTAAAAGTAAACTTAAAAGTAGTAATACTTGGTTTTGAAACAAATTTATGTTTATTCTCATCAGGTACTGAATCAGCATAGCATTCCAACCACTTTTCTCCACAAACTGTTTTGGTACAACCACTATCAAGAATGTTTAATGTTTCACCAACCAAAGTTTCAATATATACTGAATCCAAATGAGAATTGAATAAGGGTACATCTTCTTCACTATTATGAGGACAACGATTTGCCCAGTGACATACAGACTGACATATTGCACAACGTGATATATTTCCTTTTGAATCCAATGGATTAGTTCCTCTGGAATTGCTTGATGTTGCGCCAAAGTTAGAAGCACGAGCTGTGTCACGCCAGCCTCTACGGAAACTTCTTCCCCGGTTATATCTGCGTGTACAGCTGCCATGATTATACAGGAGTTGCTGTTCTGCTGCGGTGTAGACAGGTTCTAATTTAACTTGTTCATCACACGAAGGCAATCCAGCACTTACAGTTACAAATATAGCCTTGAGTTGTTTCTTCATATTTGTGAAGGTCAAGTCTGTCAAAGTTGCACAAGCAAGTTGCTGTTTTTCCATTGAAATATTAGCACTTTTCAAAAGTCTGTAGGCTCGCACACTGTCAGGCAGCTCCATACCATGTACTTTTATTTTATTATAGCGAGTCTCAAATTCATTGATGTAATCAACAATAGACATTTGTTCTGGCCGTTAAAATGTCTCAAATTTCTCGTAAGCTATAAAGGCAGATTGGTGTGCATCTTTTGCATATAGAGATTTCAGTTTATCAAGTATTGTTTGTAATCCTGTAGCAGAATTCAAATCTGTAACAGCCAAGTTCGATCATGCATTTCCAATTTGCTCACTCAATGACAAGTACACTGCCGGTGCTTGTTTCTTTTCTTCCAATGATGTCACACATTTCCATATATCAATTTCCTTAAGCCACATTTCAAAATCACCTTCCTCTGAATAAACTGGTGGTGCAATCTTGGTGGAAGCCATAGCAGTAATTTCAGTGTAAATTTCTATTTCCAAATTTCACTTTGAGAACCATAAAATTCTTCTTCCTTTTTATCATCAATAGTTACTTCACAAGTTTCTTCTATTTTATCAAATAACCTCGGACTGCTACCATTGTTTATTATCATAACTCACCAAATATGCAGAGCAGGTGAACATGTTTACTTCCACCATATTGGTTCTCCATAACTTCCTTCACCTTATCCAGATGCATGATGGACCTTCTGTGATGTCATTTTTTTTTTAACTGTTCTCTAAACATGGATATGGACATGACTCTTACTCTATGTACATTAATAATAACAATTA
This sequence comes from Pictodentalium vernedei, assembly GCA_031216915.1. Lineage (NCBI taxonomy): Eukaryota > Metazoa > Mollusca > Scaphopoda > Dentaliida > Dentaliidae > Pictodentalium > Pictodentalium vernedei. The sequence continues at coordinate 181,785,313 of CM062292.1, forward strand.
GGTCTTGGCCTGGTCGTCTAGACGCAGAGAAAGTCTCGGAAAGCTCTGTTCTGCCGATTCAAAACATTCCATGAATAGATAAAAGGCAGATGTAGAGCATTTGCCGATAAGAAACCTGACCTACCGGTTTAGGTAGCAAGTGATATATATATATAGCATCATTCAACAGTTCAAATGTCTGTGAGACATTTCTGGACTATGTCGGAATATTCGGGATGATGTCCCTAAACCGATAAGAATTCTGAGTCCAGTGGCGCTATCAGTCTCTTATCCGGCAACGCAGCAATTTGGTCCATAGGAACAACATCAGAAGATAATGCCGGATACACTCTACGGCAAATATGTTGTTCCGAAAGGGAAAATATAACTCCTCCGTATCCCTTTCGCCATCCTGTCGGACCATTAGTAATTCTTGGTCGTCCGTGCCTGAACCTGCAGCGGAACGTACCAACCCAGCTTCCTCTGATAATTCTAGATCTGACAGAGATACTGTCGGATGCTGGGATGTTGTGATAATTTGTGCTATCAGCGATAGCATGTCCATAACGGAGGCCTGTGGAGCTGCGGTCTTACAGAATTTAGCCGCTGGAAGCTCCTTGGATGTTGACTCCTGCATATATCTTATATGCGAACGTCTGGAGTATGAAGGCCTTGTATCCTTGGCTACCGGATGGCGTGACCTGGTCGCCGAATAATCCCTGGTCGGCGATTTTGGCTCAATATGACTGGTCACGTAGTCAAGGTGCGGTCGTGTGTGCTGTCATGAGGATGAGGAAGCCAAAAGAGCAGTCTCTCCGGACTGTTTATATAACGGAGCGTACCGAGCGCTGGACGTATACTCTGACTGAGGAAACGTTTTGTACCACAACATCTGGACCCAGAGGTTGTAGTACAAGAGAGGGATCTTTCTCTCTCGCTCGCAGCCCAGATGGACCTGGACGAGCTAGGAACTGGACTAATAGGCTTCCTCCGTACCATCCTCGTATCCATCGTCACTGGGTGTGCACATTGAATTTTATAGTGCTCGCATCACCCCAATTTCCTTCCTGGACCGCAACGGACGAACCCGGGTGCTGACCCATTCGGTGAATGGTTGCGACACCGGGCGAGCTAGCGGACGCCAAAGCCATCGATTCTATTAGAGAACTCCAGGCAATTGACGTACCTATATGAGCACTTCGCCACTAACTCTTCATTTGCCTGTGACGACGGAAGCACACTAACGAAGACATCACGGTAACAATACCTTGTTACTCTATGAGACCTGTGGAGCTGCGGTCCTATGTAAATTATCCGCTGGAAGCTTCATCGACGTTCATTCCTGCATTTATATAATATGCGAACGTCCCAACTGGAAAGGTCTCGTATCCTTGGCTAGCAGATGGAGTGACCTGGTCGACGTGTATTCCTTGGTCGGCGAAGCAGGAGCACCAAGGACGTTCAATCCTGCATTTATATAATTTGCGAACGTCCTCTGGAAATCTTTTGTCACATAGCCAAGGAGCGGTCGTGTGTGTTGACGAGGATGAGGAAGCCAATGTAACATACACGTCGGACTGTCATGCGACGGAGCATCCCGAGCAGGAGGAGTGGACGTAAGCTCTAAGCAAACAAACATACAACAACATCGTGGCGCAGATGTTGATGCAAGAGAGAGGGGGTCTCTCTCGCTCGCGGTCCGGGTGGACCTGGACGAGCTAGCTACCGAACTGACAGACTTCCTCCGTACTATCCTCGGATCCGTCGTTGCTGGGTGTGCACATCCGATGTTTTATAGTGCTCACATCACCCAATCTGCTTCCCTGGAGCACAACGGACGAACCCGGGTGCTGAGCCATTCGGGGAATGGTCGCGACACCGGGCGGACTAGCGGGCGACAATGCCTTCGATCAAACTAGCGAACTCCCAGCAATTGTCGTAATACCTTGAGCACTTCCCACTGGCCCTAATATTGCAACGATAGAGACACACTTGTTGAAGACATCACGGTAACATCACTCTGAATTCTGAAACAGAAACTGATAATACAGAGTGACCCTAAGGATAGAGGACTGTAATGGACCCCTCACCGCTAACAAAATACTGTTGACAGACGTCTCCAACGTTGTCATACCAATCAACACACACAGAGCAAGAATTAGCGTGAATACACTGACTAAAAGAAACACAATGAACCTGTAAATTAGAGGAAGATATCCTCTCATTATAACTGAACAATATTTTTTCAACATAAAAAAATATACACAGTCAAATTACTCGCACCAACCCTTGAAAATAAATATACATAATATATTATAATCCATTATAACATTTCAAAAGAAAATAATTTCCCCCCCAAAAATTTTTGAAAACATTTTCAGAAGAGCCCAAGTTCCCAATGGGAACAATGAGCCCAAATGGATCCCAAAAAAGCCTAAGTGTGGACAAAAATTTTAAAATCATTTCAAAAATGAATGTAACACTTAAGGACAATATTAATGTATCTAGCTTTGAACTGAACTAAGTAGAGGACAAGCAATCACTAAAAGAAGTAACCGTTGTCAACAAAAACAAAAAGTGTAAACAAACCGGAAACATGACTCCAGGCACTAGAACACATGGCCCGAAATCAGTTACCAATTTAAACACTATCTGATGCAAAACAGAGACTTCCAGAGAAGAAACTGCAGAACATCAGATGGTAGATGCAGACCAAAACGCCTAAACACCCAAAGGTGAGGACGTAAACATGGGGAAAAAACAGAAAATAATTCTGTTTTCAAGCCAAAAACTCTCAAGAAATTTTAGTAATAAACATTACAAAAAATAAGCCAAAAGCATGGGAGAATAGCTAGGGGGAATAAAGGAAAGGGAGAGAGGAAACACTGATTAAACAATGGAACATTCATAGCAAGAATGACCACAACAGGGTCATGCCTTGAAAATAGGTAACATGAAATAATTTCGTAAAATAATTATAAGTTACAGCTCTGAACATTTCTTTCCACTGTTGTTTCCTCTCGTCCTACTATTTCCTCCTTATATCCACCATTTCTCTCATAAATATGTGTCTGGCATCATTAAAACTGAGATTTACAAGCACAAATAACAATGAAGTGTAACTGTATTGAGGGCCAAACAAAGAATGACTTTTGGCGGCAATTTCGAGATCTCCTTGACACTGTGCATGCGCAGTGGAGTAAAAGTATGGAGGACCACATAGGACATGTAATTTTCGGTTTTAGATGCAAATTTGGGGGATTGGGGGGTAAAATTTGCATTTGGCCCTAAATATTTTAGAGTTAGCACCAGCTAAGTCTGGGTCATTGGTACAGTATAAAAATATGGTTATTTTAACCCTCTGGTATCAAAAAAAAATTTCAAGAAGCACATGTTTTCCCATAATACAACGAAGAATGTAATCAAATCATTCTTGTTGGACAGAGCCCAATGACCTCAACCAAGAAAGATTGAATTGTTTACATTCCTATGCAGATTAAGGGAACATTTATTTCTTGACATTTCAGTATTTTGACATCTGTGTGCAGAGTGTTAACATAATTTAGTCAACACATTTCCAAATTTTCAGGCAAAATGAAAGGAAAAGAAATATTGATATGTTTATTCATTTTAGTACAGACTGAGACAATCAACCTAGACCACTGCAGCTCATTTCATGAATTTCTTTACATGTATATCGAATACAATGCTGTGATTTAACCCTTGAGGGACTAATTCCGACCTTGATCACATTTTTGGCAATAGAACAGGTACTTCTACATGCAGTCTTTGGGTTAACTCACATGTTACATTCTAAGTACCTTGGAATTTGTTTTTTAGGCAAGTCTTGGGCCAAAAAATAGCAGCAAAGCCACAGGGTGTATAGACTATCAAAGTGTAGCAAAAATATGTAAAAAATCTCTTGGCCCTTAAGAGTTAACACTCTATTAGCAAGGGCTCAGACAGACCTTCATAACAGTGTGCTTACATCATAGTTTTTTTTATCACCAATACAATACAAAGTTTTATCATCATTAGGAAATAGAGCAAATAGTTGGAGAGTTAAGAAATGAATACCAAGAGCAATCTGAGTACGTTTCATTGCTATTTGTCTGAGGTCTAGTGATGTAGCAAACAGATATTCAAAAACTCTATTTTTTTGAGTGAACAACTGAAAAATGAACTAATCATTTGACCAATTCATACAGGCCTATCAGAGCAAGACAAAAATTACAGTTCACTAAATTAGGATATAACTTGAACAAGTAATTTTTTTTTATCAGTAGAGATGTCCTGTAAGATCACTGAAAATCACGATACTATCATGAAAGAGAATTTGCTGAAAAATAAATAATTCTATCACTTCTGCATATAACGAAAACTTTAAACGAAATGTTTTCAATTACTAGAAAGTGATTTGTAAAAGGGTTGGTTGAAAGACATATGTTTAAGACTTTACATAAAAGTACACTCTGTGCATCTTCCCCAAACCAATTTTGTTTCCCCTTTGGAAGGTTGGTTTGATATGGCTATGATGCAGAAGAAATACAAAAAGCAGTAAATTCCTCCCTCTGAACCAGTCCATCATGCCTTCAAATCACCTCACAGTAATTAACACTGAACATTTATCTTGCATACACAACTGCTTTGTGTACAACAGCTTCTTTATCTAAGGTAGATTTTACGTGCTGATTGTGGTTGAAGTATGCAACTGTGGAGAATGTACAGATCCGAGTATCTTCCTCCACAACTACTACCCGACTGAGCCTTCAATATGTTTGTTTCTTAATGTTCAAGAACATTTTTTAAATAAATTCTATACAGTGAAACAATAATTCAGTTTCTGAAAGTTAACCCTTCACCTAACACAATTTCCAAAAAACAAGTCCTGAATAACAAAGTATTTTCATTTTTCGCTGAAAGACAGCTCATGATGTCTCATTTGAATGAGTTTGATAAGCTCAATCCAAAGATGACTCATAAGCTATGTTTTAGAAGCAAAATTGTAAAAACGTTTTAAATGTCATTGATATCAAAATTAGTTATTTTAATTTTTTGTTTTTCAATTTTTCACAAAATTTCAACAAAACCATATCATGTGAACCTGGAATGATTTCGATGAGATCATTCCAAAGAGGATCACATAATATGGTTTTGTTGAAATGTTTAGAAATTGTTTTTTTCATTTTCAACTCCACAATTTTGATATAATGTGGGAGGATCGATCCTGAATCAGTCTTAAAATTCAATTTTTTTCGAATCTCTTGTGCTCAGCCCAATTTGTTACATTTCCAACAAAAATTGGATAAACTGACATTAGACCCTTCATTCATGTACACACTTAATTCATATTTAATTGAGTAATGGACAATGTTTAATTGTTAGGTTAGTAGTATAGACTTAGAACTTCCACGGGGCATGCACGACATACAGTTAATTTCTTACACCTACTTATGAATGAATAATGATCTTCGGTTGACACAGTGTACAGAATATCCAGTTTGAAACAACTAATTGTGCATTTTTGTGGTGATAGTAACACGTTAACACTGCAAACTTTGCAATCTCATCCACGGAAATGCAGTGCCATCAACCATAATCAACGATATTAACAAAGCGACATGTTACAGTCACCGGGAGTGACAGACTAATAAGGTAGCAGGTCTTTTTGTTCCTTTACCAGTTCGTCCCCCAAGTCATTTTGTTCACTTACAATTCCCTACCGAGTTGTTTTGAACCCATACAAACAGACTGGAGTAAGAGAGTGATGCCAAGACCAAGAGGATTCGTATGCTGGTCTCTCATGCTGGAAGTTACGGGTTTGATCTCCAATCTGGGGAGATTCCGAGATCCAAACATTCTCTGGAAACATTAATTTTGGTACTGATGCTGTTACAACCCAAATGTACCCTCCCCCCCCACCCCAAAAGCCTCCCACACTGTCTCATCTCTGGATATATCACTTTTCCATGTGCCGAATTGAAGGTACAATATTGATTTATACCTAGGAGTGCAATTTTGTGAGTCTGTTTGGCTCACATTGACCAGAAACAGTCATTGTCACAGATTGCAGTGAATAGTAAAAAGCTAAAACTTTGGATAATAGGCCTACCTGTTTTAGCAACGGTGCTACAGAGAATATTCATTTATTGGTGTTCAAGTGTGCTGTTTTTTGATAAATGGAGTCGGGGGTTTGTCGTCCAACAGGGGTTAATTCCATATTACTTATTTGCTCTCTCTGTGGTGGTTGTCTCCACCAGTGATTAGAGTGTTAGGTAGCACGAGATCTAGTAACGGTTGATTGAATTGTTGTCAAGTTTCACTGAGGGAAATGCACACACCAGCGATTTCCTGAATCGATACAAGATTTCAGAGGTTGCATGATTTTTTCGTGTTGTGTATGAATTGAAGTGGGTGATCTGGACCGTCGAAAAAGTCAGTTCGAGATAGGATTTCACTGGGGTAGGTTGTTTGGCTTTTCTCTGGAAGGTTTGGGAAGAGCCGGCTGGTCGTGAGTTTAAATAGTAATTCCTTGGAGTTCCGGAATGAGAAACTAAACACCGAATTCTCTGTGCCATTGGTGAGACCGGGATAGTTATTTAGGAATTTATTTGGTATTCTTTTTTCTCCGTTTGTCGGATCAATGGAATCAGAGTTAAGTAAGTTTTAGAGTGGTTTTTTTTTCTCTGGAACTCCGGGAATATTTTTTTTGAAGAATTTCGCCTTCGACAAACTTTTGTCGAGTGTGAGTTCTTCTTGTTGGGTAGTCACCGAGTGTGCGGGGTGTCAGAGATGGCAGCGCGGAGGTGACTCCTTAGTTATATGTGGAAGACTTCACACTCGACGAACTTTGGTTCTTCGAGGGTGAAAGCTTCTTACTTGATTGAGGCCTGATTATTGATATTTGGTATGACACCTATGGAGGAGCAGCGGTGACTCCTTATTTATATGTGGAAGACTTCACACTCGACGAACTCTGGTTCTTCGAGGGTGAAAGCTTCTTACTTGATTGAGGCCTGATTATTGATATTTGGTATGACACCTATGGAGGAGCAGCGGTGACTCCTCATTTATATTTGGAAGACTTCACACTCGACGAACTCTGGTTCTTCGAGGGTGAAAGCTTCTTACTTGATTGAGGCCTGATTATTAATATTTGGTATGACACCTATGGAGGAGCAGAGGTGACTCCTTATTTATATGTGGAAGACTTCACACTCGACGAACTTTGGCTCTTCGAGGGTGAAAGCTTCTTACCTGTGTAGTCCTGACCATTACTATTGGGAGATGACATCTATGGAGGAATGTAGGTGATTCCTCATTTATATTTGGAAGACTTCACACTCGACGAACTCTGGTTCTTCGAGGGTGAAAGCTTCTTACTTGATTGAGGCCTGATTATTGATATTTGGTATGACACCTATGGAGGAGCAGCGGTAACTCCTCATTTATATTGGAAGACTTCACACTCGACGAACTCTGGTTCTTCGAGGGTGAAAGCTTCTTACTTGATTGAGGCCTGATTATTGATATTTGGTATGATACCTATGGAGGAGCAGCGGTGACTCCTCATTTATATTTGGAAGACTTCACACTCGACGAACTCTGGTTCTTCGAGGGTGAAAGCTTCTTACCTGAGTAGTCCTGATCATTACTATTGGGAGATAACATCTATGGAGGAACGAAGGTGACTCCTCATTTATATTGGAAGACTTCACACTCGACGAACTCTGGTTCTTCGAGGGTGGAAGCTTCTTATGACAGTTCCCTTTGGTCATTGGTACGTCCTCTATGGGAGAATAGTAGTCTCCTAATATTATATTAGAAAATCTGGGTGGCCTGGACATAATAAAAAGGGCCTTGTTTATCGGATTCTTGATATTTTTTTTTCTCTAGCCTCCGAATTTCAGCCCAATTTAAGATAGTGAAACAAACGCTTTTTGGATATGTAATAATGTTTAATTTCATTCAATAAATTATACCATAACATTTCTTAGTGTTGAATTATTGTTACCTTGCTACATCTTGATGGTTTGTAGTTTTTAATTTCAGTCTAAAGGTGGGTCATCTACCCGAGAACTTTATGTGGGGCTCCGACCTACCCATTATAACTGCGATCCCTTTTCCTTATTTTAAAGCCCGGTCGGAAACGCAAATGTTAAATATCTCTTATAAAATAGTTCGACCATCTGGGGTGATGTGGTTTTAGAAACCGCACCGCCTCGGCTGATCGAACTGTTTTTGGGAGGGAGAAATTGAATCTAGACTTGTGTTGGGTTGGGGATAGTGGATTCGTCACAGTTATTGGCGTCGCCGACAGGATATTTTATGATACCATAAGACTGATGTATAGAAATTTAATACAGGTAAATTGTTTAGTATTGGTTCAAATTTAATATGGCTACGGGAATTTCGGAAGGGCTGGATGAATACTTGGGGGCATCTAAAAAGTTAACTGATTTGGCTACAAATCCAGATATTAGCACACCAAGGAGATACCCCATGGCTGAGGCTCTAGATTTTTTTCAAGAAACACCAGAGGCCACTCCTACGTCTTTTAATGAAAATGTAGAAATTCAAGTGAGTGAAATTCCAAAACATAATGGTTTGGACAATGGAATTCATAAACAGGTAGGAAGTTCTGCGCGTGAATTTTGTAGAAGAAGAGCTTCGGGTGCCATTCCTAAGAAAGTTAAAACTCCTCTTGCGAGGGTTAGCTATCAAGATAAGGGTGATCGGGCGTTAGTGGCACCGGGTGCGGACCTTCCTGCTCTTAAGGAACGTCCATCCAAAAGTGGTGAACAATATAACGGGCCCAGAAAACCGGTGGTTACACCAGAAACATTTAATGGGTCCACCAATGTGGTTGATTGGGTGACGCATTTTGAAAAATGTGTAGAAATCAATGAATGGTCAGAGGTGGTGGCTTGTAGATTTTTGGTAGTTTCATTAAGAGGGGCCGCATTGCAATTTTACGAAGATCTAGATAGTAATGATAAGATTGGCCTAAAACAAATATTAAAAAGTTTGATAGATCGATTTGATCCCTTTAGAGGTACGGCAATTTATAGGTCACAATTGCGTTCAAGAAGGCGAACCGCTCGAGAAACACTCCCCGAGCTGGCTAGTAGTATACGTAGATTGGTAAAGAAAGCTTACCCTTCAGCCCCATCCATTTTAAGGGACGATTTGGCAAAAGAAGCTTTTGTTGAAGCCATAACGGATAAAGACGTTCGGATGCAGGTGTTGCGTGGAAAACCCGAGACGTTGGATGCCGCGGTTCGTTTGGCATTAGAGGAAGAATCATATAGGAGAGTGGAAGTTGCTTCCACTGTCCAACCTTCTGACAACGAAGCTGTTAATTCCGAGCAATTGGAATTATTAACTCAGACGCTGACTGATCTGCGGTTTCAGATTGATGATTTGCGCAAAGAACAAAGGGAAATGAGACGCGAATTTTTAGAACAATTGGGGAAGGAGGATGGAATTGACAAAATAGCGGAAATACAAAATACTCGGGAAGATTTTTCTCGTGGACGTGGTCGAGGAAATGTTCGTCGGAATTATGGGGGTCGAAGAGGTGGAAGGTGGAATAATAGGCAAGGTTTAAAAGAATAAGAGCTGGGGTTGGGGTCAAACCTCAGCTCCAACAGAATGGGGCCCACCCTGAGAAAAAGATTGGTCATTTTTTTCTTCCCTTAACCATTTGTGACAAAGAGGTAAAATATTTGCTGGACACTGGATCAGCCATTAGCATATTAAGTACTAAGGTATTGGAAGAGGTATTTGGAAAGGATTCTTCAGAATTACAAGCAGCTCCTAGAGAGGTTTGTGGAGCTAGCGGACAACCCTTGCAGGTGCCAGGAGTTATCAACCTTCCCATTAATATAGGTAATAATAGTTTTGATCAAGAGTTTTATGTTGCCGAGTTATCATTTGAGGGAATATTGGGGGTTGATCTGATGACTGCCCTAGACTTAGACATTTATCTGGGGAGGAATTGTGTTAAATTAGCAGGAAAAGAAATTCCCCTAAATTTTGGCAATAACAACGATAGTAATGAGGTCATGCTTATTGAAAATGTAACTATACCTCCATCTTCCGAGATTATAATTAATGGTAAGGTAAGTAATGTTTCTCTTTTAGAGGGAATTTGTGAGGTAGATCAAAAATTTTCAGAAAAACATAATGGGATTATGGTTGGGCGAAGTTTTGTGGGTACTTCAAATGGAGATGTTGTGCCAATGAGGTTAGTAAATACCACCGGGGTACCCCAGTCCTTGAAAAAAGGTGAAACAGTGGCAGTATTCCAGCAAGGGGAGGTTCTGGGAAATAGTGTAATTCAAGAAAATGTAAAACAAGAAAATGTTGATAAGTATTCTCTCCAGCAAACAATTGATGAAACTGTTTTGACTACGGATCAGGTATTTCAAGTTAAAATGCTTCTTGATAGAAATGAGTCGGTTTTTATCCGCCATGATAAAGATTTAGGTCGAACAAGTATTATAAAACATGATATTGACACGGGTAAACATCCACCCATAAAACAAAGAGCCTATAGACTTCCTGTACATAAGAGACAGGAAGTTGATAGGCAGTTACAAGAAATGTTAGAACAGGGGATAATACAACCCTCGGATAGTCCGTGGGCGGCCCCCATTGTCCTGGTTAAAAAAAAAGACGGTAGCCTACGCTTTTGTGTAGACTATCGTAAGTTAAATGCTGTAACTCGGAAGGATGCATATCCCTTGCCACGCATTGATGACAGCCTTGAAGGAATGCAGGGGGCCAGTTGGTTCTCTACATTAGATTTGGCTTCAGGGTATTGGCAGGTGGAGATGGCTTCCTCAGCTCAAGAAAAAACTGCCTTTAGTACAGATAAAGGGCTTTATGAGTTCAAGGTACTCCCTTTCGGGCTTTCTGGGGCTCCCCATTCCTTTCAGAGGCTTATGGAGCTCGTTTTGAAGGGCCTTCATTGGAAGACCTGTCTGATATATCTGGATGACATAATTATTTATGCTAAAACTTTCCAAGAACATGTAGAAAGGTTGGAAGAGGTGTTCACAAAAATTAAGGAAGCTGGTTTGAAACTCAAGCCTTCTAAATGTGCTCTTTTTAGAAAACAGGTATCTTTTTTGGGCCATATCGTGTCCTCAGAGGGGATACGGGCTGACCCAGAAAAGATAGCTAGGATTAAGGATTGGCCGATTCCAAGATGTGTCAGAGATATACGCAGTTTTGTCGGTTTGTGTTCTTATTACAGAAAATTTATTTTGAACTTCTCAGATTTGGCTGGTCCCCTGTTGGAATTAACTAGAAAGAATGTAAAATTTGAGTGGAATAAGGCTAGAAAAGAATCTTTTGAAATTTTAAAGAATAAACTATGTGAGAGTCCAATCTTGGGATTTCCAAATTTTGAGCAAGAGTTTATTTTGGACACAGATGCGAGTGATCAGGCTAGTGGGGCTGTGTTGTCTCAGTTAGTTAACGGACAGGAGAAGGTAATTGCATATTTTAGTAAAGTGCATTCTCCTCCAGAACGTAATTATAGTGTCACTCGGAAAGAGCTATTGGCAGTTATTAAAAGCATTAAAAATTTTCGCCATTATTTGATAGGAAAACACTTTACTCTGCGCACTGATCATGGATCTTTGAGGTGGTTGTTTAATTTTAAAGAACCAACGGGGCAAGTGGCTCGTTGGCTGGAATATTTGAGTGGATTTGACTTTTCTATCATCCATCGTAGAGGAGAGCAACATAAGAATGCCGACGCCTTGAGTAGGATATCTTTGGAGACTAATGCTATTGATTTGTCTCCAGGAGGTGTAATTTCGGTTGATGATCAGATGAGTGATCCAATATTAAAGAAATTGTTTGAAAATAAAACAAATGATTCTAAGCCGTCGGCTGAGCAAATGAAGGGTGAAGAATTAATATTTAAAAAATATGTAGCCCAATGGGAACAAATTGTTGTTAGGCAAGGTATGCTTTATCGAGAATGGTTGGAATTTGGAAAGGAAAATAAATTTTTGTGGATTGTTCCTGGGGAACTAAAACCTGAAATTTTAAAACATTGCCATGATTCCGTGGTGGGAGGCCATTTAGGTATGATGAAAACCTATTTGAAAATTAGGCAAAGATTTTTTTGGATTGGTCTAAAGAAGGATGTAGAACAGTGGGTGCAGACTTGTGAGGTGTGTCAACGTCGGAAAAGTCCCAACAAAGCGTTAAAGGCCCCCCTGGTTACCGACCGTGTTTCGGAACCGATGGAGAGGGTTGCACTTGATGTATTGGGTCCCCTACCGGAATCTGTGAGTGGAAACATTTACATTCTGGTTGTTTCTGACTATTTCTCTAAATGGACTGAAGCCTATGCCATGCCTAATCAGCGTGCAAGTACAATTGGAGAAATATTGGTTAAAGAGTGGATATCCCGTTTTGGTATGCCTAAGTTTATCCATTCTGATCAAGGGGCCAACTTTGAGTCTGAATTGTTTTTGGGAATCTGTAAATATTTTGAGATTTCCAAGACAAGAACATCTCCATATCACCCTCAGTCTGATGGCCAGGTTGAGCGCTTCAACAGAGCATTGATAGCTATGCTAGCATGTTTTGTTGAAGATAATCATAACGACTGGGAATACTATCTACCTTTTGTTATGATGGCTTATCGTAGTGCTGTTCATGAGACCACGGGCCTTACTCCAAATATGATCCTTTTTGGGAAAGAAATCCGATTACCTATTGAATTTATGGCTGGTAAAGTTCCTGATAAGGATCTTAGTCGAGTTCAATATGTGATGGATTTGGAAAATAGAATGGCAACCATTTTCCAGTTTGTGAGCAGTAAGTGTGAAACTGCTATTAAACATAGGAAAAGGTTGTACGACCGTAGAGTTCATGGAAGACCTTATGAGGTTGGTGATAAAGTGTGGCTATATATTTCAAAAATAAAGCAAGGTCAAACCCCCAAATTTGCTAAATATTGGTTTGGGCCATTTGTGGTTAAAAAGCGACTCTCTGATGCAAATTATGTTATTTGTAGAGAGCATGGTGGTCGGCTGCAGGTGGTCCACTTTAATAGATTAAAAAAATGTTTTGAACGACCTAATATGGGAACAAGTGTAGACAATTCAGGAGATTCTGGTAGGTTACCTTTTTCGGAACTCATTGATCGGGAGGAAGATTCTGACCAGTCGGCTCAGGGCAGTTCCAGCAACTTAAACAATCCTGCCCCTAGCGGAGATCCTGTCACCCACCGGGGGCGAAGGGTCCGTCGTCCCCGCTGGTTGAACTCAAATGAGTACGATCTGTCTTAAAAAAAAAAAAAAAAAAAAAGATTTGTATTTATTATTCTGGAATGACCCCGGTCTAAATTCGGTGATTTTATGATTTAAGATTTGGCTTAATGAATTCATTTGGCGAGAACTCTAGCTCACGAGCAAAGATAAGATTTGCTAAATTTTTGATGTGGTGCCCAGTGATCATGGGAAAATTGTTAAATTACCCGGAGTGTGCCTTATATGTCGATGCAAGGGTTAAATTATGTCTTCCATTTGGAAGTTGTAATTAATAGGCAAGGAGGAATGGTGCTGGGGATCCAAGGAAGGGTTAATGGGCGGAGACAAAATAAACTGCAAATTCATTTGAATTTGCTGTTCGATTCATTTGGAAACTTTTGAATCAGAATTGTTTAATTTTGACTTTCAAACAGTCATATATAGGACAAGTTGTAGGGTCATTGGACCGGTGGTTATGTCCTATGGTAGTGGATTGGATAAAGTAAAGATTGATAAATGATATAGTATTCTCATGGGTCACATAATGTAGGGAAAGGATGGAAATCAATTGATTCCATGGTTTCCCTTACGGGGTGTCGTAATGGAGGTGTTCCATTAGGAAAAATTGTGTAAACGAACACCCTAACTCAGCGCAATTCTAAAAATGTAAAAAAATTACCTTAGTAATCTCAAAAATACTAGCGCTATTTGTGTTTTGTAAATGTGACCCCTGGGAATTACACTTGGAAATGCTCGTGAGCGGGAGCATTATACGCTAGTGAAATTGAGCCAGTAGAAGAGTGATTCCAAATACGTCGTTTATTTTGGTGTGACTTGCATGGCGCGCATGTGGGATGGGCATTTGGGGTGGGGGTTAGGTATGATTGTGTCTGATGGGTGGTGGTTGATGTTGCTAGGGTAAGAATGGGTTTCGTAAGTAATTTATGATGGCGTCGCCAGTATGTAACTTTTCGTAAGTGATGTGTCCGTGGTAAATATGCAAGACCACCAGAAATTTACGACTTAAAAATTTGGATTGCTTGGAAACCTATTGGTTGCAGTTTGACTGAGTCACAGAAAGATTGTTTTTTTTTTTTTTAATACTGGAGGTCATTCCTTTCATGTAATGTAACTAATAAATTACATAAATTAATTTCAGCTGTTGGAAACAGAAAATTGCGAAATTTTGTATACTGCTGTGGTGTTCCTTTTTTTTGTTTTAGGTTGAGCATGGTATTTGATGGCGATGAATCCAGACGATACTGGTAGTTGTCCAGTGACAGTGAAATTATGTATGTGTATCATGGTATTTGATGGCGATGAATCCAGACGATACTGGTAGTTGTCCAGTGACAGTGAAATTATGTATGTGTATCATGGTATTTGATGGCGATGAATCCAGACGATACTGATGTTATCCATTGACATTGAAATTATGTATGTGTATCATGGTATTTGATGGCGATGAATCCAGATGATACTGATGTTTGTCCATTGACGGTGAAATTATGTATGTGTATCATGGTATTTGATGGCGATGAATCCAGACGATACTGGTAGTTGTCCAGTGACAGTGAAATTATGTATGTGTATCATGGTATTTGATGGCGATGAATCCAGACGATACTGATGTTGTCCATTGACATTGAAATTATGTATGTGTATCATGGTATTTGATGGCGATGAATCCAGACGATACTGGTAGTTGTCCAGTGACAGTGAAATTATGTATGTGTATCATGGTATTTGATGGCGATGAATCCAGACGATACTGATGTTGTCCATTGACATTGAAATTATGTATGTGTATCATGGTATTTGATGGCGATGAATCCAGACGATACTGGTAGTTGTCCAGTGACAGTGAAATTATGTATGTGTATCATGGTATTTGATGGCGATGAATCCAGATGATACTGATGTTTGTCCATTGACGGTGAAATTATGTATGTGTATCATGGTATTTGATGGCGATGAATCCAGACGATACTGGTAGTTGTCCAGTGACAGTGAAATTATGTATGTGTATCATGGTATTTGATGGCGATGAATCCAGACGATACTGATGTTATCCATTGACATTGAAATTATGTATGTGTATCATGGTATTTGATGGCGATGAATCCAGATGATACTGATGTTTGTCCATTGACGGTGAAATTATGTATGTGTATCATGGTATTTGATGGCGATGAATCCAGACGATACTGGTAGTTGTCCAGTGACAGTGAAATTATGTATGTGTATCATGGTATTTGATGGCGATGAATCCAGACGATACTGGTAGTTGTCCAGTGACAGTGAAATTATGTATGTGTATCATGGTATTTGATGGCGATGAATCCAGACGATACTGATGTTGTCCATTGACATTGAAATTATGTATGTGTATCATGGTATTTGATGGCGATGAATCCAGACGATACTGGTAGTTGTCCAGTGACAGTGAAATTATGTATGTGTATCATGGTATTTGATGGCGATGAATCCAGACGATACTGATGTTATCCATTGACATTGAAATTATGTATGTGTATCATGGTATTTGATGGCGATGAATCCAGACGATACTGGTAGTTGTCCAGTGACAGTGAAATTATGTATGTGTATCATGGTATTTGATGGCGATGAATCCAGACGATACTGATGTTATCCATTGACATTGAAATTATGTATGTGTATCATGGTATTTGATGGCGATGAATCCAGACGATACTGGTAGTTGTCCAGTGACAGTGAAATTATGTATGTGTATCATGGTATTTGATGGCGATGAATCCAGACGATACTGGTAGTTGTCCAGTGACAGTGAAATTATGTATGTGTATCATGGTATTTGATGGCGATGAATCCAGACAATACTGATGTTATCCATTGACATTGAAATTATGTATGTGTATCATGGTATTTGATGGCGATGAATCCAGACGATACTGGTAGTTGTCCAGTGACAGTGAAATTATGTATGTGTATCATGGTATTTGATGGCGATGAATCCAGACGATACTGATGTTATCCATTGACATTGAAATTATGTATGTGTATCATGGTATTTGATGGCGATGAATCCAGACGATACTGGTAGTTGTCCAGTGACAGTGAAATTATGTATGTGTATCATGGTATTTGATGGCGATGAATCCAGACGATACTGATGTTGTCCATTGACATTGAAATTATGTATGTGTATCATGGTATTTGATGGCGATGAATCCAGACGATACTGGTAGTTGTCCAGTGACAGTGAAATTATGTATGTGTATCATGGTATTTGATGGTGATGAAACCAGACGATATTGATGGTTGTCCAGTGACAGTGAAGTTGTGTAGGTGTATCATGGTATTTGATGGTTATGAGTTCAGACGATATTGACAGTTGTCCATTAACATTGACTCTTGAATGTGAATTGGTTCTTGTAAACCTTCCTAATTTAACTTTGCTTTTTAGGATTTAATTTTGACTCCTTAAAATGGAGGGTCTGGTGATTGGACACAGTTTTGTGGCGAGATTGTACCGATTTTTATTATTGTGCCCAGAAGTATGGCATTGTACCATACCGTTTGCCTCCGTGAAATTTGTTGGGATACCTGGGGGAAAGATTAGCCATTTGCAAAATATTAATGTCAGAGGGGCTAGATGGATAGTTCTTCAGATTGGGGGTAATGATATTGATTGCGTTACATTCTCTTTTGAATGTTTCCTGCGGGACCTCCGAGAATTGCTAAAGAAATGGAAGCTTGCTGGGGTGAAGAAAATAACATTAGGTAGTATATTTCCTAGAGTAAAGCCCCGAAATGTATCTTATGAGATTTATGAGTTTAGACGTATGGCTGTCAATGATGCTTTTAAGGCTGTAGGTGATGAAGATATTTTATATTTTCACCATCGACAGGTTTATCCTCATCATTTTCTGTCAGATGGTGTACATCTCCGGCCGAATGCACAAAAGAATTTTTGGGATAGAATAAAAAGGAAAATTCACCAGATGTTGTAATTTAAAACCCCCTAGTCAGGGTGATTGGGAATGTGTTGATGGTTTATTAAGTGGGAAAGAAGTGATTAATGTGAAAGTTGGAGATATTTCACATTGACCTTGATGGCAATTGTTGGCTCTGTTGATGGTTCGATTGGGCATGGTATGGTGATTCCTTGTTGGGCTCACTATGCTGCCCAAGCGAAGCATTAATTGCAACTGTTTTGAATTGGAAATATGGAGTTGGCGATTGAGAAATAGAGTTCCGGGATTCATAAAAATATTGGATAATTGTTTTCTAATCTAGAATGATTCAAGCGCGCCAACAATAAATGGATCTTGTGGCTGTTGTCTGGGTTGTCGTGATGAAAAGGATACAGTAGTGTGCAGGGTTTCCAAGATAGTTTTTGGCGCTGCGAGCAGCATCATCTGGACGATGATAAAATTCATATGTAGTAAATTATGGGTAGTGTTCCAATGAAGTATGGTCCGTTTAATTGTTTTATAAATATATAAGTTATAGTGGTGGCTTTCTTCGGATCAGGGATTTAACTAATCCAGGCGGTAACATCTCTTATCGCATGTCAGTGATCGTGGCGGTAAGCGGTTTCAATTTTTATTGAAATTGGTCGGTGGTTGGATTTCTGTATCCCAGGCCTGCCTACCGCTGTATAAAACATTAAATGTGATGGCGGATTATTCCGTCAGATGTAGCACTTCCCATGCCTAAAGATTTAATCTAGATAGTAGGTATGAACAGATCGTACTCAATTTTTTTTTTTTCGGACCCATTTTTTTTTTTTGTGTAAATATAGTCATTATAAATCATTAATCATTTTTTTTTTTATTTATTTTTATCTTTATTAATAAGAAATCAAAAACACTATCTGAGCCATCCAAAAACGAGGACGTTTACCTTGGGGTGGGGGTAGTGTGCTGTTTTTTGATAAATGGAGTCGGGGGTTTGTCGTCCAACAGGGGTTAATTCCATATTACTTATTTGCTCTCTCTGTGGTGGTTGTCTCCACCAGTGATTAGAGTGTCAGGTAGCACGAGATCTAGTAACGGTTGATTGAATTGTTGTCAAGTTTCACTGAGGGAAATGCACACACCAGCGATTTCCTGAATCGATACAAGATTTCAGAGGTTGCATGATTTTTTCGTGTTGTGTATGAATTGAAGTGGGTGATCTGGACCGTCGAAAAAGTCAGTTCGAGATAGGATTTCACTGGGGTAGGTTGTTTGGCTTTTCTCTGGAAGGTTTGGGAAGAGCCGGCTGGTCGTGAGTTTAAATAGTAATTCCTTGGAGTTCCGGAATGAGAAACTAAACACCGAATTCTCTGTGCCATTGGTGAGACCGGGATAGTTATTTAGGAATTTATTTGGTATTCTTTTTTCTCCGTTTGTCGGATCAATGGAATCAGAGTTAAGTAAGTTTTAGAGTGGTTTTTTTTTCTCTGGAACTCCGGGAATATTTTTTTTGAAGAATTTCGCCTTCGACAAACTTTTGTCGAGTGTGAGTTCTTCTTGTTGGGTAGTCACCGAGTGTGCGGGGTGTCAGAGATGGCAGCGCGGAGGTGACTCCTTAGTTATATGTGGAAGACTTCACACTCGACGAACTTTGGTTCTTCGAGGGTGAAAGCTTCTTACTTGATTGAGGCCTGATTATTGATATTTGGTATGACACCTATGGAGGAGCAGCGGTGACTCCTTATTTATATGTGGAAGACTTCACACTCGACGAACTCTGGTTCTTCGAGGGTGAAAGCTTCTTACTTGATTGAGGCCTGATTATTGATATTTGGTATGACACCTATGGAGGAGCAGCGGTGACTCCTCATTTATATTTGGAAGACTTCACACTCGACGAACTCTGGTTCTTCGAGGGTGAAAGCTTCTTACTTGATTGAGGCCTGATTATTAATATTTGGTATGACACCTATGGAGGAGCAGAGGTGACTCCTTATTTATATGTGGAAGACTTCACACTCGACGAACTTTGGCTCTTCGAGGGTGAAAGCTTCTTACCTGTGTAGTCCTGACCATTACTATTGGGAGATGACATCTATGGAGGAATGTAGGTGATTCCTCATTTATATTTGGAAGACTTCACACTCGACGAACTCTGGTTCTTCGAGGGTGAAAGCTTCTTACTTGATTGAGGCCTGATTATTGATATTTGGTATGACACCTATGGAGGAGCAGCGGTAACTCCTCATTTATATTGGAAGACTTCACACTCGACGAACTCTGGTTCTTCGAGGGTGAAAGCTTCTTACTTGATTGAGGCCTGATTATTGATATTTGGTATGATACCTATGGAGGAGCAGCGGTGACTCCTCATTTATATTTGGAAGACTTCACACTCGACGAACTCTGGTTCTTCGAGGGTGAAAGCTTCTTACCTGTGTAGTCCTGATCATTACTATTGGGAGATAACATCTATGGAGGAACGAAGGTGACTCCTCATTTATATTGGAAGACTTCACACTCGACGAACTCTGGTTCTTCGAGGGTGGAAGCTTCTTATGACAGTTCCCTTTGGTCATTGGTACGTCCTCTATGGGAGAATAGTAGTCTCCTAATATTATATTAGAAAATCTGGGTGGCCTGGACATAATAAAAAGGGCCTTGTTTATCGGATTCTTGATATTTTTTTTTCTCTAGCCTCCGAATTTCAGCCCAATTTAAGATAGTGAAACAAACGCTTTTTGGATATGTAATAATGTTTAATTTCATTCAATAAATTATACCATAACATTTCTTAGTGTTGAATTATTGTTACCTTGCTACATCTTGATGGTTTGTAGTTTTTAATTTCAGTCTAAAGGTGGGTCATCTACCCGAGAACTTTATGTGGGGCTCCGACCTACCCATTATAACTGCGATCCCTTTTCCTTATTTTAAAGCCCGGTCGGAAACGCAAATGTTAAATATCTCTTATAAAATAGTTCGACCATCTGGGGTGATGTGGTTTTAGAAACCGCACCGCCTCGGCTGATCGAACTGTTTTTGGGAGGGAGAAATTGAATCTAGACTTGTGTTGGGTTGGGGATAGTGGATTCGTCACACAAGGTCAGTTTCAGGATCAAAGCAAATAACTTATCCATTAAGATTTGATTCGAGATTCAATTTGATATCGATATCAGAGACAAGATTCGATTTGAGATTCAATTCGAAAAAAGATTGTGATTGGCAGATTCCTACGCTGACGGTAACATTAGGTTAGGTTGGTCAGGGAAAGATACACAAAGTGCAACATTGCAAAATCTCCCCAAATTATGTCAACTTTTGCAGATGCAATACACTCGATGCTTAATGTTTTGATAATACTTACAGCCCATGAGTAAAGCTCTTTCTCAACTGTCACAGCAACAAAGTGAAAATGACCAGTATCCACCTGTAAAAAAGATGTTCAGCCACTTATCTTACAAAATTTCAAACAGTAAGAGCAATATATAATTTCTAAATATCTGGAATTCATTTTCTCTGATACACATTTTGACCCCAAGTGGGAATTCAAGGGCAGAAAGCTACAGTAAATTCAGGTATACTGTGTGTTACTAAGTTCATAAAATCTGGTAAGACAAACTACCATAAATTCTTGTGTTGTGTAATTAAATTGTTCGTTCAAAGAATAATGAAAATTGAATATTGAAAACATCCCAACAACTGTCTAGATGTTCTTTCATAAGTTATGTGTTTATTAGGCCCCACAATATAGATCTTCTGTCTCTCAGTGTCACGTGTATGGACAATTCCAATGCACAGCTTGCCTTTTTTCTTCTCAGTTTAAAAAAAATCATAGTTATATTTATTTTGATAAATCAATTTATTTATTTATTGGTGTTTTTTAAGGTCACATATTTCTGCACAATGGCTAATCATGACCATGACAGTTTTACGGGTGGAGGAAGCTGGAGTACCCGGAGAGAACCACTGAGCATCGGCGAGCAACTGTCAGCTCCCCAACATACCAACTCCACACAAGCAGGGTTAGCATTGGTTGAAGACAGGTGTACCATCGACGTGCAGTATGCCTTAGTAGACAGCGTCACCGTGCCCCCACGTGGGCAATGGGGGTGAAGTGTCTTGCCCAAGGACACAACGCAGTTGCCGCAGGTGGGATTCGAACTGAGGACCTCTCGGCTTGCAGCCTGCACCTCTACCTACTGAGCCACCGCAACCCCCTTGATAAATCAATACATATACAGAACCACACTTATGTTTGAATGGGTTAACAATTACTGGATGAGAGTGAGTGGCACAGGGATACAATGAGAGCCGTTAGGCTCAAGTGGTATCCCAGCACCACTTGCTCGAGTCCAGTAATCGTTAACCCATTCAAACATAAGTGTGGTTCTGTATTTATTACACACCCAACCTTGAAAAAGAATTCACTGCAATTAATCAATAACTGAATTAAATAGAGGACAATTTGAATGACTGAAAGGATTTTACTGCGAAACGGGCAATTTTGTCAAACAACCAGTCTTGAGTCTTTGACCTTACCACCTGTAGAATCACTGTTGATTCATTTTATTTGCCAAAAAATGTCGGCCCGAACACTCAAAACATCAAAAGATTGCATTCAACATCAGACATCAGAAATTATGAGCTCTGAAATGTGTTTTGAAGAGTGTGTGTGTGCAGGCATCATTATATCCGGAGGATGGAAAATGTAGAAGAATTTTAATGTAAATACGATGCGAACTGGTCGCTCTGTTTAAATTTCGTGCTTTTTAAACTGAAACTAAAGTAAAACTCGGGTTAACTGTGCATTAGGCTATCATCATTTCTGTTCTGTATTGTAACAAAATTACACACTGGATGAGAAAAGACATTTTTGTGCAATAATTAACCTTCCGGTGCATCCATTCAATCATTAAGATTAACGGGGGCAGTTTGTGATTCCATTCTGGGTGAACTCAGCAGGATTGGTTAGTACTTTATTTTTCAACATTACAAAGTTTATCTTTCTAACTTGAAATTTAGACTTTTTTTTTTTATTTTACCTCAACTCTTGATAACCTTTGTTTGAAATGGACTGCACTTACAATAAAGGCTTTAGGTATTTATTATTATTTATTTATTGGTGTTTAAGGTCACATATTTCTGCACAATGGCTAATCATGACCATGACAGTTTTACGGGTGGAGGAAGCCGGAGCACCTGGAGAGAACCACCGAGCAATGACGAGCAACTGTCAGCACCCCAACATACTAACTCCACACATGCAGGGTTAGCATTGGTTGAAGACAAGTGCACCATCGACATGCAGTACACCTTAGTATACAGCGCCACTGTGCCCAACTGAGCCACCGCGCCCCCAGGCTTTAGGTAGTCCACATGTACTACATACAAAGCGAGAAACAAATTGTACGTTAACTGCAAGAAAGTGTCATGTCTCTTGTCTCCACAACTGGGCACAAGTTTATACACCTTTACAACCTCCCCACCCACCATCATCACTAATCAGACAGCATTTTCACAAAAGCTCTCGAAATGAGAATCCAAAAGTCTTTGTCAGAGGCTGAATGAGAAATAAAGGAAGTGGGGATGTTTTCACCAGTAAGCTCCAACTTATTTTTGTTGATAATATTTTTCAAGATTGATTAATATTTTCATTATTTTGTACAACTATACTTGAATTTTTTCACTTCACCAATTCGTTATCTGAATGATTCTATCAACATTTTTGTCTGGCTATCTGATTCAAAACAAAAATAATTCTTTATGTGTCTGGTCCTATATCCTGTCAATCTTAAATTTTTGAATAATTTTGAATTTGCATTTAGTAAGCAGTTTTAAAGTGGACTAATAGAATATGGCTAATGATAGGCTTTAAGTTTTGGAGGACATTTTCTTGGGGATCATCCCAGATGGGGGCTGACTAATCAAACGGACCTGAATTTTTGTTTCAGAATCAAAATGCAGGTCCTTACCCCGAATTTTCCCTGGTAGCCCAGGAAAATGCTCTGCCCACTGCCCTGATATTTGCCAAAAATAAAAAAATACCCCTCCCTCTGAACAATTTGTTCTGAAAATACCAATCCCTTGCCATGAATACTGTAAAATTAGCAGGTTGTTGGTGGAGGGGGATGAGAATGCAGAAACCCCCAAATAGGTGGCATTTGTTAAGTTTTGATGCTGAGAGTTAAAGCAAAATAATATGCTTGTACAAAACAGAAATACTAGCAAAAATTCTTAGTCACTTAAAAATCCATATAAATCTATGTTTTAAATATTCTAATTATTATTTTTCATGGAAGTCGTCTCATAAAATTGACAATATGTTGGATCAGACCGCATGTATTTACCTCTCCTCTCCTCTTCAATACTATCCAGTAGTCAGTAGGTGGTAACATGTTTGTCCCCAGTGCAAACTGCAGAAAGTCATATTTCAGCATTACTACATTGGCACTGCCCACCCCCCAAAAAGTTGCCCAAAAACACGTAAAAAATCATTGGTTCCACAAATGTAAACTACTGAGTTTTTGTTAAACTGGTCTTTTCATTCTTCCACATTATTTTCTTTCTTCAACTAGTGTGGCTGTGGAGGGGAGGGGGGGTGGAAGTGTCACCCATTAAGGTCTACTAGTACTACTAGTAGTAAGGGTGGAATCGGTGAGAGTTAATCAGTAACTGCATGTACTAACTGTCAGACATCTGCAGGCACTGTTGGCGTGTAACAGTCGGTCATTCCGCTTTGCGGTAACCAGTTTTCATGATTGATTTTGTCCTGCTTCCTGAGAACTACTTCAACTTAACATGACCTTCAAAGTATGTTTGTGTTGACAAACGTGCTGCTTCATTGCCAAAGTTTGAATTGAATAGGATTACACAGTAGGCCTTGTATTGACTCGTTTACAGCATGTGGCGCTGAGGGTAACAATGTTACAAAATTCTATAGGAACTGCAGTGCCAGACGCCAATATCGAACACAAATTGGACTTTTTTGCTCCAAATTAATTAAGTTTTCCTCGGTTTTCAATAACGAAAGCAAAGGTGGAGTTTCAGTGTACATTTTCCTGGTAGAGATCATGTATCTAGGATAACTATCGATAGTTTTTAGTAAAGTTGTGCATCAAACATTTTGGAATGAGAATCTGTAATTCCGACAGATAAATCTAGCTGATGGTTCTCATTGGTTATTTTCCACTAAACGCTGCAAACTATAAGAACCAGTCTAGCGAGAGAACTTGTGTATGTGAAGGGTACTTTTTATTGGATCGCACTAGAGCTTTCTGGTTAAAATTACCGCATGCCCCTAAAATCCATGCAATCGTGAGAAATACAGTTACGGGTGTGTAATAAAGTCAATATCTGTTCAATTGTTCAATATCTGTTCGTTTGTTTTTAAAAATTGTCATGTTACCCATAATACAAAATACAACTGATGAGTAACCCAATCAAAATTTATTTTAATAATCATAGAAGTACAGTGTCATCACTTTAGGCTAAGTCGAGAATTAGATCACATGCTGAAAATTACTCACATAAATATTGCTACGTTTTGTTCCTGAGCTATGTACTTTAGTTTTTATCTAATACTCGACGATTTATTGTTTTTTGAGTGATTTGGAGCAGATATTGGGACAATTTTACTAACTGTCCAGCTATATGGTCTGAATTGCACAAATGTATCTGGACAGAGGCATCCAAATACTCGATGATTGTTCCTCTTCAATCCAAAAGTAAAAATTGATGAAAAGAATCTAACCAGATTCTTTCTAGCATGTTTGTGTATGGGGAGAATTAACAAGTCACATGGTGACTGACTGGTAATCAATGTCAGGCTGCAAAAAAATTCATCATCAATGAATGCTAACTATTTGATTTTCCAACAGCACCTGACCTCATTGTACACTGACCTTAATTCCACACCACATTTTTTTCTGCTGAAGCAGCATTTAAATACCATTTTATACGGCAATTTATTCATCTATGAAGGTCAATATAAAATAACTTTTGTGAATTTTTCTTTGAATCTTCAACCAATGACCTAACTATGTTTTTCAATGATTTTCCCTGAACTTTGCATTAAAGTCTAATTCCCAAGCACATTTCAAGGGCTTGAAATTTCAGTTTCAAAATTCAAGCACCTTAAATACTCTGTGCATCATATAACCATCACCTGAAACAAGAGCAATTGCTGAAGGCAATTTTAACCCCCTGCAGTGCTGGGCCGATGAAGCATAAATGAATTAAAAACAAAGTAAGGAACAAAAAATCATGAACAATTGACAAAGTAAGGACTTAATTCTCTGGTGAAAATATATGCTGGCAACTTTTATGTAACATGTACAGCAGCAGATTGTCACAAGGATTCCTCAAAAAGTTCAATGAAATCCATCCACTCACTGCTGAGATATCACTGCAGTGGACAGATGCATGGATGGACAGATGCATAGATGGATAGACAGATGCACAAAAGGATGGACAGATGCATGTAAACCAGTATACCCCCATTCTCTTTGAGAGTGGGGGGATAACAAGCTGGTAACAGTGTGTCAAAGAACAGAATGTATATCTTCAGAGCCACAAAAACAATCCATGAAGACCTGTGTTATTTTCAGCCACTTGCATCTGCATAGGCAATGAATCAAATGAACATGATAAATTTAAAGTAATTTGTATAATTTTTATTCTTACCAATGATCCAGACTTAGCTGGTGCAACCTCAATATTATTAAGGGCCAAACACAAATTTTGACCCCCCCCCCCCACTCCCCCAATCCCCCAAATTTGGACACAATACCGAAAATTAAAAGTCCTATCTGGTCCTCCATACTTTTAGTACTTGCGCATGCACAGTACCCAGGAAGAGACCGGAATTGGGGCCAACATCATTCTTCCTAGTTGTGCCTACTGAAGTGATAACTCAGCGGGGAGGTATGAGTGCCCACTCATGGGAGGGTCATTCCTGTCTGGGCCATTGGTAAGCATAAAAAATATACAAATTACTTTAAATTTATCTTATTATTATACTAAAGCCAATGGCTCAGACTTAGCTGAATCGTAAAAAGGCCTAGGACTTAAAAGAAATAGCAGACCAAAATACAGTTCCTTAGCCTGCATTAGAACTCCAAAAGTGAAAGGAGATTAAAAATTTAAAGAATTACCTATATGTCTCTCTATACAACAATAGAGAAGACATACCATGATCTACAGATGATAAAAGTTTAACTCATAGTTAAAAGGACAGAAGAGGTAAGGAGGAAAACATCACCCCCCCCCCCCCCCACACTTTTTTTGAAGGAATAATCTTCCAAACATAGAGGGGTGCAGTCTGGAATCAGTGAAAAAGCGGTACCAAATAATATATATATTCGTCTAAAAGGCACCCGGCTATTAAATATTATTAATTTATTATTAATTTATTGGTGCTTAATGGCAGATAAGGCTATATCGTGGCAATCCCGGTTATAAAAATCGCAAGCTTCAAAATGTATGCCACATCCAGAATATATAGATAGGTCGAAAACCGGTGATATCAATATGTACAACCTTAAACTTGTCCAATTGAATCCCAATGGAAAGTTATCAGATAGAACTTATACTCTTCTTAGCCAACACAGCCCCAAAAGTCTAATAAGCTCTATACTAATGCATGGCCAGACTTAAGAGAATCTATTCCGTAATACCTCTGCCTAATTATACATATTACGCACGCAATCAACAGAATCTTGCCTGTACCCTCATCTGAATACAGCCAGCATCAAAGGCGTGACTGTGCGATACAAAAACTAACCGGGAAACTGAAGGAATAAAACGACGTTAATGCGATTAACCTGAGGAATAGACTCATACGTCGTAACAAAAGCAGACAGCTCTGAGCGTAACTACTCACTCAGAGTAGACTAACTGCTACATTTGGAGAATGTTGCCCAGATAACCGACATACCTGCCACAAAGGAACACAAAGGCTAGCAATATCAACCGAATGTATTTATGAAAGAATTGGAATCCAAAAACAGTTACTGTTCAGGAATCATATGCTCATATATAACTTATGAACGATCAACCACAGGAAGCAAACCAACCAGAGTGGATATGCCCCTGATGTCGCCGTTAGACCACAATTCACCCGCTAATCGAAGAGCAATGAAAGACATGCATATAATTGAATGCATACAAGGCTTACAGGAAGAGCACTACGTCCAGCCCTGTAATCGCCTCTTAACATATTGGCGGAGAGAGAAGGGGGGGGGGGGGGGGGGTGTCGACGAATAAATCATATCGAACCCCCCTCACCTGCAATACTTGAATCACTAGATAAGTAAGGCCGGCGCAGTAATATTAAAGCTTGGAACAGTGACAAATTCCTTTTTCACTATATGAAAAAGAAACTTCACGCTACATTCTAAAGCTACTCTGCTGCTGCTATTCTCAATAAAGAGTAATAGACCTAAAAAGCTTGTAGTTAGCAGACGCGACTCGTAACACTTTAGTGTTAGTTATCTAGAAAAGTATAGAAACTGTAGGGCTCCCTGACGTCTGACCGACTCCATAATGTCACTAAGGATGGAGGGGGACGTGATGAACATGGCACTATTGCAAGGAATACACCTGCTGAAACAGCGTTGACATATACCTTGAAATCAAGACAGTATGCCATGTCATCAAATAATACACCATACAGACATAATATCCAATCCATCAAGTGGAAATATAATCCACAACAACAGATTTGATAAAAATGAAGTGGGAGACGAAACTATGTTCCAGTACCTGATCAAAAGAAAACTAGATGAACTCCTTGCACCTCGTACCGATTATAGCAGGAATGTAATTATGAAAAGGAGTTAACTTTTGGCATTCAAAAGAATGCTCATTAATCACACTTGGTTAATAAGGCATTATCAATAGGGCTAAAAGCCTCAGACAACTAACACAAAAACAATACTGCTAAGGAGAGAACAAACTCTTCTCATGTGATGGTACCTTGTCCGATAGGACAGTGGTCTCAGCCTGGGTGATGCAGCTAAAGGTCGTGAAGACAATTAAATGGCTGATAACTGCTGCCCTAGAAGCTCACTAAAGGAGAATTACAATGCTATCTGCTAATGATAGGGATAAAACACCGCTCATACTTCTACCTAGGCTAGTAAGGTGTCAACAATAAGACTATGACACTTAAGAAAACAACACCGAGAAGGAAAAAAGCACTCTTTTCCTTTAGCAGTTCTATTGCCAAAAGACAGCAGTCTCAGCCTAACTAATGAAGCTCAGAAGACTTCATCTCGTGAAGACAGATATCTTGGTGTAATTTTTGCGACTTTAGACAGCTCACTACACAGAGACTTACAACGTTAGCCGCTCAAGTTAAGGAAAAAAAGGGATGCACTTGATTCTTATAAGGCGTCAACAAAAGAACTAAAAGCCCCAGATGACTAAGAATACAACACCAAGAAGGAACCAACATACTCTTTCCTTTCAACAGCCCTAATTCCAAAGAGACAGCAGTCTCCTATTAGATAGTGTAGCTAATAAGTCTTCATCCTGTGAGGTCAGATATCTCGGTGAAACTGCGACCTTGAAAGATCACTAAACGGAGACTTACAACATTAGTAACTCATGGTAAGGAATAAGGACTGCTCTAACGACTGAAATTCCAAAGAGACAATAGTCTCAGCTAGCTAATGCAGTTATTAGTCTTCATCTCCATGAAGACAAATATCTGTTTCACCTGCGGCCTTGGAAAGCTCACTAAACGGAGACTTACAATGTTAGCCACAATGTATAAGTAAAAGACTGCTGTAAAAATATATAAGGCTACCATGACATTAGACGCTAATGATATATAGACACAGACCATTCTTAATTAACATAAGCCAAACTAAGGTGACAACAATAGGACTAATTGCCTGTGATGCCTAGGAATATTACACCAAGAAGGAAAACGAAATCTTTCCTTCTAACGGCCTTATTCCAAAAACTAGTGGTCTCAGCATAGCTAACACAGCCTAGAATTCATATATCGGTGAAAAGAGATATATCTGTGTGTTACCCTGTGGCCTTAGACAGCTCACTAAATGGAGACTTACGATGTTAGCCGCTATAATGTATAAGAAAAGACCCCTCTAACTGTACATAAAGCCACTATAGCATCCACAATAGCACTAAATGCCTTTGACACCTAGGAATACAACAACGAGAAGGAAAAGACATACTTATTCCTTCTAACGGCTCTATTCCCAAGAAGACAGCCTATCTATGAGCAGCCCTGGGAATTTACCGCGGCATTCGGCAGTGCCGTCGTAAATGCCGATGAAAACGCCAATGACGACGGCAATTTTTTTGCCGTAGTATCAGTTTGATAAAAAAACACATCTGTCCACTTCGAAAGGTGCGAGATAATGGATTACGTAGCACACGTCGGTGGCGTGTGGCAGCTGCCTTCACACGCAAGTGAATAAATAAAGTATGCCTAATTCAACGTCATATGTCATATGCAACTCCATTTCGTTAGTCAACCCCCCTCTAATATTTACACGCCCCCTTATTTCGAAATCCTGGCGCCGCCACTGATCAGTTGACATAGGACGTTCTGGTTCTCACATGACGAAATGGCACACCTGTGATCATTTACTCAGTAACTGATCAGACGTGTGCCATTTCGTCGTTTGAGAACCAGAACGTCCTTTGTCCCATTGGGGACATAGGATGACCCTCTGGATCTCACATGACGATTTGTTTGAATTTATTCATTGACAATTTGTCAGGATTCGAATTTCTTTCAATAACGATTGCGCAACGCAAGCTTAAAAGCGAAACGCAAGTTGAATCAGAATGGCTCTGTTAATTAGCTCCCTTGATGTGCAACATTAAAACTGAATGATGATTGGTCATCAAGCACCGACGGTTCAGAGGCCACTCTCAAACCACGATGCACCACATTGTCAAGTGAATTATAATATTGTTTGCTTCGTAGTTACGAATGGGCAGACTGGGCGGACACCCAGGGCCCCCATATTTGACAGGGAATTGTGTCATGTTAACACTAGAAGTGAGGTTAGTAGCTCCATTTTTTTAATTTCTCAAATTTTACCAACAAAAATACTGATTTCTCTGTTGAAATGTTCCACAATTTTGGAGCTCGGTGTGGCGTCAGAGACCACCTGAGAGCCTCCAGAAATAAAAATTTTTCCAGACCCCCACCAACGAGGGGAGGGGGGGGGAGACCCCCTCTCGAGTCGTGCTCTCCCCCCTCGCCGCTTCGCGGCTCGGACGATGCTTCGCATCGTATTTGGACTCCCCCCTACCCCCACGATCGACCTGCCGGATTCTCACCGGTGTCCCCAAATTATTCCTGGATATGGCCCTGCTATTACTAACAGTAACTGGCTTCGTTATTTTCAATGAGAAAAAAACCTTCACTTCCTTATTTTACGTTTCCAACCACCTGTGGAAAAAAATTGCCGTAGACAATCTTAAAAATGTTAAAATTGCTGTTGAGTTTGATTTGACGACGGCATTTATCTGCCGTAGACAATTTTCCTAATTCCCAGGGCTGCTATGAGCTATTGATCTTCTATTCATAAGGAATAGATCATTGCCTTTCTTATACTATTGCTAAGCCAAGGGAGGCATTCTTAATCAGACCAAAGCCTTCAACACCTGAGCCAAAAGATCCAGGAAGATCTTCGTCTTTCCTTCACCTGGTACCTTAAGCTTTTTTTTGCCTAGCAAATGCAGACTTTTGTTTGGATGGAACAAGATTCGAAGAGCTTATGAATAAAAATTCATAGCCTTAATGTGCCGTTCCGTGAGGGATGGAGAATCAACCTCCGTAGCCCTCTCACCATCTGAATGTTCCATCTGAAACATGGTCAACACCATCCGAATACACAGTTGACTGGACCAACCCAGCACCGTCCAACAGGTCACCACCAGAGTCTGTTGATGGCAGAACCTGCGACTACTGGGATGCTGCGATATGCTGAACGAGGTTTGCAGAGCAGCGATTATCTGCTTCTTCACCATATGTTGCCCACAGGACGGAGATCTGTCCCCAGATCTTTCGATGCATGTCTCTTATAAAAATGCCTTAACGACTAGCTACAGGTTAATCCAACCTTGGTGGTGAAGACTGTGAATGTCTCCATGGAACAGCATGAACATGTGAAGTCGGATAGCTAGTCTGCGGTCTAACATGCTTCATCGATGAAGCAGAGGAAGAAGCCATAGCTGCAACTGGCCCCAGCTGCAGTGTGGAAGGAGCATCCCGAACCGCAAGCATGACTCATTAAAGTTTCTCACAATGGACAAACAGTCGAACCCGACTGCTATCGGGACAGAGAACGCTCTCCAACTCGCGATCTGGCCCCAGATCTCGCCGAGTATCCCGTTGAGAAACTTGCTGGCTAATCCCTTTTGCGTGCACTTCCATGTAAGAAGAAGTCATAACCGCAACCAACGTCGGCTGCATTGTGGAAGGAACATGCCGACGTGTGTTCCAACTCATTATAGTTTCATGCAATGGACACAGTCAACCCTGACTGCTAACAGGATGGAGAGGGTTCTCCAACTCGAGATCTGACCACAGATCTTGCCAAGCGTCCCGTAGAGAAACTTAAAGGCTTCTTCATCTTATTGCTATTGTCGCTGGGTTAGCTTTATATTATAAAGTGCTCGCTCTACCCACATTATACTACTCGACTGCATTAATATCACGAGCACCTTGCCAGCTAGCTCTATTTTACTCATCAGAGTGCAACAACAGGAGCATGTAACGGACAGGTGCCAAAGAACCATCACCATGTTCTTGTTCCTCTGAAAAAGAGACTGAAAGACTAGTATTAGCCAGCAGTGACGGCTCCCATCGGAACTTCACTGCCCACCACACAGGTCGACACCCATTTCCAACGTTTCATGCCATAGTACAAGTATTGAAGGAGTGTCACGACTATCAGCAAACAACAAGCCTTATTCTGAGGCCTCCTGGACTTACACTAAGTACCAATTATCGTAATGACAACAATAATAATGAAGCCAAAAACATAAGCCTGCAGCACTCCCAAAAATAAACATCACAAGGATACAAAACATGGACAATAACAAATATTTTCAAATAAAATTTTCGAAAAATTTTGAATGAAGCCTAAGTACCCCATGGGAACCTCATGGGCTCAAGAGCATCCCATTAGAGCCTAAGTGTGGACAACCACTAACTAATTAAAGCTAAACTACTGGAATAAGATATACCATGTATCTTAACAGAAAAACAGAAATTTTTTTAAACTAAACATTGAATTAATACGAATCCAAAACGTTATTGAAGAGACAACAACGTCAAGAGGAAAAACTGGAAACTAACCAACACAGGCACAACAAAGGCCCAGAGTCAGTAACCGATCAACAACCACCTGATGCAAAGCTAGATCTTCAAATGAAGAAAAAACAATGCATCTGGTAGAAGATGCAAGAATACAAAAACGTCCTGAACAGAAATAGACAGGACGTAAACATAGGGGATAAACAGAATACCTGTTCTGTTTACAAGTTAAACTCCCAAGAATTTAATAAAAAAAATTCTTCAATAAAAAAGCCGAAAGAGCTTGGGAATATAACAGGAGGGTTCAGGAGAGGGAAGGGAAGTAATACTAACAAAATAACAGCGGAGTCATATTATAATGAGGATGTTCAGAAGCATATCCCGAAATTGGGGAACATGAATAATTTGAGATAAAAATGATAAAGTTACAGGCCTGAACATTTGAAACCACCGTTATTCACTTCCAGCATCCTGTTACACTGTTGATTCCATGAAAACCATCATTGATTTGTGACTGGCATCTTCAAAAAACATTACGTGTACAGTGCCTTAAAAATCTGAGTCCTCTTAATTAAAGGTAATTAAGATCAGTCAGCCTATAAATAGATTCTGTCAATCATTGACTGCAATGGAACTATTTCAGTCACCATGGTAATAAACAATTCGGCTGTCCGTGTTGAGATGAGTGAGGAAATGTTAGTTATTTATACCAGAGAGAAAACTGGGATTGTTGAGGGTATTATAACACAAACCAGTAATTTACATTAATTTATTACGGTAATTAAAACAACTATGTACATTATCAAATATAGACTTTAGAAAATGACAGGTATATACAAGTTCAAGGAAAATAAAAATTAAATTCAAAAGTATAACCAGACAGGCATAACTTATAGAATAAATTGAGTTTTTAAATTTAAAAAAACCCTGCAGAACTATGGTCTGATTTGCTAACAAACAAACTGGGTAACTTGACTAGTGTCTGATCAATCTACGGCGAAATTTGGAAAGTTGGATGATGAAATGTAGGCCTATCTTCGAGATGCGAATTTCGGGCAAGACTTTATTCATCAAAGTTGTCATTACTTACTTTCTGCCTGTCACTTCTTGAGTTTGATACATTATCTATCCAAGACACAAAGGAAAACACGCGAAACAAATGTGTTTACAAATTAAATTCGAAATTGAATTTCGATCAAAATATAAAGCTGGGGAAAATATTATTGATCTGCTGAGAGATGTGACGCCATTATTCATGTTTAGACGCTTTAGGCCATTATAGGTTTGCTTGGCTCTTATAGTCAATAACGGCCCGATACGTTATGCGACTTTTACTTGTTGAGCATTAATATTATCAACACTCAATCTATGAGTTACTAGTTGATTAACATAAGTTTGGAGGCTCGTTAAAACTCCGACGGAGCCGAGCCGCGGGCGATAATGGTATAAATAGCCATTAGCGGCCCGCAGCCCAGCTGCAGGGAGTGGTAATAATAGTAATAACATGATTGTTGTCAGGCATCACGATTCATTAGCGGCCCTGCAGTAATGATGAACAGCCCTTGGGCTTATTAACGGCCCGAGACTTCGTCTCGGGCCTTTAATAAACCCTCGGGTTGTTCATCATTGCTGCAGGGCCGCTAATGGACCATAATGCCCTCCAAAATCAGGTTATTGTTATATTAATATTACAGTTGGAGATTAAGAAAGTGCCAGTGAGAAATATTCTGAAATGAGTGCTGGGAGATTAGAACTTTTATTCTACGAGTGGGCTTCAGAATTAAACTTACAAGCCTTTTTGGAGTATAAAAATTCCGAACGCAGGCAGCAATGAATGAATACAGTTCGCAAATATTTTCCCATAGGCTTGATGGATTGGACATTTCGCATTTCAGCATGGGAGTTTCGGCCTCAAACAAGATGGCAAGAGTGTAGCCATGGAGGGTTGTGGGGGGTTGTACGCCCCCCCCCCCCCCCCCCCCCCCCCCCCCATCGAATCCCAAAGGCCCACAACCGATCTTTATTATTTATTTATTGGCATTTAAGGTCACATATTTATGCACAATGGCTAATCATGACCGCGACAGTTTTATGGGTGGAGGAAGCCAGATTACCCAGAGAGAACCACTGAGCAACGGTAAGCAACTGTCAGCTCCCCAACATACTAACTCCACACAAGCAGGGTTAGCATTGGTTGAAGACAAGTAAACCATCGATGTGCAGTATGCCTTAGTACACAAAGTCACTGTTCCCCGACGCGGGCAATGGAGATGAAGTGTCTTGCCCAAGGACACAACACGGGTGCCGCAGGTGGGATTCGAACCGAGGACCTCTTGGCTTGCAGCCTGCACCTCTACCTACTGAGCCACCGCACTCCCACCGCAACCGATATTCTCCACAGCAATCTAATACATGCCTACACTGAATTTGATTCACTGTCCCTCAACATGAAATCTTTGATCACAGCTGATATCAAATATTGAATACCCCCTCCCCCCCACCCCACCATCATCTGTCGCATGTTACACCCATAGGCCTACTGAGGCAAAACTTTTGTACAGTGTTCGGTTTGGGTAATGTTCAGACAGTTACCTCCAGTCCAGTTTGGCGCAAATTTTACCCGAGACAGTCAGTGCACAAGAGTTTAAAAAAAAATTCTGTGTTGAGGGCCTCTGATCCCCTATTCTAGGGAAAGGCGCTCCCACCCGCTCGGACTTAGTTCCTTCGGACATGACTAAGGCATGTTATGCCATGCTGCCACTTAATATTGCTCTGCCCTGAATAACCTAACTCTACATTCATTTAACAGCGAAAATCAGTTTTTAGACCTCTCTCTCTCTCTCTCAATTAAAAAGTTTGGGATAAACTTCAGAAAAAATCAACAATGGAGGTGGGGAAGGGCGATGAAAGTTGCGAGAGTGTGGTAATTTCTTATTTTTATTGATTTTTTTTTTTTTGGGGGGGGGGGGGGGGGGCGGATTTCCACATCACTGGTTGTATCGACTAATTCTTAAAATTTATGGTTAAAATCTTAGGAGCCACCCACAACCATTGAAAGACGGCTAGCTCTTTTGCAAATCTATTAAACTTATAAATAATTCTTTTTATTTTTTATCTATTTATTTATTTTTTTTTTTTGGGGGGGGGGTCCACGTCACTGGTTGTTGCAACTAATTCTTAAAATTTATGGTTAAAATCTTAGGAGCCACCCACAACCATTGTAAGATGGCTAGCCCTTTTGCAAATACATTAAACTTATAAATAATTGTTGTCTCTCTCCCCCCCCCCCCCCCCCCCCCCCCCACACAGCGA
Source organism: Pictodentalium vernedei (assembly GCA_031216915.1). NCBI lineage: Eukaryota > Metazoa > Mollusca > Scaphopoda > Dentaliida > Dentaliidae > Pictodentalium > Pictodentalium vernedei. The sequence goes on from CM062292.1 coordinate 181,821,138, forward strand.
TTTAGTGGTGGTAATCAAACTAAAATTTGTAATATTGTATAATACTGAGTTTTGTACAGGTATTCCATTTTGTTCACAGCAAATGTAATATGTTTCAATAAATATTATATTAGCTAAACTAAAATGCACATGATGAGCAGGATACGTAGCCTAAGGTCTACGTGTTAAGTCCTAATTTTCGGGGGGGGGGGGGGGGCTGTAGGGGGGGGGAGGAGGGTAAATAGTGATATACCCAACCTGTTTATTCTTGCACCTTCCCCGGTTTATGTAGGCCATCATGTGTACCATTAACAGGACTCCCCTTTTGTTTTTAAACTTATTTCTATTAAATTTTAGCTTGCCGTTATACACTTAGAGTATGCAGTATTCCCATATTTATTTGCGTAATGTGTCATTTGCAACGATGTTTATCAAATTTTCATCTGGTGGGCTTAAATTGTAATGAGTGCTGTCGACTCCTCGACAAAGTTTTCCGCTGGCACATGCATATTTTTCCACAGGTTTAATAAAAACAGAAACGCGAATGAATTTAAATGAACGGCATTGAACACAAACACAACCAATTAATATTTTTCAAAGATACACATTTGTGTTGCGAATGCAAACCACCGTGGATCGGCGCTGAGATGTTGTACGAATTTTTTTTTCTAGCAGCATGCAGTGAGCATTGGTGGGATGTCACACATATTTTGTGTTGGCACCTCATTGGATGGTAATAATTAATGGGCAGGATTACGGTCATGTCAGTGTGTCAAAAACAGAATAGCACTCCGCGGATTAAAATGTCGTATTACTGACACTTTTTTTCGAGACGTAGGCCTGCCAAATTAATAATTTTCTTATGGCTATGCATTTTCGAACAAAATAGGTTTCTTTTGATTGATTCAAATCTTGCCTGTTCGACATTTAGTTCTCGAGGTGTGATTTTTTTGTCAGACTGTGCTGATAGCGAGGTTAATTGGTTACACTTGGTATTTTTCCCAGTGCTATAGATACTAATGCAAACCGGGTTCGTCACCCCCAGTTTAGCACTAGAAATCAGGGGTGATGGAAACCAGGTCTTTAATGGACTGCACACGTAATGATAGAATTTAAAGCACAGATGTCAGTTCAGTTGTTACTGACTTTGGGCCAAACAGAAGAATGATGTTTGTGCCAATTCCGGTCTCTTCCTGATCACTGCACATGTGCAAGTACTAAAAGTATGGAGGGCCAGATAGGACTCTTAATTTTCCGGTATTGTATGCAAATTTTTGGGGATGGGGGGGGGGGGGGGTTCAAAATTTGTGTTTGGCCCTTAATAATATTGAGGTTAGATCAGCTAAGTCTGGGCCATTGGTTTTTAGTATAAAAATATGAAATTAGTGTTGAGTTAATTTTCGGAATTCCAATTTTAGACTTCTGTGGTCTCCCTGTAAGTAAAGAAAATTTCATGATATTTATATGAGTTTTTCTTGAAATCAAAGGTCTATTATTTTGATTTTATTAGGTTTGTATTGGTCTATACGTTTAGAATATGAAAACATATGAAAAGAGATCAGTGAAAGCATTATGTTTTTGGCTTCCTTAGTATTTTACATATCATATTCATTGATACTGAATGTCCCTTAGTTTGGATGCCATAGAAGAAAAAGATATTGAATTAGGAAAAATTATCTGGAAAACTTTTTTGTGACATGTGCAGTGAGTACCTGCTCTAAACTCACTGAGTTTGACTTGAGGCTTTATGTGCTGCACCCTTTACTTAATGTAATGGCCATAACCGACCAGAGCACTTTACAATAAGTGCACCGCCAGGATCAATATATGGCCGCCTATGAAGAAACTGCGTCTGTGAAGAAATTTTCAGTTGAACAAAAGGTCAATAATCCCTTCAAAAATAATTGTACATTCCTGGCTTATGACCCATTAAAGTTGAATATATATCGTTTTTCAAGTTATTGAGTGGAGAATTAAAAGTCACCAAAACTCCCAGATGGTTGCCAAGGTGGCCATATTGGACATGCCAGAATGCTGATTATCGAAAGGAACCATCCTCTAGTCATGACTAATCAGCCATAAAAAAACAGTATCTGTTGGATGTATTGTTTTCAAGTTATCACATGGACAAACAAAAGTTAAAGGATGTACGGACAGATGGACAGACAGATGGACGGAAGGACACTGATTCTGGTTATCGAAAGGAACCATCCTCTAGTCATGATTAATCAAGCGTAAACAACAGTATCTGTTGGTTTATCACATGGACAATCAAAAGTCCCTGAAAATCCAAGATAGCTGCCATGGCGGCCATATTTGATATGCCAGTATGCTGGTTATCGAATGGAACCATCCTCTAGTCATGACTAATCAACCATAAAGAAACAGTTTCCGTTGGATGTATTGTTTTCAAGTTATCGCGTGGACAAACAAAAATCTAAATTTTATAGTAAATTTCCTTTCTTATTATACCTACCACAATTGTTTACTTCAGGCTTGCACTACAGTGGAAGTCCCTAACTCGGATAAAATACTCTCTATTTTTGTCTTTCCCAAGCAAGTTGGGAAAGAAAAGTGGTGCAAAAGCACCAATAAAAAATAAGCCAAAACTGGGTCGAGTGCAACCGGTGCAGACCCAGTATGGGACGCTCTCTCCCAAGTACAACTCCACGACTTCCGTTGCCAGTGCGCATATACCGTCTCTAAAGACTCATTCTTTTTGAATCCGTAAACGTTAGAGTTATGTGATCAGCAGGGAGGAAAGATTCTTTACCCGTAAAGAAGACGGGAGGGCCTCCATGTAAACAACTGTGGTAGGTATAATAAGAAAGGAAATTTACTATAAAATTTAGATTTCTTATCAACCTACTCAGAATTGTTTACTTCAGGCTGAATAGACAAAAGGCTGGAGGGAATCGCATAACTAACCCCCACATAACCCCAGTGCACTGGAACCGTGAAGCAGAAGGAAGAGGTCCCGAGGCTTATCAACCATAATGTCGCAATCAGTGGCAAAGGACAATGAAAAGAGACATATGAGCCTGTGTGACACACAGACAGAAAAAGGGCAGTAACAGCACAAGGCTGAAACTGACCTTCAAGAAGCCTAATGGCTATGGCAGACAACAGCCTGAGCAGAAGAAAGAGGACCTAGGGCAAAAAGGTCCTCCGACTGCTCCTGCAACTGGCGCAAATAAAAGGTGGAGAAAGTAGAAGCATTTCTCCAATAGGCTGCCTGCATAACATCCGACAACTTGACGGAGTTAGAATAAGCCCAAGAGGTAGACAGTGCCCGCACCTCGTGGGTAGAAATACGATTGGTAATACAATCGCCAGCTGCTAAACGACTATAAGCCGTACGAATAGCAAGACAAATCCATCGAGAAATGGATTGAGGAGAGATCTTCTGTCGACCCGGAATGAGAGACAGAAAAAAACGTTTCCTGCATTTCCGTATGAAGCGTGTCCGATCAAGATAAATGCGAATAGCACGGACCGGACAGAGCAAAGGGCGATTACCCTCAACAGAAGGAAGAGCCCTGATACAGATAGGAGGAGGAGTAGTATCTGGTAACTGATTCTTAGCCAAAAAGGAGCAATCAGTGGTAAAAGTAACACTGTTGGGAGAGCTCCTAAAAAAGGCAGGGTCAACCGAGAGGGCGTGAAGCTCACTAACCCGTCTGGCCGAAGGAAATGCAATCAGAAAAGCCGTCTTATATGTGAGAAAATGCATATCCACCTGGGATAAAGGTTCGAACAGTGCCCCCCCCCCCTCCCCCAAGCAAAGCAGCACCCATGAAAGATTCCATCGTGGAGTAAGCTGCAAAGTCCGAGGCCTTTTCAAAGAAAAGTGCCGAACAAGCTTGGAGAGGTAAGGATTAGTGCCGATACGACGCTTCCCCACATAAGAAAAAGTCTCTGAAAGCATAGACCTGTAACCCTTGATGGTAACAGACTGGAGACCCCGAGAATCAAACAGATATACCAGAAACTCCACAATCTGTGAAATCGAAGGATTGGCATAATCAACAGAGTGATCAGCACACCATCGACAGAAGACCTTCCATTTAGCTGCATAAGCTAAACCAGTGGAGTGCCTCCTTGAAGAAGAAATGCACTCCACTGCTCGTCTCGAAAAACCTCTACGGAGGAGACAGGACCTGACAAAAGATATGCGTGAAGGCAGAACGAAGTCGGGTCGACGTGAAACCTCCTCGGGCGACCTTGACAAAGAAGGTCGCGACGTAGCGGGAGACGTGCCGGAACTGCCGCCATCAGCGAGCGGAGCTGATTGATCCACACCAGCTGAGGTGACAGGAGAGCGATCAGAATGATTCGACAACTGCAGGTTCGAATTTTGGCGAGAACCTGAGGAAGAATCGGAACCGGCGGGAAGGCGTAGCCGACTAGACCGTTCCAATCGAGTGACAGAGCGTCCACGGCAAAAACCAGAGGATCTGGACACAGGGACACGAAAGTGTCCACCTGATGGTTCCAACGAATCGCAAAGAGGTCGATGTGGGGACGTCCCCAGAGATCGCAAAGCGACTGGAACACTGCCCTGTGAAGCATAAACTTGGTGGAAATAACCCTGCCCTGTCGGGACAGGGAGTCGGCTAGGACGTTCAGACGACCGGGAATGTGATGAACAACCACTCCGGCGTGAACATCCTGAGCGAGCAGTAGAAGATCCCGAGCTAACTCGTACATCGGAACCGAGTGCGTGCCGCCCTGGTTCCGAATGTAAGCAACCACTGTCGAATTGTCGGATAGTAGAAGGACCTGGCGATTCGACAGGTGAGGGATCCACTGCCTGAAACTCAGAAGAAGAGCAAGAAGCTCCTTCTGGTTGATGTGTAGAGCTGCTTGATCCTGATCCCACATCCCGTGTAGGGAAAGACCGAGAGGATCCAACGTCGCACCCCATCCGAGATCGCTGGCATCTGCCGTCAGAACGCGATCGGACGTGGGTAAGTCCAGTGGAACACCCTGCGTAATCCACTGAACATCTGTCCAGGGAAGAAGGTGAGGATACAGAGAGTCCGGAAACGGAAGCACCTGATCCAGAGAATCTACATTCGGCCTCCAACGACTGAGCAGAAAGTGTTGGAGAGGTCTGACACGCAGCCGACCTAGAGGAATGAGATCCGTCACCGAACCGCAGAGACTGATCAGCCGGAGAAAACTCTGAGCGGTCGCGGACCTGGACTGGGACAGAGTCAGAGCAAAAGCTGAGAGAATCACAGCCTTGGCCTGGGGAACCGCCACCAAATTGAATTTGGTTTGGAAAGACATCCCCAGATGACAAAACGACTGAGAGGGATCAGGTCCGACTTCTCCTCGTTGACTCTGAATCCTAGCGACGTGAGCAAGCTCAACAGAGTGGCGACATCCGATTCCAGTAAGGCAGCATTGGAATGCCTCTGGAGGATATCATCCAGATATGCCGAAGTAGTCACCCTGGACTGTGTGTGATGGAACGCTATCACATGCGACATCAGTCTGGCGAACGCCCAAGGAGCCAGGTTGAGGCCGAAAGGCATGGCCTTGAACTGGTAAACTCGCCCCAGAAAAGTGAACCTGAGATACTTCTGTGACGCCCGATGCATCGGAACGTGGAAGTAAGCGTCTCGCAGGTCGATGCTGGCTGCAAAATCTCCCTGGTGAATTGATTGGCGGACCGACCTGAAAGTCTCCATGCTGAACTTGGGAGCAATGATAGACTGGTTCAGGATACTCAGATCGATAACCGGTCGGAGTCGGCCGTCCTTCTTCGGCACCAAGAACAGGCGGGAATAGAAACTCACTGACTGAACGTTCTTGACGACCTCGATTGCCCCCTTTGCCAGGAGATTGGCAATCTCTGTGGACAAAAGTTCCCGACGTACAACGTCTGAAGGAACTGTGGTTGGAAGAGGCACCCTTGACAGAGTGGGGTGCCGTCGGAAGGATATGCGCAGCCCGGACCGAACAACATCTAACACCCACGGATCGGATGTGATGGTGGCCCAATGGTCTGCGAACTCTGCTATCCTTCCTCCAACCTGGGACAAGTCGAGGTGAGGACCTTCATTTCGAGCCCCGACGAGGCCCGCGAGAGGAGAAACCACCTCCTCTGCTAAATGAAGAATCCTGAAACTTCCCTCGATTCTGCCAACCCCTACCTTTACCCTGTGAGTAAGAAGTAGAGGCGGCGGCAGAAGGACCAGCCTTTTGCTTCACAGAGGAAGCAGAAGGGTACTTGTTAGGCTTGGAACGGCCCTTGCCTCCCATAGAAGGCTGATCAAGCTGACGAAACAGCAGCTTATCTTTGGAATGACGTTGGATGTCATCCCGGACCGTCGACACGGAACCATGGAAAAGTTGCGGACCTGCCAAAGAAGCAGATCGAAGAGCAGCACGCTGCTCCTCGGGAAGGGATCGTCCTGTGTCCAGCACAGCGTCCCTTCGAACTAATTCCAAATTAGCCGTGTTACAGGCATGCGTGTGAGTAAGGTGCATAAGCGCCTTGGACAGCACACGCAAAGGAGCCTGTACCTCGTCAAACTTATCTGGAGGCAGATAAGCAGCCAAAGCTGAGACGACGTGATCTGAGAGAGAAAGCATGCCAAGCATCTCTCTAGATAAGCCCAACGTGGACTCCAGAGTCGTCATTGGAATGACGGCAGACTTGGGCTTGGAAAGCCCGAGGGAAGTGGAGTCCTGATCCAGAACCGTCAAAGTCTGGCAGACCGACGGATTGGCGGAATCGTAGTAACGATAACGCACAGGAGGCAAAAAGGTGTCAACCCTGGTGAAGAACGAAGTCTTCAAAGCCTTGGAATTCAGCTTGGAATCCAATGCTGAAAAAGCTTCAACCACCTGTACCGACTGGCACGGTCGAAGGCGCCCAGAAGCAGGTTGCTCCATAGGCTGTTGGCGCGCGACCGACGATCGCGGCCAGGCTGACACTGTCGGCTGGTTAGCAGGTTTGAGATCAGGCAGAAACCCAAACACAAAGTCAAGAGCTGCCCCCAAGTCCGAAGGCTGCTGGCCCTCGACCTCAAGCATGTCGGACTCCTCCCCAGAGTTGGAAGACACATAGCCCATCGTGGGCAAACCAGCCGATGCCTCCCATGGTGTCGGAACACCAGAGGAATCAGAAACCGGCCTGTTTCCAATCCCGGGAGGCGGCGCAATAGGAGGCGCCTGGAAACCACTCATAGCCTCGCTGGAAGCAACAGGAAGGCTCTTAGAAAGAACTTGAGTGAGTAAGGAGAGGGCCTCCCTAAGCTCACTGCCCGTACCGACCGGTTCGACAGGGGAGCGAACCGGCAAAGTGGCTTCACCTCTGACCCTCTTAACCAGCAAAGGGTCACGATCCTCCAAAACACTCGACGCGGGACGACGGGCGGCAGCCGAAACATCTGAAGGAGGACGTGTATAGGGGTACGATGCACCCCGAGGATCAATATGGTGAGAACTCATGAGAGTCACCGCGGACCTCTGCGGGGCAGAAGGTCCTGGCTGCACAAAAGGCGTTGGTCCCCCAAAACTGGTCGTGTGGCCAGAATGAGTAGACGGAAACGCCACAGAGTTCATAGTGTTTCCACTACGAGCCATCCGAATCCAAAGACACAACTGTGGTGCTCGACGGCGAAGAGACCACAGAGATGGGTTCGGCCGGCAGCCCCTTCCGACTTCGCCGAGTTGAAGTCAGGGAAGGCTGAGGCCGATATCCCACGTCTACAGTATCGGACATTCCTGCAGTCCCCTGCAGCGAAAAGCCGAGGCCGGCTGAAACTGACGATGAAGCAGACGGACCAGCAGTAGTAGTAGATACGTCGAGAGTCGTTGAGGCTGGTGAAATAGTGGAGAGAGCACACCGGCTCGGCTCCGAAGGAGGAGTCACAACCCTAGTGACAGCCTCAGATGTCGACTGGAGGGGGACCGTAGTCCCAGAACCAGGCACCTCTTCACCAGAACACTCAACGGCTCCCGCAGTATCCACCACAGGAAAAGACTGCACACCCCCCACGGAGGAGGAATAACTCTCACCAGACAAAGTCGGCTCGGGAGGCCCCGAACGACCACGTTCTCCTTTCCCGCGGGAGTGGGAGGCACGGCCACAAGAGCGAACGACACGGTTTACTGACGCCCAGAAGGTGGAGGACCGTGCTCCACAGACACCACATGGCCGCTCGGCCGAACACCCATTACAGGAGGAACAAGACGAATGTACATCGTCCACATGCTTTGGCAGCAGACATTGCCCACAAGGAATTGTCC